>OZ023169.1:23579298-24286798 GCA_963678695.2 Diplodus puntazzo
TAAAATCCCACTTTAATATCCAGCTGCTGGCTGCCTCTGGCAGGGATTAGGACCAGATTACGCTTGAGTGCGTCCTCTGTGGCGTACTGTATATCCACAAACAATTATTCAGACAGACAGGCATACAGTGAGAACAAAAGGAGACACAGACAGACACAGCACTTCACTTTTCTTGAAGCTTTCTGTCTTTTATTCTGAATCAGAGCATGCTGTGTTGAATACAAGCAGACCTACCAAGGCTTATAAACACTGTGGCCTTTTTATATTCAGGCTGCTTGCAGAGGCTAATTCAATATGTCAAACTGCTGAGCACTTATTGTTTAGGCCTGTTCATACATCAGCTTCATCCTTTTCTAGTGCCTTCAACCCTGTAGCTCCCTCTGCACACAAATTCAACAGATTCTTGACTTAAAGCTTCCTCTGTTCGTTTTCCAATAATGTCAATTCTTAGAAAAAGTTGATAGGCACCCAATGAATTGAATCTTGGATGTTGGGTTTTTATTTCAAGGAGTGACTCCGTGAAGAGCAAAAAGCGAACATTTTTTTTGCCTCTGGTGAAGTGTTTTTTTTAGCTGCTAAATTTTGCAGGAGCCAGAGGAGGAAATGCACAGCACACACTGAGAATGAGTCACCAATGATGTGCTACTCGTGGGTGGCAAGTTGTGCAGAATGCATTGTTCGAAATTCCAAAAGGCAAGAGCAGAGCACGCATGCATTCTGTTTTATCCGCAATTGTATCCCTGTGGATTGTGAGTGGCTGCGTGCCAATGCTAACAGCTGCATTGTAGTTAACCAGCCATTCAGATATTCTGCGTGTAGAAAGGAAATTCATGCATGGTTAACGGCCCTATTGGTGTATTTCTGCAGTGCACCCACAAACGTAAATTGAATCAAAAACAGCACAGAAAGGGGAATAATAATAATATCGGTAAGGAGGTCAATTGTAGAAGGTTCAAGTTCAAGTTCTAGTTACTTTATTAGTACACGGAGGTAGCCTTTGTTTGCAGTACAAGCCCTTAAAGCAGACCTGCCAACAATTTTTTCAGGTTTCTCCTGTATTTCCAGATCATCTCCCAGCGCCCTCCGTCATGTTGTGTCTATTGTGAAACTCCAATCATTTGCATGGCCCTAAAACTTTATTATAAATAATCATCATACACATTCTAACATTTTGTATGTTTATCTGACATCAACCAGGTTACCCGATCATCTATGAAACACAATATTCATATTACATACAATTTTAACCTGATGCCAACCTTGCAACACACAACCCGAGTCAAGGGGCATTCACAGCTACTCTATCCAGGTAGATGGGCTAGCTAACTAACTTGTCAGGGCAGGACATTGTCAAAATAGTGTTTGTGCACCACAAACTGATTGTATCGCCCACGTTATACATGAACAGCTGGTTTTATGTGGATCAGTCAAAATGTACAAAAAAGATATATAACTTCATATCTATCTATGGTCACATTTATAAGACTAGTGCATTGCCCGTAGGAAGCATGTAGCCTATTCCTATAGAAAAGTGGGAGGTTAAGTGGCTTTTTCATGGATTGCCAAATGAGGTTGTGTTTGACACAATGGACCGCAAATCAGCAGTTGACTCACAACACAAATAAAAACGACTACACTACACACTAAACACACTACACCAAATACTTCATTACACACTAACTATACACTCCAAAGACGCTAGATGTCACAAATCTCTCAACTCTCAAAACTCACTATCTCTGTTGTTGTCTGTATCACCGCCGGCGTCCCTCACACAACTCCCCGTTCCTCAACAACCAAACTTGTTGCTTGGACACTTTCGTGACAAAAGCCCGTTTTTACCGTTTCTTCTGCACCAGACACAAAGCAAACGTGACGGCAATGTTCACGAAAAAGCGTGGCGGACATTATTTACCCTAAGTCCGGTTTTGGACGTGCTGGTGGGTCCGGTCCATTGCCTCGGGAGGTGGGCCGTCTGGGTGAGCTAGCAGTTAACGTTAGCTACACACGAACATCCACAGATTCCGATTCCACTTTGTTGTCGGCGCGTCTCCAGATCTCATCAGACCCGAACAGACTCGGTCTGGACTCGTTTAGTCTCATTAATCCACAACAGTTAGTTTAGATGCACAGAACAGAACGGGACCAAATGATCTCTTTTGCAATTGTCCTTCTGATGCAAGATTTTACCTGCTCTGTTCCCTAGATTACAACCAATCCAGTCATTTTTAACAGTTAAAATATCTTGAATACCAATGCCATTTTCAGTGGACTAACCCTTTTAGCATGACGCTCCAAATTAAAGATCTAAATACTCACAACCACCAGCCTAGATGGATGACCCTGAGAGGAGCAGCAGCAGAAGATCCAGAAGGACACTGAAGAGATCGGTGTGTTTACCAGGGAAACTACAGGTCATAACCCACTGTAGTTAACAGTATTAGTGAAGAATAGAGAAAGCAGCCAATCAGAGGCAGAGGTGGGGGGGGGGGGGATCATGCGGGAAGGAGGCAAAAGAGGTTGGTGTGTTTACTGGGGAAACAGCTGCTGTATCTAAGCTGCAGATATACCACAGTTTCACTACGAGTAAACAGTTTGAGTGAAATGTAGAGAACGCAACCAATAAAGGCAAACAATCAGAGGTGAAGTAAGGCAGGTCTTGCATGAAGAGGATCCATAATAATGCAGGCTTTTTTTATTATTTAAGTACGTAACCAACGCTCTATAAGGGTATCTCTAAGCACCTCACAATTCGATTGTGATTCTGAGGGCTACGATGCAATCGCATCAACACTTTTGTTTTCTATTCATGATGTATTTTTCTTTATGGCGTGTCCAAAAAATAATGTATGTTTGTGATGATCCATAATTTATCCATCCTCACACTCAGCCATCCTCACCAAAACTCAACCAAGCTTAGAACTCAAAAACAAACGCATGAATGTTTACATATGTTACATCTCACTTTTCACTTGGTTCAGCCAGTAGGAACATAAACATGAAGCAGTGACACACATGTTTTATATCTCTGTTCCAACATTGAATTGGGTTGGCAGTTACATATTGCCCAGTCTTACAAAATTGTTACAGGCGATCTTGATGTGAGGAACTGGGTTGTACATTTCAATTTTTTGGCTTTTCTGCATTAAAATCTAATCTTTAAAGAGACAACTGTAATGCATCTAAAAAAAGGTTTCCCCCCTCACTCCTACAAGGCTGTGGGTGTGTTAAAAAATGGGGAAATGCCATTTATCAGTCTTTGTATCAGTATATGTAGGTTATACAGTAAGGTGTTGTTAAGTCAGTAGGGCACTCCTGCAGATGACAGTATGTCTCGTAGCAGCAGCAGTCGATCAATCACTGCTTTGAGAAACACCCACCCAAAGGCCTGACGCATGTCTCCAAAAATACAAAACAGCTTCTTTCCTAAACAAACAACTTCGAGTGCATACGCGGCAGTAAAGTGCAAGAAATAAGTCATGTTGGGGATAAATAGAAGTGTACATTGGTGTTTGTACATGCAAATAGATAAACACTCACACATTCAGTCCATCAGAAGATCATCATCTCTAAAAGCAGTACCTTACATTTTCCTTTCCCTTCCCTCATTACTTCCGTCCCCCTCTTTGTCTCTCTCTCTCTCCCTCTACCTCCGCTTCGATGCAAAAGACCTTGATGTCTCTTTGAGGGTTTGCCACGGCACATTTCCACGGCAAATTTAGCGTGTTATGCCTGTGCCAGCATGGCCAAGTCCTCATCCTTCATCGCGATGACTCACAAAGCAAGGCCGAAACACAAATGTCTCTCTGCCGTCGAACCCCCCTGGATGAGAGAAAACATATCTTCATACAGTATTAGAAGAAGAGACAGAATGGATTCACACAGATTGGCCTCCGCCGGTGTATCAAACAGTGGCCTTGTGGCTCACGTATGAGATCATAGAGGAAAATCATTTTACAGGTTGTGGGAAATGAATTGTCGCCTTTAATTACCTCCCTTCCCTCATGTCAAATCAAGCAGAAAGTCAATGTGACATGTACTATTCACCAACTACCTTGTGACGGCGGTTTCTCAGAGGAAAAAAAAATCACCTACCTCGTTCAAGTACTCCCTCGTATTCCCCCGAGGTGACGAGAATTCGCATCCAGCTTGCGCAAAAATTAATGATCACTCAAGTTCACGGTGCAAAAAGAAGGCGGAACTCTTATTTGCAGTGATCAAACGGGGTGGAAAACCAGTCCCTGAGGCATGCCATCTTCCACCCACTCCTATATAACCGTGCACACTCACATACCGGCTCTGAGCCACGGCAAGACGGCTAAAGCAACATTTGATTTGAGGTGATGGAAATAGAGGAACGTAGCCTGTAATCCTGTAAGGGTTGACTCCAGCGCGTTTGAAATGGGTCCCAGTAGCGGTGCGGTGCTGCCTCCGGGGCATTGGTAAATGAATCTGTCTGCAGTCACACAGCCAAATGAACATGGGGAGCTAAGTAAGAGAGCGGCGGGTGCGGCAGTTCATTTATGAAATGTATTAGGATTTATGAGGCAATGAAGTGTAAAGGTGCTTTATTACTCTCCCACCGCTGTCAGTCCACCAAGATGGAAAGCAGAAATGACACTCTAAATGTTTCGACTCCTGTTTGCTCCCCTCCTCTCTAATGACAGGAAACTGGCATAATGAATAATATTCTGGAATCAATTTTGAAACCTCACTCATATTATTTATTTATATCTGTTTTCTCTCTTTTTTCATTTCGGGAGGGTCTATTTTAAGCTATGTTGGTTTTCAAAAAAGACACCCACATTATCCCCAGGTTGGATCACTCAGGCCAACACACACCACCCGATGTTGCCAGTGTGCCCAATGTCTGTAAACCAGCATTAACATGCTACACCGCGACTCCTGGTTGAACCAATCCTGAAAGCCGACCAGGTGTGGAAGGAGAGAAAATGGCGCTGATCTCCTGAAGCCATGTCAAGCAGAAGGAATAAGACGCTTATGTGTGTGTGTGTGTGTGTGTGTGTGTGTGTTTGTGTGAGTGTGTGTGTGTGCGTGTGTGTGTGAGCGCCATGGGACCGAAATGTGAAGAGTGATTTTGCTGGTTCAGTGCCTCCTGGTTGAGATCAAAATCATCTCAAACTTGTGTGAATGAGGTCCCCGCGGAGGGTAATGGAGAAAAAGGCCAGCTTGGTGGTTTGTGGTCGATTGTGTGTGTCAGTGTGTGTGTGTGTGTGACCGTGTGTGTGTGTGTGTGTGTGACCGTGTGTGTATGGATGAATCTAGGCTGGATCTGAACTGTATGAGTCTAACCAATCTTTTTTTGGTGATTACGCTTGCTCAGTATTAATGACATATCTCAAATTTTGTGTGAGATTGTGATAAATTGTGGTAATATTTAGTGTGTACTCATCGGCAATGTACATGTTGAAGAAAGTTTTGCCTGAGAAGAAAACTTCAGGTTATTAAAGTCTACTAAGAAACCCCCAAAAAAAAGCTGGATCGCTGACCTTGAGTTTTCAATTTATTTGACCTAGGTTGATATAAAATTTTAAATCCTTCAGTTTTAATCCTTAAGAAAAAAAAAAAAACTAATGGATTTAAAGGAGGACTATGTAGTTTGGGGGGAGAAATTCAAATTTCTATACAATATTGATGAGGTAATAATACAAACTCAAAAATATTATTTTTTTCCATAACTGAATAATCAAGCTGTTCTCAGAGGAAAATAAGGTCCCCAGAACACTGTTTGAAGATAGACAGGTGGCAGGGTCCGCCATATATAAACTAAGTAAATGAAAATTGTGTTGTCCTTTAAGGTCAGTTTGTTTATTCAGTTTATTCATTCAAAACAAAGACAGTTTGTTCATTTAGTTTGTTTAGACATAAAAAAATTTAAAAAATCAGTCAATGAAGATCTTTCTCTTCTGATAACCCAAAACTACAAAGTGCAGCTTTAAGAGACCTTCTGAGGTCCGAGTTAATATCCTACGTGTCCGCAGCACAGACACAGAGGTGAGCGCACATCTTCTTAGACACATTTTGGAGGGATTATACAAAACGATATTAGTCATGATGAATAATGCTTTAGCTTAAGCCAAACGTAATCTAAAGCAGGGTAATTTTAGCCTGTTATCTGCTTTTGATTTGAACATTTAATCAGATGTTACACCACTTCAGGGGTGCAAACAGCATAATTAAAGCTGGCATTGATTTTTGCTTGTGATGTCGTTCCATGCATCTTCATTGTCGTCACTTGTAAATGTGGTTTTAAATCGGCATTGAATCTTAACGGTTTCTAAGATGCACCTCCTGCTACAGTTATGTTTTTCTTTTGGTTTGCACCTTAGCCAGTGTATCATTTTTTCATCCCTATGTAAATGCACTAAATATATGATGTATAATATTAACAGACGCACATTAGTTTCATTCTTGAGTTGATTTCATACAAATAAATAAATGTTATCACAAATGTAAGGCTTTTTTTAAAACGTGTCCTGTGTGGAATAAATCATGATCATTTGAGAGCTGCACAGAGAGGTTTCTCTTATTCAGGAAGCCTAGTTTTAGTAACATTTTGAGTTTGCACTGTGCAGCTGTCTGAAATAATCTGAAGCTCTCTGAAAGACCGTATCACAGACTCAATGTTTTCTATCTTTTCATGCTCTGAATGACCAATGTCATTCGAATGAATGCAGCTGAAGTTGTAAATGTGGTTTAAGCCACTTCATAGATATGAATTCATCTTCATCAGCCAACAGAGATATTTTTTATCTTTTAGCTGGAACATTCTTTAACTGGGAATACACAATCTGTTTTTGCTTTAACTTTTCATTCTGAAGTAAATACTCATTTAAAGTGTAATGGATGTAAAAAAAATAAATACATGAGTAACATTACCATCTGCATATTGACTGGTTCCATACAAGTCTTGCTTTCATTGTTTTATTCAGTCTACCACTGGGAAATATTAAGATTAAATTACAGCTCAAAAGAGAGAAACGGGAAGCATTGCTTTCTCCGGTCGGATTCAAAGACACCATTCCTTCTACTAGACCAGTAAAAACAGAAACTGCTTACTTATTAATACAGCTGGATGTTTTCTCTGTCTGGGTTGTTTTTTCCCTTGGACAGTAGCCAGGCTGCTAGCTGCAGCCATGTTGCTAACATTTGTGACAGCGGCACCAACAGGAATACCACAGGGAAACATTTGGAGGGGGGAAAGTGGAAAAGTTTAAGTGTAACTCATAGAAGTTAATAAATATGAAATTGATAAATATGGGCTCTTTTTATATCCTGGTGAGTAGTAAATGTTTTTTCGATACAATTACTGTATATGTACTGTAGATGATGCAAGATCAAGTTTCTTTCATTTATCTATCCCTTTTTCTTATATGTTTTGTATTTCTGCTGTTGGACCTGTTGTATAAAGTTGTGATAATATATATACATATATATATATACCTGTATATCTACGTGTGTGTGTGTGTGTGTGTGTGTGAGTCACCTACTCTGAGTCATGTTCCTTGTGGAATGACTGCATGTCTGCATGAGGCCGTGATGAACGTGTGTGTGTGTGTGTGTGTGTGTGTTAATGTGTGCTTTCTTCAGCAGTTCCTTAGCCTCCCATGCTGTCTGGCTTCTTGACTTCCCACCCAGTAGGGAGTATTTCATTAGCACCCAGTGAGAGGAGCAGAGCGGGAGGAACACTACCTGACCCAACGCTCACTCCATGAAGCTGCTTCGAAGGGCAAATATGAAGTCTCCTCTTGCATGCCGGCAGCTGTGAAAATAACGGATGGCGGCGACTGTTTACTGGGGTTATTAAGCTGACTACTTACAATCTGTGCGCCCTGACACATTTGATCATATAATGACACTTAATTATGTGACCGCCTAATATCTGGTTTCTCCGAGGTCATGTTGTCGCTGTTTGCCGTGCTGAGAATGCTTTTTGGAAATACAGAGGTAATTATCGGCGAGAGCTGCTCTCTCATTAGAGACGCTGTGTATCTGAGCATTGCAGAGGGAGTGAGAACAAAATCTAATTATCGCCCTCTTCTCACCCGCCTCTCTGCGACATCAATACTCCATTATAGCACCTTGTCCCCAGGGTACAGACAAACTCTGACTCCTACACACGTGCAGTGTGCATGTACACCCATACACACAGCTACACTGCAGGGAGTCATTAGAAATTGTGCATTTTGGAAGTCAGAATTTGAAAGTCTCCCTGTATTTATATAAACGTATGCAAGAAAACTTTCCCGCAAGAATTTAGCTTAAGTACCTGAAGTAAAACTCTGAACTAAATGATGTGCCCCAGAGGGTTACACGCTATCATATTTTTCATTCTGATTGGAGTCATAAGGGATTCCCGAGGTGACAGTGTTTCATGTGACTTCGCTGGGCCAGATGGAGCTTGACGTGGAGCAGCAGTTCACCGTAATTGTTGCCTGAACACTAATCTTTCAGAAATAATAAAAACAGCCAGGCAGAATTTTGAGGAGAGAAACTCCATGGAAAATCTGAAAACTCAACTCTTGTCGCTCACACTTGTGATTTCCAGTGTGGCGGCCAAATCTCCATGGTTTGTTAAAGAACGTCCATGGACACCAGTCTTATCACGACAGTCAAAATCTGTCATAATTGATCCGTCGCACGGCTTCAGCTTGGAATCAAGCATGCTTTGAAGGACCGGTACATCTGCGACGCCTCAAGATTGTGTGTTGTTAACCCGCTGACATGTAGCGGGCAGCGGGACTGACAGCCAGCACCACCTCGGCTTTGATGTGATTATCTTTGATCTCACAAACATGTCTGGTAAGGCTAAATCCAGGCTTTGTTTCTTCTCAGCAGGCTGCTCCCGGCCTCAATGTGCTGAAGAGGGGCAATTTCTGTGGTGTAGTTTAAGACCAGTCTCCGGTGTAGGATTAGTGATTGACTGGTGACAGCACATTGTTTTGTATTTGTGTCTGCACATAAATTCATTTTGACCTTGGAAACAGATGTTTGACAGAAACAATCTCGACTCAAGGTGATCATCAGTGTTTGTGAAAACCCTCCGACACGGATAAAAACATGATGTCTTTGAGGAGGAGGAGGAAACAACTAACGTGTTTTTCAAAAGTTTTGGGCGGTATGACCTCAAAAGATATTGTATGAAGGGTACATCACTTTTAAAAACATTTCCTCTGTCATTTAACACAGTCTGCATTTTAATGCGTTCGGGCCATGCTAAAAAGAATGAAGTCAGGTGACCGTTGTTGGTCACATTGTCAGGTGACATTCAACACATCGTTAAAGTTGTTTCTGTGGAAAAAGTTCTTGTTTTGGGTGATAAAAGTTTACTTCAGTTATTTATGTGACAAAAGTAAAAGAAGAAATATAAAGATGTAAACTCCCCCTCCCAATTTCTCCCTGGGGTGATACTTGCTGTTTAAAGAGCAAACACAGGTCTCCTAGATGAGTGCTGCCCAAAGTGGGGCCTGCAGGCTAAGGTTGGCGAAAAACATAAAAATTATACTAAAAAAATATGTACCTATTCATTTTTTTGTGTTAGGTAAAAATGTTCTTAAAACAGGATCCCTAATTATTAGTTTTCATAAACTGACTTTGCACAGTAAGCCAGTCACATAAGGGATCCTAGTACGATACGATGGGAAACAATGCGACGCGATACCATACCATACCATACCGTACCGTACCATACCATACCCTACCCTACCCTACAGTACCATACCATACCATACCGTACCATAGCATACCATACCATACCATACCATACCGTACCATAGCATACCATACCGTACCATACCATACCGTACCATACCATACCATACCATACCATACCGTACCATAGCATACCATACCGTACCATACCATACCGTACCATAGCATACCATACCGTTGGACAGAGATTCCTCAATGTCCTGTTGTGAACAGAGATTTCCAAAGATCTAGGTCGCAGGTCATCAGGAGCTATTGGTTGCACCTGTGACCTCCTCAGCCAACTGCTGGGTGGCTCTATGAGGGGATTGCAGTTCCCTTGCTCAGTTTGTTGTGAGTCTCCAGGGAGTCAACACCATAAGCTGGCCCTCTGCGATTTCTCTTTGTGGGTAAATCTGAGTTGAGTCTGTTTGAGATTCTTCTTTTGGCCAGTTTCCATACATTTTGTTCCCCCCGTCCATTGACTCTAGAGGTGGGTGCAATTCATCAATGTGGCGATGCATCGCGATGCCTCACGTGACGATTTGGCATCGATTAATTAACGTCGATGCTTTGCCGCAAGACCGGAACAAAAAACACGTAACCGTAACCTTAGCATGTGCGCCGCCCGGACTGTTTATTGAGTGGGACCACAACAAACGGAGCAGTAACAACCATAGACATATAAAGAAAAATAAATAAATAAATCTCTTTATGTCTATGGTAACAACTGTTGGCTGATCTTTATTGACAGATGTCACACTCTGCAGCCAATGGTATCGTTAACAGCGTGTGCGCCTGACCAATGACAGTGTAGTTGACCCACTCAGGGCAGGATCTAAACACGGAGCGGCGCTAACGTTTAGCTGCTTAGCTAGCAAGGACTCGTCGCGCTGCTACGTTACCAATTGAGTTTAGTCAACACGTGAGAACTCGTCTGACACAGAGAGTCTCCTGTTGTGTGCTACATGTGTGAAATAACAACTATAGTCTGGACTTTGTCTGCAGTGTATCTGTGTAAACGGCTTCATTCAGCACTCTCTCCCTGACACCGTGAGTTACCATGGTTACAGGAACGCCCTGAAACTTTATAATGATGATCATAATGATTTTTGGTTAGTTTGACTGAACAAAATCATAAATGTTGCCTGATTGTAGAGCTTAATGCTGAAATCTTGTATTAAAACATATAGAACAAATGCAAAGCCTCAGAGCTTCTTTGATTACTAACAGCATGTTAGTGATGACAGAAAGGTGATAAATCGTCATCAGACTGACAAGGCTGCAAAAGTTGCTGTTTGTATGATGTAATTTTCTGTTAAACGACAAGAGGCTCACTTTATTATTAATAATAATATTTTTAATCAATGATAATAATGACAAGAAGAAGTAGAAAAATAGCTTGCTGAAAAGTTCTGTAGATGGTTGATTATTTGAAAGAGTAAAAGCTTGGCAAAAAAAAGACAGTTTGATTTCCTAGGTTGAAAATTACATTGAAAAGACAAAAACCATTTTAAGTGTGAATAGAACAGCTGTTCAGATCATCCTCCTGTAAAACACTGTTGGTCAAATATTTAAACTTGATGTCTGCATTAGAAAACAGGGTGTGGGGTGAAGCTGTAAATCTTATTTTATTTTTTAAGCATGTTTAGACTGAATAAGTTGAATTATTTAATTTTGAAGAATGCCCTTTTGTTTCCTATGGCAGCTTTTTGAGTTAATTGATGGGCTATTTATTTACAAATGTAGCCACAGATGAAGACAAAATCAATCTTGTATGGAAAAAAGCATTAAAAATGGCAATAATCGAAGAATCGTGGCACCAATAATCGAATCGAATCGACAATCGTTATAATCGAAGAATCGAAGAATCGAAGCTCCCATAATCGTAATTGAATCGAATCGTGAGGGACCCTTGTTGGAACACCCCTAATTGACTCCCACTTCACCTTCGGTTTTGGGTCCAATCCTTTTGCTCATCCGTCATTTTGATAGAACCAGTTGGCTGCTGTGGGGAGTTTTATTCCCACCACCACCTTTTTAGACACCAAGGGACCATTTTGTTTTGACCCTTTTTTATGATTTGTACAGTGTTTTGTTAACCTGGACCCCTGTGCTTTGTATCGCATTTTTACCTTTCCCCACAAAGCACAGGGGTCCAGTGTTTTGTTAACCTGGACCCCTGTGCTTTGTATCGCATTTTAACTTTTCCCACAAAGCACAGGGGTCCAGTGTTTTGTTAACCTTGACCCCTGTGCTTTGTGGGGAAAGGCAACAATGTGATACTCTGCGATACGACATGATACGCTTGCTTTTAGTGTGGCCCACCATAATGTTTCAGTTTTTACCTGGCAAGGAAAATCAGAAGTCTGATCAGAAGACACTTTATGTGTTTTCCTAGAGGGCATGAGCAAAGGATTGATTTTGTTGTTTTATTCAGAGGAATTGTAAACATCATTATAGAAAACACATTTTATAAAAAAAGAATGTAACCTAACCTAACTTTAACATTCATTTTTATTGGCTTTTGCATCAAAACATTCCAAATAATCCCTTTGGTTAAAAAATTATGAGCCTTTAAATTTGATCCCATGATAATCAGCAGGGGGCTGCCGAATGGAAAATGAACTCTGGACTTTTACTGCCAAGGTCAGAATGATGTAAAAACTCAATTGCTGTTCATTATCGCATTAAAGTTTTGTGAGCTTTATGTGAAACGTTATGAAATTGGATGTATTCTGTACTTCTATATATCTTGTAGTGGTGCTTACAGGTTGAGAGGCCACAAAGGCATTGAAGTGCATCTTAAGATAAGCCTGCAACACAACGCTTATTATTTTACCTCAGGCGTTCTGTCAGCCCTCTAATGCCTGATGTTGAACTTGGAAATGATAAGCGTAGTGAAAAGACTGCTGGAAGAATGGGAACAACTCGGACTGGAGTCTGTATTTCTCTCCCACTCAGCACTCAAGTGGAACTACAGGAGGTGGGCGTTTCTTTTTTTTTTACCCAACAAAGAGACACACAGAGGGAGACAGAGAGGGAGAGATGGACCGGGAGACACGTGGCGGGAAGGTGTCAGACTCAGTGAGGCAGCGAGGGGAAGGTAGAGTGATAATTCTGTGCTGGAGACGGCGGGGAAAGGTTTGCGTAGGGAGGATATATTGCATGCAGTTCCATTAGCGTGTGTAATGGTGCTGAAAGGGCTGCGTCCTGGTGCTGTTGACCGTGATGATAGTGGGAGTTGAATTAAACAGTCCCTGTCAGGCAGCGCCGGTCGTGTGCTGGCCCATCAAAGAGAGGGACGCCGCACACAGCTCCTCTCCTCTCCTGCAGCCGCATCACGACGCATCGGGCCGAGCCGGGCCTCTGTTTTTATTTTTCTGAGGGAGTGTACGCTCAGCTTGAGACCAGTTAAGTCATGATGACGCGGGGTAATTACCTCTGTAGGGGTGCACACATTTACACTCAGCGCCATGTGGGCACAGGTAATTGCTTTTCACACTCCAACCTCGATACTAGTGACACTGCAGTACGTGTTAGTGTAAAATTTGTCACAGAAAGCCAGCAAGTTAAGGACTTATGTATATTGCTATTCCTTACATTTTTTTTTTATTTTTTATCAAATACACATGTATAGATTGTTTGGCTTTGAATAACTCCTCAACATATTTTCAGTTGGATATACTTTGCCATGCATTGTACCGGGAAGGAATTACGATTTGAAGC
Source organism: Diplodus puntazzo (assembly GCA_963678695.2). Classification (NCBI taxonomy): domain Eukaryota; kingdom Metazoa; phylum Chordata; class Actinopteri; order Spariformes; family Sparidae; genus Diplodus; species Diplodus puntazzo. The sequence goes on from OZ023169.1 coordinate 23,592,736, forward strand.
CACCGCAATGAGCAAAAAATCTGATCCGTCTGTTAATTTGCCGAATGCCAGTGTTTATATTTATCGTAACTGTGGAAAAAAAAAAATGTGAAATTCTGTTTTAATGGACCACATCATCTGACGGGTACACCAAAATTGGCCTGATCCAAACACTATGGAGGCGCCATTTTTGGTGACCACTATCATAATATAAAGTCCAATAATGCCTGGCAAAACACGGCATGTATGACTGCCAGCATGAAACTGACTGAACTAAAGACCTACAGTATGTTACCACTGGCAGTCTCCTTATAAATCCAAACCTATCCTTAAAAATAGGGCCCGAAATACTTCAACTTCTACATTATAGATCCAAGACTTAACTGGCAGAACGGCGGCTTCAGAGACAAAAAATTTAAAAACTCAGAGAGTTTCAGCAATTTCCTCCAGCAAAGGTCAAGAACATCATCATTTCTAACTTTGTTGTGATTCAGTTTGATATCAAATATTTCGTTTCCTGTGTCCTTGGTTCGGATACGAGTGGTTACGTTAGCTCAAAATCTGCTTTTTTTTGTGCTTTTCAAAGCAGTCCCACATCATGTTGCCTTTTTTAATAATCATCACTGTCTCAGATAAAAGACATTCTTATTTCAGACTGCCTGTGGAAGGAATGAACAAGAGTCCATCAAAAGCGCTGTTTTTCTTTTTTTTCCAATCGTTGTCTGGTTGGAATCACAACGCTTAACACAATGCACAGATTTGATTTGCTGACCACGTGCACACACGTGACAGATTTACAAAGCATGCAATTGGTCTGTGAGTTTCTTCGGCCACTTGTGACATTAAGGTTAAAAAAGCTGTGTCTAAAGGCTCTGTTAAAATGTAATAAGGCTCAATAAATGATCAGTTATCTGCTGGGTAGGAAGGCGTCTGGGTCCGGACCTAGACAGTGGTCTGCCTGTCAGTGATCTTGAGTGGGGACGAAGAAAGATGGCAAGTGACACTAACAAGGGGGGGGGTGGTGTTAGGAGATGAGTAACAGAATACCAGATTTCAGTGTATGACCATAAGCATACAATGACATCTTTCACTCTACTATGATGCCTCTTTCGACCAAAGAATTGGCCACCTTCTGATTTCATACAAAAGAAATACACAACGGGCAGCATATCATCAAAGTAACTGCTAACTGCAGCTGCCGTTAGCTAGTTAGCTGTGCAGTTAGCAATCTGGACTGGAAGAGTTTGTGCTCGTTGGCTTGGCATACTAACCTGAATTTCTGCAACACAATACAGACATCATTACGTCAAAATTGCTATTTCTTTACATTCTGTTGATAACTTTGAAGTTCATTTTTGAATGTTTCTGGCCAAAATTCTTACATATTGCACCTTTTAGGTAGTCATAGGAAATAGGTTCAGGAACTAAAGGATACCCATTGCTCCTATTCTTGTTTGTTTTTCGGCTGAACAGCTGAAGAATGAGTATGATTTTTCACTAAGTCTATCAATTTGTGCGCTGTGCAAAATGTTCTTATTTTGTGAATTAGGTTGGATAGCGAGGGGATTAAAACATTGATACATTGTTGTAGCAGCTATGGCAGCTAGACCAAGTTCTAAATGAAGTCTCTAACTCGTCTGGTCAAAATCAAGGTTTACATTCTTGGTCTCCATGGAAAGTTCCTTCAGAGGAAAAGTACAATTCAGAGATGCATTTCAGTGACATTCTGTCATACTGAGAAATGATGTTACATACTTTATTACAGGGTAACTAAGTAAGAGCTGTTGTACATGTTGTCAAAAGCAGCACTTGTTCATTTCATCATGACTGTTTTAGCATGAAAGATTTAGTTTGTCAACCTAATTTCAACCTCAGCCTTACACTACTTAACACATTCCTTTCACTCCACTGACGCCTGGAGACAAAAAAGGAAACAATCTGATCCAGCAGCTGTTTTTACTGAGTTGCCGACATACCACCAGCAGGCTTGAGTGTTTATCGTTGTTGTCTGAACCTTATTCACCACAGAGATCTTAGAGCCGGCCTGAAAATGGGGCCGAGGTCACTGCAAATTATGCAAGCCAGAGGGCACGCTGATCAATACAGGTTTTAAGTGCCGTAAGTCCAACCTGCAAGACATATTGATTCAGCCGCACATCTCGTCGGTGCACTTGTGCATGAAATTCATTGTGTTACAGCGAACATCTTTTCCATGGCAGGGTGTTAAACCCCCTCAGGTTACTTTCTTCTCACTGTTTGCCTTTAACCAGCATAGTTTAGGACACACAAAGGTCAATTAAAATGTATCGATCAGAGCTGGCTGTGTGGTTGTAGATCATGTGGTATGTATTGTATTTTGGTGAAAGAACCAGTGTAGTAAATAAGATGCTGGTCAACCAATCCATAGATTGGTGAAGGTGAAACCAGCTTCAATTGGAAATCCCTCCTTATCCATCCATACATATACTGGAGGCATTGACTGGTCGTCTCTATTCGTCTCTCCGCCGAGATGAATTGCTGAACCATGACCTGTTGCTGTAATTTAAAGGCCGAGCACTACAGACAATATAAGAGGAGATAAGATAAATGAGAACAACAAACTCAGGGTCTGAATGTCAAAGTGATATTTGTTTTATTTCCTGTGTAAAGGGAGCAAATGATTCCGCGCTCCTCGCTAAAACAATTCATTTATGCATTTATGCGAGTGGAGACTTGGAGGGATCACGTCACCTCAAGCGAAACACCCTTTTAAACTTTGCCTGCAGGTAGTTTTAAATGTCTCGTCTCTCTCAGGGTCATTATCTACCACTGTGTCCAACTCTTTCAGAAGTGTATTTCAGAAAATTACAAAACAAAATACAGATAAAATAGTGCTTCCATTATTGTGGCTATTTGCAAGACATGCAGAGGTAATACAAAGTAGGATGGAAAGGTAAACGAATGAATGAGTTCATATTTTCATGACCACCACATTTGGCCAAGTTCTTATGGGTTTTAAGAAGTTAGAGTAGTATATATAAAGTCCCTGTCTACATGTACATGTAGTCAGGGACAGGGACATCACATACAACGCAGAAATGTATGTGCTAACATGGTTTATGTCAATGGGTCTTTCGTGTTACTGCTGAGGTTATGGTCCATATGAGTCCATACAAAGTGTAACCCCATCCTGACATCACCCATCAGTGTGTGGACCACAGTGGTGTTTTAAAGCTTCAACATTCATATTACAGTCTTGCCATTTATTTTGTTTTTAAGTCAGAGGTTACTATTTTTGGAGGAGAGGGTGGAAATGAGAAGAGAAGGATTCCGAGAAATTTGTTTATCCTTGTTTCCCACAGACTCTCTGTAACACAGCAGATGAAACCTGTCTTTTGTTCCTCTGTTTGGCCTTTCTCAAATGTCAGGCAAGCCAAGCTTGAAGAGTATCACTCTCTAGATGGTTCAGGGATAGGGACAGTTCAAAATAGTAATATGAATAAGTGAATTTTTGGCTAAAGCTAGTAAGCTATATTGGATATATTTAACTAGTTATTATATTTCCAGGATGTAAATGGAAACCTTCTTACAAGGTTTCCAAGGACTGTTGGCTGACAGGGACCCTCAAAAAATTAAATGAATGTATAATGTATAAATATATATATATATATATATATATATATATATATATATATATATATATATATATATATAAATATATATATGTATATGATAATATATGATAACATCTTAGGCTGTTGCATTTTCCAAATTAAACTTATAATGTCTTTGTCCAATCCTTTTTTGCTAAGATCATCATCATGTAGCCTTCTTACACCCCTCAATACAAGCATCGAATGGTTCGGTGCTACTTACCTGCGCTCAAGCAGCCCAGGTGCCAGAATAAATTGTAGGCAGTTAACGTCTCCAAACCACTGGTATGTTAGAATTTCAACAGAACAACAGTCAACAGTTTCCTCATGATTTTCATCATCAACTCATAAAGGAGATAGTGGTAGAATTGAGCAAGATGGCTCACGCTAACCAAGTGTTTTTTCTTGCCTCAACCTGACCAGAGCAGAAGCACGGCATTGTCACTTCATAGAAATTGAAAACTGGACCTGAAGAAAAGCACAGCTGCAACATGAAGAAGAGAAAAGTTTCAACATATCAACATGGTTCGGGTTGGCTCACGAGTCAAGAACACTGGAAACCAGCTGACAGTCTGTCACGGACTGTGTGAAGAGTGCCCGCCCTCAGCTGTCTGTACAGAATGTCAAACTCAAATCCAAGATCAGGGTGCCAGAAACAGAACAAAGGGCGACAAGAAAGGCAAGTGCCCACACAGCCTGTTAGCATTTTGTTAATGTTGAAGCCTGTCCCATCTACAGCACAATACAGAAGAAGAAGAAGAATGTATTTAAGGTTGCACGATTTATTTTAAAGGGGCTCCATGTAGTTTTGGAGAAGAAATTCAAACTTTTTTTTAATAGTTACAATATTAATGAGGTAATAATACAAAAAGGATTATTTATTTTCCATAATTGAATAAACAAGCTGTCCTTAAAGGAAAATAAGGTCCCCAGAACACTGTTTGAAGCTAGAAAAGGTGGCAGGGTCCACCACATACAAACAAAGTAAAACAGTATGAAATGGTGTTGTCCTTTAAAGTCAGTTTGTTTATTCAGTTTATTCAGTCGTGAAAACAAAGAGTTTGATTATCTATTTTGTGTAAGTGTAAATGAATGAAGATCAATGAAGATCTGTCTCTTCTGATTAAAACTTCTTCCCCAAAAGTTTACACCTTTAAGTGAGATGTTCTCTGGATGGATAATCACGTCTTGTCGTTGCAGTATGCTACTTTCAACAAACTATACAACAAACTCAGAATAAGAACTTACTTACTACTTCTTATTACCCAAAGCAATTGCTCAAATACTGAACACCTTCTCAGTGTTCTGAGAGAATGATGGTGATTCTATCACAGGATATATTTTATACATGTATCCTACTGGCTTACCTGGTGATCTATGGGGACCCACTATGACATCCTTTCATCGGGTCCGAAATCTCAGTCGGCACCCCTGGCAGTCGACATTAAGCTCGGGCTCAGTGTGGTCAGAGGAAAATATGCTGCAGAACAGGGGAGGAAATAAAGTCTGAGGGAGAGAGAGGAGAGAACGTGTGAGCCAGAAGGACAGAGAGAAGAGGATGGAGACGGAATCTCATTAACGGGCCGAGGAGTCTTTGGCCTTGGCCCTTAATGCAATGCTATGTCTCTCAGTCTTTCGCCAGAAGCTGCAAACTTCCCCCATTCCCTTGCTCTCCCCCCTCTCTCTATCTCTCTTTATCCTTTTCTTTTTATTACCGTTGGATCTCCTCTCCCCCGGCCTCTCAGTGTCTTTCTGCCGCACTTCTTAATGCTGCGGAGCATGGCGAGATGGGTATTATTTATTTATGGTCATGCATTGTCTGTGTGCGTGGGCTTAAGTAATATTCATCTGAGCTGTGCCGCTATAATACAAAGCCTCATTCCTTCTCATATGCGAGGGATGAAACACGAGCACTGAAGCCTGCTGCGGTCCCCAAGTCTGAATACTCCCGGCTCAAAGTGGAGGGAGAGCGTGTGCAGGGGAAAGGAGCTTTGTAGAGCTCTGTGTGCTTTGTTAAACACCACAAAGAGGACAAACCGATCTACCCTCTTTTTTTTTCCTACTTACGTCTTTCTTTGGCAATTTTCCTCAATTTTTTTTTTTTTCTCTCTTTACTTGTGTCTGCTCCCGTTCCCTTTTTCTCTAGTCCAGTTGCTGCAGGGCAGGTCACTGCTGCTGAAGTTCGGGTGCGGTGACGCTGAAGCACTTTCATTCTACTGGAGAAAGCAGCTTTTCCCATTAAATGTGACTGGTGTTTTCCATCTGGCCCAGAGCAGGTTTTAATGGCTCATCACATGACTTTAAGATGCATCTGGGGGACGCGGCCAAATACTGCCAGCCTTAAACCCCTCTTCCTCTTTTATCTACCTTCATGTTATTACCTCGGCGTGCATAAGAAGTAATACCTTTGTGCAGAGCTGAAGCTAAGGAATCTCACCATATGTCATTAGTGTTTTTTTTTTTTTTGTGAACAAAAATAATAAATCTCTGATGTTTTTACGCTCTGCCGTGGTGGTGCCCTCTGTTCTCAAGGGGGATGTGAATATTTGGTTGCGACGGACACTGCTGGTACTGTAATCTGATGCAATGTTTGTTTGAGCAGAAGACAAAAAACTGTTCACGATATCAGTGCGGCTCCAGTGGCTACAAAGGCAGTTAACCAGCCGCAGGACCGATGCCGTTTGCTGTTAGTCCGTGCTAAAAGCTAAAACAGAGCGATTTACACAGTGTGGGGAAACCCATGTGTTTTTTAGCATTAAGGCACGTGCATCTATTCTAGCAGTAACCCAATAAAATGATAAACCTGAAAATGAGCATAATATGTCTCCTTTTAAGTTCAACCCAATCCCTTCATTCTAAGAGGTCAAGTTTGCAGGTAAACTTTAACTTTAACAAGAAAAACTGCAAAGGCAAATTTGAGCAGATGTGCAGGTCCGTCCTCTACTGTAATGGTTACTTTAGATACATCAATATTAAACAGTTTGTGGGGATAATTCTCCTTTCAGGGAAAGCAGAAGTAGAGTACAGCAACAAGATGACACGAAAGAGCACCGATAAACCCTCAGGCGAAAATCGATGAGGAGAAGTGATGGAAATACTGCGCTGTGTCTGAAAGTCTCCTCATCGCTCCGCACAGATGTTTTCATCCGACGCCTTTTTCTTGTCAGTGGAAAGGCAACATTATGTAGAGATTGACATTTCATGCAATTTGACGGCCCCTACCGTTTCTGAGTGCAACACCACTGTTGGAAGTACAAGCCCCGGGTCTGAGACAATTTTGTCAGATCTAATGTCAATGCTGACTACACACAAAACTCATTACATCATAACAATGTTAAGTGCTGAAAACTTGAATTTTGTAGTAAAAATGTATGTAACACTGTGATCCTACACCCTCTCACTGAGGGTGCTGAGTGCAGAAACAAGTGGCAGGGGGGCAACTCTATATATATAGCATCGTTCAGATGCAAAGTCATTCAAAGCGCTTTATAGAGACTTGAAAATACATTAAAAATAAGGCTAGCGATCGAGACGTTTTGGTTGAACATTTTGGAAGCTGTCGTGTCGTGCATCTTTATTCAGTCAGTAGTTGTAGAAGACGGATGTCGTGATTTGCAAATAACCAGCACTGTGTGTGGGTGTTGAAGAGGAAAAACATGTCTTTTATCAAACTCGTGTAGGCTACAGAGCACTATGATGTTCTCCAGTCGGTAGCAGCACACCACAGAAGATGACAATGAGCCTCTTGGCGAAGCCGACACTCAAATGTCAGTCACAGCTGCTGCGGGAAACACCCATTTAGAGGATTCAATATTCAGACTCTGTTTTCACAAACATGTCCACAAACTGTTTTTAAGAAAGCAAGATAAACGCACAATAACTCCGTCATCATTCCAACAGCAATCTCCGACACAAAAACAGCAGAGAATTCAAATTCCAGTTGAACATTAAGCCTGGCCATTACTTCTCTCGATCAACGCTGTCTGAGCGACTGTTTCCTCCTGAAAACGCCGGTGGGGGAGGGGTAAGAGCGAAGGATGATGGTGGCAGAACATAGTTGGGTGCTCGCAATCTGTTGCTGAAGCAATAGTAAGTCGTGTGGGCGTGAGAGCAGAACAGAGCAAGAGAGGGAAAACTAAACTGCATACACTTGCACACACACACACGCACACATATAAGCAACCAAACAAGCACAGAGCAGGAGCTCCTTTTTGGAATTAGACAGCAGTGGATGTCGTTCTAATTTCCCTCTCTCCTCCTCCCTCCATCTTTATCCCTGTTTCTGCCGAGCGAAGCCTAATGATGTCCCTTGTGAGAAGTGCTGGTTAACTGCTAGCCATCGTCAGTCGCCGGCACATAGACACCGATGCGTGCGCGCCGCGTTGTACACACCGCGCGTGCTCATACATTCTGGCCAGCAGCTGGTAGCTTTGCCAACTGTGTCCCCCTGACTTGAAGGAGATACGGGGAGCAGATGTGACTCTATTCTGCCTGACAGGTCTGGGAGAAGAAAACAAGAGCCAGCAGACTAGAAAGGGGGAAGTGGGGAGGAAGAGGGGGATACACGAACCCGCCTCCATCCTTTTACTGCTCGGAAACATACGGCAGATTTGTCTCACCACTTTATGGCCACCGCCGTCTTCATTCTATACATAATACACAGAGTGGAGACCCAGGCTGCATCCCGTTATAGCAGAAACACCTCTTCCTTTCCTTCACCGCTTCCTCCTTTCCTTTTCTGACGTGTGCCCCCGCCATCTAGGGGGAAACTCGGTAAGCTGCTTCATTATCTCCTCCGCAGCAGCTTTGTTGCTGGAAAACGTGGGACTATTCTTTTAGGACGAATTTTCACCACCACGCCCAGCTACAGTTTAAGCTGACGTGCAACAATAAGACGCGAGATTAAAGCTCCCATGAGTATCAGACACTGAAGTGCTTAAGAATTTTTAAGACATATGTTGCATTACAGGATTTTAAAGATGTGTTTTTACTTGAAAATATTACTATGGGCAAGTTTTAAAACTTGGGTTGGCAGAATTATTTCAGAAGCACTTTTTGTTATGCAAATATATATGAAAAATATCTCTAACATCCCCACAGCAATCAATAAAACTGTGGCTGGTGCAGGCCTCTTATAAGCCCATCTGATCATTTCATCCAGCCCGTATGAAATGATTGGCTTCCTGTCTGTCTACCTACATATCGGCCTGCAAGCACTCTGCCCTCGCACTCATTGTGCATGACCAAAGTGTTCCACGAGGCTTGGCGGATAAAGTGTCAAGGCTATTAGCAAGTTAGTCGCATAAGAATGGCAGAGAAAGCACAGCCAAATTCTCCAATATTAACATACTAGTGTGACAATAGTTTGTAAAAACAGCCGTGTTCATTGTGGCGTTCATTATGATAATGTGAGGTGTTTTCTTACATGTGATTCATTAGGTGACGCTATTGGATACAGTTGGCAATTAAAACAATGCAGTGGAGTCAGTACGAAGCCTCTGAGCTCAGTACACAGTGACAGCGTCAGACTTTTGTTAAGCAGCTAACCCAGTTAGCACAAAGCACAGCAAAAACCACTTCGGCGACAACAGACTTGTTCATTGGCTAATGTTAGCACAAAGCACACAGCAGCAACAGTAAAAGCCTCGCAACTAGTTTGGCACGTAAGAGTTAATTTAGCATAGCTGCTGTTAACAGTACTGTTCAGGCATGTGTGTGTTGACCAATCACAGCAGACTGGGTATGGAGGCGGGCAGAGGGGGAATACAGTGCTGTGAGACTGGACTGTATGAGAAAACTGATCTGTTAGTGGAGCCTTAAAGCATGTAAACCTATTCTTACACCACCTTAGTTTTAATTACGAGATAGATTCATGATTTCGTGACAGCGCACTGGAGGGATTAAGCTGACTATAGACAGAAAATCGGTGAGAAAACAACTTCATTTAAAATCAGTATGAACCTTTATCTGCCTTCTGTTTCCCTCATGCACCTCCCTACATTATTTCAGAATAATGCACAGCTTTAGCATCAAACAGCGCGACCTACTCACAGTTCCCACTCCAGAGTGATGATATATGGGGCGCACACATCAGCTTGACCCGCGATGCTTTCAAACTTGATTCAAAATGAACGATGCCTCTGCTTATGCCTTCTCAGCGTGTGAATATTAAGCGCCGCAACGCCAAAGCATGATCCAAATCCAATACTCCGCGAAGCTGCAGTGTGAGGGCATGAGTTTATTTCAGCCGGAGCGATTTATAATGAATTCTTCCCGTGAGACAAGAAGCCGAATAAACACAGCGTACATGCAAATACCGAATGATCAAGTGACGGCGAAACATTCCAAGAGGATATTATCCATCATGATCAGACATTCCGCCACAAGTGTGTGCATGTGTGCTACGTATCCGTAATAAGCGCGAGAGTGTGTGCGTGTAGTCTGTCACTAAAGTTTACTCACCATTTCAGAAATCTTTAGGTTAAGGGCTTATCTGCAATCAGGCTCATTTCCTTTATGAGGGGATTAAGGGGGAGTAATTTATCTTTAATCCCATCAGATAGGGTGCTCGGCAATGTTTGCACGCTAGAGACTAACATGGAGGATGTAGCCATACACCATATCAACACTGGCACGCACACACACACACACACACACACACACACACACACACACACACACAGTTGGACTATTAACGAGTCATTTGCATTGTGAGTGTACTAATCTGGGACAAGGCTGTAATTATACTTAGTGACAATAGCACAGGATGCTTGTTGGACTGTTTATTACATGAGTCAGTCCGAGTAGCTGTCAGTATCCTACACACACACACACACACATACACACACACACAAACAACTACACGGCTGTAAGTCCACTTGTTTAACGCTGCCGCACTCATGTAAGCGTGCAGCGTGAGCACAGAGCACATTATACCACATTATACATTTGGTAGTTGTGTTATCCCTGCATTAATCTGGTGACGGTGGCACTCACAGATTTCTCATTTAGTTTATGGAAAGTATTAATGTCACATAATGTAAGCCTGTACACTCATTAGTGTGTGTGGCTATTAGGAAAAAAAGATTAATATATATATGTGTATATATATATATATATATATATATATATATATATATATATTAGGGCTGTCAAACGATCAATTTTTTTAATCGCGATTAATCGCATTTTGTCCATAGTTAACTCGCGATTAATCGCAAATTAATCGCAATTTTTTTTGGCACATTTTTTTCTGTTCTAAATGTACCCTAGTGTATTTTTTTCATGTTCTTAATACTTTTAACAACATAAGAAAGGGCAAATATGCTTGCATTATGAAAATGTTTATTCAACACTTCAAATCATGCAGGAAAATAAATCCAGGGTTGTCTGCTTTTGGCGAGGGGGGGCGACGGGCTCTCTGCATCTGCCGTCTGTTTGGCTTGCAAGTGGTGTCCACTGACACTACACGTTTTTCTTCTTCGCCTTTTTCACGCAGTGTGCTGCTTTCTGTCAGTCAGTATCACACTGATGATCGCCATGGCTCCGGTGCAGCAAAACAATAAAAAGTACGACTTGAAATTCAAACCTTCTGTCGTGATATATTCAGAGGAAAACTCTGGAGAAGCAGCCGCTAGACGTTTCTCTGTCGACCCCACGAGAGTGAGAGAAACTGAGCTTCAGCGTCTGTCCGAGGAGGACAGCAGCAGCGCCAGGCTGCCTGCTGGAGGGAGGAAGAAGGCTAGCGAGGAGCCTGAGATAAACATGCGGGGATGAGTTATCAACAAACGGGCACGCCACGAGAGAGTGTCCCGCAAAATGATCAGGGCGATGGAGAAACAAATGTCCGCCACCGTGAGTGACAGCAGAGATGAGGAGTTTGCAGCGAGTGCTGCTTTTCAGTCTGCCGTGTTTTTAACGAACCACCAACCCTGCTTCTTCTTCTTCTTCTGATTCCCTTTCTTATTCTATTTCTTCTGCCACCCTCTGTATCAAGACTACGGGTGCCGCCGTCGGCCGTAAATCATACAATGCGCTTTTTTTTTTATATACTGAGCGTTAATCGCGCGTTAAAAAAATTAACGGCGTTAAGAGGACGTTGCGTTAACGCGTTATTAACGCGTTAACTTTGACAGCCCTAATATATATATATACATACTAGGGCTGTCAGGCGATTAAAAAAATTAATCTAATTACCGTACTTTCCGGACTATAAGCCGCTACTTTTTCCCCATGCTTTGAACCCTGCGGCCTATACAACGGTGCGGCTAATTTATGGATTTTTACAGCTAACGGCCACTAGGGGACCTCCTCAATCTATGGATTGTACAGGTTACGTCCCTCACCTTTAACGCCTGGTTTATTACGCTTCTGCGTCGCGGCGACAGCGTAGCTACGTCGTCGACCCTACACCGTCATTGAGCATTCGGAGTTCTGCGTCGAGGGAACGCGTTGTTCTGTCGGTGGACGTCATCAACGTCAGTGATTCAGGTTTGTTATGCTAACAACACATAGTCAGACAGGTGGCGGTGCTAACGGAGCTAACAGCTGTCTGTCAGTCTGACCGAGAAGTTTCTCACTTTACTTCGCTGTTAGTTGAATTAAATGACATTCATGTTGTCTTTAACTGTCCGTGCGAACCAGTCCGCAGCTTTGTGCGTCTGTTTGTGCGTCTCTGACTCTTGCGTGTTGACGTTTGCGTGGTCATAGGTTATGCAAATATGCAACTTGTTTGTTGAAATGTTAATAAAATGGAAGCTTCCCCAAACAGCAGTCTCTTTCCCGACAATCTCCTCTGTGCACGAGCCTTTACATATGGTAATTAAACGCTAAAACACCTGCGGCTTATAATCGGGTGCGGCTTGTATATGTACACATTTGTGTTTTTCCCTAAAATTGGCTGGTGTGGCTTATATTCAGGTGTGCCTTATAGTCCGGAAATCACGGTAATTACAGGATTTGTAATTAATTAATCTAATTAATCGCATTTTAATCTCATATCTGCTAAAGGTACCCATATAAAGAATTCGAATTCTAGGACATTACAAAATTGAATTGCATAATTAAAAAAATTGAATACACTAAGAAGAGAAGAACTTGCCGTTTAAAGGCCCGAGCAACGATGTGCTGGCCTCGCTCCCCTGACCCTCAATTTCCACTGGATACGTCTCCGCTACGCCAGCGGAGCAGATACGTTTCACTTTAGTCTATGAGTCAATCCCCACCAGGTCCGCTGCGCTGCGTATCAGCTCCATACCAGCTTCGGCAGTCCGGAGCCCTCCGGCACAGATACGCAGGACTTCTATTTCTGGCGGATGCCGGAGCACGACGCAGCAATGTAGCTGAATTTAGCATGAAGCAGACAGGAAGTAAAGCGCCGAAATAACAAACAGCATCCGGTTACCTTTCAAAATAAAACACTCCGTGTTGACACGAGCACACAAATCTCAAAAAAGAGACAAACACAAGCTCTTCTGCTGATCCTTCGGTCGGGAACACTTCCTGTTGTTGTTTTTAATAACACAGACCTATAACTCCGGTCGGGAGTGATCATGTGATTATCGCGGGAACTCCTCGTCCTCCTGACGCCAGCTGTCTACCGTACTGCGCCGTGGCGTACTCGAACCACAACCGGTGGGGATTGGCGGACGGCGGAGCAAAACCGGATCGGAGCTGCAACGCAGCGGACACGTATCCAGTGGAAATTAGGGGTGAGTCGCGTCCATGTCTGTTGTCACCCTGCTTTGACTAGCGACTAGGACTGTAACGATACACCAAACTCACGATTCGGTTTGTATCACGATTGTTTGACCCACGGTTCGATACAAACCTCGATTTTTTTTTTCTTTCTAAATTAAACATTTTTTATTTACGTAACATTTCAATAACTTATGTATATGATATTTGTCTGATAGCATCAGAGGTGCAGCATTGTGGAGGGCGTGTCTGTCTGATGGTCTGTTAACTGCACAGATCCTTCATTCAACTTAATACAGAGAAATGTCCTACAAAACAACGTTACAGAACCAAACTAAGGTAACGTAGTAACTGTAACTGTCTTTGGCAACAAGTTAAAAATACCACAGCTGTATGTGGAGAAGCGTCCTTCCTCCCGTCCGTCCTACAGACTCCTCCTCACATTTCTGCCATGCGTCTGTCACTGGCAAAAAAACTTTACCTCACCGAGTGTTTCAATGAAAAAAAATCTCCGCGACGGTCAGCCCTCCGGACGGAGACTTCAGTGAACTTTAGCCCGGAAGACAGTCTCCGTCGGTTTTGACTGACAGGGAGGGGAGACACCGGGGTAGCCCTTGAAAACACACACACATCATCATCATGACGTGTACCGTCACGTCTCTTTAGGAGCCGCAGCGCCGGCTTTCTGTGTGAATTAAACAGCTGTTCGTCTTTACAGCGATGTTCCGCTCTGTGTGAACGAACAACGGCGGAGAATTGGCGAAGACCACTGCGGTGTTAATGTGGTGTTACTTACAGCTCATAGGGCTGATCTGGACTGGAAGTTGTGTCGCGATTCTGCCTTCTCACAGCGCGAGACAGGTTCGTGGATCTGAGTGTCGCCATTTCAGCTTCGCTACGTGTAATATTACAGCCCTACTAGCAACGCAGGTGGGAAGTGACGAACACGTCCTGACAAGTTCCTCGGTGCTAGTGCTACAGTGACGTGCCACTGCCAAGTAGCCTAGGGGTCATTCAATGGGCCAAATTTAAAATGCTCGCGCATTGATGTGCCACTCAGAATCTCAGAATTAATTGCGTTAATTTTTATAACGCATTAATTCGCAGTGTAATTAATTAATCTAATTAACGCATTAATTAACGCATTAAACTGACAGCCCTAATATATATATATATATATATATATACATATGTACATGTAGGGCTGATCTAAAAACAGTCCAAATTGTAGTTAAAAACAGTGATTAACAATTAGGTTTGATTTAAAGTTCGCTTCACCCACATAATAGAAAAAAGTTTGTCTTCTCTCTTCCTTCCTTTTTGTCCTTCCCAGTTTTTTTTTCTTCTTTTTTTTTTAGATATCTGTGTCTGACATTTGAGTGTACCACAGTTCAATAGAGGTGCATGGGATTTCATTTTGTGGTGCTCACAGTATTGACATCTTACCCCAAAAGAAATTCAGAAGATGTCTTCCCAGGAATTTTGTCTCTTGCAGGTGCCGAGGGGCAGTGTATGTGGAGAGCACAAATAATTAAAGGTCATACTGATTACATTTTTATGTTGTATCTAAAATGCTGTAGCGTCCAAAATGACGCTACAGCAATTACGCTCACTAGCTAGCATCAGCGATGTTGATGTTTGCTAGCTAGCCAAAAAAAAATAAAAAAGCGGCATAGAAAGAAGAGCAGTGCTTCTCTTCTTGGTGCAGCCGGTACAGGGCGAACCGCAGTGGATCAAAAAAATAGGTGTTCCCACACACATCGGGATACAACTGACACTATTTTATTATTACATTAAAACCAAAAAGGAGCTAGCTAGCATAAGCAGCTTTAGGTAGTGCAACAAACGAGGATTATAATGACAAAATGCAATGGTAGAGGGTACTACATACATCATACATTAAGTGCCTGAATGTTATCATTAATATCTTTTAAAGTTCCTATTTGTAAGAAAAGAAGAATTTTTTGTCTCATTCTGAATTCGTCAGTTACTGATGCTATATTAGGGCTGTCAGTTTAACGCGTTAATTAGATTAATTAATTACACACAATTAACACGTTAAAAAAAATTAATGCAATTAATTCTGAGATTCTGAGTGACAATTCAATGCGCAAGCATTTTAAATTTGGCCCATTAAATGACCCGTAGGCTACTTGGCAGTGGCACGTCACGGTAGCACTAGCACCGAGGAACTTGTCCGGACATGTTCGTCACTTCCCACCTGTGTCGCTACTCAAAGCAGGGTGACAACAGACATGGGAGCGAGGCGAGCACATCGTTGCTCGGGCCTTTAAACGGCAAGTTCTTCTTTTCTTAGTGTATTCAATTGATTAGTCATGCAATACAATTTTGTAATGTCCTAGAATTCGAATTCTTTATTTGGGTACCTTTAGCAGATATGAGATTAAAATGTGATTAATTAGATTAATTAATCACAAATCCTGTAATTAGATTTAAATTAGATTAATTTGTTGTTATCGCCTGACAGCCCTAATATATATACATATGTATGTATATATATATATATATATATATATATATATATATATATACACATATATGTATGTATATATATATATATATATATATATATATATATATATATATACATACATATATATATATATACATACATACATACATTCATTAGCTAAACACTCTGACTTCACTGAGCACTATGAAGCTTTAATGATGAAGGAGCATGAAGTGAGTCGGCAGCGTGCACTTTTCCTTCCGTTTGTATTATTCAAGTATTGCCATGCGGTCGAGTTGTTTGTAGTGGTGTGAGAAAACAAAACTTCTCCAAGGTTTACAAAGGAAGATGGAGCTGAGGAGATGAGAGGTCTTAAACCATGCTGTTCCCTGTGTTGCTTGACAGGTAGATGGCTACCAACTGATCTCGTGACCAACAATAATATGACTCTAAGCAGCCAATGAGAATTAAAAGAAAAAACAAAAAACTAATACGCTGCATTCTATTGCTAGAAAATGTCAACAGAATGAACTAGAGTTCTCAACGGGTCGGGCTGGCCCGACAAACCCGACCGGACCCGCAGGTTCGGGCCGGGTTCGGGCCGAAAAGATGCGCAAATGAGCCGGGTCGGGTCGGGCCTCGGGCTTCCTTTCTTATAAAACACATTTCATAAAACACATTTCTTGCTGGTTGTAAATTATATAGCCTGTTGTGAATCATTGCTGCTCAGGTGTGGTGAAGAGTGAGTCTGGCTGCTGCTTCATGCGGAGGGGCAGACGCAGAACTGACGCCGCTGCGTGACGTACTCGTGCCTATAGACTGGCTGGAGAAGATGGAATTGGCTAAAAGTGAACTTGCCACAGGTGAATTCACCCTTGCTTTTCGAGGAGTGGGGAAATCGTCTGTTTCTGTCTCTCCGAATATATTTTCCTACTAGTCGAAGCGCGGTGTCTTCTTTGCAGCGGGAGCGGGTGCTGCTGCTGACGTTGACGCAGCACCTGTCTCCTGGCTCGCGTCACCTTTCTGTCTGCTGTCTGTCGGATCATAACAAGTGTATGAGGAAAACAATTCAGGCACGCGGAGGGTCGGGTTCGGGCCGGGTTCGGGCAGACAATTCATGCTGGTGTGTCGGGCTTAAAAAACCGGCGGGTCGGGTCGGGCTGTAATTTTCAGGCCCGTTGAGAACTCTAGAATGAACACATGGAGCATTACAGTGATATTGATCTCAAAGCAAACTTGCAATTATATTTGGCTTAAAAACCTAAGTGCATGAAAACTAGTTAGCAAACAGAGACATTCAAATAATTAGCTTAAAATTATTAAAAAAACTTAAGGAAATAGGCTACACAGTGACCTTTAGTCAGGGGTAAACGCTTCAGATCTTGAGCTTCCTTTATGCAAAAGGAATTAAAGCAACCTACAACAACATTGGCAAATATGAAATAGGACAACTACTGAGAATATCAGTTTGTGTATAATAAAACGACAGGCGACAAAAAAGTGTTGACAAAATGCTGGCATAGGAAAATACAAAAGACATGCGAAATCTGAGGACAAATCAGGAACACAGAGAACACATCAGGAACACAGGGAACATATCAGGAACACAGTGTACAAATCAGGAACACAGGGAACATATCAGGAACACAGGGAACCCATCAGGAACACAGGGAACACATCAGGAACACAGGGGACAAATCAGGAACACAGGGAACACATCAGGAACACAGGGAACACATCAGGAACACAAGGAACACATCGGGAACACGGGACAAATCAGGAAGACAGGGTACAAATCAGGAACACAGGGAACACATCAAGAACACAGGTACAAATCAAGAACACAGGGAACACAACAGGAACACAGGTACAAATCAGGAACACAGGGTACAAATCAGGAACACAGGGAACAAATAAGGCATGTGGATGAAAACAGACAAACTAAGAGTGAGGGAACAAGACAAGCTTAAATACAAACTAAACTAACGAGGGGATGAGGTGCAGGTGGGAAAAGGGAAGAGAAGGCTGGTAAGCCAGCGGCCGCAGTCCGAATCTGTTTCAACGTTTGTAGCATGACACCACTGGATATTTTCAATGAAAGATAAGTATTTCAACCCAAAACATGATCTTTTTCAAAGCCTTACAAAGTAGCTCTGTCTAAACCTAACCAGGCCACAAGCGCAGCATTGTCGCAACATTAAGATGTCTAGCTCCAACGTATCTGTGGTTTGCAGAAACATTGGTCTCAACATTTACTCTGGTGATTGTGTTGCAAGAAGTTATAAGTTATTATTATTATCAATCATTAATTTGTGTGAACTGATCCTTTAGTTGCGGACTCCAAAGAGCTGCTTCCCTTTGACCTCACGGAGTCATGTGATTGACATGTTAATGTTCTTAAACGTTCTGCGTAATGATTACACAGCAAATGACAGTCGGTCCCCATGACAGCGGTTATAATAGCGTTCACCTTTTCATTCAGTTTTTTCACTGTCTTTAAAATAGAAGAGTAAATCTGTGATGCAGCACTCCTCGGGAAGAGACAGGGACACAATGACATTTCAGTTAATGCACATGGCATTTTGAATAATTCCGTCAGAGTTGGCCTACAAGGTTATTTGAGGTATAGTTGTTTTTGTTGGCAGAACAGTGCTGAACATCAGCCCGCATGTCAGCCGGTTGACTTGAACATGACACGTACATTAACCCTACTGACATGTTCTCTACGCTTGCTTCGAAAAAGATAAGATACGCCGCGTCATTGTTTAGTTGTTTTAGCCGGAATAGGTTTCGTGAGGAGATTAATATACGATGCAACTCCTGAACTGAGAGACCCAATGCACACGCACACACACACACACACACACACACACACAAACACAAACAAATACACACTCACACACCACCTTGTCACAACTCTTTTTAGCTCTCATCTGAAATGAGAACATGCCCTGGGCCGCGCTGGGAGAATGGAAGTCAAAGACAGAAAGAGAAAGGAAAAAAAAAGAGAAGGACAGGGATGGAAATAAAATGAAAGAGAAAAGCCAAAGGGGAGAACACTGAGTGATAAAAGGCCAAGCCGGGGAGGGGAAGGGACGGTGGATGGGAGGGGAAGGGGGAGGACAGGAGGGAGATAGAGAGGCAGCGAGAGTGAGAGAACACGACAGGGGCTGCGGATCAGCCCTGAGGATAAGCGGCGTGAAAGAGTTGCGGTTCATTGTAATGTCTCAACCTCCTACATCCTCTCCCCTTCCACTCACGCCCGACCACGGGCCCACCCCCGCCTCCCACCCACACCCTCCAGCAGCTATTTAACATGGAAATTGATTTAAACAGGAGCCGAGATATCCGCAGTGGGACCTGAGGACAGGTGCCTCCAGTCAGCAGAGGAGAAGCTAATGAGAGGTGAGAGACCCGAGCAGAGCTAACAAGGAAAGCAGAGAGCACAATGAGACGGGAGAGGAGAGGCAGAAATTAGAGGGTGGGAGCACGGAATGGGGAATAAATGGAAGCGAAAATTGGAGAGAAATGAGGGAGCCGAAATGTTATAATTTCCAGCTCGAGTTTCGAGCCAAACGCGAGAAATAAATAAATAAACGAGCGAGAAAAAGTGTGAGTGCTCGTATGTGAGCCTGTGTGTGGGTGTACGGCTGAAGTCTGTGGGTTACCAATATATTCTGGTCGGGCAGCAACTGTCAAGTTCTACCCATGTGGATGGAAAGTTTGGCGGAAAATAAAGTAAAATAAAACTGCTCAATTAATTGGGCTGGCTTGTGCAGAGTTAATGCTCAAACAGACATTGTATAAGAGCATCTTTTAGTTTGCAGAAAGGACCAATAGAACTTGCTGCTTTTGCAACTAGCTCCAGCTAGCTAGCAGGTACGAGGAAATAGAACACTGCAAAGCTAATGCAATCCACAGTTGTTGCTAGGATGGCATATTTTCCACCCAATTCAGCACTTCTAGTGCCCTCAACAAAAAGATAATGATACTTTTGTCATTAATATCAAATTAACAACACTTTTGTGATTTTTGCCGACCTCTGTTGTCTCATTTGGCCTTATTTTAAGCAAGAAACCCAAAACCCGTTCAATAAAGCGATTGACTTCGAGGGACCTCAACGTGCAGAAACAACAACTTACTTCTGGGTTTTAAGCACCCATTTCTACAGCATCCTATAATACTGTGGACAAAGAGCTTTAAACTCTGCTTAAATTAAACTGAGAATCATCTGGCCTTAAAGGTTCAATTTGTAAGATAGTTGATTGTTGAGTCTTATTCCCCACACGTCAGACACTGATTCTTTGGGTTGGTAGGTCGGGCTGGCCACCAACCCAAACCATCAGTATTTGATGACATTGGTATGAAACTCAACTATCAGCTATCTTACAAACCAAACGTTTAACTAAATAAACTTACATTTTACAATCAGATAGCAGACTGGTTAATAAAACCCTTCAAATTTAGGGCCACCATAAGCAGCAACAACAATGAGGACCAGGACCTAGCTCTCATTAGGTTTAGTCAGAACGCATTACAAACAGGCAAGCATTTATGATACAGTGAATGGGCTATATCAGTGATATGATTAAACTTTGTCTGCCTTTTCATGGGTAGTCAGCACAGGCCTAATTAGATTTTTAAATAAATAACAGAGGGATAAAGTCAGCTCTGTTTTTCCACCGTTAAAGAACACTACGTAAACGTACTAATCTATAACCTAAACCTTTACATAACCAGTCAATTTGCAGAGACGCTGCAGCTGGCCCACAGAAAGGCTCGCTGCAGGGCAACAACCTCTTCGGAAAAACTTTTTAGCTGATAATAAATAAGATACTCTTATTATGTATACTCAGTATCTTATGTAAGACACACAAGATAGTGAATATTTGGTCAATATAATATATATAATATACAATACAATATATAAACATGCCGTGATAGATTTTTTTTTTAACCACTCAGGAGCAGTGAAACAAGTTATCACAGCAACATTGACATTTTATCAATTTGCAAAGTGATATGCTATCTTTGTATCATGGTTTCTTGTTTATCCTTCACAGTCTGCACAGAGAGTTTATTTGGGCTCTCTTGCTGAAAACAGCTCTCAGGAAACAATACAGTCTGCTGCCTGCCGCTCTGTTTTAGCTCCTGTCTCTTTAAGCCCGCCCCCCCAGTACCCAGTCTGCTTTGATTGGTCAGCTCACACATGCAGGCACATGCTCAAGCTAATGACGACAAAGCAGCTGTGCTCAATTACTTGCGGGCAGAACTAGCTGCTAGACGTAAATTATGCACAAATGTAAACAAATGTTTGACATGGTGATGTAGTGCGAAGTCACAAACTCACAGTCGTCAGAGACGACTGGGTTACAGGAGCAGTGTTCTCTGTGGGAGAGAGGATCTGCTGTTGAAGTTTGCGAACTTTGAGATTATACTTTTACACATACAATAACCTTTATAAAACACTGGAGGGAAAGGAAATAAAAAAAAGAAAAGCACAATATGTCTCCTTTAAATGGGTTCCATAATCAAAGCTGATAGCTCCTTTCTTTGCCAAGAGCCATATTTGCACACTGAGATTTTCCTGTTGGATGAAGTTTCAGCTTCTTTTCTAGGAGCTGGAGTTGACTGAAGGAGGTCAAGTACAAGTCCAATAGTCTGAACAGATCGAAGTAGGGAAGTGTACAAGTTTACCATCCAAACAGGCCTTTAAATATGAACTCATAGGTCTCAGAGGTCCAAGCATTCTCTTTAAACTTAGAACTCCACACAGTCCCTTCTGCAAAATGTTTTGGGCTTCCCGTGACTGCATCTTCAAATCAGCATCTCTAGGAGGACTGAAACAACAGGAAGTAACTTCATTATTTTTGATGGAAATCAGATGTGACAAAGAAACATGAGGACTTCAGAAGCCGGTGCCGGCTGGAGCACCATTCCCTGTTTCCGCCACTCTGTACCTGAGCTGCGTGCACATGAAAGAAAAAGGCTGACTTCAGTAGAGCTGGAGTCTTACTGATCTCTGCTCGCCATGCGGGGATGTAAGAATTCAACGTGTGAACATGTCAGTCCACGCTGACACACAGAGAGACGCATGGTTTTGAATACCAATGGGATTAGTGAAAGGTCTGGCTGTCGCAAGCTTTCAGATTGTTAACCACACTAAAAGCCGTTCGTGTTGCTCTTTAAATGTGATCTCGCAACTTGATAAATGTTATTTAGGTAACATGACAGGTATGACATTTTCCGGCAATATCCTCCCACACCCAGATGTAAAGGCACTTCTCATTCTGTCTCGCTTTCTATCACCCATCTCTGTCTTTCAGCAGGAACTGATACAGGCACAGAGAAGCACTCACTGTTCTTCTACCGCTCCATCTTTCATTTATTAACAACCAGAGATGTGCTTCCAATCGCTTTCTTGGGTGCATACACTCTTGCAAACCACACACAGGCTTGCTCTGGTGTATCCCACATTGCACTGCAGCATCTAGTAAATCCTCCACGGCAACCGTTTCAAAAGTAAAATTCATCCACTTTATATAGCTGGCCTAATTTGTCTACTACAGTCCCCGCCGAGCATTGCCATCCATGATGACGACTGGGCCCAGTGCAGCGTGCACAGCGGAGAGGGGGCACGAAATCCCAATGCAAACACCAACATTTACTCTTGAAAGTTCTGTGTTCTACTTAATAAAGCCTTGAAAAGACCTAAATAAAAGTGAGACAGGACTATTTTAGTATGAAAGTACATGTTAGTGCAGAAGTTGCTGACAACTAAAAATGGCACATGAAGAAGTATAAAGCTCATACGTTAAAGCTGTAGTTGTAGTTATTTTGCATCCCTTTCTAGTTGTTTTCAATCTCTTCACATCAGTTTTGTGTCTTTTTGAAGTCATTTTGCTTCCCTTTTATGTGTTTTGCATTTCTTTACACTTGTTCTGTAGCTTGTTGTGGTAATTTTGCATCTCTTATATCTATTTTGTTTGTTGTATAGTCATTTTGCATCCCTTTATAGTGACTTTGCATTTCTCTACACTTGATTTGTGTCTTTTTGAGTCATTTTGCTTCCCTTTATATTAATTTTGCATATTTATATCTGTCTTGTGTGCTGTATAGTCATTTTGCATCCCTTTATAGTCACTTTGCATCTATTTACACTTGGTTTGTGTCTTGTCAGTCATTCTGCATCCCTTTGTAGTCATTTTGCATCCTTTTAAAGCTTTCTGTATGTTATAGAGTCATTTTGCATCCTTATGTAGTAATTTTACATCTCTTTGTACTGGTTTGGTGTCTTGTCGTAGTTATTTTTTGTCCCCTTGTAGTCATTCTGCATTTCTACACACTTGTCCCAATTTGTGTCTTGTTGTAGATATTTTGCATCCCATTATAGCTTTTTTGCATCTCTTCACACTTGTTTTCTGCATTGCTGTTGTAGTCATTTTGTTCCCCTTTTCACTTTACACCAGTTTTGTGTCTTGTCGTAGTCATTTTGCATCTCTTTAAACCTGTTTTGTATGTTGTATAATCATTTTGCATCCCTCTCATAATTTTTAAACAAGAGGTTTTCACAGCCACTTCAAACAGAGCTTCTGGCCCTACAGCCCCCCAACCCCTCGCCCCGGGTCCCTGGACCTGATCCTGGTAGACCAGTTCAGTAATTCATCCATGGAACAGAGTCATACCAGCAAAATCATCTATTGTTTTGAAATACACTTTGAAAACGCAAGACTCGTGGCTGCCTTGTCGGCTCTAATAGATTCTGTCTGATCAGTCCTTTGCTGATGACATGCTTTCCTGGCATATTCCCACTATTCTCCACAGATGTTCAATAATACCGTATATACAAATGTACGCAATAAGCAAACACTGGTTTGTTTAGTGTTTTGAATAGAAACTCTTAACCCCAACCCACTAAAAGACAGAGATTGGTGGGGGAAGAGATCACATGGTAAGTCAACTGCAAATTCTATGTGATTCTAAAAACCTTTAACGGACACAGAGATAAACACTGTTAGTTCAAATGGAAAACTTCATCTCACACTATTTTAGATACATTTCATTGTCTTAGCCCCCCCCCAGGGTAAATCACTGAGCTGAGCTGACACATTTAAAAAAGGAATATATGTTACTTGTGTTGGAAAATAAAGATGTGCTTTCCACTTTATTATGTAACTAGTGTATTCCACAACAATGGGTTAATGATCAAAGTTCTGACAACTTGGCAACTGCTGTTAAATAAGTTGTTGAAATGTGAAACAAATAAAGACGCGCAACACTGACGTACAAATAAAGGTTCTCAGTCATTCTAATTCTAAGAGCTGTATCGTAACACGAATCAGAAAGTTTAAACATGACTTCCAGATTTAGTCTGCCGGGAGTGATGGTAGAATTTGTGAAGTGGCTGAAAAGCTTTCATTTCAGTGTGGGCGGTTCTGGTAGCGACTCAAACACTGTTGAAGAGAGAGTAAAAGAAGTCAGCAGCAAGTTTTCAACACATGCCTTCATGAGTGCGTAATGGATGGCTTTAAAACAACATTATGTAACTATTTTACCTTGAAACATCAGCTTCAAAAACATTTTATGCTACAGTGTTTTGATCTCAGCCTCTCCGCTCCACTTGCTTCTGGGCTATGTAACTTCAGATTTACAGTGCATAAATATTTACGGCAGTACATTAGATACGGCACCAACTATAACTGATTTTAGTTAACTGGATCAGATTTTATGGAGGAAACTTCCTCTGGTGGATCTGTCTCAATTGTCTGTGATATCGGAGTTTCGTGAAAGCAGACCTGGAATTGTCACCTGTACCTGAGCCTTGCGAAACAGAACCGCGCTCAGGAGCCTCTACAGACACCCTGACAGAGGTGTAGACAGCGAAGAGGACACTGAAGGTGGAAGCAAATAAGAGAAAAAGAGACAATGACTGAGCAAATAGACAAGAGTCGTCTCTGGCTGGTTTTGAATCGTTGACAACAGCTATTAATTTTTTTGAAAAATTATAAATCACAGAAATTGGAGCCGTCTGATTTCCTCTGGGCGTAGAAAAGGCTCAGTCATTTCCTCCAACAGCTGGGCACTGTTGCCTTTAGCAAACATGACACCATCAGGACAGAGGTCCATTTGTTGGGGACGATCCGCATCTGCGGATGAATACACATGTAGTGCATGATTTAAATGAGAGTGCAGGTATTTTTAGATCGGGGCCCGACATTCAAATGTTTTGTTGTGTAAATGATTCATACTTATAATATTAATAATATTAATAATAATATTTTAGAATAGCTTCAGTAGATCGCCTCAGCTGGCAGGCACAACACAGCCGCGATGTATGCAACATAACCCTTTGGGGCAACTGCAAAAGTCAAAGTTACGTCCGTTAAGAGTAACTGATGGTCGGAGTCGCCCTTAAAGGATAGTGTTGCGCTCATTTCGGCCAAGTCACGGCTGCTGGCAGGGGTGATCTTCTGGACCGAAATTCAAAACATTTGGCAGGTTTGAACCATCTACACATCAGTCCATTTTAACATTAGGCCAAGGTTTAATAGGACAGAACTCCTCTCAGCAGGGTGACTCAAAATAAACTGCAGAGCTCATTTTCAAGGTAATGAAGGAACCGGTCAGCCAGTTTAGCCGCGTGGCTCAGTGGAGCTCTACGCTGCATACATGTTGGAGCAGTCGGTTTCTTGTTGATTGGGTCTTTTTATAGGTTGTGATAAAAAATAAGAAAAATGGAGAATCTCTGCTGTTCTCTTTGATTCTAAAGTTTCACTTTTTTAATTTACTCCCAACACTCCAGTTCAGTGATCTCCACTCTGCGCCACCGAGGCCCGTCTTTCGAGGGTTTTCCCCATCTATACGGTGGTAGATGGCTATATGTAATAACCATCCTACGCATCTACAAAGCGTTCCTCTGGATCAGGGGTCATCCCAGCCCACTTGAAGCGCCACAAGTCACCCAGAAAACCGCCTCTCCTGATGATGTGTGTCTGGGGGTGGCCGATTGTCACCGTCTTCGCAGACATCAGCCTGCGATGTTCCTCTGATGGTGTGAATCCGCCTCGACCAGAAAATGCGATCCAGCTGTCCACCGTTTCTGCCCACGGCATCTCCACGCACGCTCCAACACATCCTCCTCCACACTCTGTACCCCCAGCACCCCCACCCAGCCCCGGAAAGAATAGACAGCCTGGCCTCCCGTCTCTCACCTTATTCCTTATCTATTCTCCCACGTAGCGTTACATGAACGCACAATGCCAGCGAACTACATGGAGGTGGGCAGCAAAACAACAGCCTGTGTTGCAGCTGAGAGGAAACATCACAGATGACTGATACATGGCTTTGCACATATTCAAGTCTTCTTTTATTGATCATTGCACAGTAACAATTTACTTCCTTTTTCCCCAGCCTCACACTCCTGACAGCTCATCGATTGAAGCAGAGGAGACGGCTTCCACACCATCACTTATCTTTAATCAGATTATAGGAGACACAGAAATCATTATTTTAGACATAATAGCACATAAAGACTGAAAAATTATCTGTTTTGGATTTGGCCCGCTGACATTTCATCTCAAATGATGGTTTCTATCCTAATATCTAATGTTCTATCCTCTAAGCTGCTAGCTCTTTCAATAAACTAAATGGAGCCTCTGACTTGGCTAACGCTGCCTCAGACCAGCGGCTCGGGACAGAGAAATGTGTTTTTAATACAGGAAAGTACAGTTTTGACCTCTAAATGCAACTCGGCACCACCGGCAGACGTAATATCATCAGTGATAATGGCAAAAAATGGCGCGGAGGGGAATCAAATCAACAGAGGCATGATGGATGGAGAGATGGAGGCGAGTTGGTAATGTCTGTCTTCACCCTCTGTCCCTTTCTCACATGCGGCTCTCCTCCTGGGTCCATCTCGCTGAATTATCATACTTGGATGCTGAACGGGCGAGAACAGGACAGCTTCGGTTATGAAAGTGTTGCACATTTGCAGGGAGGATACATGAGAGTACATGCAAATAGGCGGCCGCATTAGCATTCGATATCCTCGGGGCTGCACAGGGCCGTGTGATGCCAAGGCGCGGTGATCTCGGCCGCGGTGAGATAGAGATCCGCACCCTCCGTGCATCTCCAACACTGCGCCGCTGAGTCTAATTTCAGGCGGCAATAACTAAACAACACGCAGACAGAATGCAAAAAATGATAAAATAATAATATTGAAAGAAAAGCAGATGTCACACCGACCCCCTTGGATTGGAGAATACAGCTTGCCTTGCAGAAAGAGCTCTTTTCTTGTCTTATTCAAGGGTTAATAGAAATTTAAAACAATTTCACAGCCTACTATAAAAGGAGTGCTCATTTTATGGCAAATTAGGCTGTAACGATTACATTTCTTGGGAGAGGGGGTGGTCCACGGATGTCTGTGTACAGCAGCGCGCAATCAGAGAAGGCTTTACGTGGGCGTATTCAATGATAGAAAATAATTACACGAGGATAACGCACAGTAATTCAACATTGACATGAAATGTAGAAATAGTAAAAAAAAAAAAAAAAAAAAAATAGTCCACAGAAAAATGAGTCGCTGTTCAGTCTTTGGTTACTCTGGAGTCCCAGCGAGCCGAGTGCCTTGGCTGACCAGCTGCAGTCTAAGTCCTATTCCAGTGGGAGTCGGAGCCAGCTCCTGTCCCCCCGCTCTACATCAGCTGGCTCCTGCGGGTCACTTGGCAGGCGGCCAGCACGATCCCCTTCCCCCGCCAGGAACAGAGCTGGGCCCTGGGCCACCTCCTTTCAACGGGGTAACCCCACCCCCCGAGAGCTCCGTCTGACCACCTCCTTCATGCTGAGCGGCTGCCGTGCACGGCTTCACTGCGGAGGAGACAAAAGCACATCGGGATGAGCCGGCATGTAATCACACATCGCTGGTTCCTTAAGTCATAAATCCTCCTCCGCTTCAGTGATTTAATGACTGATAAGATGTAGTGGTTGGCAAAAAGAAAAAAAAAAAAAAAAGGCCACTTTATTAATTTAATTTCTCAGCAGTGGCTGTAATAATTAAGAGGTCATTCTCCTGCCAAGCAGCGCAGCTCTTCAACAGCAGCTAAGCAACATTTTGCTAAGTAAGACATAATTACTGGCAGACTGTTAACTTTGGATTAGTGCATTAATATTTCACTCAACAGCTAATGTGGTCACAGGTCTCAAGTTTTGGAGTATTCTGCCGCAGCATCAAGCCCTCGACGGACCAGACGTGTCACTTGTATTAATCATTAAAACAGGATTTATATAAAGTATTCATGAGTTTCAAATGTAGTCCTACACCTGCCATGTTGGGGACCAACACAGGTGTTTCAATTTGAGTTGTGTTTCTGATTGGCGTAGAACTAATTAATTAGTTTGAAACACCTGTGGGTCCCCAACATGGCAGGTGTAGGACTACATTTGAAACTCATGGATACTTATACATAAGTATAATATTTTGTCATTATTTAATACTTTGATTTTGCTCAGAGCTCCTAACCAGCCGTTGTGCTTTTTCCAACACAAAATAACAAACAGGCCTTTATTTCTAACATGCCTAAAAACTGGCGGCGGTCTTGTTGAACACATTCTTCAAACAAGCGAGTGACCTTTCCATCGAAAACGTGTCTCAAAAAATGTTCTTAAATGGTTCGTTATCCAGCTTCCCTCCACTAAAAAGCCACTGACAGTTGTGTTTCTCATAGTCTGACCACAAAGCATTACTTTAGCGAGCCTTCATTTAACTTTCTCCAGCCTTCAAGGCAACGCGAGGACATTATGTGAAATCCCTCTGACACCTCTCTCCTCCTGCTGGTTCCATTTCGGGAGTCACCTTTTGTCCTCCCGCTTCTGTTTTCCTTCTGTCAGAGAGCCTTGAGCTACAGATCCTCATTAGTCACTTTCCCCGAGACCACACTGACAACGGCGATGCGCTCTCCCTCAGTCAGACTCAGTGAAGGCTGGCGAGGCCACACACCGATTCACAGGCACTGTCAAAAGCCGGACGACTTACAGGAGCTGGGCAATCATCAGAATCAACCAACCTTTGAAATGCTGTGAATATCATGAACGTGCGGCTGCTGAAATGCCCACAGGCATCTGTAGCAAAGTTTCTCACACAATGGTTTTTTGGGGAAAATGGGAAAAGTAAAAAAGGACCATACCAGTGGTCTCAAACGTTTTAGACCATTACCTACAAATTGCGTAGACTTTACATCACAGCTTGGGAAGGCTAATCCATCAGGTTGTCAGTGTCTTTAAAACCTGTGTTGCAGGACGGGACTAAACTGGTGGTTTCAGCTGCTAAAAAGCCTGACAACAGTGAGGTGTTGTTGAAAAGAGAAAAAAGGACAAATATGTACTTGTATATAGCAAATAAAGCTATAGCTAGAATCCATTTACTGTAGTGCATCTTTTTAAGATGGGCTATGAAGACTTGGAGAAGACATTTTAAATAAAAAAGTTTGTTAGTTTGTTGTTGTTTTTCATACTGTTTTACTTTGTTTATATGTGGCGGACCCTGCCACCCTTCTAGCTTCAAACAGTGTTCTGGGGACCTTATTTTCCTCTGAGAGCAGCTAGTTTATTCACAAAAAGATAAATGACCCTGAGTTGGTATTATTACCTCATTAATATTGCAACTATTCAAAATTTCAGTGTTTGAATTTTTCTCCAGAACCACATAGTGGCCCTTAGCTTAAAGACTGGAAACAAAGGGGAGAAGCTAGCATGGCTGTGTCCAAAAGTAACAGTGAAAACAACACTTAAAATGCCTTTTAAAAAGGAGGTATAAGTGTCAGACTAGTTGCTTTTGTTGGGACCAGTTGCTGGGCAACCAGTGGAAAAACAAAAAACAGGCAGTTGCTAGTCACCCACTTGTAAAATGATCATTTTAATTTTCAAGCATTTCTTTGTGCAGATAGAGGATTTCTTTACCTTGAGACAGAACCAGACTAGCCTTTCCCCATTCCTAGTCTTTAAAGCAACATTACATAACTTGTTTTCTTAAGATAACAGCTTCAAAATCATTTGGCTGGTACAGTGTTATGTAAAAGGGTGACATGCTCTGCCCCCTCATCACTGTGTGACTTCAGGTGGCACCAAATGTCCTAACATGCCAATTTCTGCATAATTTTGCTTAAAGCTAAGCTAAGCTAAGCTAACCAGCTGCTGGTTGTGGTATCTCATTGATTGTACGCAATTCTTGGTAAGAACGCAAACAAACATTTCTGGAGATGACTTCTGGGAAGAGACTTGCGATCTCAGGTGTCCATCAAAGCCCCATTAACGAATCCAAAATGAGCTCTGCTCGCTACAGAAACAATGTATTATGTTTGACAGAAAATAAATGTACAGATAAATAAAGAAGCCGGATTTCTTCTCTGACAGATGACACATTTCATGCAAGTTTGAGAGCATCAAGTAGTTCTCATACTTTTCAAACATGAATGGACACTAATGGTTGCCCGGAAGGTAAAAGAATCAATCTTGAAGACTTGCTGCATGGATAGCGGTAATGAACAGATATGCAAGTTCCAAGTCAAAATGCTAAGGCATGCAATAACCAGCGGTGTGGTCCTTTGAAATGGAAATGGGTGCCGCGGCGGACCAACCTGAGGTTTGTAAGGTCTCACTTCAGCAGACTGTCAGTCTCCGTGGCACTCAGTGACCGATAGCTGTGCCTGGAGGAAGGACAAACCCCAAATCAATACCCCGTCTAAAAACACTGGGAGAAATTTGAGACAGAGATCATGCAACGTCTACAGGAGAAGATATGCTCATGCAACTCAAGCTTTCTTTTTTGGATAACTTTGTACAGGCAGAACCTTTTAAATATTACAGTAAGCAACCTTTACACAGCAAATAAAAAAAGTAACAGCAGCTCAACTGTACAGAAGATATTGACATAGATTTGGCTTTGTTCATTTTAGCAAGAGTTGCATTAACACTATCCTAATATATTTTGTTAGTACACAGAACAGTTATTTTGGTACATAAAATTCACTACTATGATATTGGAAGTTATGTTTTTCTTACTTTTGAGTTGTTTCTTTTTGTTGCCATGACTGTAATAGTATTTTAAGAAAGTGTACGCATTTACCAGCAAGTTTATGTCAAAGGATAAACACACTACGAAATTAAACATTTAGGGTTAGGTTACCTTTACAGTGGAGTTCTCTAGGTTATAACCATCCTCTCCATTGCACTGCCATTACTCTGTACTAAAGTAGCCATCGCGCCAGCGTCATTCATGACAATGAAGCCTAGACCTGAATGGTGGTTTGAATTCAGTTAATTTTCAGATGCTATAAAAGCAATTCTCATTAACGATTACGACCACAGGTAAGAGGATTGAAAAAGTCTTATACATACCCAGGCATTCAATGCTTTAGAACTCTATACACATTAGGAAGCTATCCAGGTTATTTTAGAGGTCTTACCTCTGGGTCCTTTTTAAAAAGTATAGAAAGAGAGAGAAAGAATAAGTTGTGCTCTTTTGATAATCAATCAAGACATCATTTAGTAGGGTTAAAGTCTTCAGACGTCAATACATTCATTTAGATTTAAAATGCGGTTTTGAATGAGAAACAAAGGAAAACACCTACATCTGACTGCTGAAGGTTGTTTTAAAAAAGCCATTTCAGAATTTTACTAGGACAGGAAACAAATAAAGCAAGTTAAGTTTCATAAAAAACAAACTAAGCTTTATTGACAAACTGCTGCAAAACATCTTTTGGACAGATTTAGTAACCTATTTAGGCAAGCTTACACATGTAGCATAATGCATTTTATGGAGAGGGTACAGATACTAGTGGCAGAATAAGTACAGTTAGGATGTTTTAAAATATGTACAAGAGTTCGGATTGAGCTGCAGGATCCCTTCTCTATAGAAAGAGAAGACCCATGTGGAGATTTTTGTCCCAATCCTTCTTTGTGTACTTTGTGCATGCAGTTTATAGAGAATCAGATCAGAAAATGAAGACCTGAACTGTTTTTAGCATTAACAGGAGGCCAGCTCTCGGCCGTCCTCTCATTAAATAAACATTTTGTCTTCAGTCTTAAAATTAATTTTTAACATGTAAAACAAATTGAGGATATGAGGACAGTCCATCTCAACAGTGTCTATTAGGGCTATATTTCAAAACTCTAAGTACAATGACAAATATTGCTGCCTAAGTCTAAATGGACAACGTTTTAGAACTATTTAAAAACAAACCATCATCAATAATGAATTGTACTGATTCCATTAACATTGATTCTTTAACCT
This sequence comes from Diplodus puntazzo, assembly GCA_963678695.2. Classification (NCBI taxonomy): domain Eukaryota; kingdom Metazoa; phylum Chordata; class Actinopteri; order Spariformes; family Sparidae; genus Diplodus; species Diplodus puntazzo. The sequence goes on from OZ023169.1 coordinate 23,624,801, forward strand.
TCACTTAATTTAAGATTGTTTTTTGTTTCTATATTACATAATTGAAAGTTTAAAAGGTCTTTTATTGGGCTATATTAACAGAATTTTGAAATGTAGCCTAAATGGGAATCTGCAACTGACCCTCGACAGATTCTTTATATTTATAAACAATTAAAAATGGATTCCTTAAGACAAGTGGATAATGAGCCACTAATTCCACTAGAAATGACTACTCCCAAACAGTTAAAAAATTAACGATCAACATTGCAAAAAAGCCAGAGGGGAGTAAAAGGGGTCAGAGAAAAAAAACACAGCAAAATAAACAAAAAGTCAAATGAAAAAGAACAAAAATAGGACGCCAACATCTCCTCTCTAACCCATCTAAAAGCCGCTTTGGTTGAGGGATTGGTGGCTGGTTGGTTAGGTGGTGCGACAAAGTAGGGGTGGGGGAGGGAGTTCGCGGTCAAATCTCAAAAAAACAGGTCCGATTTTCAGTCCCCAATTTGCTCTCTCGTATAAAGTCCAGTGTAGGAAACGACCAAACCAAAGACAAAACGGACAATTACTTTTGTCGGGCTTCTTAAAGCGAGAGCTGCCGTGGTAGACAGGCGGTAGTCAGGGCGACACGTTAAGGGTGGTGAGTCCGCTTCAGTACTGTCGGTATGGGTGCTCCCGGTAAGGCGTCTTGGCACCTCTGGAGGGGGGAGGAGCCTTCCCTGGAACTGATCGCTGGGTCCCATTCCAGTCATCCTGGCCTGGAGAGGACACAAAAATAAACACAGTTACAATTCAATATGGATTCAAACTGCAAGATTTGTAACAGAAAACTAATTAGGTTTGTGGACATTAAGGTGCCCTGTGTGGTTTTCTTGTAAATAAACAGTGTCCATTTACATTCTCACCAAAACATGTTGTGTATCCTCGAGGTTTAACAAATGAGTTGGAATAAAGGGAAACAAAACGCCCAATACATCCAAAACGGGGACACACATAAAAAAATAGCTCCATGGTGCCACTAGTGGTCAAAAATTCTGCAGGGCAACTGTAAAGTGTCTTAGCAGCCCGTTTTTCTGGTAACCCAAAACTTAAATTCTGTGTTCCATCAGTTTTAGCAGCTTTGACATTTTCTGGACATTTAACAAATAAATGAACTAATCAATAAAGATTCATCCAAACCATAATGCAAGGTTATTCTGCAAGCTACAGGACTTAATGAAATAAAATTACAAATGAAATAGTTAAAATAAATGTTAAAACTATGCTTCAGCAGCCTCTACAATATAATTTAGGTCATTTTTTGTTGACAGGGAATAAAGTTTATCCTTACCATAAGACTCGTATGACTCTGTGGTTTCTCCGTGTCCGTAGTCATAGTATTCTGGCTCTCTGATGGTCAAAAACAGGGAGAGAGAAGAGGAAAAAAAATCACTTTTAATCTTTGAAAGACATCAAGTAGCTGCTGACTGTAATGTCTAGGGGGATGATAATTGGCTTCCATGAATAAGATCAAAGCTTGGCTCTCTAGCATGGAACATCTTAGTCCCGGCTGGTTCTCCTAAATAACACCGCCATCCAAACCGTGAAACATGGAGTACCATCAGTGCTGAGTTTGTGCAGAGTGGCTAAAAAGTATTTCTGCTGCTCTCAAATCACTTTTCTGAGTGAAACTAGCAACTAGGCAATGTGTGTGTGTGTCTGTGTGTGTGTGTGTGTGTGTGTGTGTGTGTGTGTGTGTGTGTGTGTGTGTGCGCGCACTGTGAGGAGCAGGTGAAAACCAAAGAGACATCTGATTCACTCACGCCTGCGGCTGACTGTAATAGCTGTCGTATGACTCGTAGGCCGTGTCTGTGTAGCTCTCATCGTAGCCCTGGAGAGGGAGGGAAACAGAGAAACAGAGTGAGATTTAAGAGGAGGCTTGTTCATGAATCATGAATGTCAAGGTGTCCCCAAAGTACTACACTTGTACCAAAGCAGACACGCTCCCCTCATGTCTCGAGCATCCCAAATCACTTATCCTGCGTTGATGGACGAACCAATCAAAGCTCACAGAGAGCCGGGAATGAGCTCGTTCAGAGCAGACGTGTTGGAGAGGTCAGGTGTAGCTACATCAAACTTGTGGGCAACTCAAATCAAACTCATCAACCCCCTTATTCCTCACGCATCTATTCTTATTCCTACCATGGCAAATTAAAGGGATCTTTAAATTGTTTGATTAATGATACTACTAAACATAACCTATAACAACTGTGCTGAAGGCTTCCATGTACAAACTAAATGGACGAACTAAATCTACCCTGCACCAACAGTTGTACTTACATATTCCTCGTAGCTCTCAGCCGCTGCGGCAGGGGTGTGCTGGTGGGGGGGAACCATCCTCTGGGGGGGTCCACCGGCCGGGGGCCTGGCACGGGGTGCCACGGCCCCCCTAGCGGGTGCTGCAGGTGGTCCTCCACGGCCTGTTGGGGCGCCCCTCACTGCGCCACCTCTAGCTGGGCCGCCTCGGGACACACCTCCTCTGGCAGCCGCACCGCGAGGAGGCATTCCCCTGCCCCTGGAGAAAAAACAGAGTTAATACTCCCTTCTTCTACTTGAAGGACCATACCACCTTCATATCTGTAGCTGATAAGTAATGTAGCTGGTTAGCTTAGGCTTGGCTAGAAATACTAGAAATGGATAAAAACAACTAGACCAGCCATTGCCAAAAGGTAAATGTAATTTATTGGTTCTATAAAGAACATGCTTTAAAAAAAGCTACAGGTGGATTTTGTTACCTTAGCTTTAGCCAAGTTAGCTCAGCTCACCACCTACTAGCTCCAGCTACATTATTTATCATACAGAACTGCGAGTAATACTGATCTCGTCATCCACATCTTTGCCAAAATGTCAATAAGAAAAGCTAAATTTTAGCACATTTACACTACATGATTTTTCTTTATATCAAAAGAACTTCACATTGATAAACAATTTAGTTTGGAGTTTGTAGACTTCATATTCCTTTGGATCACTGCAGTTCTTTCTGACATTAGGTTTACAGGCTGCACACAGTATTTACTATATTCTCTGCAAGAGGTGGGTCAAGGGTATCTTATGTCAAAAAATGTTGCCTGCTTTCCACAAATTACACATCAGCAAATGAAAAACAAAGCTGCACAATTACAGAAAAAAGGAGCACATCTAATGTTTCTTCTGGTCTTGCGCAGCATTTTCATTGATACGTTGATAGAGTGATGGTTGTGAACAACAGTAACTCCTGACCTGGCAGCTGTTATACATGAGAAACCCTGTGTGTGCGTGTGTGTTTTTGTGTGTGTGCGTGTGTGTGTGTGTGTGTGTGTGTGTGTGTGTGTGTTTGCGTTTGCGTTTGTGTGTGTGTGATGTGATGCATCTCCACACCTGTGAGCTCCAGCAGGAGGGACTCCGCGGCCCCTGACCATGCCCCCTCGGCCCCGGGCTCCGTGCTCCTGGCCTCCGTTCAGGTAGCTCATCTCCATGAACTGCTCTTGGCAGATATCATCCATCATATCCTACACACACACACACACATATACACACACAGAGGAAGCAAAAAGATGAGGGTGAGAAACAAGAGCACATGACATGGGAAGATTGAAGGTGCAAAAAAAAAGCAGAGAAGAGGGAAGGAAAGGGAGGCAGTGTGAAAGAGAGTGATGAATAAGAGTGAAACACAATTACAGAGCTGCTCACAACACAGCATCCCCCTAATGGCGAACAGAGCAAGTGGAAGAAAAAGTCCCAGTGCTAGTGACTCAGAGTGTTAAAGAGAAGGGGGGGGGGTCATGGATGTGGGAGATTGGAAAGCATCCATCCACACTTGGTGCCTTCCTGTGCCTCTCCGTCATGCACAAAATGTAAATCACTTCTCCCTGCACTTCTCGACAAGTCTGGTATGACTGCATCAGTGGTTACCTTATTCTATCCACAAAAACAACAAGTAGGGATGGATTAGTGCAGCTGCCAGTCTGAGCAGCACAAATCCCGCAACACAATCTGCCGCTTTTCTTCTGGGAGCCATCGCAAAGGCTGCACTGTGACCCAATCAATGTATTTTCATAAATCAGTCCTTGGAACAGTGATGGGGCTCCAGTGATCGTGAAAAGGAAAAGGGCAGATAGAAGAATATGCAGCAAAGTCGTCAGTTTTTTAAAATTCATCTGCAGCTAAAGAAGTAAATGTGAGCTATTTGACTGATCAGAAATGAATGTCAGGCAAGGTGTAGTGTGGCTGCAGTTGTATTTAATGAGCCAGCCAGGTGACTCATCTTTACCCATCAAGGTGTTTAGATTGATTCTCTTCAGACAATAAACTATATAGAACATATCCTTCTAAAGCGTCAGTGTCGAAGTTCTGCCATCCTTCACACAGGTGCAAGGCTCTGCTTTGGCTTGTACATTCGCAGACATCCAGGTAGAGAGATATAAAAGAGATGAGGAAGAACAAAAGAGCCAAAGCCTTCAGGAATACCTGAGGAGGAGTACGGCTAATAAATAAAACATTTCAACAACAAATCACATCCGTCCATTTTCTCATAACCTGAGTCTGTTATTAAAATATGGCCTGGTTCCAAATGAAGGCAGTCAGGCCTGACAGATTATGGCCTTAAGTTGTAACGACAGCTCTGCAGTTGACAGCTTTCTACATAAAACGGCAATACCAACATCCTACTGGTCCATCCCCTTTAATCCACGCAATTCTATCTTCTATAGCATCCTGCACGCTAATTAAAAAATGTGGGCACCTTGTGGACTCCTAGGCCCATTGGCCCACTTTGGCATAAGCCTTTGTTAAAGCGCTATGGGCCTCATCTGGGCTTGACAGCAGACTGGGTTGGCCCGCACTCAAGAATCTCTCAGCATAAAACCAATAAAGTAAGCGTAGGCTGCACAGGGTGAACACATATCTGTCTGGGAGCTATACATCTCCAAGCTGCTTCTCCTCACTCCCTGAAGGATAAGACTCAGGTAAAGACGCAGTGATGAAGGGATATGCAGGTAAGCCAGGTGAGGGTAGAACACTGCTGACACAAGCAGGCTGCTTTGTGTAACTTGAACGCCATCACTCACTCCCCATTTCCAAAAGTCAGTCTAAAACCCAACACTTCCACTCCTTTTCCTGACTCAGTTTTTAGTCCAACAGCCTCAGAACCCCCGTGATTAGAGATGTCAATATATTGTGCAAGGTAGGGTATGGCATGGAGTCTTTCTAAGAACACAGACCTGCTCATGGTCTATGTAGAAAGTATTTTTAAAACTTGTTTTTAAAAGTATAACTAAACAAGAGACTTTGAAATGTTCTGCAGTCTGCAATTCGATCCAAGGGGGAAAATATGATGTTAACATACTGAGTGTATGATTTCTGTTTTGGGGCTTAAATGAAACAAGTAATTAGTCAAGCAACAGAAAGTTAATGAGCAACTATTTTGACATTCATTTTCAATTTAATCTTTTTCAAGCTAAAACTCCAAACATTCCTCAATTTCAGCTTCTCATCTCTGACAATCTGGTGTTTTTCTCTGTCTGTGGTGTGATCGTGAATAATTCATTATTTATTCGTTGAGGTTGTTGATTAGACAAAAGAAACTACAGGAAAATATCATCTTCTGCTATATGGAGTTTTAACAGCGTCTTTCACAACTTTGAATAAATATTTCATTGACAAAGAAGTTCTTTAGCAGATTAAATAAACAATTAGTGGAATCATTTGTTGCAGCCATAATTCAACGTGTAGGGTTGAGTTGTCATCTCATCAATTAACTGACTGACAGAAGATCATTCAAATCTGATAATGATTTATCAATGCCACTTAAGTTAACTTGTCTTACATGTTTGTCAATATTGCTGACATTTTATAGGCTAAGTGGTGAATTGCTTGCATAATCACAAGTTAATTAATGGCAAAAATGATTGCTGGAAGCAGCTACAGTCCACACAGACATGTCAATATACAAGCTCCAACTGGACCACGAGACGAACGCAACCAAACAAAGTCATACTCACAGGGAACAGGAACTTCTTGACCTCCTCCATGGCATGGGCCATGCGCAGGTAGGCCTCTGGCACCGGGGCAAACACCTCGATAAACACGTGCAGCTCCATAGACAAGTGGGCGTACTTTGGCTCGCCGCCTTTCCTCAGCCCCTCCTCCTGGAACAAGGGCAACATCACAGGTGTGTTAGCAAGTCAGAGAGTACGCGGCTGACTCTACAATAAAATTAATTCTGCAAGTTGTAATCGCATTTCCTCCACCTCAGAGGGCATCGAGGTGAGGTATTCTCTTCCTGTATATAGGTGAATAATTATATCAAACTGGTAGATAACCAGTTTAGCTGGATATCCTGAAGATTCCTGGAACAGATGTGCAGTGCATTGGTGCCCTTGACTTTATGGTAACGTTCAACAAAGCTATCCTGCGAGTTGACGCCATCTGGGCTCACTGCCTGTCATCCCTCTCAAGTACAGGCCAGATGTGTTATGGCTTCAGGTACCCTTCTCACAGGTGTGTAACACCAGGTGTGTGTGTGTGTGTGCGCTTTTTTTGTGGATGGAGGGGTGTATTACCTTGGTTTTGTCTCTCATGGAACCTTTGCCCAGCACGGAGATCTTGGCTCCAGTCTCTTCCTGCAGACGTTTGATCGTGTTGCCCTGAGGTCCCAGAATCTTCCCCACGAAATTGAACTACAAGCAAAAGAAGGCAAAACAAAATTAGCTGCACAATCAAAGCAGAGCGAGTTTTAATGCCAAGACGGTGAAGCAGCAATCGCTGTCAGGGGTCTTGTTGCACATACTGCAGCTTTAAGTAGTAGATTTACCAGAGAGGGTCGATATGAGCCCTTGGGGGCTGTAACACCGTCAGTTACTATTTACTATAATCATCCAAGCACTGATCCAGAACCAACTTGTGCTCAAAAGCTGCCATCTATACCTCCTCAATCCTTGAACAAAGTAATTACAATGTGTATATGATGTGTCCTGCAATTAGCTGTCACTGCCAAGCACATTTAGCAAAGAGTTGCCCCCCCCAGGAAGCAACTCCCCCGGGATTTGTAAAAGTGGCTTTTATAATGTGAAAACCCTCATTAGCTTTGTCGGCTCTGACACGGTAGACTGATGTTCCGACTAAGTATGGCAAACTAAAACAAGCCTTCTGGAGATCAGAGAGCCATCTTACCCTAAACACCACCACTCCCACATTATATTGATCTGATGCTCAAGGTGGGGCAGCATCTATAGATCTTGTTGTTAACTTCTTGTGGGGGGGGGGATGTATGTTCTATCAAAAAAAGTAAACTGAGTCTTAGAAGTTACACTAAAGTCATATAAACCTTTTTGACTTGAACTAATGCAAATAAATTCAACGTCATGCAAATGAAGCATTACGCAACGGTAGCTGAATTTCACACAAGGGATTATACCCTCACATGCCTTCTCCAACGCTTTAAACCATCATCCTGAAAATCGACGTAGACCAACATGTGAGCCAGATATAGATTGAATAGATGTGGGTGAATACACTTCAGGTTACATGATTGAGCCAAGTAAGAAGACATTTGCTGAATAAAAAACAGAAGAGAACAGCCAATGCTCCACTGCAATTTAAAGCCATCCTCACCATAGTAACATTAACATTTTGATCCTTTTAGCGATATTCTAAAATATGCCAGTATCGGCTGTAATTATACTCTGGAGCTTAAGGATCAAGGTTGAGGAGAGTAATTTGAAACTCTGAGGTAACCCTGTGGCTTTGTGTAATTGAACCTCAGCTGCGGGATAAATTAGATCAAGACACAAGAAGAGGAAGAAGAGGAGAGAGAGAAAAAAAAAGGGCAAAATAAGTCTCACCTTCGGGTACTGTTTGACAGGTATGAGCACTCGTTCCTTAAGCTTGATGTTCTTTGTTGTGAAAAGGTCCAGGTACGCTTCTGCCTCCTTTTTAGTCTCGCCTTTCTGGAGTCTATCAATTTCTGGAAGGGGAGAGGCAGCGTTTCAGGCGCAGTATTGATGCAATCAGACAGCATGCAGAGAGGCAAAGTAGTAGTACATCTCAGTTATGAGGAGGATTTAATGTGCACTCGTTCAAGCACACTACCAAGTAAGCGTCGTCGTAGAGATTATCAGGTCATAAGCAATCTCAGTGTATGGGGCTAACTATTTTTAGACACAAACGCTAGATTTTACAGTTGACTCAGTTTCAGTTTTATGCGCCTGAGACTGTTCCCTTCTCAGCCTCATTTTACCCTGTTTCAGCCGAGACAACTTGAATGTTTTTGTGACTGACCATAAATGATTGAATGTCGAGCAAACAATGGTGCTTCCAGATGAGAACAGTTTGATGATGGAGTGTCATGGGATCTACTTAGAACCGTTCTGTGATCCTGTCGGCACCCCCAATTTGAGCTGAAACCGTTAGTTGATTAATCCAATAAACGGCAACCATTTGGATCAATCAAGTCAGCTGTTTTTCAACCAAATCTCAAAACAATCGCTGAGAATATGTTGCCTTTTCTCTCCTTTTTCAAAACGTAATTGAAAACAGAGCATCTTTGGGGTTTTTAATTCCTGTTCGGACAAAATAAGACCTGCAAAGACAACACCTTGGACTCAGAATTCCATGATGACCATTTTCCACTATGTCAGCGCCTCCTAATTGACCAGATTTAATCTACAAATTCAAAAATAACGAAAACAATCTTCAGTTGTAGCCCTTATCCGGACCAAAATATTAAAACATTTTAGTTTTCGCAACACGTTTCTGAGAAGTTGCCACCAGCGCTTCCCCTACACCTCCCGTCACCTCTGCCATATGGCACGGGCACAGCACCTGGTCTCCGGCATCATCACAGCACTCCCATCTCAAACCACCTCCTCACTCCTGGCCGTGACAACTCCTGAGCCTGCGATGTGCAAACATGTCAGCTGCAGCACAGTCCACCAGCTGCAGACCGGGAGGAGGGGAAAGCCTCGGCGGATGTGAAACCACACTTTTGTCTTTCTGGCTTATTCTCACTTTCAACTTCAGAGGTGTAGTGTAGATTTTGTGCATCCTGTTTACGAACGAGAGCAGCTTAATGGTTACCAGAGGTACCTGAGAATGAGAGTGGGAGAGGCAGCTGGTGGAGAATGACTCAACCACTGGGAGAGGACAACAACAGAGATAATCACCTAACTAGGAGTCCTTCAGTTTGTGTATTGCACACAGTGGCTGCCTGGTGGGGTGTAGCAGATTTCCATTTCCTGTAGCATTACTGCACAGACTTGTGGTGCACAGTATGACTTCATGGCTTTCTTATGGTGCCTTCAGGTGCACCATTTCACAGCCTCACTCCACTGAAGAAGTTGCATTGCGTGTTTAAAAAAAAGATGAGAGCTAGCTGTAAAGAACGGGGAGACAAAGCAGGAGGGCAGTCTTGTCTCCTGACCTCTCCGGCAGGGTAAAGCGGCAACCTCTTGCTCAAGGACACTTCAGCAGCAGCCGACGTACGGCGGGGGTGTAACATCGCCGCCGTGAGGCCGTCTCTCGGCTCTGAAGCAGCGGGGTGACCCCCAGTCACAGATACTGGCGCACATTGAAATGCTGCTGCGCAACGGGGCTGCCAGACAGAGAGAGACCAACAGGGGGGCTGACAGAACGGCTAAAACAAGCAACTGTTTGTCCGAAGAGAGTCAATTTCAAGTTCAAATTCGGCACAACTGAAATAAAGACACATTTGACTCGAGGCTGCACAGGAGGAAGCGGAAATCATTCAGGACAACATCTAAAAGTGTGTCTCCTCCCGGGGCTGCCGAGGTCGCCGTAGGCTATTTACAATCTCAGACATTAGTCATTAGCTGTAACATAATGAATTCCCGCACATTTTCCATGTGTCAAACGCTCACACGCAACGACTAACGAGCAACCAAAACGCACTTTCGTGTCAGCGCCGCGTTGTAACGGGGCAGCAAACGTCCCGTCCGCAAACACATGGCGGGCAGACAGCGTGGAGGTGTGTGCGCTAACAGAGGTGCGTTCACGAGCCGGTGTGCTGCCCCGCTTCACTCTCACCCCCCCCCCCGCATTCTGCAACACACAACACAACACTGAGAAACACTTCTTTACCTGCGTTTAAAAGTTTCATGGCGTGCGTGAACGACGAGTCCAGGCTGTCCTTCTCCGCCAGAAGCTGGGGGAGGTATTTGTCGTCGTTCTCCATTTTGAGTTAAGAGAGGCGGGAGTCAGTTTCGGTGCAACAACAACAACAAAAAATGGAAAAAGCGTGGAGAAAAAAAAACCCCAACAGTGATAGAAAAAGAAGTAGTCCAGTTATGTAACTACGGAGTGCCGCGTATCCTCCGTGCGGACGACGCTTTGCATGTGGCTACCGGGCGTTTCTGCAACGGGCTGCTCCGCTACTTTGCGTCTCTGTGGTCTCCCCCAGTCTGCTGGCTGTGTCTCGTCAGCAGCGGCGGCTGGTTGGAAATGGGAGAACAAAAGCGGTGAGAGACGGTAAAGAATAGTGATGCGACTCGAGCCGGCGGAAGTGAGCTCAGAAGGACGTAGTTCTCCGGACTGACGCCGCCTACTGTGTGCTGGGTGGATGCGCGCCGCCCCCCCAGCAGCGATAATACCAATATCACAATATCACATTCTCAGCGCTGGTTTGGGTGTGACCGCTGTGTGCTGACTAACTGATAGAAATGTCCAACACCTCACCTAGGAGAAGGTGTTCAAGTTCACTGCACCTTGAGGGAAACTCACAGATTCATCAAACCAGCATTCATATATATATATATGAAGGTGTATCGGTGAGCGCTAAACACTGATTGACGGAAATATATGGTAATCTGCTGTCAGTAGGCTACTCTAGGCAACTCTGTCGTTACTGTGATGTGTGGATTAAAGGTGCACTGTGTAGTGTTGGACAAAAATAATTCAGACTAAGAACATAATCAGAAACAGGCATTTTTTTTTTCCATTATTGAATAAACAAGCTGTTCTCAGAGGAAAATAAGATCCACCAGAAGTCTGAAGCTAGAAATGTGGCAGGGTCCGCCACATATAAACCAAGTTAAACAGTCAGTACAGAATTGTGTTCTTTTAAAGTCAGTTTGTTTATTCAGTTGACTGGGAGGGACTGAAGACTATTCATCTTTTTAATGGTACATTTTGTTTGTGGTATTCATTTTTGCTGGTAAGATTATGTGGAATTTTTTGTACAGTTAAAGGTGCACTATGTAGTTTTGAGGAAGACATTTTCCACATTTGTAGTCTCATTGTTCTAAGGCCCTCTTTTGCTCTGAGTACAGCTTGTTTGTTATTGTTCATTCATGGATAAAGTAAATACTTCTTAGTATTATAAGTATTAGTTATTAGTATAGTTAGTATAGGTATTATTTCCTAATTAATATTGATAATGTTAAAATTCTGAGTTCAAATTTCTTTTCCGAAAAATACATTGTGCCCTTTTAAAACATGTGGATGTTTAAGACAAATAGATAGATAGATAGATAGATAGATAGATAGATAGATAGATAGATAGATAGATAGATAGATTTTGTATTGTATTGTATTTTGTATTGAATTGCTACATACTGCATATTCTATATGAAGTGTGCATTAATTGACATGAGTATGATAATGATAGATGATGACACATCTACAGTGTTTAATTTGTTAGTATAATTTCCGTGCAGACAGGGTGCCCTGAAGATATGGCACTTTCATTCCAGGCTCTCTACTGCCCCTTAGTGGCCGCACTGATCATAACAACAAGGAACAGGAACTGGGTCCATCAGAAGAAGCCTGTTCTCTGTCCAACCCCCCCCCCCCCCCCCCCCCCCCCCACACACACACACACACACACACACACACACACACACACACACTTTCCTCTCCACTTCTATTGATTCCAAAACACTTATGGGCAAGTGAAAAGCGCAGCGAGGAGACTCTGTGGAGCAGCATCTCAAGGATTGATTCAGACGATTCGGATTGTGGTAATGAACCTGCCGCGCCGTTGAGTGGAGCGCGAGAGGTCACAGGTGAGAGCCGGGCTAATGCATACAAAGCAAGAGAAGACCCTTCCATGCGCGATGGGTCTTTCAGCGTATACGGGAGCATGCATAATCTGCAGGCGGATGCTCTTTGAACAAACAGCAAAAAAACTGCAGGTCATTTGTCAGTCGGCTGCTGGAGTGAAAACTATTACGATCGACCGCAGCTGTACCCAGGAATGCATCTGCTCAAAACAAATGAAGGCAAAAATTGTCTGCAATAAACACTTATGGGAGGCCGAAGACCCACTCTAACTATCAGCGTTCAGCTTGATCTATCTCTGACCGTTACAGTGTTATTAGTGTCGGGGGTTGCAAGGTTGTCCTGACTCCTCTTGTCACTGACGGAATGGACAGCCTGTGAGCTGAATTTCAATTGGCTCATAAAAGGAAGACTTACTTCTCTTGGCAGGTGGAGGAGTTCCAATTCGATAGCTCGCGCCCCTGCCTTCTGCTTGTGTGGACTTCCCCTGTCCCCTAACATACAGAGCCACAGTCTGGGGTAAACAGGGGCAGATGGAAGGGGGTAAACACTGGGGTTAGGCTTATATAAGCTGCCACTACTCCCGGTCTTTGCACGTGACTATCTTTCATGCCCCAAAGATTCCAAAAAATGGCCAGGATTCAGCGTTCCCTGGGAGTTTTATCCTAGTTTGGGCGGAGGAGCCTTTGAAACAGCTTTCAGAGCATCATGGGACTCTGAAGTGCCACTAAAAGTCAAAGTAATGAAATTCTTAGTGGCTCCTTATGGCAGGTTTTCTGCACATTTTACAAACTGCAGAAAAACAACACTAAGAGTCTACAGCCAGGCTTGCAGCTCTGTGAGTTTGTACTTTGGCACAGCGGTGCTTTGAGATAAATGCTGAAGTGAGCATGCTAACATGCTCACATTTACAATGCTAAAATGGTGATGTGTAGCCGTCGTATGGTCTACCATGTTCACCATCACAGTTTAGCCTGTTTGAATGTTAGCAGCAGCATTAAGCACCAGGTAGAGCTGAGGCTGATGGAAAGGTAAGCAGTTTTGGTAGTAATTCTCTGGGGACCATGAATGTCTATACAAAATGTTGTCCCAGTCTACAGTATCTACATCTACATGTTTTTCTGGATTAGTCTAAATTTAGACCTGCAGGTAGGGCTTCAGGGAAGGTCAAGGAAACACCAAAGTAATAAGGATTCACCCTCTGGGGACCTTGAATGTTTGTGCCAACTTTCATGGCAATCCATCCAATAGTTCCCAAGGCTTTTCACTAAAAATAGAAATGTCAACCTAATATTGGTGCTGTAGGAAAATTCAGGGGTGTTCGAAGCATCATGGCAATCCATCCAGTAGCTATTCAAGATATTTTACTCTGGAACAATTTGGAAGGCCAACCCGTCAACGAACATCCCTTTCACATCATCCCTTCTTTCCTGGGGTATCAACAAACAGCCGTCCTTCAATGCTGCCCAGCCCCATATCACTCGACACCCCAGATTAACAGAATGAATACTCTTAAATTCATAGCTCACAGTGGAATATATGTGAACAAAAATTCAAAATGTACAATAAAAGTGATCAGAAGTCAACAGCTGCAATTCACATTACAAAAGAGGAAGGAGCAGCACCGACTGGAGGTACATTTGGAAGCCTAGTTTTTCTTCTCTGGACCTGTTTAGCGACGAGCGATGCACGTCAGTCAGGATGGCTTTTGCCCTGTACCTTCTGAGAAAAAAATGTGATGATTTGTCGGTGAATGGGACTAAACGTGAAGGGAATAATGCCGCCTCATTCATGAACATTTATGCCTGAGTCACGCCACGACAATTTTCATTGGCAATAGACCCTGTTCACAGCAGAGATTTTGCCTTGGACTTTCTAACATGAATGGTGGCTGCACTTCATTAAGGTGAGCCCGCTCCAGAGACCTGATATTGTGCATGCTCACTCACTGACATGGCTTACTGGGCCGTTTAACAGAATGGAGTCATTGTTAACCTTATCGGTCACACCTGATTCTTTTTCCTTCTTAGACAAGTCAAAACCTCTGCCGTGAAAAGGGTCTATGGTGGCCGTTTAATAATTAATACTTATAACTCCCATGATGCCATGCTACTTCACAGCATCGTCAAACATACTGTATGTTTAAATAGGTGGTTTTCCAAACAAAGGGCCTTCATCCCTACAGCATACAGTATTTCTTAAGTTGACAACAGAAACCAGGAAAAAAAGAGCAAATGAAAGCACTGGAGAGACAAATAGGAGGAGAGTAGGAATTTGTAAGCTTAAACCCTCCAGTCTACACACTGTCAGCGGAGGGTTTTCCTGTTCTTGGGCAGTTTAGGCACGAAAGCGAGCGAGGGAGCGAGAGAGACGGCTGGGTTCAGTCTGAGGGTCACGCTCAGTTTAGCATCGCTACAAGGCCACAGAAGCCTTTTTTTCCCCATGAAAGCTTTCAGAACTGTCACACCTGCTTAGGTCTGTAACACCGTCCCCCCCACCCTCCTCTTCCTCCATATCCTCCTCTTCCCACCCTCTCCATCTCTCCCTCGCCGCCCACCCACAACAGAATATAAGCTCTCCCTTCATCCAATCCCCCAGACTTTGTCAGTTCCCGTCATGCCCACGAGGTGATTATTTTGTTGATGATCAGTGTCCCAACGGAGGCTTCTGCTTTTGAAGAAGTGCTTGCGAGATTAAAACATTAAATTAAAGGCTGCAAATTAATATACATTTTTTATAGATGGCTTGACTTGTGATGAATATCCCGTATATGTTAAGTTGCCTGGCACTGTGCGGAGCATTATGCTATTTTTCTTGAAAGTAAAGACCTTTATTTGCATTGCAGGAGTCTCGTTCCGCCACCCTGAGACAGGAGCTTTAGGAAAATCCATTAGTGAGGGCACTTACATATTCTGCTGCTGCTGCAAATACTCCAAAATTGTGGCACGGAGCCAGCAGCAAAAAACCTTCATTTAGCCTCTTTAAAAAACCAGAGGGCAAAAAAAAAAACAAAAAAAAGACATGGCAGGTGAAATCACACCGTCTTTTGCGTAAATAAATAAGTTATATGACGGGTTGGGTTATTTCTGATCTGATTTCTGAGCTGAGAGGACTTTGGTAAATGACTCCAGTTATTCTCATTTGAAAAAAAAAGAAAAGCTCATTTTGATGAGAGAAAAGGTGAGAACTCTTTATGCCCTAATAACTCTGCTCCTGTTAAGACTCATTTCTGCTGAAATGTGGTCACTGTTATTACAACCTTTTCTGGAATATAGAGTACAGAGATAGAGGGATATAAATGTGCACTGGAACTGATAAAAACACATTGTTAGTGAAGAGAACGTACACACCACAGTCATAAATCTATACTCAGCAGCATGTGCTCATTATTTTCACATACACTACATTGATTTTAACAAAACATTACAGTCTTAAAAGCTTAATATAGATAAATCAACATCGAAAATGGTATATACGAATGCATATGAAGGGTCAATAAAGAAGACAAAAATACAACTATAATGAGATGACAATGTTTGCTTATGCTAACAATGTCCTGAACGCCAGTAGTTCTGTTTTTCTCTGCCCAAGTGATATATGTTATATCTATTTCTTGGTAGAAATGAGTTCCACAGAAAATGTACTCACAGCAAGGTCTTTGAATCAGTACATTTCATTTGTTTTTTTTAATGTAAAGTTTCAGTGTTGTGAGCACCACAAACAAAATCCTTTGGGCTGTCGGACAGATGGATCTGAAAACTTGGGCAAATTAAACCAAAACTATCTGTGTGGAAACGAAGGCGGGGGGAAACAGGTTTTTCTTAAACAATGAATCAAATGAGCAGCGCAATCTACAGATGTTTTCATCATCTATTAGCAAATTGTTTTAGTGTTACGGCCCGTCGTTTTTGACTGCATGGAGTCTCACACTCTCACCAAGCTGTGACTCTCAGAAGACGACTGCGTCAGTAGTTTCGTCAAGTTCCTTCAAAAGACAAAGCCCTCTCGTCGACTTAGGAATCATAACTCATCCATCAGCGGATGTATGGGTGGATCCTATAAGCCCCTTTTACACAGGTCTAAAGGGATGATATTCTTGATCTTTGTCTGTTGGATGTGTAAGCTAACAACTGTTTGCTTCATTAGCCATGTCAACGTTATAGTCAGGCTGTGTGTCTGCTAGTATCTTTTGGCACGGACCATTTTAGCCTAAATAAGAGGCATGGGCCTTATAAAGTGAGGAACTAGACCCTCTTCAGTTTACCATAATTTTTGATTAGCAACACAGTTTGGCCTTTTAGCTAAGTACAATTTGTTACGACCTACCAGTCATGTTCTATTAGGTAACCCAACATAGTGTATGCTTGCTTAACCAAGACCCAGTTATGTGCCAGGGATACACCTTCTCTGTGCATATAGCCTGTTACAACATAAACTGACTACCCGGTCAGCATCCCAAACACTGGTTTACACGTTTAAAGAATGAGCTGGTATAATGACTGTATCAGTGGTATGATTTGTGCTCAGAGTAAGTAGGCCACTTGTGAGCCCAGGGGGCAGAGGAACTGCTTGATCTGTTTACTCAACCTCAAGGATTTCATTCGTTATTTTCTCTGAGTGTTGTTATAATTCTTCTGTCTTTCTGTGTGTGCACTGTGTGTGTCCCGGTGGATACGCGCGTGTGTGTGTGTGTGTGTTTGTGTGTGTTAGTGTGTGTGTGTGTGTGTGTGTGTGTGTGTGTGTGCGTGCGTGCGTGTGTGTTATGTAGAACCTGCTTTACACTCAGGGGTTTCTCTCTGCGCTTCACACTTTGATGTAAGCGTTGCACACACTGCTGCCAAAGATATACCTACAGTATTGATTTATGGTGCCCAGCAGCATTCATCGGAGCCAAATGAAAAGCCAATAAGGTGTTTATAGACACATATATATCTTCGCATAAGGCCCCCCGGCTCGTTAAGTTTTTATATCCAGTGTTACCTCTGGGAGACTGCTCAGGTAACAGTTTGCATTCAACCCTGGTTCAGTGTCATCAGTAAGCAAACAGTAAAGTGGCTGTGGGAGATGCTCACGCCCTCAGGAAGGGCTGCTGGACCACATAGATTAAGTGAAAATTTAATTGCGCTGTGTAGATGTTTTAACGCGCAGTATGAGGGAATTTACTCGTCCCCATTTCCTTCCTTTTTTTTGTTCCTTTAGGCATAAAGGAAAGGCCGTCTGTCAGTTCAAGTCTGCGTTCGATTTGTAACCGTGTCACAACCTTTCTCTTCTGATTAAAATGTCTTTCCCAACGCTACATATTGCACCTTTAATGTGTAAAGTTTTCTTTTTTGTAACAGCCAGTCATCATGTACAAACACAGAGATACACATAATTACTTGACAACATAGATTGCTCATTTGCCTCTGCACGTATCACTGCACTGGTTGATTGCGTTTATGTAATTACTTCTTATGACATGTTGTGCCTTAGCGTCAGAAGAGAGGCAACAGAGGAGAGAGAGAGCTGCATCAAATGTCTCCAGCCTCATAATATATTCATCTTCCGTGTCTTAACCCCTAAGCCACGAGAAAGCCACAAAGGCATTAGTTTTAAATAGGTTTTGTGTCACTTATTTATTGCTGTTGTGCCACAAACCTTCCACACGAAACAACAAAATATGCTGTCTCACCATGCAGTCTCGAAGAACATGTCTATATCAGCAGGACGACACACACTGATGCAAATCACTGTGAAGTGTGATGTCTGCACAGAGCCTGAAGGATACGAAAAGACAACACACACTCCAGCCACAGTCTGCTGCCATCTGGCAAAAGATACAGAAGTATCTTGCTTCATGTGACAGAGCTATGGTCAAGGTTTGGATAGGTTTGGACACAAAGGCGACTTTGTTAGGTTTAGAAAAAGATCATAGTTTGGGTTAAAAGTGACTACTTTGTACAGGTTAGGGGACCCCCGTCGTCATGGTTATAATAATGAAGACATGGTTTATGTTGGACTGTGGTCATGCTTTAAAAACATAACAGTATGTGTACCATTTCAAATACATATGCCATATTAAGTATATATTATATGTTTTTGACCAGACTTCATATCAGGAGCTGGAGGGGATGGAGGGGGGTGGATATGGGGTTATAGGCAAGACGCCTGCCAAGCCAGTGACCACAGTTCAAGACTGCGCTTCAACATTTGTACACGTGGCACCACTGGAAATTCTTAAGGCCTCGGGACAAGCTTTTGGTAAAGCGCAAGGCGAAAACATGTATGTGTTTTTGTGCCTTAACCCAACCAGACCAGAAGCAGAACGTATAGGCATGTAAAGTTTACAACATATCCATGGTTTGTCAAAATGTTTCTGCTGATTGGGCTGTCGTCACCCCTTCCGTTGCTCCGGTCATAACTTCTACTGCTGCTAGAGGGCACAGTCACTTGAATGGAAGCATTTACTGTAGACTGTTTTTGGTGCAATTACTGAACCAAGTGATTTTCATGGTAGAATGGTCCTGTCACTACAGTACCCTGACACCATAGCTTTGCCCTAAGGTCTCTATGCCAGCAGAAAGATATTTCATCTTGTCAGCAATGGATTTAGAGGTGAGTTCGGTAAGCTTTGTAGGTGTGGGCCAATCTCCCAAATACTTGGGTGTATTCCTTAATGTGCACCACTCAGCTTCTCCAGAAATCCCTATCCACATATCATTGGGTACTTGAAATAGAAAAATCTATGTTTTATTTAAAATATGGCTTTATTTGCTTAACATTTTGTGCTGTTAATTGTTTTCGAAGAGTAAACATCATAGGCTTTCAGCTGAGCCTCTCCATACCCACAACAGGTGGACTGTCGTGGCCAAAACTGTGATCCTGCGCTCCAGAGTCTGCTGGCTCAGGGACACAGCAACATCAAACAGGGCTCACAGCCCATTTGATATGTCAAACCGTGGTCTCTCCTGCCGCTCTCTGCTGAATAATGTCTAAAAAGCGCAAATACTATCAATAATCTCTGAAACCAACGGAGGATTTAGGACTTGGTTTTTTCTCGCCTCTGGTAATTAGAAATGTGTTTAGGCCTTCAAAGGCCTGCTGCGGATGGAGATCAGAGGCCGCTCTTAGCTGCTAAAGCTCTGTAAAGAAATGTCAGGAGCGCTGAGGTATTTTCTCTCTCCTCACCTGCTTTCTACCTTCAGGGCATTTATAAAAAATACAGCCGTAACTCATCCCACATTCAGTTTTTAATGATCGTAAATGATATACCTCGCTTCATAGTGCTTCTTCAAAGCCACTGTTCTTTTTAAGGTAAAATGGAAGGGTAAAGGAGAGGAGAGAAATCCTGCCTTTGAGCTTCTTTTTGGGGTTTCCTTTGATCGGGGTCCGTGCCGATGTGTGTGTGCATGCGTGTGAGGCTGTGTGCGAGCAGATGTGTACCGTACACGTGTGTGTGTATATGTGCACGTGTTCATGTAAACAGTAAACAAAAACGCGGCGTTCCCACGAGTCAAGTATGTGTGATCAGTCATCCGAGGCGCATGTGTTGAAATGAGAGGTTCTGGCGCTTCCCAGCTAATGACAGACGCCCCAGACTCAACTCTGAGCGCACGACGAGGAAAGAGAAAAGTGCCGCCGCAGTCACCCAACTTTCCCTGCATCATTACCCCTTGCTTTGAATGTTTCATGCACGCAACGAATGCAAAGAAATGCAATTTATCACCTCTTCGCTCCACCTAACGCTAATAATTATTCATGGGAATTCGTAATTATGCCAAGGAGACATTTTCCTGTTCGCTCCCCAAGAACAATATTCATGTTCTGACTCGGCTTTCTAAAGAAGCACACCCGACATCTTGCTCGCTCTCTTCACATTTTTCGCTTTGTACTTGTTCCACGGCCATAATGCTCTGTTTATCCCGGCGCAGCGTGGCACAGGGCTAAAGCTGTGTATGTTAACTGTAAGTCTAATCTGTACATGCTGTTTTTGCATGCAGGGCAAAGAGCGACCGACCCCACGGCACAAAATCATGTCACACCTGCTAATTTAAACCACAGTGTTTTTTCTCGCCGCTCTGCTCCCGAGGCATGCATCAACAAAAAATCGTGCACCCTCTGAATTTTTTTCTGGTGAGGCTAGCTCTCACGGACAACAAAGAGGCCATCAATCAAAACCCTGAGGGGAGTTTTTCTTTTCTTTTTTTTTATCTCTCCACATATCAGGATACCCACTTCTTCCCCGTTGTTTTCGGTGATCCGGTTGTTTGGCAGGCTCGACCCCCTCCTCACGTGGAGGTCACGAGGTCCCTCCTTGAGTGTCGAGTCAGATTTGTCTGCTTTGGCCTTTAGTAAAAGCACGCACGCACAAACAACACGCCGCACGCCCGAATACAAATACACTCTCACACACAAGCCATGGGTGAGGCGGAGGGTGAGGCCCATCGACTCAGACAACACCCGGATCCAGACAGCTGGCCTGATCAGGTCTGATGTGGCCTCGGGCATCTGAAACGCTGCATCCTCAATGGACTCGCTCAGCTACCTGCAGTGTGTCCTACAGTACTGAGGTCAGCCAGACCATCCAACCGCAGCAGCCTACACCGAACATTAGATACAGTTTAATGGAAGATTTTTCTTTTTGTTGCTGTTTGGGTTGCTTTGCTCTTGCAATGTTCTGTCCAGCTGTGCGTTAAAGCTCCTCACCTTCATCTTTCATCCAGGAATGGCAGCTCAGTAAAGCCTGCAGTTCTGGAAAAGTCTTTTACTCTCAAACCAGAGCTATACTCACTCAGCTCTGGTGGCACGTCGGAGCAATAACAGATGACTGACACTACATGATGAATGATTCCACATATGGTACATCACCAAACAAATGATCAGTTTTTAGGGAACATTAGTCCCATAATGCTCTGCTCAATTACATCTGTATGTCAAATGACATTTTAAATGGTTTCATCTTTTAAACGGACGCTTGAATGGTTTCGACATTTCGACTTAAATCTAAACTTTTTTTCAGGGCTTGTATACCATATGACACTTGGACTACTGTCAGTGCACACGATACAGTGCCTATGCTTCCCTCTTTTCAAATGACATTTAAAATCTTTTCAGCATTATCAGCTCTTATTCAACGATGCCTTTAATTGCTTTATTGTCATTATCTGCTTCTAATGCTCGAGCCTAGATCACATTTCCAGAATGTATGACCACATGGTTTGTATACGCCCGCTGTACGTGCCATCAAACATGTTATATGTCAGGAAGCTGATTCTGGACTGCTGAGTCTCATTCCCAGGTCATCAAATACCAACACTTCCTGAACCTACGAGAGCCAGACCCTCTGGAGAATAAACACCTGGAGTCCCTTTGGATTTCTGCTGTGGTCCAGAACTGTTTACCGACGGTAAAGGGAGCTCAGAGATTACTTTAAAACTTTTGGGATTTATCTTCACTCCTGTTTACTAACCTGACTGCAGCAGTGATCCGTTGAGCTGACCTCCTTTTTCGTGTGTTTATGTTTTGTAAAGTGGACTGCCGACTGGAGCTGGAGGGGAAATGTACTGTACTTCATGAGCGCAACGTTACAGAGGGGAGAGTGGGGAAAGAAGAGAGAGAGCAGGAGTTTCTGGTGAGTAAGTTTCTGAATTCACTCAGAGTTGTCACGCATTTTCAGCGCCGCCGCTCCCACCACGCGCATCACGTGCTGTGCGTAGGGCACCAAGTGGTGAGGGGGCACCAACAACAGCCTAATGAAAAATAATCATAGTCATTATAATTATAATGCCAATATCATTTCAGCATAGAAACATTAGGCCCTTTTTAGGCATGTATATCCCAAAACAGGCAAAACAAGAGATACATTTAATTGCTCAAGATAAGTAACGATGGTGCTCCCCTCCAAACACACACACACACACTCAACTTCCCAAGCTCCCTGTGGGTGCCCCTCCCTATCTCAGTGGTCTGTTGGATTGCGCCTGACGAAGTTTGACAGCAGGCTGTCAACTTTTTTGGAAATGGCGCCGAAAAGACAGCGAGAGTCAGGAGCAGAGAAAAGAAGGAATAAGAAGCTGTGAGATGATGCCCGTGCATCACTTGCAGGTAAGTCCATGTTTAATCATTCTTAAGTACGGGAAATGTGCTGCTAAAGTGATGGTTAGCCCAGCATACAGCCGGAACTAGCTGATGTTATTGCTAATGTTAGCAAACTCAAATATGTGATAACTTGCAAGCTAAATCAAGATTTTACTGTTAAACATTATCTATGCATTTTAACGCACCGTTACCTTGGGTGCCATTCTCTGTGTTTGAAACATTTGGGGCAATGTAAGTTCATAACTCTACAACATATATAACAAAGGCGTATTCATTTTTTACTTTTTAGTTTGAGGCAGAATCGTCACATATCACACATTTTTGTATTTTTAATGTCGGCGTGTCTGTTGTCTGTGTGTGTTTTTGACTATATTTCCTATTTGCACTTCACCAAACACTTCAGCTGCTTTCACACTTCTAGTTTTAGCCCTCACCTGTCAACTCAACTCAATTTGACGTTTAGAGTTTAACTAACATACAACGCCTTCAGTGATCACACTTTGACCACACAGTTGTTTTCAATGTGTTCGCCTTGAATTAGGAGTGCATTAGGTGATTCTGGAGAAAGAATTCCGAGTAAAGTTTCAGTATTTGATGCTTCAACTCATGCAAATGCACTAACTGTATCTTACACGCAACATTTCATATGCAAATAATTACTATGGCACTTAAACTACAGTAGCCTGCTTCCCAAAATATGAGCATGAGACATAACAACCACAAGTAGTTACATTTTCTCTCTGTTTTCATGACGTCCAAACACATGTTTGGACCATTCTCTGCTCTACGTTCACTTAATTAATCTGCATGATTTAGTTTGTCCTCGCTTATAGGCTAAGATACGGCATCTGCCCACACTTCGCCATGCCCAGCTGACCCTCATGCACAGACCTGCCAAAAACACAACACACTCAATGAAACGATTCAGTGATTCATTCACCTCTAACACTTTCTCCCTCCGCCGCCAGGCTCAACGCCGCAAGTTAAAGCCGTGTGGATTCCATTAAGATATTCCACCCCCACCACTTTCTCCTCGAGGTTTTGATTATGATATGAGCTGAGGAGTTAATAAGCGTATTAATTACCTGTGTAGGAGACAAACCAGCTCCCAGAGCGAGCCCACAAACCCCCTCCTCCCTCCCCCCGTCCTCCCACACAGCAACCAAGGAGCGTCGCCGATGTGTTTAAATGAACCATCATCATCTGATTGTTTCCAAGGTCAGCAGGGCCTCTGCTGTTAGCACTGTACCTGCTAGGGGAAGTCTCTAAAGCCACTCAGTAATTAGAATAATACAGGGTCAAGCAGGACGACAGAGCGATTGAGAGAGGGAATGAGGAAAATGGTTGTAATCCTCCCGGAGACTGGATGTGATCACGACTCAATACTTAAGTTTCTAATTATCTCTCTGTCAGAGAGTGAGGTTTCTGTTCGACACACGAGCCGACGGCACACCCCGCATCAGTCTTCAACCTGTCTCTGGATAAACTGTCAAACCTCGCAGGATCACCTGACGAGGCCGTATGTCCGTCATTCTCACACACGCACACACACTGAGGAGCAATGTGACATCTTTCCCACATTTCAACACGGATCGATCTGGTGCTCTGAGCATGTCGGGGCATAGGTGCCTCCTCGCGGCGAGCCCCGACAGAAGAAGCCAAAAGCACAGTCGGAAAAGAAGAACGTCTGCTCAGTGTGTACAGCGCATACGGACAGAGGTCAGTACAGGCCAGTGCACAGGGGTAAACCACAGCCCGAGTAACAAGCAGAACAAGCAGCAGGATTCCATTCCTCGTCTGCAGACGTTCTCCTCTGAATGCGTACAGGAGCTGGTATACAACAGTGCTGTCATGATAGCAGAATTCTAACATTCACTGGCTGCAACAGTGGAGTTTTTTAAAGAAAGGAAACGGACAGCCTCCACCGTTTCCAAGTGTTGCTGTTGTTGGCACTGCTCTCGCAAAGACATTAGGATTGTTTTCTTCACAGTGGCTTCTAATGGAGACGTGAAAGCAGATAAAAATGGTGCCAGGCTGCCAGCCTGACAGCATCGCCAGGCAGACCTCATCTTCCCGGGAGACTGCGTCCCCGTTGGCAGACAATACAGCACAGAGAAAAAGCAAAACAAAACAAATCTAAATGCCGATGGTGTCATCGTTCTATTCCCATTAACTTGTGCAATCAACAATTACATCATCATGTCACACTGAAGGAAAAAGCTGTCTATTGACAGTTTGAATTAACAAAACTTTTTCAAAGCTGTATTGTGGCTTGAATCAACCCACAACACGACCGAGATACACTGGAAAGGTTTTAGGTAGTGCTTTCTTTAAGTCCTTTTCCAGCTCATGGGGATTATTACATCACAGTTGGGTCTGAAGACTATACAAGACTGGAAATGAAAGAAGTCCGGAGGTGTCGGCTGAGGAAGAAGTGAGCTTACCTGTAGCCTGCTGCTCATCTCCACTCGGTGGTATGAGCCGTGAGGCTACGACAAAATCTAAAACTTAATCGTGTCGGATTGCATTGTGGGTAATGTGGGTGCCATGTTTTAGATGAGGAAGAAGAACATGTTTCATAAAAAAGGACTACATCTGAAGTTCTACTGCGATTTTGTTACCTTGCGATTTGCAAGACCATGTGATCTTGAGAATCCATCTTGCCAAGCCTGGAGCTGTGATATTGTGGTTGAACTGATCAAGATCGAACTGAGGAGCTTCTGGCTATGGTTGGGTTTAGGTGTGGCAACCATGGACATTTAAAGAGACCTGGATACAGCTTTGGAGACGTGAAGACATGAAGCCAAAAAAAGCTTGATTTTCTCCGTATGAAAATACCCACGTCCTCCATGTTGTTTGGTCAAAGAGCCATGTCTTCCATCACAATGTAAGAAAATGTTTTGGGCTGCGGTGCAATGTGCAGGCCCAGGCAGTTGTCCTGTGCTTTGCTAAGCTCCTCTACCTCTCACTGTATACGTCAAACCCTCCATTCACGTTGGTTATTTACACTATATTTTTCTCTAAAGTTAATGTCATGAAGTGCTCAAATATTGATTTTATAAACCTTACAGCAGTTGCTGGCAGTGTGCCCTGCCCTTACTATAGTAATGGTGATCATCAGTATACATTTCCACACCCTCATCGTCTTTTATAGTGGCTGCACTCACTTTGAGATGAGATGGGAACGAAAAATCTGCTGAATAATCTTCATCACAATCTGTTAGAAAACATTCCGGTCACATTACTGTTGCGATATGCACTTGTAGACACGTGGAAACACAATGTATTCAACATGTTGACGACAGTTCTCAGTCATCCAGGTTGTCAAGTGCTGTATCGTAGGCAACTGGACTCGTTTCAGTTCCTTGAAGACGTTCCCTCTCTCGTCCAAGAGGCTTCTTCAGTTCTAACTAACTGGAGGGGAGTTGCAGGCTTTTAAACTCTGTGTGGGAGTGTCCTTACAGAGTCACTGAGGTCACGTTGAGATATGACTTTCAAAGTCGTCAAATCGGCCTTCATGTGGGTTGCTAAGGCTAGTGGCTAGGTGAGCCCAGGTGTGAATGGTTGTTAAGCTGTCTGGGGAGAGAACTCAGTACAGCATTGTCGGTGGGTGATAAGTAATGTCTGAGGCCACCTCGTCTGTTCAAAGACGGTCATTCCAGATTGACATAGATGGAGTCTTTTACTCCTTCAAACCATCTGTCTTCTCAAGGTGTCAAGATGTTTCCATTGTTGCTTTCAAAGGAATGATTTTTCTCCTTCAGATGAAAGTGGACAGCAGAGTCTTGACCAGAGGAGTTGGCCCTCCTGTGTTGTTCCATTCGTTTATGGAGAGGTTGTTTTGTGTCCCCAATGTACAAATCTGTGCATTCCTGCCTGCATTGAACAGCGTAATCTACATTACTCTGTTTATGCCTGGGTGTTTTTCCTTAGGATGGACAAGTGTCTTGGATGAGAGGTGAACCATCTTCAAGAAACTGAAACGTGCAGCTGCCTACAATAAAGCACCTAAACAACAGATTCAAGATGAATTATTCTTTTCATGTACAGAGTAACAAAAAATGTAAGTATATTCCTCCATAATATAGTGGGTTGGAAATAAAAAGGAGATGGAAATAGATACACTCAACTTCAGAGTAATCCACAACTTCACAAGGAGTAAAAACACTGTGCATAAATACCTGCACACCAGACTCAACCTGTGCTTTCAGAATAATAAAAAAAAAAAAAAACACTTCAAAGAAACTCAGCTACCGGCAGCCTTCATTTTCTTGTTCAAAGATTCTTTATTGATTTGTTTTAGAAGAGGCTTTACTCAGGACAGATTTGAGATTTGAGAGACAAACTGTTTTTTTTTTTTTAATCATTTGTAGTTTGTTGAATCTCTGATAGGTGGAAGGCCATTTTTTTGTTGTTGAATGACTTTGTTGTGTGTGAATATTATTGGTGAATATGGTGAATATTATTTGACTGTACCTCACCCTAACTTGCAAAGAGCTACCAGGATAAAGTCCACCAGTTGTTGTAGAATACACCATCTGAATATATTTGAAATAGTAAATGACAGTTTTCAGGTCATAAAAACTAATATCTGGATCTTTACAATTCCAGATAGTCTAAAATTGGCAAAGTCAAAAGTCAAATTGAATCAGGGATTGTGAAAATCTTTACAACCGTACTTATTCTTGGCAAGGAATTAATAAAACGTTAGTGCTATTCCTTTAAATACAATTGTTCTATTAATCTAAACCACACAACAAATGAATGGAGCTTCAACAGAGTCTTGTTGAGTCAATATTTGCCTAAATGAATTTCTACAGGGCACAGCGAGGACTGCTAAGCTGGATTTCAGCCCGAGGGTTGGACAATGTGCTGCTGTCACTTTACGTACTTTAAAATAACTGCTGGACAATGAGGTCCTTCCTGTCCTGCTGAAAATACTGACACCAACCAAAACCAGGCATGGCTGCCAAGGTACAAAAAAACTAGTGAGAACAACATCAAATAATACAGAGAGGTTTTTGATGTCAGTTCAGTGTCTTTGTTCTTGAGCCCTATAATCATAACACGTTCCAGTCCGGTCCTGGCTCCAGCTGTGCCCACCACTCTATTTGGACTTGGATTCAGCTGAGGACGTGTTTTAGCTGTTCGACCCTGACTGCTGCAGCCCTCTGTCAGCAGCCAGAACGCAGCCCTGTGTATCCCAATCCTTCCTCTTCGTCTTTATCCAATCGATCCGTTTGCGGCCCTCTGGCAGCGATGTGGAATCCGCTGCCTGCGAAAAAAACATTTGGTGCAAACACAGAACATCTAGGAAGCCGATGCAGCTCTTTACAGCGGCCGCGGGACTGCTGAACTGTTGTTTCGTTTCAACTCCAACAAGCAAACAATGATGTGACTGAGGGAATTAGAGGCAGGGTGAGGAATCGGCTCATGCACACTGGCTCTGGCAGTGACGCCTACGAGCCTTTTTGTCTCCAGGTTGATGGTTTTTGTGCGTCTGCTCCGTCCCTGCTCATCCTCCGGCTCGTCTGCATTCATGCGACCGTGCAGCGGCCATAAAAGTGACACAGGCGGGAGCGTAACATTATGGCCTTTTTTAAAGTAATAATGCACTGAGTGGGTATATTTATACGTGATGGTAAAAAGGGCAAGAGTTACAGTGCGAGCGCACGTGTGTGTGTGTGTGTGTGTGTGTGTGTGTGTGACGGGAGGTTTACTTTCCTGCTTCATGTGGCTGCTGTGCATCATCAGTGAAGTGAAAGACAGCATTCTGGCATCTTTTACACTTCGATACACAGGAGAATAAATTCCCACATAAGACCACCCTTTCCCCCACACATGCGCGCGCGCGCGCGCACACACGCACACACACGCACACGCACACACACACACACACACACACACACACACACACAGCAGCAGCATCCTTCTAAAAAAAAAAAAAAGCATAAACATTAGGCACGAGGAAGTTGCTGAGAAGTGAAAAAGCCGTCTAAGCTGTTGATCCTGTTTGCTGCTTTGAAATTTTCCAGGAAATCTTCCTTTTCAATCTTTTTCACCGAGGGATGAGCGCGTGGTGAAGGAGGCTGGCGGAGACACAGTCTTATCTATCGCGGGGCAGAGTAGCACTCTCTGAAGCTCAGCACACTCAGGTGCTTCTTCTCATGTGTCCTCTCGCCAGTAAGCCTAAACCCTTATGCAACAGCGGGGCGGCTGGAACATGAAATCATATGAGGAATGTCGTCTGCTAAGCCAGTATCTGTGGCTGCTAATACAAAGTGTCGAAAAGTTGAGATATCTACAGATTAGGCAGATTGCCTTTGTCGGCAACAAGTCCTTCAGCACTGAATGGTAAAACCGTTTGTTTGTCATGGCCTTTTTAAAATTACCCATATGAGTGTAATATTATATTATTTTTATCTGACTTCACAGTGCTTTAAAGAAAGAAAGTTGATTTTTGAGTCTCAATCCCAACACAGATGCTTTGGAATTGTGGGTAAGGTTGGCTGCCATCCCAAAGCCTCAGTATTTGACCTGTTGGGATAACCAAAAATGTCAGTCTATATGAGTGAGCGTCAGTCTTCATATAAGTTGGACCTTTAATGTGTGCTCAAGTTCAAAGCTCTCATAATGTAGAAAGTGAGGTGTCCATGTCTTTTCTTACTATAAAGCAGATCTAGGTGTAATATACACCTTGAAAGCATCACCTCACTCAATCCACAAAGAAGTGCACACAGCCCATTATTCAGAAACCGTGCCTTATGGCTGAGGTTACATTTAACACAACACACGGGGGGCGTTACCTGTTCAGACCTGTGAGAACTGGCCAGTAGATGGGCTTTTGGGGGGGGGGTGAATAGAGGTGCTGCAGCATTGGATCGTATGAGAGAAATAATGTGTTCTGGTGAAAATTAGAGTGTGTAAACATAAAGACACCCAACATTACAGGAAAGAACTGAAAATGAGCATCATGTGGAAACTAAATGTACTCGGTCAAAGGAAAAGACGAGTTGATTGATGGGAGGAGATGAGATGTGAACAGCTGTCTGTGGTGTCACTTTGTTCGTCCATCCATCCATCCATCCATCCATCCATCCATCCATCCATCCAGAGATATTTCTCCTGCATGTATTTGTCTGCATGGCGTTGCTGTCTGTTTCCGTTCGCCCCAAAACGGTTTAATTATTTTTGCTCATTTTTGTGTCTGTGTGTTTATAGTTGTACAGCCTAAAGGTAAGTACAATTTTCACTTAAGATGAAACAATTTCAACAAAGGCGTCTTTAGCTCAATTCACGCCACCAGCAAATCGGTGTCTGTTTGCAGAGAACTGTGTCTATCCACTGATTGTGAATGCAGCTGTACTGCCTCTAAACTTCTCTCAGTGTTCAGCCTGGAGACATCTTAAATCTGCACTCATCAATACTTTCATATTAATAATGCATCAAATGACCACTTGTAATGCAAAAGATCTCGCTTGTAGAAGCAAACTCACAGGAAAATAACCACCCAGTTTTGCAAGTTCCCTCGGCTTAATCAAGCATTTTAGCGTCTTTCAGCTCATCGTTTTGGTTTTTCAGCCCACATTTTTTGTGGGCTAGGGGGTTAGGGTTAGTCAACACTCTCATCCGCATGGTTTCCAGTTGCAGCTGGCAAGTAGGTAGGGATGATAACAGATCTCTATCTACTTGATGTATTAACAAACATATGTTCAAGAACAAGTTTGCTACATCAGCTTTGTATGGTGATAATACGTCAGGGTTGGTGACCCCACTTGTTTATGCTGCCACCTGGTGGGCAAAAAAATAGTTAGAGCAGGTTTAAATAAATCTGAATTCAACTTATTTGTAACTGAAAACAAATTAAAATGTTATGTTACCCAAACTCCAACATCCAACATGTATGATTTTACAGCACACAAACATTATGACAGTGATATGCTCAGGTCTACAGCGTTAGCTAATCTGGATAAATTGTCAGCTACCACCTGTCCTGTTTTAGCGAACATTTTAGCCATTGGAAAATAAAACCCAAGTCATAGTTAACTAGAGCTTTAATTAAAGGACAAGTCACCTAAATGTGAGAAGTCCGTCATTATCTACTCGCTCGCGCTGATTGAAAGTCAGGAGAAGTTTCATCGTCCACCACACAATTCTGGAACTTCACAGCCGAATAGCATTGCAGCATTCTCCTAAAGAACAGAAAGTAACAACATAAAACGGCTCCACACGGCTCGGCTGGTGTGATCTGTGTCTCTGAATGCTCAGAGATCCCAAACTGCTGTCTGAGATTTAAATAAAAGTTATTTACACCCCATATCTTCATTGTAGACGCTAATAGCATGAGAGCGCGGCCCATCTGAAGCAGGCGCACCAGCTCACCCTGCATGTCGAGTGTGTGAATATCGTCTTAATTTCTTGCTTCAGTGGATAATGACTACATCTGCAATCTGATGTAAACTTCAATCCTTGAGTAAGTGCCCTTGAGAAAGGCACACCATGCAGTGGCTTTCCTCGCTGTACCGACGGCAGAAAATTGAGGTTGCGCCGGGATGATCCCTCTGTGAATGTGTGTTACTGTGTGAACGAAGCAGGGGATTGTTTGCGCTGAGCACACTCTCTCCGCCAAGAGCCTTCTCCTGGACGAAATGAGGAAGGTTAAAAATATATGTGTAGCTGTCATTTTTGTCTTATTTGAACATTTGACGGCTGATGATTTGGTATTTCAGTAACCAGAAGACGGATTTCTTTCAACATGAAAGGCTTTCTCTTTCTTTTTTGAAGCCTGCAGCCCTACTGAGGAGGGAATGATGCTGGAAAAGAGCAGAGTAAAGAGAGAAAGTGACGGAGGGCCGGAGAGAAAGAGGGAGAGAAAACACGTGTGGCTCAAAAGGAGAAGCCTCTGAAGAGCTTTGCTCATTGTATTTGAACCTGCTCATGTTCGTATGAGGATGAGGGAGTTGTTAGGCGCTGCTGAGAGATGCTCTAAATTATGGGGCGAATGAGGCGGGAGGGGGTGGGAGCACGGTGAGATTGCGACGAGTCCTTTGTGGAAATTCTTATCTGACTGTAGGAAAGGGGACCGATGCCGTGACAGATTCAGGGCACCGCTTGTCATTGTGTGTGTGTGTGTGTGTGTGATTTCCTTTTATTTGTCCTGAGAAATAGGACATGGTAAAAAGGTCCCTCCTCATCCACGCTCATGTCATTCCTCCAAGGGCGAACAACCTCTCGGCCGGGTGCCGGGGCCTTATTATTTGAAACGCACATTTACACACTAGCGGTGTACTCACGCACACACGCTGTGAAACCATTGATGGAGTCTTCTCTCTCACAGTCACACAAATCCTCCGATCTGCTGTCATTGTGAAGGTAACCTCTCCCTCCCTCGCTTCATCTTCGCCTGTGAACACCTTCGCCACACTTCGTCTCTCACCTCCTTTCTCCCGCCGCACAAAAGGACACCTCGCTAAAAGGTGAGCCTTCCAATGAGACGAAATTTAAACAGACAAGAGGGGCCGTTTAATAGATCTCCAAAGAGGCGATATAAACGCTTTTCCTCTGCTTTTAAAAACTGTTTAGCTTGACAGCCGAGTCGACAGAAAATGCCCATAATCAAAACATAACTGTGACTGTCCGCGCCACAAAGTAATAACCACTGACAAATTGAATTGCATACTTTTCATGCCACTTGTGTCATCAAGTGTTTTGTGAGGCAACTAAAATAGCCGGGAAATCGTTTACCAAGGCAGCGGATGGCCTGTGCAGTCAGCAGAAAAGGTGACGGGTCATGAATTCTGTTTTCCACAGGGAAAAAGAGGATGAAAAACACTTCTGAGGGAATGAATGATAGAAGAGCCACGCCGCTCTCAAAGCCTGACGCGGCCAAAACACACCGCCGCGTGCTTTAGAGTGTGTGTGTGTGTGTGTGTGTGTGTGTACAAGGCTCTTGTGCACAGTGCTTTTTCTCAATATGTGTGAGTGTGTGGCAGTGTTTGACTGAGAGAGAGCATGCAAATAACGAAAAACAGCAATTAAAGGCCAAAAATAAGCTGCTGATGAACTGAGCTTACTGACGTGCTGCCCTACAACCGTTCCCACCGTCCCTGAAAATACAACGCTGGCAATACAATTTTGTTGCAGATCTTCCAGTTTGTTGCTTGCTCTTCACTGTAGTTTAACTATTTGACTTCTGTCCGTACCTACAGAGCAAAATTATTAAAAAAAAAATCAAACACATAAATTCAACTCGCTCCCGCCTGTAACTCTCGGTTAGCGTAGCTGCTCCTCCCACTCATGACATTTTGTTGTCTGTTGGCTAGCATTAGCAACTTTATTAGCATTAGCTAATACAGTTAACCTAACCCTAACCCTTACATTTGGGGAGTTGCGTGCTGTAGACTGGATGACACTGACAGGTCAAATCATGGCGAGACCAAAAGCTACTGAGCGGGCAGTGCGTGGAACTTTTCAGACACTGGATCAGTTTCATCCACAGCGTGAGATCACCGTCAGAAGATGAAAACATCAAGCTCAGTTTGCTGTAAGACAGAAAAGCAACTTCATCACAGATACAGAATTTGCACAAAAAAAACCCAATAAAGTATGCTAGAAGACGTCCTGTGGAGAGAAGGCTGTCTTGTAGCGGTCTCAGAGGACGAGGAGCTGTTTCTAAACCGCTTCTCAGGACGGGAACGAGGCCAAACGCTTGAGGTGGGCTGAGAAATACCAGAATTCAACAGTGGACGATGAAAGAAGTCAGTTTTCTGATGATTCCAAGTGAGAGATTCACAGCGAGGAGACGCTTCACTCATATTGTTAGGCACATACAATCATTTGTAATGAAAAAAAAAAAACAGTATTCAATTCAATACAAACGCAAAATACAAGTATTTTAACTCGTGGTCTCTGACTTTGCGCCCCAGTGTATGTGAAAGAATTTAGTTTCCTCTGATAGACACTGAAAACCTTTTCAAACATAAATTTGCCCCAAATATTCAGATCGCACATAATGACACAAAATTGAAAATATTACATTAATAGGCGGAAAGTTTCAGTGCAAATTCTACTGAAATGACTCGACTTGGTTCCAATTTAAACCAAACTGTTTTAACCGCCGTGTTTCTCGGATCAGAACTTTTAATATCGCTTGGAATTATGCTTCGTCTCAGGCTTCAATTTAAAATTCATTTTGTTAATAGTTAATCTCCAGAGCCTTTTTTTAATTCTTTAAAATGAATTGTACATTTTAAAATGCTTGATAATATTTGATTTATGGACCTAAAACTTCAAGATATTCCACTTTAATGGCCTCGAACAGAGAAAAGCAACAAAATCCTCACGACTGAACCGAGCAGTGAATCACTTTTGCTCAACAATAATGAAAACTCTTGTTGATTATTCTTCCGTCGGTCCGAGGAGCGGATCATCTCAGCGCTGGAGCTGTCGTGCTGCGCTTCAACCTCTGTTTGACGCTTAGAACAAGCGTTTCTGACCTTGTGATGATCCAGGATTGTAATAAAAGCAGCTACAGCGTGCAGCCGCTGCTCCTTTCCAACATGCCGACCAATCGGTTCGCAGACCAGCCACGTCATTTAATCTCAATCATAACTTAACACGTATATAATTAGACTAAAATAAAAAATAAAATAAAGGAACAGTTTGCATTCAACAAACACATGCAGCTCCTGATGCAGTTTGTTTGTGTAGGACAGCAGAGTTCGCTTCAGGCTGCTGGTCGGACCAGATGGTCGGGGTTTGTACTGCAGCACGACTGTTCTCGCGGCGCCAGACAAGTGAGCCCAACACGCGGAGAGCTGTGCTGATTTCACATGCAAAACACGCCAGTGTGATCGCTGACACTCATCATATTGTCTCGTGGTGGAAACCAGTGTGAGGAGGCGACAACAGATCTGAGGAGTCGTCTGTTAAAAAAAAAAAAAAAAAAAAAAATTCCTCACACTTGAGTTTTCTCTGTTAAAGACACCACGCGGAGACACAAAAAAAAGAATTAGTTGAGTTGAGTGTGAAATTAGGAGGGACAATAAGAGCAGCTGGTTGCAGCAGCAGCAGCTCCGTCTGATTCCACTTCATGGAAATCGACAGTGGACGGTGTCTCCCTCATGTGGATTTCAGAGGGACTAACAGGTAAAAAAAAAAAAAAAAAAAATTTTTAACTCTCCAAATTTTGTATTTCACAGCGATGCAACATGTAAAAGGGTGTGACTAATCCCTGGAGCATTCATACCAGCACACGCCCAGCTCACACACTGATAGGCTCGTTTAATAACTGGATTAAGAGCGTTTGGCGGATCTCCAGATTTCAGCCTCAAGGCCAAAGTTTCAGCACACGGCGGCGTTTCCGAGGGATTTGGGGGCGATTCTGATCGTGTTGCCACCTCGTTGCATCAGTCAACGTGTCCACGGGCGGCAAAGCGCTAACATGTTGTTTCTAAATGCCAATTTCCTGAGACGAGTTCACTTCACTCCTCCGCATTCTTGCCGACTGCTCCGCTCCGCGCACACCGCTCGACTCAGAATCAATTATCAACTTAGCCGACATAAATATGAGAGTACGAAGTGATTTCTGAGCACATTTAAGGAAAATCTCCACTCTGAGAACACTTTTGCTACATACAGTATGTATAGTCTCTTACTGAGAGTTAGCAAACAGTCCAAACAGAAGCTGCGGCTCAAGGCGGTTCCATTTTAAGTGTATGTCTCATTACCCAGATCAGCTACTCGGCTCTCAACAGTCACACTACAATGACTCCTATTAAAGGGACAGTTCACCCAAAAATGAAAATTCAGTCATTATCTGCTCACCTTCATGCTGATGGAACATGCTCTTCAGATCAGTTTAAGATCTTGCAGACTTTAGAGGCATGTCTTACATGTTGTCACCCGGTGACTCAATTTTCGTTTTCGGTGTAGTGTTCCTTTAATCTCATGGGTTAGCCACACTTTAACAGCTACATTTTAAGGCTTTTTAGGGAATCTTAGTCTTTTTACTGGAATTTAATCATCATTAATGTTATTATTGATATTCTGATAGCACAACAATCAAACATATAATTCAGGTGTAGCTTATTATAAGTATACTTTCATTTTTTTGTGCTTAATTTAAAGTACGTATATTTAATGGATGTCATTGAGTTCAACTTAAAAAAATAAATATACTAATTCAACAGTAATTAAGTGGTATTTTAGTGTACTTCTAAAATGTGTCCTTGGTTGTTTGTATATTATACAGCAAATTGTACACATGTAGACTTATTCAGTTAGTCAATTAATCCATTGAATATTTTCTTGATAAATCTATTCACTCTTTGGGCCATGAAATGTCAGAAAACGGGGAAAAAAATATTGATCGGTCACCACGAACTTGTTTTGATCACAACCCAAAGACGCTGAGTTTGCTGTCAAAGGCGGGGCAAGAAACCAGAAAATATTCACACCTAAGAAGCTGGAATTTGAGAATTTTTTACTTTTTTTTCTTAAAAACATATTCGCGACCATTTATTGATTCTAAAATCGTTGTCGATTAATTGACTAGTTGAGCACTAATGGATTAATCGTTGAATTTAAACAGAAAAAAAGTTTACATGAATAAAAAAATGTTCCAAAAGGGGAAATTAATGTGTTGAAAAAATAAAACAAGCTGATAAGAGTTTTACTTCAGCTGGTTTGAAGATTGGCCAATCAAAGTAAAAAGTTGTTTCTGAACATCAGCTGACGATTTTTTAAGCGATCACATATTAAAACCTGTACAAACAACTCTCATCAAAGACAGAAGACTTTCAAACTGCGTATGTACTCACTATATTAGCAGAGCTGCACACATTGGTACTGATTATTTTGTCCTCACAAAATACACACAAAATGGCCATGAAGACTGCAGACAATCAGCCTGTGTTAACATAGATCAGTTTGAGTTTTCATGGAAACAGAGCGGGACTCAATGAGATCAGCTGACCTCTCCACCTCCACTCTTTACAGCTGGAGTTGACTGAAACCTGGAAAACTGAACTCTTTGGAGAGCTGAGAGCAAACAGATCTTGTCGGAGAGCTGAACTACTGGATGACTGAGAGAAGATGAAGAGACGCAAACCACAGGAGAAATGTCTCTTCATAGACAAAGGACCACAGAGGAACACCTGGAACTGACCTGGAATAATAGTTATTCATAGCTATGAAAATCACAAGTTAAATTAATGTTCATCCTGTTTTGTCGTTTGAAAACAAGTCCCTCATCTCTTTCAGTTAGTCAGAAGAATGATGCGTTGCTGTTTTCCTGTGAGGGTGGAGAAATGTTTTGTGGACTGCAAAACGTAATCCGACTCTCCATCGGCGCGCGAGAAGATAATGATTGAGAATTCATTGTTGGTGAACTTATCCTTCAACATGGGACATTTTCCACAAACACCTGATCTGAATTCTAAAATCATAGCCCACACAAAGTCATTACTCCTTCACTTCAAACTGAACAAAGAAACTGGAGAAGTCATTGTTGGATCAGTGTTAGAGTACCCGCAGGCACTGATGCCTACAGTTCGGGAAGGTCAGACAGTTCATGAAGCGGCTGATCAGCAGCAGGGACTGTGAGGAAGGCTGAATCAGACTGGAGCAGTGGACCGTGTCTCTCAGCACACAGACACATTAACACAGGAACTCGTCTCAGAGCAGGAGCGTACAAGTCACAGTGTCGAACAAAAGACCTGAATTCAAATGTCAACCTATGGAACGAACTTTTTATGCAACCTCGAAGAGTCCAAGAAAACGTGAAAGCTGTCGACAGAAATGTAAATGAAAAAGTGCATCCAATTAAAATTCAGGCTGCCGCAACACAAAACAGGAAAAAAGATCCAGGGCTGAATATTTGCTGTTTTTCCATTCATTCTAACAACGTATCGCATTTTTGCCATGACCTTTACTCCTCATTTAATCTGCTCAGCATCTTTACCACGGTCCTTTAACACTGAATACCACAGTTGTGTGTGTGTGTACACACATTTGACCCGAATAAAACAAATGGCCATGGCCTTCATAATGACTTTACAGGGCTGCATCACTTCTATTCTCACCTCGGCGAACAGATTTATTTGATCTTACAAGTGGCAATGCTGCCACCTAATGTTAGAGGTGAGCTACTGCAACACATTTTTTTTAAAAATATGTGGAAATTTGGCCAATCATCTTGGCTAAAAGGCTACAAGCATAAATCAAAATAAGACATGCTTCCATGTACATGCAGCACATATCAATTCCAGTTCTATAAGCTGATACTGTGATTTATGTCCCTAATAAACACAACCCACTATGTTGTCAGTCGTTTCATTTTTTTTACCCAGTAATTTAGTCTATATATTTTATTTAGGATAGGAAGATTTGGTGGTATATAATATAAAGCTGCCAAGACTTTGGGAGAGCTGCATAATTATCCAGATTTAATCGTATATCCTGCAATACGGTCAAATTAAACATCCAAATCACAGAGGCTGCGATTTTTTGATGGAGGTAAAATGTGATTTAACAGCATCATAATGGAGTTCTGTGGTGCTGCAGAGATACCCTGGACCCGAGTTTCTTTTCAGTGACATGAGAAAATGATTACTTTCAGTTATCAGGGATCATATTGCAATATCAGTCAAAATGATCACAATGTAAAAACTTTTTGCCATACCGTGCAGCCTAACCTTTGTCATATCTTACAGCTACAGAACTGCTCAGCTGCCTCTGTGTTATCAGACATCATCAGCAGTGACCCTGAGCTTCTCCTCGGTCTGATATGATCTCACAACGTAGGCGCTATTCCCCAGATCAGAACTGAATACAGCAGAAAACACTGAAGCTTTCACCGAACAATCACGTTAACGAGTAATTTGAGCTAGGGTTAAATTGGTGATGAGTGTTAACACATTATTGGTTTTGCATTCATTTAATAAATCGGTTCTAAATTGGCAAGCGCAGTGAGGGTGAGACACTGACCCGTTTCTAATGTGACTCAACTTGACCAAGGCATTTGAATAATGTTTCGTCACCTTGACTACGGCTTAATGTTCTGATATCAGACATGAAAGATCCAGTGTGTAGGAATCAGGGGCAGAAATGGTATACAACATTCATTGTTTTGATTAGTGTAATCACCTGAAACAAAGCATTGTGTTCTTGTACCTTAGAATGAGTCTTGTATACCCACAGAGGGAGCAGGTCCTCTTCCTCAGAGGCTGCCATGTTACACCCCCATGCTGTTACAGTAGTGCAGGCCGGGCCGACCAATCACTGACTCTCTACAGAGAGGCTTTTGAGTTTCCATCGAGGCCAACCTCCCTGCCAGATACCACCAAATCCTACAAACTGGACCATCAAAATCACATGAAATAACAAATGAAGACATGTCACGTCCATTGTTTACAATTTTATTATTGTTATTGTTTTCTCGTCGTCAGATGAAAGCAGATAGAGAGGAGCAGAATAATCAGAAACAGCGTGCAGCTTTGGGGATCCTGTCCAAAGCCGGACGAGAGAACTGTCTGAGGTGAGTATACGTTAACAATACAGGGCAAACCCCTCTGTCGTAAATGCTACATAACACTGTCCATATCATAAACAGTCACAATAACGGCTGCTGTCAGCTCTCTGACAGTCAGTTAGCCTGTAACACATTCATGACACACAGTTATTCTGAGGTAAGCTAGAGTTGGCTAGTGTTGTACTGAGCAAATAAACATATATGTACTGTATATCTATAGTGTTGTGACTGTGTCATGTCCTGTTCCTGTGAGCACAGTTCACTCTGTAGCTCATCTCTACCTTGGCATAGCTTTGGCATTAGGAGGTAACATGGTAGCGCCCTGTTGGGGGCCGTTTGAGAACAAGCGTCTTTGTCCATTTCATGAACACGTCGGGAGAAACTCCCCAGGCCTTGGGCCGGTAAATACAGGGGACTAAGTACTGCAGAGTTTAAGTCAGCTATTCATATTTCAAGTTTGACAAATAACAGTTTCTATATAGTGCTAATGTAATCTGAAGGAAAGCACCCATAGACGTGTATATTCTCTGGGTTATGTACATGTCTAACGCAGGTACACTCTGCAACTCCCATCGTTCCGTTAGAGTGAGATCCACTTTGAAGTGCAGCTTTGCAGTCATACGAACTTACACGAGCTTAAGCTTTAGCTTATTCCAATAGGAGAGAAGGTGCTTGGAGCATGTAGAACGACGCATTCGGGTTTTTGATCACATTGGTTTTAGCGTTCTTTCAAACGTAAAAAAAAAAAAAGAGAAAAAAAAAAGAAAAGACAAAAAATCTGAGTAGACTTGTGTAGCTAGTCTAGCTTCACTGGCTGAGTTGAGGATTGAGACCGAGTACAAAAATGACCAAACAGCAGCATTCAGTATAACAAAGAAGACAGATGACACAGAGATACTATAATATATTGTCCTCGGCTTGTTTCGCTAATATAAAAAGGTATAAATAACACATCTTGTTTTGGTTAAGATGAAGAAAATCTAAATAAAGAAAACAGAGCACATGTTACGACAACTCTTCACGGTCTTTATCCATCATGTTTTTTGGGATTACCTGAGATTCCAGTTGTCCCTCAGGGCTTTACAGATTGATGATGGATCGACTGCATGAATCAGCCGACTGATTGAGGTTAGAGTCTTACGAACTAGATGGAGTCAAAGACATTCAGGCGAGCAGAGGGCTTTCGTATCACCATACGCTAGTTCCATGATGCCGTACTTTATCCCCACACCCAAACACACCTGACCTGCAGGCTCAGCACGCTCATGTCACCACAGTCCATCAGACAAACACCCTGAAAAGGCTAAAAGAAGGCATGTAGCAAAGAAAGAAGAAAAGGCGTAGCTTAAAATGGGCGAGGTATCCTTTACATGATTCTCCCTCTAAGGAATTTAGGCTTTTTAATACCATCTTGGAATGCACTATATATTGATATATATATATATATATATACTGTATATTGCCGTTAATATAAGCAGGATTACTGTTGATAAATACAGTGGCCTCCTTACCATCAGAGGCACCTCAGCGAGCTTCAGCACCTTTCTCCCTTTGAGTTTTGGGTGCCGTAGGCCCCAAAGGAGGACACATACTCTTTTCCTATTTCATCTGATTTAAACTGAAACACTGTGATCCAAACTCCACCAGCTTTGGTCACTCTTCATCCACAGTCTCCCTTTTTGAATCCTCGTCTTTCTGATCCAGGACCTGAGGGGTGGGGCTCGGCAGGGCTGCCACCTCTGTAGTAGCCAATGAGGAGGGGTCTTGTTGTTCAACAATCCTGAGGGAAGATGTCTCTTCCTGTGGAAAAGTACGGATGTGTAAGCAAAGCATTGTGATTTACACTCTGTATCTACTTGATTAGATACACTTGTCTGGTACAAAGCTGTGTGGCAGCTTGGATCCTTCTGTATTTATTGTCCCCACTGACTGAGTTTTTGTTTTCAGACAGCTCAGGCTGTTAAAGCATTTCAAAGTGATATTATTGCTGGCCCCACTGTCAAAAACAACTGGATTGCTTTCCATTTTCCTCAGAGCGGCAAATAACAACAGCGAGAACAAAACACGAGTTTATTCACTCATTGAGTTTATAATGGGGACCTAAAAGCAGAGGAAAATAGTGCCAGTCACACATTATTTTCCCGAGAGACAGCAGACAAAACTGCTTAGTGAAAGGAAGGTTTCGAGGGAACTAATCGAAACAGTGATGATGTTATTGTTTTATACACAACACTATACACACACTGATGGAATAAAGTTGTCTTTTGCCAGTTTAAAGTAAAAGAGCAGCCCCTGTGATCATTCTGGCTAACCGCATAGGGATCTACATATCCAGGGTGACCTAACTATGCTGCATATTCATCTGCTTACGTCAGTTTGTTTACATATGTGAGGCTGACTTTCACTAAAGTCACGCTGTCCTCTCAGGAAACTCAGAGTTAAATGCAAAGTTGGATCATCTCCTTAAAAGTGTGTAGATGATAGCGCGTCATTTCACTCTGATGGCCGATCACATCCTTCAGGGGTGTAACAGTACAAGTGTTCATCCCGAACTGGGTCGGCACGGACATCATGGTTCAGTGCACGCAGTCATACGACGCATAATTCAAAGACTGTCATATGGAGAGCGCATATGTTAATGAGTGAAAGTTTAACCGCTCTGATCGGCACTCCACTCCAGTAAACAGCACTAATGTGCCTAACAGCTGTTGTCTAACCGCTGCTTAACAGCAAAAGTAGAAGACACGATAAATGAAGACGAAGAAGAAAACAGTCTGACTTCCCCTCACTGTTTTTAAGCAGCCTCGAGATGTGACTGCAGGCAGGGACACTACCGAAGCAATTAGCATTTATATCATGTTTACATCTGTTTTTCCATCAGCCCTGCACAGAAATATGAACATTGTGAGAGTGTAAGTTCACTGTTTACTGCTCAGTGCGCAAACAAGCAAAGCAGCTTTTAGTTTCTGTTCTCTTCACCTGTAGAACGAGCCTCATGAATACCTTGGGGCTTCACATACTGTTCACTGTGACTGTACAATAAGTTTGATACATAAGCTCTTTATAATCTGCAATTTGTGTTTGCTTGATTTTGTTATTTGTCTTTTTTAAATGCAATTTTGA
Source organism: Diplodus puntazzo (assembly GCA_963678695.2). Classification (NCBI taxonomy): domain Eukaryota; kingdom Metazoa; phylum Chordata; class Actinopteri; order Spariformes; family Sparidae; genus Diplodus; species Diplodus puntazzo. The sequence continues at coordinate 23,666,538 of OZ023169.1, forward strand.
AAAGTCTAAACTGGGTCGAAAAAAATATAAATTCAAAGAAACCTAACATTTAAGATTTTTTGTTACATCCTTCTCCTTGTAGTGAACCGGTCTCAATACCATTAACCTGAACACACTATGATCAGACATTACAATGTTAGCTGAGACAAAACACCAACAGATCTCTAGGCAGTAGTTGTTTTCCGCAAGTCCCAGAGGTGGTGAAATCCAAGTTAAACACAGGGCTTTATCTTATGCTCGGCGCAAGGCGGCGCACAGCGTGTCTTTGCTAGTTTCAGACTGATGCGGTTGTCATTTTCACGCCCAGCACCCACGTTGTGTAAATAGCAAATGTGCTTGCACCCACCTGTGCGCACCTGGATGTGTTGGTTTTAAAATAAGATGTGGTCAGGTGCAATGATGATGGATTTTTATTTTGAGGCAGCAGAGTTAAGGCGCCATAGAGCAACAAAAAAGCTGATCTAAAGTCAAAGCGCAGTCTGTTTACTGATATTTAAAGGACGCATTAGGTGGGCCTTCACATGCGGGTTCACACTGTTCATACACTCCGATGTTATGATTTGAGAAGCTATTTTCAGTTATTTTGAACAGTTCCATGAATGCATTCATGTACTTTAACAAACACCATGGAACATTTATTCAGCAAAACTGAAAGCTGTAGTTCTAAACTCTCCAAAGGGAACGAGTCAGGAGTTTTAAATAATCAATGAGGTTTCTCATCTGTTAATGTATCAATCTGTTGTTTGTTAATGTAGAGATACACTTGTTGTTTCTGCTGGAGGATCGCTGCAGGTAATGTCTATTATATATTTAAAGCCGTATTTCTCAAGGCTGACATACACCACATTTTTCCATTAAGGTTAGTGAATTCAGTTTAGAGCGTTAACTTCCTCCTTTTCTGCGATCAGACAAAACATGGCCCATGTTTCTGCTGCTACCACACAGACCTCCTGCTATTTCTCACTTAGCTCTCAGTGTAGCAAAGTGGCTGTTATGATGACAACAGTGGCAGCCACTTTTCAGCTGACTGTCAACAGCGATACACTGAAGAAGAAGTGTTATGGCCGCTATTAGACTTTCCGTCAAGGCAAAAACTCCCACCTATCAAACACAGGGTAAATGACTTCATTTATTATGGACGCATTCTGTTCGTGTGCACCAGTGCCAGGGCCCGGGTGTTGATTGGCATGGCTCATTAGCACAGCTAAACACAAGTGAACCTGCACTTTTCATGCAACAACAAGTTACATTTCTGTTGTGACACAGATCTATGAAACATTCATCCAACAGCTATTTTTTAGCACTGTTTATGGTATATGTTTCCATTTGAAAACTTTAAAGACCAGACAGCGTTTTTGATACATTACAGCCATCTGAATGTTTGCAAATGCGCTAAAAATCACTTTCCTTGCAGATTTCAATTACAATTATCACAGCCAAAAAGTCCTACGACTAGTTATCAGTTCTCTGTTGCTTCTCAAGCAGCTGGTTAAGGGGCACCAAGTCAACTTACTTGCTCTGAGAAGCGATGATTCACCTGATCAGCAAACTCTTGCATCTCTCCCTCCTCACCGTTAGAGTGGCAGCTGGGACTTGGCACCTCAATTCCATGGCTTTCCAAAATGGCAGCTTCTAGTTGTGTTAGACGGAAGAGAAGGAAACACAGGAAATATAAAAATGCACATTTTACATAAATCAAGACAAACATGTGATTCTTCATGTTGTTGCTCTCTAGAGAAAATTCAAGTTTCTCCACTTTTTGGCAGCTTTGATTATAGTTCCGTTATGAACACATCTGCTACTTGAATGAACTCTTTTAAAGCCTATGGCGTGTCACCAAGCTCAAAACAAACTCATGAAAATGTGATGTTTTGCAGATATGTGGACAGAAACAAATTATCAGGTCCTCACCAATGTTCGCTCTTCTCTTCATCTCCTTCCGACGGTTGGCAAACCAGTTGTACACCTTCAATGCCGTCACACGCTCAAACTCAGACAGTTTACAACCTGGGTGAGGACACGCACAGCATCTTATTTATAGTAGACATTTTGCAATATACTGTATATACTTCGATATTTTGAAATCCTCTCAAAGCCACTTCATTAATGTTTGGACTGCACATTTCGAATATCACAATATCACTAACCAAAAGGGCCCTACTTCAGTATCTATACTGCAACAATATTTCAGGGGTGACTGTAGGTATTTTCACAAAACATTAGCACAACGAGATTTTAATGACTAAGTGGGTAAAGACAAGTATGAGAACAAGTAAGTAGTGAAAAAAATGACATCACTTTACTGTAGTTTTATGCAGTCTTTAAAAACTGAAAAGTACAACATTACTGTCATATCACGATAAAAAAATATTCAAATTCTTAGATGGTTAGTCTCTTAGCAGGATAGCGATATATCATATATACTGCCCGGCCTCCAAAACCAGTCAAGATCCTCAACTATCTTGTCATGGAGGTAACCGAATTTACTTTAAATCCCTCGTCCTAAATTATGTCCAAGACGTGTCTTTAAAATTAATTTTACACAAACAAATCCCCAGTGCGCTTTTTTTAAGGTCAATTAAACCGCTCACAATAAGATGGTATAGATAACTGAGCTGACATTTCCACTAATAGCGATCACTATAACGCCAACAAACTAATACAAGTACATCTTGAGATTTGATTTCAATTTATCCATGTAAGAGTGAATCTACACTTTATACCTATTAAAAGAAAATTCTTTGCATAATTACAATTTTCAGTGACACTAAAGCTCTAAAAAGGTGCTGTATGTGCACAATTTGTTTCATCAAGGATTCACTTTGCTTGACAAGAATGTTAGTGTTTACATTTTCAAAATCAATGCAAAGCATTTTTATCGTTTTATGTTAATCCATCTGCACTGACCACAAAATGTAGTGCATGTTTACTTTACACGCCATTACAACACTGTTACTTAGACTTTTACTTCTGACAGAGAGACACAATTAAATGTGTATATATTATATCTGATTCATTGTGCATTATGTTGAATAGGAGGTTGATACAACTTTATTTTGTAATAAAATATTCATATTAAGGCTGCAACTAATTAACCTGATTATAAATGAATCAATCATTTACTTCATGTGAAATCAAGCTTCTATAATGACATGATGCAAAGAAGAGCAGAACATCTTTACATTCCAGAAGCTAGAAACAACATGTCTGTGGACTAGAATGACTTAATATTGAAACAGCCATCAACTAATTACATGTCAATTGTTCTTTTAAGAACAAATTCAAATCAAGTATACAGAATTAATTTTTCACCACAAGGGCTGACAGACTGTTACATCTGTAACACTAACAGGTCTGACACAGTTAGAAAAGCCTCTCAGTACCTGGTTTCTGGATGACAGAGTTGCAGGCGTTGGCGATCTCCTCTCTCTTAGCTTCGTCTGGGTACTGGTTCTCCATGAAGAAACTGCAAGAGATGAACATCCACTGTATTGGAAACAGCTCAATCACACTGTACCACAGGTTAAACATTTATTAGAAGATGGCACCGGCCTGAGCACTGAGTAGATGCTTATTTTACACCTCATCAGCCTCGAGCCTTTGTATTGAAAAAGTAGGGACATTATTTAAACAGAGACGGAGCATTAGGATAGGTCCTCCATATAAAGGAGCAATGGATGGACACATTTAGTGGATTCATTTCAGGGATTCAAATAATGTAAGCTTACATCTCTTCCTATGCCTATAAATATAAAGACACTGAAATATATGAGATCCAGGTAAAGATTAAAGTAACCATTTGTTCCTCTTTCCTCTCCAGAATGTGTCTTATTCATCATTATCACCCACAGGGCTGAAAAGGAATCATTATCTCACGTTACAAAACACACAGGGATCAATTTTCCTCCAGGCCTCTCTCCTTCTCACCCTCTGAGTTGCCCTATCCTGTCCACTCCGTCTCACACACATACACACACACTGCACATCATCTTCACCTCTACTGTATCGTCCTTGGGTCTAAACTAGCTCATAAGGATCAGCACTGCAGTAGAATTGCGTAATCCGGGGGCACTGCTGGTGAGTGCTGTCTGAGGGCCCGTGTGCTCTTATTACTGAGAGTGCCCAGACTGCACACTATACTTACAGCAACCATGTAATAGAGAAATCAATTGTACACAGCGGGTACGACTGTGGAGGAATGCCTACTCCTCTTTCTCTGCAGCCTTATGACTTACTGAGATGAATGTCTGGGACAAATATGTTACAGAAAGGCAGAGACATGATACAGCATAATGAAGTGAATAGTGCAGCTCTGCGCAACAGTAATAAAAGACATTTGATCCTGGGCAGGTTATCAGTATTAACAATTACCTCGGGCATTGCTGCATTCCTATCATGTGTGAATATTAATCCGTGACCAGATAGCTGAACCTGTGCTGACGTGTTCAAACTCATCTGCAGATATCAAACACTGAAGTGTTGTCAGTTGCTCCTCATCAGTTTTGTAAAGTTCAAATCAAAACTCAAACTCAGTTTAAACCAAGTGTGTATATAAATACTGAAATGTAAACCAACAAAACCATATCTTGTCATGGCAGTTTGAGCACAAACTATTCGTTTTAGAGCTCAAACAAACTAGTTGATCAACAGAAAATGTAATGTTTTTAATTAACAATCAATCAGCAAAGTATTGTTTCAAAGAAAAAGGTCAAACATTCACTTTTTCACATGAATGCTTTGGAAAGAATTGCCGCTTTTCCTTCCTCTTGTGTGATTGTGAGCTGAATATCTATGGTTCCAGGCTGTGTGAAACAGTGTCTGAGAAGCTTGTGATTTATAAGGATATTCTGACATTTATAGACCAAAAGATGAATCGATTGAGAAAATAAGCTTCACTTGCAGCCCTAGCTCATTTAAACATACTTTACTTGAGGTTTTTCAGGTGTAATTATGCTAGAATGACAGAAGTAGAGTTTTTCTTGTTTGTTTAGCTCACTATCAAACTGCGCAAAAAACAAAACAAAACAAAAAACGAATACCCATTAACATCCCGCTTTTGTCCAGTGGGAACAGGCGCAATCCGCATTCATGCCAAGGTCAGGTGTTTTATCGGCTCCAGCTCTGGTTGGCTCTGGGGACGTAACGCCTGGCTGGACATGCTAAGTTTTGCCCTTTTTCTGGCTGTTCAAGAAGCACTCGAATATTGTTCATTGTGGGTTGAATTTGAAAGGGAGACTGGTGAACAAAAAAGTCCCGGAAAAGGAACCGAAATAACATTTTCTACTGTGTCAAACCTGACCACACAAGAAATACAGAAAGGCAAATTCGTCCACTGGCAATGAGGAGTCAGTTATCTCTTTTTGCAGGTTTCCCAGCATTTAAAAAACCTACGTGCAAATCAATTTTGGTTTAAAAGTGGTGTATGTAGAACTGAGACTTGTTCACCTCTCCATGATTGATTGGCACTCCTTCCTCCAGGTGAACCTGCTTCCTCTACGCAGCCTCAGAGGCCCGCCCACCAGCCCAGTTCTGTCGCCAGTCATGATCCCTGTCCTCCAATCGGGTTCCTCCTTCACCAGAGAGCGCATGGATAAGGTGGCCCCTGAAGAAGACAGCACATCCAGCAATGTGAAAGTTGAGTGCTTGTGTAAACAAATAGTGATCGGGTTTAGACTCCAGCTGAACAAAAGCTTGATCATGACTCAACACTACCTTCTTTAATCAGTTGTAGCGTGTATTTATGCTATAAGTTAAAGGTTCAATATTAAAATAAAACTGGCCACACACTAAAGAGGTGCAGCATATCACCAAGGTAATTGCTAACTGCTGCCAGCTGTATTATATTAAGACTGTAGCTGCTTTCAGCTTGTTAGCTTAGTTAGCCATGCAGCTACCTAGACTACTGAGGGGGTCTTGGTGTTTACACTGCCATCCCAGGAGCTTTTTGGCCCAGGGCTAGCTGGTTAGCATGCTAGTTTCAGAAAATATCTCTGAAGCAAAAATATAAAGACGCCTTTGCCCTGCTACTTCTTTACATTCTGTATATAATTTAGTATTTTTTTTAATGCTTTAAACTAAAATTATTGAAACATTTTCTAATATCTTATATTGACATTTGCCCATTATGAGACAGTGAACGTTCTGCTTTAGCTGCAGCGGTGACAGTGATGCTGCAGGTCTGATGGTGCTGACTGGAACTCCACGACCAAAAGAACATATTACAAGCATTTGTAAAATAAAAGGCCTTTTATACCTTCTATGGTATTCAGAGGGCTCTTTGTGAGGTACTGTTACCCTGTTGTTTACCACAACTCTAACTAAGCTACATTTGACTGGAGCTGGTGCAACAGCCTGCTGATACTATGGCAGAGACAAGAGGATTTCAGTAGTATGGAACGGAGATAAAATCCTCTAGTTGTCCTGAGTATCTCTGCCCTTTCAGACTGCTGAAACACATCCCCAGCTAACAGAGTAGCTACAGGGTAAAGGGCATGCAGGTCAGCCGATGAACAGGTGCCTCCTGTGGCATGCTGTTGAGGCCGGGGGTGGGCAGGGAGGGCGCGGTTACCTGGCTGGGCCTGGGCGGCTGCGGCGGCAGCAGTGTACCATGGCAGCAAGTGCATCAGCAGCTCTCTCTGCCTGTTCCACACTGGGTTGGGGTTGAGGTTGGTGTTGGGGTTGGGGAGGCTGCCACTTGCCCCTGATACCGTCCCGTCTCTGTCCCCTCCCCTGGCCCTGGGCATGGGACTCACGCTGTGCTGGCTTTCACTCCACCTCAGCCCTTCATTCGGGACAAAACCAACGGTCAGGCAGGCCAGGGATCAGATTATAGACACCAGGTTTGACTTATGTATTTAGGAGTTAACTGCCACACTCCTGTAGACCTGCCTGGCAGTTTTCAGTCAGAATTATTTGAGTCTATTGACCGAATTGAAATTGAATTTGAGTGACAAGACTGATACTTCTTAGATTCATGAGCAGGTCAATAGGAGCTTTTATTAGAAGCAAAGCATCGTGGCCACTGAGAGAATTAGTTCTTGTTAGTATGACTCTTAAATAATCTGTTTGTTAGCCATGTAGGAATGAAAACCAGCACCAGAGTACCTCCAGCATCAGGGCTGAGAACTACAGAGGAGCTAAGGCAAAGCTTGGAAGGGTGGGAAAAGAAATAAAGGGTTAAGATGAAGGGAGGCAGCAGGGTCAGCAGATGGTCCATCAGCGGCTTTGTTTGGTAAAAATTTTACATGTGATTTATTGTGTTTGTATGCTCCCTCTGAAAAAAACCCATGCCAAATAATGTGAAGCATCTGTATCCGAGGACATGAAGAGGTCAGCACCAACCTGAGCTGTTACTCTAGCCTGTACAGAAGAACCGCATTCACCCACTAAAGTTTCATTCCCAAACCAGAAGCCTTAATAATATTGATTACCATCTCCTGTGACAGGACTACCTTTGTCATTTGTCTTTCCTCTGAAATTATAGATTTGTCTTGTGTCCTTCGTTGACCTCGCAGCCCTCGAGGACCAGGATGGAGTTAGCATTAAGGGTTAGAGGTGTGTGGGTGTACCATGCAGGAGGATGGGTAAAGACAGATGGAGGGGGGAGGTTAGCGAGCAGTGGTTCATATTAAGAAAGATAAGAAACATTCTCATACTTTATCTAATCTATAATCTATTTTCATTAACCTGGCATTCTACCCAGAGGCACTGATCTGGAAATGCACATAATTCTTCCTGTGCTCGACATCGTTCACCCCTGTAATGTTCTATAGTCCCAGTCCTGCAGTGTAATAGTCAAACTGTACCTGACACATTGTACTTATGTTTCCTGTCTAACCCTACAACCCTGACCCTGCACTGTGTCTCACCTGGGTTGTTCCTCTCCAGCAGGTACCAGCGGTAGAAAGCTCTGCGTTTGGAGTCGCTCATCTCAAGGCCCTGCTGCAGCAACCACTGGGAGATGTAGCTCTGGCTGATGCCTGTGTGCCAGAGGCAAGCCATGTTACCTTAACACTTTAAAGACATTGATTTATTTCACAGTGCACCGGTAGCATCTGTACTACTGAGATGGGCTGGGAGCCAGCTCTGAAATACTCCTGTTAAGCTAATGAAGCCATTCCAACATTGATACTTTAATTAAGGGCATGTGATCTGGTGCAATTCTCTTTCAGGAGGGCTGGGGCGGGGGTTTGCTGGTGTGAACACGCTGCTACCTGTGAAGTTCAGCATTTATTACTCATAAGTGGAGCATTGGCTGTGGAGGCCACAAGCAGTTCTCTACCTAGTTATAAGTATCTTGCATTATCAGCACCTACCTCCCCGTTAGATATGCATTGTTCTTCATCCATTACTATAATTACCCAAAAGTCAATTAACAGGCAGGATCATGTATATATTCAAAACCCTGTAACCTTTCTTAAAAAATCTGAAAAAGAGTGAAAAATGCCGATGATTGTTTTGCCGAACCCACAATGACTTGGGAATGATGATTTTGAATGATTAGTTGAATCCATGATGAGATTTCCAGAGACAGAAAAACAGGGAGAAGCAGCCAATTCTCACTTTTGAGAAGCTGGGCGCAGCAAGTGTTTGGATGGAAAGGCACTTTTTGTGTGAGGATGACTTTGACTACTTATCATTAATCAAGACTGATGGGGTACGATTCTGCATCACTTTACAAATGACAAACACTGATTCTTGCCTATACGTCGTTTGGGCCCATTTTGAATTTAATAACTGCTTAATTACCATTACAAGATGGAGGTGTAATATTATGTGAACACTTGGATTGCTGTTGGCAAGAGTAGAATGTACTCCAGAGTGATAGTGTTAGAGAGGAGGGACACAAACTACATAGATTTACTAAAGAAACAGGTTATGTAGCACAACTCCACCCTACATCAATGTAAACAGCGTTAAGTTAAACTATATTTCCTTTCAAAATATATCGTTATATATTAAAAAGTCGAGCCTGAACTCAGCCAGTATTGGTCCTCAGTAAATTACACTTTAATTTTCACCTTTTCATTAGTATGAAAGACTATAACATATTCCCAATTATAACACTCCCCAGTTAAACCAGAAAAAATGTCTCAAAGATTACCCTCTCTTCATATCAGCACTAGTTAAAGTGCCCCACGATTGACATTTGACATGTGTCCTTATAGTTGTTAATGAGCTGTAACATGAGACAAAGCAGTAGTACCTGTTACTTGGCCTACGATTGCCTGAGAGATCCTGCGATTGTTGAGGAAGGTTTTGATCTCCTCTTTCACCAGGTTGCTGTCTCTCCTGTAAAAGCAACGAAAAAGCCATTGTGGCATTAGAACTATTACACGGTGGTTAAAACAGCAGCCTTTGCTCTGACTAACCTTATTCACTGGTGCTTCTCTTTTTTCAGCCGTCCCAAAACACCTGACCTGAATTAACTCCACTAAAATTCTGGAGAATAAGCCTGGCCCTCTGGGGACAGTAGCTGTCATTATCTGATGTTATAATAGTCTCTCTTTGTCTCTACCATTCTTTTGGTCTTGCTTTCCAACTCGTCTTCGCTCAGCTCTCTGATAACACTAAGCTCCACCGTCCTCCCTCCTCCATGCTCACCTCATGTACTCATCCACCTTCTCCTCCAGGTCCCACTCCTCCTCTCCCATCATGTCGTAGCTGAATGACCGCTGAACCGCCACGCTGGGAGGGTAGAGGGGCGGGGGCGAGGCCTCGTAGCTGTTGCTGGGGGACAGAGCGGCGCCGTCCAGGCCGGAGGTCTGCGTGGTGGCAGAGGCTAGGGAGAGCGAGGAGGCGGAGGAGGATGAAGACGAGGATGGGGCTGGAGCGGCCGTGGTGGGGGCGTTGTTGGATGGGGCGGGTTGAGAGTCACAGTGCTGCGGGCGGTGGTCTGGGTCGAGCCTCTCCAGGGACTCCAGAGCGTGGATGATCTGAGGTTTGGTCATGCCGGAGAGGCGCAGGCGCTGCAGGAGGTCGATCTGTTCGATGGTGTAGCGTGGCTCCACCTCACAGCACTCCATCCTGGCATCTGCAGACATCAAAGTGAATTTGAGACTGGCGTTTTAAATGAAATACAAGACCAACTTTGTAAGTGAATAGGAACCAACTTTGGCCCTATTAATACACCAAAGGTCTGCATGCTTCGGTTGATTTCTCACCAGATAAACAGATATACTGCTATATTTATCTCTACTCAGCACCTTTGATTCATTATCTGTAAATTTAGATAACGCGTCGCAAACTTCTTCAGAACCTCCAACAAACTGATAAATGATGAGAGGATTATTAATAGATGAAAACCCAAATAAAAAAAAAGATAAGCAAAGCTGAATTCAAACAGTACACTTCCTTTGATGGGGCTCACTTATCCTGAATACGACTTTGAAGACTTTAAATGCAAATCTGACTAAATAATTTCAATCTAATATAGCCAAATAACTTTGAATAAATACAGTTCTGGTTTATGAAGCTGAAAAAAAAAAAAAAAAACCTGCCTGCATTCTCCTCTGAAGAACCCTTGGGTCATTCAACATTTTGGCACCCTTTCAAACACTTGGCACAGACACTTGGGGCTAACCTTGCTCCATTTTGTCCAGGGTGGAACTAAAGTAAGATCACCCTGGCATACATAACCTAACATCAGGTCAACTCAGCCTAGTCACATTCACCCACCCAGGTTTTTTCTTCTAATATCTGCCTGTCCTGTGAAGGGTCGTGAGAGGGTCGTGCCTTAACATGTAACATTAATTGTTGACCCTAGAGTGTGAAGACTGATTTGCAGCAATTTGACATGACCTTGTTTACTTGAATCAGGTAAACATCTGGGGCAACATCATTTATTACAGTTTACAAATCTGATAATCCAATCCAATCTCAGAATGATTTTACGCATCAGTACTTTCACCCAAATAATCAGTGGTGAGCTACAATAGCATTAAAAAGTTGATCTTGTTAGATGGGATGTGTGCCGAATATACTAGAACTCGATACATTTCAGGATGCATTAAGTGTAATCCTGTCACACATGTTCCTTTGTTGACAAGCAGGACAAAGTTAACTTGTCAGATTTTATTACAAAAATTTCGGCTTCAAATGTTTTGTGTTTACAGGACAGAGTGGCTCCTACCAGCGCTACAGGAGCGTTACTTAAACTCTGACAAATACACCACACTGGTAATTTGGGGTTGTTTCTGTGCTAAACTAAAAAAACACTGAAAACTAAGCTTCAGGCTGGCTTTGACTTCGACCAGAAGTTAAACCGTGTCCCGTCACTGAGGTTATCTTACCTGGCGGAGGGGGTGACACAGACAGGCGCCCCGGGAGTGGTTCAGTGCGAGGGGTCGCAGCGGGGACACACCACTGTCGCATGGCTCAGAGGAGTTCAGCTCGGCTGGACCTCTACAGAGTCAGACAGGAGACTTGCTGCAGTGTGTTGCGGTTAAACTGCCCCTATTAGCATGCTGGCAAACCTACAACGGCAGATGACTCGCTAGCAGGCTATGTTGGCTAAGCTAACGACACCGTCAACTCTGGTTGGTTGGTTCCCCTGAGCACCAGCCTCCCATCGATAGCTGCCCGCTGCCTTGTTGCGTGAAGTCACACAGAACGGGTCACACACACAGCGGAAGTACTGCAGTGTGACCTTCAAAATAAAGCCATTTTCCTAGAGAAACTTTTCGTCTATAAAATTACAATAATAACAATACTACTACTACTAATGATAACAATAATAATAATACTACTACTACTATTAATAATAATAATAATAATACAAATACTATTAGTAGTTGTACTCACAATACAATATAGAAAGGCTCTTTTGACCACATTTCTGAACTTCCTATGAAATAAGGTATACATATTTACCTACAGTTGTGTTTGTCTGGAATAAAAACCTGTCACATTTTGTATCTATTTTTTTTTTTTTTTTTACAAACCTTAAAAGTCTTTTACTTAACTTTTCTGGGCTGGCAGTTAGATTAAGCCACCACACCACACCCAAATATAGGGCTAAACTGAGCTGAAATGTATTCTCATAGCATACTTTATTGCTGTATGTCTAAATTCTGTGTGAGTAACTTCACGGTCACCGCACGGTTTCCGCTTTAATGCAAGCATTGTCAAATTTAACATAAACTATATGTGCACTACTCAAAATTAATTAGGGACGTTGTGGAGTGGGTGCATATATGCATGTGAATGGATATGAAATAAAAGTCAAATGAAATGTGTAGCATTATTGGGGGGGATAACAAGCTACAAATCTTTACAAAACACAAGAGAAAAATTCAGAAATGTCATAGGAAAAATATCCCAATATCCCTAACGAATTTTGAGTAGTGTAAACCATCTATATGACACATAGCACCATCATAGCTTTTTATTTTTTACATAACCCCTGTAGCCTTAGATTTCTGTAAAAGCTATCAATGTACACAAATCCCGCTTTTATTTTGATAGATACAGGAAGTATTATTGTTCAGTCTAGCCAGCTAGACAGTACAGTCTGTCTCGTCTGGGCTAACAACTTATCCAAAACTTGCACCTTGTGTGTTACGTTGCCAGCTTTTCAGATGTGGTGTTATATACGGAACCGTTATGGTTAAACGTGACCGCAAACAAACATCATGTGTCAGGTCGAGTGTCTGACTGCGACACAGCCAGGTGCTAACGGCTTTAGCTCGCTAGCTAGCTAAGTTAGCTGACAGCTAGCTAGCGCAGGATTGTCCCACCGCGGAGCACCTCTCTTACCTCCCGTTGCTGTGGAGAGATAGCAGCAGCCGGCTGGACGGAGAGGGAAGATAGTGGAAACTGTAGACAAAGTGGCGCTCCACCAAACCCCAGTAAAGAAAGTAACTCCTCGGTCCGAGCTGATGGTGAATTACCGAGCCGAGTGTGAACGGTGCAGGGTCATATTGTCTTTCAGCTATGCAGTGGGGAAATAGTTTATGCAAATGTGAGGAGTCTGTCTCAATTTATGACCCCTCACCCGATACCACTGTCAAGCTAGCAACAATTATAATCATGATTTCCGGTTATACTGTACCCACTAAAGGGCCACCGCTCAATTTAAACACCACCTAATGTCAAAATTAAAGTAATGGTTATGTTTTAGCTAAATAAAATTGAAATACCAAGAACTGTCATGCATACAGTACATAGGCAATTCTTAATGAGGCCAATAACACTACTGTATTTCCAGCAGCTAAATAGTGTATTCTCTTATTTTGGTTGACTAAAGAAAAATGTGTCACTGAATCTGTCCGCCTTGACTCAGCACCACCCAACACTGTTTGTCTGCAAAAGGGGCTGCCTCCCTCAATTGCAAGAATTGAGTGAAAAGAGTTTAAACAGCAATTATGACAATGATAATATTAATAGAAAAAAAAGTTCTGTGATGGACTCCCCAGCAAATACTTCTGATCCAGCAGTCTGCTTTTGGACCCCACATTTCGATATATAGCCTTCTTGCTGTAAACACACTGGTAAGAATTTCAGCAAATGAGATTCTAAGGAATCACTCAATTCAATTTTCCTGATTTCCACTAAAATACAACATGTCTTGTAATGGATATGATCACAGCAGTGGTAGAATGTAACTTAGGTATCTGAGGTGTAAGCATGTATTGGCTATTTACTGAGGGCAAAAGGGGCACTGGTTCATACATACAGTACATTTTAGGAAACGTGCTCACTGAAGAAGAATGCATAGCCTGCTTTGCTTCAAATGTTTTAGATTTTATTTCCCCATGTTCGAAAAGTATTACTTATTTTTAATAGAGAGTGACTGCCCTGTTAGTGCAAACCTTGGCATGTCTTCCTCTGTCCCTGTTGCTGCTTGAGGCTTTGGATGTCCTGAAAACTAAACTTTCCAAAACCAAGAAGAACAGCATTCAAGGTTAAAGTAATTGATTTTACTGTGGCCGCCCCAAGCCTCTGAAATCTACAGGGGGGTGAGCCTTCAACCTCTTTCAAACAGGTGCATGTAACCTACACAGCTCAGCTTTTCGTATATTTACAGTTCTGCGATGCGATCGTGATAGTGCTCCAGTGTCTGAATAGCATCACGCCAGTTGTTTTCTTGGTCAGGAAAGATTAGCGATGTTTCTTTTATTTGTCCCTCAGGGCCCTGGAGGTTCCTGTGGGCCTCCATGTCTCCGAGGCTGTAGACAACGGTGCCTCGGTTGCATCCTCGCCTTATTGTAGCTCACAGACAGCCTCTGTGTCGGAGAGGGATTATTAGCTGCTGAGAAATCTAATATATATAGATTTGATTGTCCAGCTTCACACAGTCAGCCACACACAACGTCTAAACCTTATACAGCCTCTGGTCAAAACCCTGTGGAAAACCCTGATATGGTTGCATATATTTTCTTTTTAGATGATGGGCCAGGCTGCAGATCACCTCCTCAGTGCTGGATGATATATACATTTGTTCATCGTGCAGAGCAATGTAAGGGTGAACAATGGAGACTGAAGGTATTGTAACCCTGAAACAAATAAGCCTTAAAATATATTTTGAAGTATCTAATAAGTGGCACTGACCTTGAGAAGGTAGTCCTCAGACAGTATCGGTACAGATAACATTAATATCAGTTACTTAAATACAAAACCTTTGGTCAGAGCTTCCACCTGATTTGAGTGTTTAGGTTAAGCTAAGCTGCGTTTCCTGGTTGTTGCTCATATTTAACAGACGGATATGAGGGTGACATTGATGTTTTCGTCTAACTCTCAAAAAGAAAGCAAGTAAGGGTTTCCCAAAATACAAAACAATTTCCCTGAATGTGTTGTATTTAATTAACAAGCTCTTGCAGTAGCCTGATCAGCACACAGCTCAGCACCTAGAAATCTCTGCCTCTCTCCTGCCTGTTAATCAAAGTGTTTGCTAACTCCACCAGTGACTGTAGCAGAAAAATGAGTTGATGTTTGCTTTCGTTCAATATTCTTCCCTCCCCTTCAACGTGTGCCAATAAGGCGGTAGTAATAAGTACTATATCAAAGAGCCTTTGTGCCTGACATGCTCAGTTATGTGCTGGAGCACTCAGTAAAGTGCCTGCTACGTTTTCAGCTATTTTGGCCTTCTTTTTCTCCAAGGTGGTCCGGCCTAACATCTGAAACAACACCATGAACTGGGCCTTCCTTGAGGGCCTCCTCAGTGGGGTGAACAAGTACTCCACGGCATTCGGTCGCATCTGGCTCGCCATCGTTTTCATCTTCAGGCTCTTGGTCTTCCTGGTGGCCTGTGAGAAGGTCTGGGGTGACGAGCAAAAGGACTTTGATTGCAATACCAAACAACCCGGTTGTCACAATGTCTGCTACGACCATTTCTTCCCCATCTCCTACACCCGACTCTGGGCTCTCCAGCTGATCTTTGTCACCTGCCCGTCCCTTCTCGTGACGCTCCATGTGTCCTACCGGGAGGAACGCGAGCGCAAACATCGGCTGAAGCACGGAGAGAACTGTACCCCTCTGTATGATAACACAGGCAAGAAGCGAGGAGGACTTTGGTGGACCTACTTCTTGAGCCTGCTGTTTAAGATGACGGTGGATGGTGTGTTTGTTTTCCTCCTTTTCTACATCTACGAGGCCACATTCTTCCCACCGTTGGTGAAATGCCACGAGGAGCCATGTCCCAATGTGGTGGACTGCTACATTGCCAGGTAAGCGTACTTCAGTTGTTCTACACTGTTAAAGATCCTGGAATCCTAAAATCAGGAAAAGTGATTCTGGAGAAAGATGGTCACATACTGGTGCTTCGGTTCGGCCCCAAATTCTATCCCAAAGCATTGGTATTCGACGACCTGGGAATTAAATTCAACAGTCAACAATCTTTCTCCTGAATCGCCTCCCTGACCTTTAATGGCTGAATCAGGCCTCTTACCTTCACTTGGAAAACTAACGTTATGTCTCTCATCTTTCACCATGTATCCCTCAGGCCCACAGAGAAGAAAATATTCACCATCTTCATGGTGGTGACCAGCTTTGTGTGCATATTCCTCACTTTTTGTGAGGTCTTCTATCTGTGTGGGAAGAGGTTCTTGGAGTGCTGCAAAGGTGGACGCAGCTCAGCGAGAGGAAACTCCTTCATGATGGTCAGAACTCCTCTGACTGGGAAGGAGAACACGTCGTACAACGAGCCAGTCCTGGATAAGGCCAAGATGGCCGACAAAGGCAACGGAGACGCTTCAGCCCCAGCGTACAGCATAGCAGTCTCCTGAGAGACATGTATTACAACTAATGAGTTCGACTTGTGACGTGACTTGACATGTGAGGTCGCTTTTGTACTGTTGGTCAGATTTATCTCCCAAAATTTGTGGTTTCAAAGAAAATTTGTTTACAAAAGGGCATGTCATTATTTTTGTTGTATATCATTTTTTTTTTAAATGTTTCTGTCTCTTAATATTGTTGAGCTGAACATGTATATATCCTTTTTACAGGCTTGTGATCTACAATAACTGATAATGCAGTAAAGGTGATTTACTGTACTGTCTATTTATATGATTATTTGTTATGTAATATTATTTTGTTATCTGGACGGCCCAAAATAAAATTGCTTTGCTTATTCTGAGATATGAGAGCTGCAGTGTGTGTACTTCAACACAAACTAGGAGTGAGGACCTGAGTCAAATAATTCTGCATAAGCACACACAAGTCATGAACATAGTAGTATGGTACACAACCATCCTGTGGAGTTTGTTTTGCCACATACTACTTTTTCAGCCTTATCCGAAAAATTTCAGAAACCCCACATCCATCCTTTTCAAATGTGTTTCAACAAAGATATCTTTAATGAACCTACAACATGCAGGGCAGACACAAATGGGTGCAGCAGTACAGATTAAACTGAACCAATAGAAATCTAGATGGGGAACTACAACATGATCAAAATTAATCAGAAAAAACACATCATGAGGTGCCAAAATGTCTTTCACAAAGTGTTCTAGGTAGTTACTGATGGGAGTAACATTATTGACAAAAGCTGATAAAATCACCACTCCTACACTAAGTGTCAGACCAACTCGACAGTTAACCACATCCTGCATCCCTTCACTAGAACGAGAGTACATTTGTAAAGGACCATATCGTAAAACTGAATGTACTTATAAGGCAGGGACTGTAGCACATTCTTACCTGGAAAAATGAATAAGCCAACCCTTGTCATATCTGATTTTGTGGTATTGGCGCTCCTTATCTCAAGTGTATTTTAGTCCTAATGAGCAAACAAGTATTAGGCGTTGGACCCAAAGGCTACAAACCTGCATATCTCTACATCGCAACTGCCTAATGGAACTGATACCAAGTCACTTGGCATGAAACATAGACAAGCATACCTGCTTGAGTTTTTCACAGTCCACATGTTTTTGTACCGTATCACCTTTAATAGTTTGCAAAGTCACTCTCTGGAACCGATTTCCTTGTTCCGTCAAACCACTTATTACTTTTGTTGTTTTCATGTACATTGCTTTAACTGAATTCACAAATTTAAGGGTGTCCCATCATAATAAACCTGCCACAGTAAAAGGACGTTTAAAAGTTATAGTTCTTGACTTAGCTACCTGTCATTTCTAAGATGAATTGATGCTGACACCAAGTGTTAGAGGTTTAAAGGTAAGTTTTGGGTGGATGCCAAAAGTGGCCACACCTCTAGATAATGGCCATGAGTTGATTCTTGTACTCAGTCAATATCAGAGAACCACTCACTGCTGTAGAGAGGGTGCCCGAAGCCTGCTGAAGGCATTCCCACAGACTGTTCCCCAGACGAAGACACGATGGACTGAGTGGAACGCACGTTTTATTAACGTAAGTTAAGAAGTTTTGATTATTGTCTAATTGTATAATTAGGATAAGTTATATTACGTTTTAAGACCACAAGGACATTAAATTATGGGCATAAATAACTGTGAACTACAACATTTGGATGCAGAATGAGTGAACGTTTAACAAACGACTACCTTTGAGTCTCAGCTTAAACTTTCCTATAAGTATACTCAGCTGAAGCCAAGTGTTCCTGCACACTGTGGAGGGTTTTGGGTGTTGAATAAGTGTTTCATCAATAATTAAAGGCATCTTTCTTCAAAGTGCCAAACTTTGAAACTGAATGAAAATGCTTTGAACTGTGAGATAAAGGACAGGGGATAGAGACTTTGAAGCTCTATAAAGCAATAGCTTGATCAGAAAAGAAAACCCTAAAACGTACTGCGAAATATTTGGAATATTTCGCTGATTTTATGTTTTTTTTTTGTATTATTTCTCTGGATAATTGCACAACTCTAATCGTTTTCTCTTTTTTGTGTTCTATCCCTAAAGCTTGTTAAGTTTCCCTTCCAACATTAAAAGACAGACTGGTAAACTTCTGAGAAGCCAATCAAAGCCGAACCCATGGATTGGAAGTTTCTCCAGGATCTTCTCAGCGGGGTCAACAAGTACTCCACTGCCTTTGGACGTATCTGGCTGTCAGTGGTCTTCGTCTTCCGGGTGTTGGTCTTCGTTGTGGCTGCAGAGCGCGTCTGGAGCGATGACCAGGCACACTTTGAGTGCAACACCCTCCAGCCAGGTTGCAAGAACATCTGCTACGACTACTACTTTCCCGTCTCCCACATCCGCCTCTGGGCTCTCCAGCTTATCTTCGTCACCTGCCCTTCCTTCATGGTCGTGCTGCACGTGGCCTACAGGGAAGACCGTGAACGCAAGTACCAAGCCAAGCACGGCGAGGACACGCGGCTGTACGACAACCCGGGCCAGAAGCATGGCGGCCTATGGTGGACCTACCTCATGAGCCTCTTCATTAAGACCAGCTTTGAGGTCATTTTTCTCTACTTGCTACACTACATCTACGACAGCTTCAAGCTGCCCAGGAAGGTCCAATGTGATGTCAACCCCTGTCCTAATTTGGTGGACTGCTATATATCCCGTCCCACCGAGAAGACCATTTTCACCTACTTCATGGTGGGGGCGTCCGTCATATGTGTGGTGCTCAACATCTGTGAGATTTTCTATCTGATTGCTTCTCGGTTGGTAACTCTCAAAGATCAAGGCACCTTGCGCACCAAGTCTGGAAGGGTCCGTCGTGACGTTGATGGCTGCAAGTCATCTCTTAAATCATAGCTGGAGACTCATTTGCCTCCAACAGATTTTCTATATTGCATTAACTGATTATCTATATATTGATTATTTTCCCCATTCGAGGCATTTTCATAAAATAAACTGATTTATATATATTTTATGTCTAATATGAATGTACAAATGTGTTGTATTTTGCCACCAAAAATCTCATGCTTATTAATATTATCGAAATTCCTTCAGTGTAATAAATGTATCAGCACCAGTTTTGCTGCTGGGCATCGTAATTGATCGTTGTTAAATGATGAACTGAACTGCACATGTTTGCCATCATGACAATGTCCAAAACTGACATTATCTTAGTTTGTCAAAGAACTAAAATACATTTGTTGTTGTTTTTTTTTTTTAATTATTGCAACTTTGATAAAACAAAAAAAAAAACAGCAAATGTTCGTCCATGTGTGAGACCTGATTTATCCTTCTTTGATGGCGCCATTTCTCCACCTGGTGGCACTAAAGGCATACTACATTGTCATGTGAGGGACGTGAAGCCGTCAGAAAACAGCAGTGGTCCCTCTCATAGTTCAGTTAGGCTGTTTTGTGATTATATAATATGGACTGCGTAGGCAATTTTGACTTCCTACTGTATTCTTAAATAACTTCTGTGGTACCTATGTATGTGTGGGTACTTATGTGGTATTAATGTGACATAGGGTGACGGCACTTTCAAGTACAAACCCTGCTATGTTTTTTTCACTAAAACTGACAAATATAAATAAAGATTTACACTTTTTCCTGTGGGTTTTATTGCGCATTTAAAATTGCGGCCTACCATTTTGTCGTCAGACCACTTGTCTTTCTAACTTTTTCCAGTTAAAAAAACACTTCATGAATAAAGTCGACTACACTAATTCGTAAGTATGTCCACGGCTTCTTTCAACCAGCAGAATAAGCAGGGAGGTGCCGACAGGTGCACCTGTGCTCCTCCGCAGCAGAGGCGCTGAAACTCTACAGATAACGAGTAATTAGCAACTTTACTTTCAAAATAAAAGCATGAATTGATTCCTGAAGAAATTAATAACTGTAGGGAGTGTGCATAAGGAGCATTTTGGGAAATGGAAAAATAAATGTCTTTCAAATATTCACAAACAAAGTGCAGATCATAACTCAAACA
Source organism: Diplodus puntazzo (assembly GCA_963678695.2). Classification (NCBI taxonomy): domain Eukaryota; kingdom Metazoa; phylum Chordata; class Actinopteri; order Spariformes; family Sparidae; genus Diplodus; species Diplodus puntazzo. The sequence continues at coordinate 23,686,777 of OZ023169.1, forward strand.
AGATATTATCTTTGGTAATCTTCTCTAGTTGGCAAACCAACTAAGGCTATTATTAACTCAATTCATGCCATGTTACTGCACGTCACCAGTAGCGATGATACCTTTAGTGACTGTGCTTAAACTCTTCAAAAGCCACTTTCATAGATTGACAGTGTGTGCATCAAGTTTGTTGCGCTTTTACTGATATATTCTTCGACGAGATTAGGTTTTATTTTGAAATTTTATGAGCACAGGTGTCACTTTCCCTGTGTGCTGATGACTGACTGACTGACTGACTGTCTGCGCTGCTCTGCTTAGTTTGGAGAGAAGAGGAGACACGCTGATAAGATAAGACCAACGGACAAGACAAGACCGCCCGTCAGTTGTAACTAATGGTGACCTGACAGAGATGGCTGGTACAGGTAAAGAATGTGCCTGACACGTTTATGTGCATGTCTGCAGCCTGTTGGCATTTGTTTGTTTCAAGCTTTTGGAGTGTCTGTTTGGGTGTGGTGTGGCTTCACTGAAAATACTTTCCACCTGCTAAGAAAGCACTTTAACAGCACCTGTGTTAAAGTGAGATGGTAAACACTTGTCCTGGGAGAAACGGTCAGAAATGAAACTGCACATTGAAGTAAGTAAGTAATTAAGTACACAACTTTGAGCCTCTGGGCCCACATGTTTTAAATACCAGGGGCTGAACAGTGTGGATGCTGTGTGAAATGTGAAATCACACCTCTGCATGTGCCAGTGAGAATTCCCCAAATATTCAGTTGTGAAAAATTGCCTTGTCATGTGAAGATGGGAGCAGCAGCCAGGTTAAAAATACTGTGCATGGCCTACACAAATATTAAGGTGTAACTCAACTAACAGAAAAAACTTGATACAAGTTGTAATTCCAATAGAGCTTTTAATATCTAAATGTAACACAGTCCCACGTCAAGTTTTTCTTACATTTTGTTGCACCTTTCAGAAGACATCTTCTGTGCTTCTGTGAATATTTTTGCTTTTTTTTTTTAACATATTCATCCTCTTAACTCAAGGTTCGACTTTATTTTAGTTCATGTAAAATGTAGTTTTGTTCTTCAGTGGACTCCATTATACTGGTTCTGGTCAGCTCCAGTCTGAACCCTAACCCTGCACTGTAGTTATGTGTTTAGCAGCTAATCATTAATACAAGTGACATCCCTGCGGCGGTGCTGACCTGGCCTCTGTGTCTCTGATCAATAAGACAGGAACAACATGGGTGGCGTTACGTTATCTAAAATCACTGCAGCTTTCTGTTTTTGTCGTGTGATGTATTGGTTTTATGCATTATTTGACAGGGACAGATACAGAGTACATAGACGGAAAAATTATAACTGCAGTCTGATGCAAGTATGGCAGTGTTTATAACGGATGCTCATTTGCAACACCTGTCCCCCAGAGTGCTTTTATGAAAATGAGAGATTAACAGTGGTAAATTAAGACCAGCAAGATGCAATAGAGGGGTGCTTCATTATAACTCGTCACGGGTACAGACACTTTTGTTGTTGAATTAACAAGGATTTGGTAGATCTCTTGGAACTGGTTTAGTTACAGCAAATTTCCAGATCAGGTGGCAAGTTTCAGGACTTTTTTAATTACCTGAATCTTTAATCTTGTGATACGCTTGCAGAGAGGCAGAGGAGCAAGTTCATATTAGCTTTAAATGCAAGCTTTACATAATGAAAACCGATATATTAAACAGTTCTCTATCTTGCTCTGTCTGAAACGTGCCTGGAGTATTAAGTCGCCCTTCTTCCTCCCTCCCCTCCTCCAGGGGTGTGTTGTGCCAGCCTGAAGGAACCCAAGGCCCTGATGAAGATGGGTCTGAGCATGCTCCTCATTGGTCACGTGAACTTCCTGCTGGGAGCGTTGGTGCACGGCGTGGTGCTCCGACACATCAACCTCCACAAGCAGGCCCGGGCCATGGAGTACGCCATCTCCAACGTGGTCGCTCTCGCCTCCGGCCTTGTGGTGAGTGCACAGACGTGTAAGACGCATACTCTGATCCTGCAGCAGTTCTTTAAAGCGGTTAATTAAAAAAGTGAATTTGATGGCATCTGTGGGAATATAAGGGAATTTTACAACCCATTCTTCATATTGTCACTATAAGATTTAGAAAAAGAAACACTAAAGGAAAGTCATTTTCATGTCAGTGCTCTTTTCTCAGACTTTCTAATGTCATGTCAGGTGATTTTCCCATCAGAGCTGTGGTTGCACTCTGAAAACCACCAGTTACACATCCACTCCTTCAGAAAAAGGATCCTGAAATTGATCTTTAAAAAGTACTGTAGAAAACTTTCTGAGTGGAAAAAAAAATCAGTGTACCAACAAAAGGTTCCTTGGGCTTGAGCAATGAATCTTTTTTTAAAAAAAGTGCTGTAAAAAACAATTTGTAAAAGTAATGTTTTGTAAATGTGTGTGTGTTAAAATCTCTTTCAAATCTCTTCTCCCAGCGCCATTTAAAATCAAGGGAAAGTGTTTAATACCTCAACTACTGCAAATATTTAATAAATATACACACTTTCCCTTTTAAAAATGCAGAAAGTAGTCATTTGAATTAATCACTGGTTTATCTGATGACCTCAGACTGGTAATTCCAGTCACTAATATCAATTACATGTCGAGTTAAAGGGCTATTCTGTGATGATTTGTTTTCCGTCCCTCCTTGCACAAACAACACGCAAAGCTATTTTAACACTTTCACACCCTACACTGTTGTATTGATGGCACGTATGTGGTGCTGACAGATATCATCTCTTGACTTTGGTTTGTGTTTCCCCGTGTTCTGTGTCCACAGACTGAGTGAGAAATATAGGATGTAAAATAATTTCTTGGTTTCCTGTATCACATCTGTCATCAGTGTTCCCTGTACGACCACAGACATATGGTTTCAGATATGAATATTCTGTGATGAATCTCTCTTGTCTCTGCAGGGAATCATCGTTGGCATTCTGGCTATTGTCTTGTCTAAAAACAAGAAGAGCAGATGCCTGGTCAGTATCACTTTTATTTTTCCTATTAACTATTTTTTCCATGAAGTGATAGAAACTCTTCTGACAGTGCTGCCTTCAGTCCTCTCCCCTGATGTGCTCTCTCTCAGAAGTTAAAGGCGCTCTCTGCTTATTTTGATCTGTCTTCTTTCACCGCACATATTTCTGCTTTCTCTTTGATATTTCCCAGCTTTCTACCTCTTTATTCTCCTCTCCTGTCACCGACTTTCTCGTCAGGAGGACATAAAAAAGTCCCTTTTGAGTTCCTGCATGCTGCCTCAGGTGACCGAACGCGGCCCTGCTGGGTTGGAATATTTTCCTCTCTCCCTCCAGCCTCGCAGCTCGGCTTCGCCTCTGTTTACTCAGTCAGCTGTCGGGCTGCTCAGACGGGACTGATGAGGCAGCGGGCTGAACAGAATGAGTAAGCTCAGGAGAGCCCGGTTTGATAAACCACTCCCCACGTCCTTTGTTAGAGAGAGCTCCAGCGAACTGGGCAAGGCAGCGCTGACTAGCAGCAGGTTGACTCCTTATCCGTCTTGTTTTCTCATTCACTGAAACTGGCATCACACTGTATGAATAATAGGTAATCTCAACACTCCCTTTTATTAATGTCAACTCACACCTTTATTACTTCTCAGGCTACTGCAGCTCTTATCTCCCAGACAAATTGCTACAATTTTCTATTATTCTTATCGAGGCTAGCCTTAACTCACTCATCTTCACAAAGGGATTTTAAATGTCTAGACACTTTCTGTGCCTGTGTCTCACCTTCTGTACATTTATTCAAGGGTGGGTTCACTTTTTTTTTAGCTGCCCAGAATATGTTTGATTATTGCACATAGCTGATAACTTTAGTCTTGGATGCTTCATACTGGGAGCTTAGATAAGGCAGGGCTTATCCTTTATATGTTTTTAATGATCGACAAATCCCATTAAACCAAAACCAACAAGGAGTTGGTATCTAGCAGTTTTCGTCATAGTTTCGACACTGTTCTTTTTTAGCAAACATTTGTCATCCAAGAGTAAAAAGTATGTGTTGGGTTTTTAAGTGACAGATTCTGTGTTTCGCTCTTTATTTGCTGCAGCAGGATGGTTTCTGTTTGACCGACTCAAACTACAGTGGCCATAATCTTCATAATGAAGGAGCATGAACTCGAGTGGCTCATTTAATCGGTTTTGGATGACAATGGAGCTCTGTGGCACAGAAGCTTAAGAGCCTCTGATTCCACAGTCAGTTTTTTGGTACGTTAAAATCAATGGGGCTACAACTAAACACTATTTTCATTATCATCTTAACTGCAGATTATTGGTCGAATAAATTGATCAATTGTTTTTGTTTCTGAATAATAAAACATTTGAAAAAATGTCCGTTACAGTTTCTGAATGGCCAAGGGGACGTCTTCAAAAGTTCAGAAAGCAAAGATATTCAGTTTACTGTTGTGTGTGTGTGTGTGTGTGACAAAGAGACGTAACAATTCCTGCAATAAGGACATTTTTCACTGTTTCTGATTGGAAAAATTAAATTTGAAATTATATTTCATTTCGACTGGGTAGCTCCCAAGAGACAGGTTTAAAAAAAAATACTGTCCAAAATTGATGCGATAGTGTCCTGACTTTTACTCTTATGAAATTTTGGAACAAATGACAGAAGATCTTCATCAACATATTTTTTTAAAATATATTTTCATGTTTACGTGACTTGTTTTTCTTTTCTTTTTTTTCATATGCTTAAATATCTCATGTAGTAAATGCTGCCTTAAATCTGCTCTTTTTCTATTAATATCATTTATTCTTGGCTGTCCTTTCATCTGTTTACTGACGCAGATGTCCCAGTTTCCTAACAGGGAGCATTAAAGCTCAATTGAATCAGCCACCAAGTATTTTTTTCCTCATGTTTCTTCTTGTCTTTGTTTACCGTCCGCAGACGTGGTCACTCTTTTTAGTGGGTCTGGCCGCAGCCATCATGGCAGGAGCTTCAGCCGTCGGACTCTTCGTGTCTGTGGTGAGGGCCATCATTCACGGCGGGCGGAGCCTCCTGACTCACTGCCGCTTCCCCGATGCCATTGGCTACTCCAGCATCACCAACGAATGTCCTTTTGACCCCACCCGCATCTATGTGAGTTTATTTGTGTCCAACAGGCGATGAGATCAAGGCATGAGCTGTGGGCACCTGGCTCTTTGATGAGCTGACCATTGTCTCCGCGGCATGACCACAACACGTGTCAGCACGTCATGGTGGCCGCGCCCCTTTTTATGTGTGCGTACATTGGGTGTGAGGATGGGTCCTGTGTGTCGACCCATCAGTCACACTCTGCAGCCGTTGGGCTGGTGGCAGAAATGCTGACCTGACCCTGTCGGACTTCTTCAGGCTCTGTCCTGTTCCAGTGTGTTACAGATGGACTGTCAGACCTGCTCAGCCTCACAGCTAAAGCCACGCATCAGCACCACTGTGGCACTTTAGCACGGCTAGTAGTCTGCAATTTGTCAGTTAAGTGACCTTTGTCTTAAGCTAGATTTATAGATGATGCCAGGGGTTAATGGCAGAACCGCTGTAGATAAAATTATAGCTCAGTGTCGGATTTGACCCATTAATAGCTCAAACACGGCATCAGATATATTTTCAATCCAGACAGCAAATGTGTTTACAGTCTTTGAGTCACTTCATGAAACGTAGTGAGGTTGGGAAGGTTTGACATGTCTTATTAATGAACAGGAAACTGCTTTCATGCAGTCACAGTGTTTACAGTACAGTCTGTCAGTCACTGTGATACAAAGCACTGATCCCCATAGTTGGCATTAACAAGCAGCATACAAACATGCTGCTGTAACAGTTACAATGATGTCATCGCGTCTACAACATACATTACATACGTACATTAGAATGCAAGTTGTAGTTGTGTAATGGATGAGAATGAGGTCAAGAAGTCTAACATAATGAAAAACTTCAGGAATGAAGCTTCCTCGTATGGCAGCAAATACTTCTGTATCTATTGCCAGATGGCAGCAGGGTGAACAGGCTGTGGCTGGGTTGGGTTCTTTAGGGATATTTAATGTGTAGCCAATGAATAGAATCTAGAATCTGGTATTTCACTATCATCTTTTCAATGACGGAACCTTAAAGCTGTGCGTTTAGGGATTACAGCGTAGATATGGAAGCTACGCATGAGGCACAAGCAGCCCATGCTAACTAGCTACAGTTTTTGCTATCCCTGCTACTATATGCAGACTAATAACATTCCTGAGGAGATGCACATTAGTCACAGCATAGCTATGGCAGCTACTTCCGTACTTTTCGTAGCTACGCTGTAATTCCTTAACACACAGCTGAACATCCTGCTCACATCAGCCTTATACACTGGTTTTAGCAAAGAGCAGCAACTAATTAGGTGGTAGATTTCACTGCTGTATGCTTCAGCTCAGCTAAAGCTAAAATTCACTCAACCAACCAAATAGTCCTCAAGCTAATTTAGCAAAGCACTCAATGTATAGTGCAATGTATAGCCACGTGCTTTGTCATGCTAGCTTAAACCCATGTGTAGGTAAATAGCAAATTAGCCGCCCTAATACTGAAGTATTTTGCCAATATCAAAGGACAGCTCTCATTTAGTAAAACTACGGTCTTGGTTTTGGTGGAATTGTAGTTTTTTTTAGTATTCAGACGGGTTTCCACAGACTCCGAATGAGAGCTTCTTGGTATTATTGTAAGTGTAAGAAAGTTTTTATAAATGATGGATGGTCAATATTAAGTCTTACGTTGTAATAAACCAGATTTATACTTTTATCAGGAGAGCGATATCTCAGTATCAGTACAGAGGTAAATCATTTTTTTGGAGTCTTCTGAGACTGCAGACCATGCTGTTCACTCAAGAGTTGCTTATTAGCTGGGGAACTCCAATATGGCTGCCGGGGGGCGCATTACATCACCTGATAGAATGTTTTGGACAATATATGTAAGTTGCTTAGGGGCAGTAATAGTTATGCAAGGTTTTTTTTTTTCCCCTGCATATTTCATCATGAATTCCAAAGAAAGCTCTCAAACATAAATGTTCGATTTCTTTGTAGTCTGCTCAACTAAAAGCAGCTCTCTGTCTTTGAATTCCCCATTACACTTTTACTTTGATACGTTCTGCTCCGCATGTTTTATTTACAATGCTGACTCTCCTGTGAAAAGTGAAATTCCCAGACCCAACGGGGCGAGAAAAACAAGGTTCTATTTCACATCATTACCCACGCTGTAGCCCTGATTATGTGAAGCTGCTCTTGCCTCAGATTGTGTTGTTTATGGTCCAGCTGGTGGTTGTCACTAACCCAACTCCTTCTTCCCTCCCTAGAGCACCACTCTGATCCTCTGGGTGCCTCTGATCGTGACTTGTGTCATCCAGATGGTGTTTTCTGCCCGATGCTTTGCTGTCTGCGTTTCATTCCTGGGTCTGCCTTGCTGCCCCAAAAGGAAGAGAAAAGGAGACTTTGGCAGAGCGGTGAGATTAGATTGTGCTACATGGTGCCTAAGACTGTTTTCAGTCTAGCAATGTTTAAAAATTGGATTAAAACACTGGCATTAAACAATTCTCTGTTTGTGTAGGTCAATGTGGTGAGGCCGATTGTGGAAGCTGCTCCCTCTCGTTATACTGACTCGTCCTCTCGCTATACTGACTCGTCCTCTCGCAATACTGACTCGTCCTCTCGCTATACTGCACCTCTTAGAAGGAACAATGAACCTCCAGCCCGCTATACTGCACCTCCAAGAAGCCACCATGGACCTCCAAGGCGGAGTGCCGAACCTCCAAGACAGCCGCGCAAACCTCCTCCCGCTTCACAGCATCTTCCTCCTCCGTATCGGAGTCTTCCTCCTTCGGAGAGGCAGCCTCTTCGCCCGCCGTACAGAGAAAGGTCAGACAGAGGAAGGCATGAAACGAGGGCTGGCAGCCAGCAAAGGGCACCGGAGCAACACGGGCTGCTGGAGAGGGGAAGGCCGGAAAGGTCCAGCTTCTGGATTTAGACATATTTGACACGTCAGGGCTTCCTGAAGCTCCTGAATGCTGTGAGGGTGTGTGTTGTTGCAACAATACTTGGATTCAAACATCAGTTCTTAAAAACTGTGAACACGGTGCAGGAGAGGTTTTTTTTTTTTTTTTTAGCAGTGCAGTAGACCTTAAATACTGTCAGTATGCAGCATCCTGGTTATGTGAGTGTGTCTGTCCTTTTATTTGTGTACCTGAGTGTTGAAGTATTCCTGTCAGGTTAAACAGATGAGGCAAATCCTCCTAAACGAGGACATGGTGTTAATCCTTTGATGTACACACATTTAGTTCATTCACAGTTAAAGGAATAGTTTGACATTTTTGGAAATACACTTTTCTGCCAATGAGAAGGATGAGAAGATCGTACCACTGTCGTCTGTGTGCTAAGAAGCTACAGAGCTGGAGTTACAACACGGTTGGCTTAACTTATTCGTACAAAAAGGGAAGTGTAGAAATGACAAGTTGTTGGTTTAATGGGGATTATATGTGCAGACTCTTTCTTTACTGGGAGCAGTGAGAGTCTTGTTGTGTTAGCTTAGCATGAAACTGCAATCTGGACAGCGCAAGGCTTGCTGTTTCTCCCAAAGTAAAACTGAAAAAAGCCAGCCGACAGCTCTTAAAACGCACTAATTAACAATGTTTCTCCATTTTGATTGAGACTTTACTCATTAAATGGAGGCATGGATATATAGGTAGGTATTTTTATTTCCTAGCTTTCCATCTTTATGCTAGGCTAAGCCAACCATCTCCTGGCTTTAGCTTGAAAATTAGCTCACAAACATGAGAGCAGTGTTGACCTCATCTAACTCTCGGTAAGACAAGTGAAAAGTGAATTTCCTTATTGTCAAAATATTATTTTAACGTTAGAGTTTACACTAATAATGAAGGCTGGCAACATAGAGCTGGTTAAAGCTTCTGTCAAGGGAAGCAATGCTCAGAGTCTGAGTGTGTGTGGTACTGCCTTCTTCCTGTTTTTATGAAGAGGATTAAACTTCTGTTGTGTGCTGCATGTTTGGGAAGCAAGTGTGTGTACATTTATCCTGCACTTAGGTCCAGAGAAACCAGTACTACAAGTTTGTTGTATTTATTGCTTAACTGAATAAAGTTTTTACTCAGAATTACGCAGCTAGTTTGTTTGGCTTGTGTCTGAACTGTGACACTGAAAACATTCAGTGTGGTAATGTCAGCTGTTAGTGACCTGACAGGTATGACTGGTTACACTCAGCCACCCATGTAGACATCCAGGGATATCAACACAAATGCATTCCCGCACTTTGTGTCAGTTGTGTGGTAATAAGGACCTACAATGCATCTTGAAAGTTTGCAAAACCTTAATTATGTCAGTACTGTTCAGTTGTCAGACCAGATTTTTGCCTGGTCCGCAGTGAAATGCTCTCCTTCGTGCTTTCCTAAATGCCAAGAAATGAAGAAACAGTCCACACGGGCAGCTTTGAAACACATAGGTATATTTCGCTTTCAGGTCCAACAGAACAAACATGACATCCTCGCGTGAGGTTTTCATGCAACAGAAAAACCAGGAAGGAAAGAAGAAAGGGAGGGTAAGGGAGGGAGAAAGAAAAGAAAGAAGAAGGGCGTGTATTAATCCAACACAAGGTACCAGTTCATCGGAGGCAGTGAGAATAGAAAAGGGTTAAACTGTAGTAGATCAGGGAGTTAGCAACTGTTGTTCCTTATCCTACCAGCAGAAGGCAGTGACACTATTAGGATCCCCTAAGCAGAGTTGCGGCTGGTTAGGAAGCTCCTGTGCAAATGTTTGGTACAAGTTAACCTCTGGTCGGTCCTGATGTCATGTAGATGCAGCTGCACCAGCACAGCTCTCAGACTCATTGGTAGTTCACTTTGCCACCATTGTACACAATAATTCAAAGTTTGGTGACGCACACATTGGGCTGATTTTGCCCGTTCTTAAAAATCTGGTAGTGAATTCTGGCATTACAGGCTTCTTATTAGACTAGTTAAAGAAAAAGATTTTAAGACCTTCCACAGCAGACAGAGGAATCACTGTTTCATTACTGTTCACCTTCTGCAGTGTTTGAAGTGACGCCTGTCTCAACATACTTAATGGAGCTGATCACCCATCTGACATAATTGCCTTAAAGGTTTGGATTTCAATGAAGCATTGCAATGTGCCTCTCCAAGAGTTTTTCTATTTTCGAAAGGAATCCTTGTCCATTTATACTGAGCAGGGGTTAAGGGTAAGGACACAGATATGGCAAAATGTAGGGATCCTGTGTTCAAACAATTAACTCAAGGAGACATCGAGAAGTATTGGCGACAAAATCTACCTAAAATATCAAAAGTTAAAAGTTTGATCCATACCAGAGTGTACACTAAAGGGGCTTTATGTAACACTTTGTTGCGGTTACTTTAATCACTTCTTTATTGGCCACGTGTGAGCGGATTGTACCGGGATGCGAAAAATGAGACCTTCCCCATCTCTCTGTTGCCTGCGTGAGCCTGTGGACGACTTGTTAAAGTTGTTCAATGCTGCTGGACTGTGGATGTCTTTGGGAAGGGCTCGGGTCGGACATCCTGCGACCAGCGTCTTTGTGCACGTTCTCTGATGCCCCGTCTCACTGCTCCGCCAACAAAGAGCAACAGCAGCTAATGTCAGTTTGGAAATGGGGGACGACCGGCTTCCAGCACAACACACAAGTTCCACTAGTCACTTTAATGTATCAGTGGATCGTTATAATAGATGCACTGACATGCTTTAAAGATATAATTGTTAAGCTTTTTTTTTTTTTTTTAAACTTGATATAAAAAGTAACTAGTAACTACAGTTGACAGATACCTTTAAGTCAGTAAAAAGAATATTTCCAACTAAAATGTAGTTGTTTAGAAGTATGAAGTAGCATAAAATGAAAATACTCCCGTGAAGTACCTCAATATTGTCCAGTAAATTAATAAAAGTACTTAGTTTACATTCCACTGATTCTTAATCTTAAAAACACTTAAACATCACACGTATGCAATATTAACCTGTAAAAGTAAAACCAGAAAATGTAACAGTTATATAAATATATATAAAAGAAAACAATTATCATTTAATGCTTTTGGATGGTCTTCGGCTAACAGGCTTTACTCTCTTGGAAGCTATTGTTTCCCAGTAAGTCCAACACTCGACACGCCTGACAGAATTTGCGTAGTGATTAACCTCCAGAATAGAAGATGGCAACAGTGATCTTACAATGGCCGTGCTTGCATTCTGAATACATGAGAGTCGTGCTGGTGCTGCTGCCACAGTGGCTCTGTTTGCATGTGCACAGTATTTCAGAGGGATGCTTTTATATTGAAGCATGTTTTATTCAGTGGAGGCCAGGTTTCTGAAACTCAAATAACACACTTTCACTCTCTTGGTGCTCCAGATATTAATTAAATATGTTTCGATATGGAATCCCAAATCTGAATGAATGATTTGTATCAGTGCTTATGTAAACACAGCCACTGATGACTACATATATCTGGGAACCCTGAAAAACTCCTAATCAGAGCAAGAACGTCTACCTGCTCCTGTCTCCTGAAACGAGTCCCTTCATCTACCTGCTCTGTGAGCAGACTTATCCAGGAGGTTATAAAAGCATTCAGCTAGAGAGTGATGAACGAGCCCTTAGTGAGTTCTCTGTCAGTCAGAGGAAAAGAGGGGGGGAGAGGAGGGGAGGGAGGGTTTAGTTCCAAAGCAAGACAAATATTTAATCATTTCTGCCCGGTACAGTGCTGAGGAGGCTGCAGAGCTACAAAAAGAGACCGCTGTGCGATGACTGTTATCGTGGAGTCTGTCGTCGTCTGGTTCGCAGGATCATGCAGTATAGTGACAGGTTTACGACTATCTTAAAGTTTACTGCTCGTTGTTAAAGATCTTTGAAATACTTACAAATTAAGAAACAACACAACATGATAATACTGTAAAAGTTAGCCCCAAGCACACGGTGCATATCCACGTGCACACACACGCATTCAGACCAAATGCACAGCCGTACCTTTATATAAACACATGGTGGCTCAAACGATAATGTGCTACTGGTGTCGTTGATCAAAAAATGCATCACGGGATCTTCTTATTTCACAATCTTCCACTTCTTTAAAACGATATCCACGAATCCCAAAGAGATCGATCATAACTCACATGTTCCCCCTCTCTCTTGTCACTGTAAACTGGAGTATGGTCATATTTAACAACATGTTAACATAAAAGTACAATAGTAATAAGAATACAAATGAATAAATAAAACAACATGAAGGAGGAAAACAATATGTACAAATGAGCAAAAAAAAACAAAACAAAAAAACAAACCCCAACACATTTATAGTTTAAAAATCAACAAAATGCAAGAAGATACTGATAAAAACCAAATGGGATCTCAGGCCTTCTTTTTCTCAGCGAAAGATCATATAGCAGTACAATCCCAATAACGCCCCGCCCCCACCCACCTCCACCCCGACCACGCGATCAGATCAGACCAGGAAGCTACGCTACATAATACTGCCTTTCAATGCCGGAAAGTGTGCACCATATATGGAGACAAATGTACTTCATCTCATGATATACATAGACGTACAGTATATACATGATATACATGTGAGTTGGAGGACAAACCGAGCCATCCCCACCCTGCAGAAAACATCCGCGCTTTGTCACCGGCTCCTCCGGAAACTCCAGAGAGAGAGTTACTCGGGAGCATTAGCGGACGCCGCCGTCGACTGATCGTTAAATGTATGCATGTCCCTCCATTTTCCCCCAAATACAAAAATGAATGTAAAATGATAGAGATGACTTTCCTTAGCCTCCTTAAAATCCCTTCTCCATCCTCGCACACAACGACAATAATAAAAAAGAAAAGGAAGATGATATGAGAGACGAGAACCATCATGCATTGATTTGAGTGACTGTTTCAATAGCAACAGAGGGGGTGAGGAGGGAAGGGTCGCGGCGGGGCGGGAGGTTCAGAACTGGGAGGCCGAGCTGGGGTCGCACTGGAGTAGCCGGACGATGGAGGGGTCGCTTTTGGCACCTTTGATAAACTCCTCCAGGGACAGTTTGCCTGCAGGGTAGACGGAGAGAGAGAAGAAGAGAGAAAAGACATTATCTTGGAGGCATTTGACCCTCGTTACATGCAGCCTACAAGAATGACTGTTTGAATTCAGTCAGAATGGAAACTGAAGAATAAAACTAAAATAACTCGTCGAGAGATTTTTCAACTTTCCATAGGACTTTACAGTTTAATGCTAGGTCACATAAAAAAACATCTAGCCCTCTATAGTGACAAAAACATGAATTTCATACGTTAATGTTTTTGCTTCCTCAGCTGGTAGAGCTTTGTGAGGAATCACTGGTAGAAGTAAGAACCTGAAGTTTGTAAATGCACCCGAAACTATCACAAGCGTCCATAGTCTTGTTCTGTGTCTGTATAGACCTCACTGTATTTAGGAAAAACGTGTACAGTATTCAATGGCGAGAGACAGATAGATGTATGATTTTGAATTGTGCCATGAGCTACACATATGATGTGTCAATCGAAAAGATAATTTTGCAAGTCAAGAAAGTCGAATGTTGATGAGGGTTCTCAGTCATCCATCCGTAAAATACCAGTCAGGCTTTGTGTCAAACTGCTCTGTGGACCACATCGTCTCGCTCAACATACGTCACTAACACCGACATGGCTGTCACCTCAGCACAGAAATAGCATTTTACAAAGCAACACTCACAACAAGTCTGACCATAGTGACAGCTGCAGTTACATGAAAGCAGCGTTAGACAGTCCTGTGAGCTATCGACTCTGCAAGGTTTCAGTTGTTGGTTTTGGTGACATCCCTTACATGCCTGTTGGTTACATCAAAGTCTCTTTGATTACATATTTTCAAAGTCTCACACTTGATTAGTTGTATGTCTCACTGCAAAAAAAAAATGTTCTCCTCGCCCCTTACAACTATACATATTTTTTCTGCCATCAGTTAGATCCCATGGTGGTTCCACTGGAAGGGGCGTGATGCCCGGCAGCTAATATGTCAGAGGGTTGGACGGCTATGAGTTTATCTGTTAAGTGATATATGAACCACTAACGTTATGCATGCACTCTATATACAGTCTTAACAGTTAATATGCTACTAATGTTAGCGAGCAAAATATGCCATTGAACCTTATACTTAGAAAACATGTTCTTAAAGAGCTGTATTACTTTCATCGATCAGTTAGTCTGTTTGTTTCTGCTGACTTCCTGTTGCATAGGAACAAATGGGCCGAGGTTCGACAGAGCTGTGTGGAATCAGGGCATCAGAAATATTTCTTTGTGTGAATCAGTGCAAAGATGACGTGCACAAATGCGCACTATTTCTACATGTGTTAATGCAGAATATGTGAGTCAATATGGAAGATTCGCCACCTGTTCACAGTGTTGAGCCGATCTTTTAAAGAAAATGTTAAGAATAATTTTACTTATTTCTTCGATGGGTAATTGGTAAAGTCATGTAATTATATTGTTAATGAGTAGATGATAATAAGCGTTTGATTCGACATGACCAGTGCTGAACCATGCAAGCTTTACTAGAAGATACAGTGTAGCTCAGTTATGGAACTGCATATAGAGGAAAACAAATATGTTTTTGCTAAAAAACATTGAATGCTTTACAACTATCAGTTTGGTGGCATTATGCATTATGCATGAGGGTCAGGGCCTGGTGCACCTGGCTCTTTAAGGGAACGGGAGACGACACCTGGATTGTTTAGATTTATGCTCCGCCCAAAAAACTCACCCATGACCGATTCAGAGTCTTAATACCACCTCTTTGTGCCACACGCCGTTCTCTGAACCCAGATTAACCTCCATTTAACTAGCAAAATGGACTTGGACACAAGCTAAACACACTAGCTCGATGCACTATAGACCGTATAAATATGGCCCATCGATCCCACCACAGATGTTGTAAATGACGCTTTTTAGAATGTTATTATTATTTTTACCGCTCAATGTTGAAACTGGACAATTTGTCAGTCTAGAAGAAGAAAAGCGCACTTGTTCTTTGTCTCAGTGATAAAGAAAATGAGTTCCGTTTTCATTTTTATTTTATCCTTTTGCCTGGAAACTAAACAATATTTTGTTCAGTGAGATAAAAAGACACATGAATTGTGTAAATATAGATGATGCAGATGGATTGGGTTGGCTGTTCACATTTGACACATTTGAATTATATTTCCTCTGCTAGTCAGTGCACAATTTCTTAGATTTTCTTTCACAAAGCTTAGAAGTATACATAACGTTGTAACTTCAGACTTTATTCTACATGCCCTGGTACTTTTTCTGTTTGGTAACGTCCTGTAATCTCATGAGGGATGGGCCAAATGTTTAGCATGGCACAGACATCAAACAAAAAAACTACTAAAAACTCAAATATGCAGTCATAAAGTCTCTGAAAGTTTCCTCTCTTCCAGTAAAATGGGCACATTTCAAAGATTATCTGCAACAGAGCGTCACACACTCATCCTTCAGTCCTCACTCGCTCTCGCTCTCTGCAGCATATTCATCCCCTCCATGATGCCATTTCCTCCCCTCACCATCATTATTGAGGTCCATTTGTCTGAAGATCTTATCTGTCCTCTTCTCCGGCGTGGATTCATCCTCTGGCATCTTCATCACAGATGACACCATCTTGTAGATGGCCTAATAGATACGGTGAGAGAGAGACAAAGAGAGAAAGAGAGAGAGAGAGAGGAGAGAGACTGGGTTAGGCTGGTTGGGGGCGGGAGAACATACTCGAGCCAGCAGGGAGCCATTATGGAGCCTCAGCAGGAGAGAAGTAAAACACAACTGATCTGAAAAATAAAGTCGTTGTGGCTTTCAGGATGCTGATAAACACGCTTTCTGAAGACTCCCTGACATTTGTTACTCCAGATGCTAAGAGCTACTCGCTGGGCAGCTTTGCCACAAATACCCACGCAGGGTACGAACGGCTGCAGCACCACCGTCACACCACAGCGACACAGACTGCATGTGCCTGCAGGGTATCGGGGGCTTAGGAGCAGAGCTTACTGCATCGATCTGATACATCTTTATCTGTTGACTGATATGAGCGGCTCCCGTCCCCTGATGGCATTAAATTAACCTCCGCAAGCGAGCGCAGAGAAGCTCCGAGTATCAGCCGGCCTCAGACACGGATCTACAATCAGCTTATGTGCCCATTAAATCTTCTCCATTGGGAGCATAGGGTGTAAAACTGACTGTAGATCAGTGTCGCAGCAGCACCCTCATATGGGGGGTAGCTCACACAAAATAAGCCCTCTGTGCTTTTCAGTAAGACATACCAGCACTAAAATTTTATCTCGGGGGCTATAAAATGAGAGTCCATATTTCTCCAAAAATGGCTGGATAGCTGGGTGGATACTGGAAAAAGAAACTATAGGATAAGAGGACACTGAGGCTGCTTTTCACATTTGTACTTTTGTTGTTGTTGTTCGAGCAAATATCTCAGGCCAGAACAGATAATCTACAAACAAATGTATTTAATATGATTTATCACCTGTTATTTAAAGGGGCAAAATGTAAGAATTTCAGTTAAAAATATTACAAAAATGTCAAAAAAAATTGTCAACAGAATGCGATGAAATAGCAGTTTGGATGTTAGGTCAAAGACTGCTATGTGCTATGCTGCAGAGAAATCTACTGAAGCTAGCATGCTAACCAGCTAGCCTGAAAGCCTCTTTCTCCCCACGGTCCAAAGCTCCAGTAATCGCCATGTAAACACCAACAGTACTCTGGCTAGCTTCATGGCTATCAAAGCTAACAAGCTAACAATAGCTACAGTCATGGAATAATAATGGCATAATACAGTTTGCAGCAGTTATCAGTGACTCTGGGGATTTGAGTTTGAATTTAAGAGGTGGCCCTTTCTTACATATCGCAGCTTTAATATATTTAATATCTAACTAATCTTTGCCAGGTATGTTGGCTTGTTAGTTCACCTTTTGCGAGGTCAGCTTGATAGCACAAAGACGGTGGTATTGATCTCCGGAGATAACTCTCAGAAATAATGAAAATGTTTCCCAAAATTCTAGAGAATTTACTGGGCAAACTCCCCAGTTTAAAAAAAAGTTAATTTTATTTTTTAAATATTCAATCTTAGTTTCTCTCATATCAACGTTTATTTTAAAACAAATAGTCTTGGAGGCCTGGAAGCCTGTCTTACACCTGTTTTGGGGAAATATTCAGTTTTTGTGTTGCCAGTTTTTACAGATCAATGAACGATTTCATAAATAATCCTGATTTGCGTTCTACATTTAAGATCCCATGTTCAGTCAATGGCAGGAACAGGCCGTTAAGACATTAAATCAAAAGCCGCCTGTTGTCCAACAGTGCGGTGTAAACCAGACCCGATTCTTCTATCATGACCATCTCTCTCTCTTTCAGTGACACAATGGGCCCCTCCTCTCCCATCCAACGGTGCGTAACCTCAGTGAGCTTGCGGATAATCTCAGTATTCTGCACACTCAGGGATAAACTCTGTTAAATTTAACTCGCTAATCCATGAGAACCCACACACACACGCACGCAGCCCATACAGCGAGATCCTCATATCTCGACATATGAGCCTGCCTATTTCTTCTCTTCAAGTATGAGTGACAAGATTACATACAGCACTAATGTTGCACTGCACTTAACAGTCTTCATGCAAACTGTTGCCTATGCCAGTATAGCAGCCAGCACATTAAGTGTGCCTGTGGGTCTTTGCATATTGGCGCTTGACCCTTCTGCACATATTTATAGGGATGTATTAACTTGCATAATTGAAGTGAGCATTTACGCTAAGTGCTCTCTGCGTCTATTCCCGTCAGCACAACTCTATATGACTGTTTGCTCCAAATATTAGGTATATTAGAGGGATTCTGGGAAATTATGAAGGTGCACTGACAATGCCGCAGCCAATTTTTTTTTAAGCATATTACGTTATCAACTGCGCCATATGTTTTCACTAAAAGCAGTTAAGTATGGTGACTAAGAGATTTATGGCATTATTTTGGGGTCTTGCTCATGTGTGTCATGTACAAATCCTCAGTGACTAATATTTGGGATCATGCTCTTTGTAATTTGTGTCTTACATATTGATCCATTCTGTATTTAAAGGGCCGCTCTCCAGATTTGACAAGTAACGGTCCGCACGACTCATAATGTTAAAACATATGTAATTCCGTCAGTGGTCTGCTAAAGTCTGAGACAATAATCACAATGATGTCATTAAGGTCACATGGTGTGTTTTTTTTTTTTTTTTTGTTAGTTGATTTCCTGTTAATTTTGTAGTTTTATATAATCTTGTGTCTTAATGTCACTTTCTACTTCCTGCTCACCTGTTTTCCCAGTGTTCTGTTTCCCTCCTGTGGTCCTTGTCAGCAACGCCCTGTTCCCCGGTGTCGCTCCACCTGCACCTCACCCCATCATTAGTTTAGCTTGTATTTAAGCCTGTGTTCTCCCCTCACTCTTTGTCAGATTGTCTGTTCTCGTTCTCGTGTGTTCCCTGTGTTCCTGATTCGTTCCTCGTGTTGTTCTGGTGTGCCCTTGGTTTTTGTATTATTTGGTACATTCCTTTGCCTGGCCTTTTCGTCACCTCCCCTTTTGTGACTTGGATTTTGGATTTTGCTTTTTGGATTTTGGTTATCAGCATTAAAGCTCGCTTTTTGTTCCTTAACCTGCCCGCCATCTGTGTGTGTCCTATGTTGGGTCTTCCTGTGTAACTGTGACAGTTGGATTAGGTCCGTTAAGTCTGTGTTACAAACTAGGAGTATGCAGGTTGAAAGACATGGTTATTTACCAAGCGGAAAGAGTTTAACAAAAAAATGTAATTGTTTGAATTATAGGAAATGCAGAGTCCAGTTTTGGAGGTTGACACATAAAAGTGGGCATATCCCAGCCTCTGTCACTTCGATTTGGACCATTTTTAGCCTTGCTAAGTTTGGATTTCCATTAAATTTTGCTCAGCATTCATGGTTCCAGGAGGATTTATCCTATTGACTTTGATGATTCCCTGACTTTTCCTCCTGTGCCAGCACGAGTTTGACAGTTTTAGTTTGTGTCTTGTCAACAGCTGGATGGATGGTTTTACAATCTGGCACAGGTGTTTATGTCCTCCTCAGGACTGCGATGACATTGATTTTCATGATGTCACTTTACTTAATTGTTCCACTACTTCGGTTTTTAACAAAATACATTTAAAACTAATAGCATTCCCATTAGCCTCAGGTGTACTTTAGTAGCGGCTGTTGTGATGTTAGCGAATAGCTCACTGCACAGCTGTGCCTAATGATGGAATTAAAGGAAAAATACCCCAAATCCTTCTCACAGTCCTAATGCCTCTACTCATCCTCTGTCCCCAACTGAACGTCATTGCCCAGTGTCCTTTCCTCACCTGTACAATCTCCAGCATCTCCTCGCGGCTGATGTACCCATTTCCATCCAGGTCGTACATGCTGAAGGCCCATTTTAGCTTCTGCTCCAGCTTGCCCCGTGACGTCACGCTCAAGGCGATGATGAACTCCCGGAAGTCTATCGTGCCGTCGCCGTTGGTGTCGAAAGTTCGGAAAACGTGCTCAGCGAACTTGGAGGCGTCACCGTAGGGGAAGAAATTGGCGTAGATTTTCTTGAACTCCTCCACATTCAGGGTTCCACTGGGGCAGTCCTTCAAGAAACCCTGAGGAGAAGAAGACATGAGGCGAGGCCAGAGTGAAAATAAGACATGTGAAGCTCTAATTCAGTCTCCAGGACAATATAATACATCACTGTGATACGCATGTTAGAGCAGCAGACCCAAGTGAAACCTTTTCAAAACCGGCTGGAACGATCACGAATCAAATCAAATTTCTGTCACAAAACTTCGATCAGTAAATGTTTCAGTCTTGTAATGCTTCACTCTAACAGATCGAAGAAGTACTTTTTTATAAGGAGCTTAGTCTTGGATAGATGAAAGCAGTTCTACCTTCTTTTCAAGGGGTCACATTTGATAAGGCAGCATTGTGCCTGAGAAGAAAAGGGAAGTTAAAGTCATGTCAGTCTCGGTCTTTGTTCAGCAAAAATAAAGCCATTTTTTTAACAAAGGCCTTTAAGATAGAGGTGGCGAGGTGAGAAAGTCATTGTCCCGATTTGAAGGCTGGAATGATCAAAAAGTAATTTTGATCATCGTATCATATATTCTCTTAAGTGAAGGAACATGGGACAGTCTTAATAAAAGTTATCATTTTCTGAGAGAGAGACAACACAACTTGGATTTATTGCTAATAAATACTCCAAAAAGACACGCTGGATAAATTCTCAGGCGCATCAACATCCTATGAGATATACCAGTATATTTTACACCCGGAGCATCCTGGAGCTGTTAATCTGCCGAGAGCGAACACCATCACGACCGCTGTCAGTGTGAAGAGACCCAGGGTCAGTAAGGCTTAAGTCATGGGTCGGGGAGGTGACAGTGTAACATGTATGGCTCTTATTCAGGACGGCTCACACAGCTGTTCCATAGGTTTAATCCATGCTTAAAGCCATATACTGTAGCCATTACACAAACACATCCATACGCACACGGCGGGATAACTGCGATCAGGTCAATGTGGCACCCCATCATGCAAAGACTTAACAGACTGGGAGCGGGTACTGCTCAGACTCTCTTGTATGGAGACAAACATTGTCACATGAAGCATCATCTTTGTCCTCGAACACTGGGTTATGCTAATTGTAAAGGTAACTGTACTATCACCTCACTTCATTACTGAAAGCATTTTCAATGCTAAGGTTTTATCCGTGTCGACAGGTGTTGTTTGTCCGAGCACAGTATTGACTGAAGTGTTAAATTATCTAAGACAGGTGTGAATTTGCAACATGGCACACTGTTGACATTTAACCTCGGTCTAGTGATCACTGCAAACCCAAAGTGACATTTTTAAAGAACTCAACTTGAATATTAAAAGATGAGAATTAAAGGCAACAATTTAGTATTTTTCATACAGAAGCCTCAGCTATTAGCTTATTTTAGCTCATTGTTTTGGTTTTACTGACCACAACATTATGTGTTGGTTCTGTCTAGATGCTTTCATCAACTTCCTTTCCTGCCACAGCTGTTTCCATCAAACAAGCTCTGATGGCAATAGACAAAGGCTATGTTATTTCATCCAATTGAACAGGAAATGTATGAAAATATAACTTTTTCAGTGTAATACAAAATGTGGTGCTTCCTGTGCAAGAGCTTGTCGGTGGAGAGGTGGATGACACTGTAAGAGGTAAAATGATCTGTAACTGTAACATTGTGCAAATGAAAATAACATTTAAAAATGCAGGCTACTAGCTAGCAGTTCGTTACCATTAGACACACAAACACATCACTCTTCTTTGCTCATGTGTGCTGAACTATTTACATTAGTTTACCCATTAGTCTACAATTGCTACATTTAGCTAGCACTGCCAATTGATCATTTGATCATTTACAAACACATCAAGAGTTAATGAATAGCTACAAACATTATGGAGCTCTAAGCATCTAAAGAGTGTCAGGAGTTTCCCTCAGGACTCCCAGTTGGCAAAGAGGTCATATTATGCTTTTGGGGTTTTCGACTTTCCCTAACCCTAACCCTTGCACTGCCTGAAATGCCTGGTTTGGAGTCGAACCTTTACCTCTGTAACTTATGTGCACCATTATGTAACAGGTGTTATGTAAATATATATTTTTATATAATCATTATAAAATATATACAATCCAGTCAGTCAGAAGACATACAGTTGCTACTACTGCTGCGATATTTTAAATCACACTACCTTGCTCGGCATGGCCTGCTCTACTGCCTCTGACTGGCTACAATCAGAGGCAACTGACACAAAAACTGACAAAAAAATCTAAGCAGCATTTTAATGCTGAAGCTAGACCAAATTTTTTAAACTAGCTTCTTTTAATAAACTATTGGGTAGTTACATTTATAACATGTATTATATTATATACAATGTTTTTTATGATCCTATGTCAGTTTTTACACAGTATGAACTGTTGAATTGAATTGTGCCCATGTATAAATATGAAGTAGAATAAAATGGCAAAACTCAAGAAATGCACAAGCACTTCAAGTACAGCATCTCAAGTATAGCATCTGAGAAAATGTAATGAGTACAGCAGTGCCATCACTATGACTTGGCATCATCCAGAATTGTCCAGACTGTGTGTACAGTGTGTGTCAGCGAACCTTATACCACTCCTGCAGCTCGTGGTCGGAGAACTCAGTATTCTCCCGGAGGTCTTGCAGCATCTCCGGCCGCAGCTTGCTGTTCTGTTTCCCCATGGCAGCGGGACAGGACTCTTGGTTTCCTTCACTAAACAGTGACTGTAGCACTAGCCAGGCTGCTTTTCACACCTGTCAATCAGACATAAAGACACAGGAGGTCAGCAATAATCAGGCAGAAAGGAAAATGACCTTGTGTGACAAATGAGAAGTGAAATGCAGTCGGTCAGCAAGCGGCGGTAGTACGTCACTGGAGTCACTCAGCAACAGATCACAAATCTGAGGGATTAGACAGACTAGTGACAGCTAGAGTTGAAAGCAGAAGATGGTTAAAAAAGACGCTGTCTGTTACTATCCAGCTGCAGCACAAGGACATTTTGTTTTGTGCAAATTAAATCACTAAGCGAACAACAGAAAGATGACATAAGGCAGTCCCCCCCACAAAATGCTGAAAAATTGACAACGTGATTTTGTCCACTCACATAATGACTATTTTTAAATGAAATCAAAGCGAGCCTTGTCACAGTGTTGTGTCCCAATTCCCTTGACACGAGATGTTATGCAAGTCTTTAAACTGCTGCATCACATTCGCAAAACATTAAATAATCCCGAACACACCCCTGTGACGTCAAGCACTAGCCCACTGATCACATTTCTGGGTTTATCCGGCCAGCTGTGTGTTTGTGTGTCAAATCAACTGTGGTGGTGGTGTGTGTGTGTGTGTGTGTGTGTGTGTGTGTGAGTGCGTGTGTGTGTGTGTGTTTGTGTGTGTGGCCGTGTCCCCTGATCTCCTAATCTTCTTCTCAGCCCGACCTGCCTGGCAAAACACGATTTCAGTGATGCAACTACATAATGAAACCGTCATCATGACACCAAATCCCTTCTTTTTTTAACCTTAAAATTCAATTATCAATGATGTCATGAAGGTAGTCCTAATGGGATTTTAATGGGATAATAAACTGTGATATGCAAACAGTTTAGTAGTTTGGTGTGTTTTCGGGGGTGAATTAATGAATAATACGTGGTATTTTAGATGATACTCATTTCATAGTGAATGTAGATCAATCTTGTGCTTTATTAATTAAAGCACAAGATTGGGGAACAATTTCTAATCAGAAGAGGAAGAGCTTCACTGATGTATTTTTTATGCCTAAATGAACAAGCTCTGATTTCGTGACTGAATAAACTCAATAAAAAAACTGAACTTGCAGGACAACACAATTTTATACTGTTTCACCTTGTTTACATGTGGCGGACCCTGCCACCTTCCTAGCTTCAAACAGTGTTCTGGGGACCTTATCTTCCTCTGAGAACAGCTTGTTTATTCAGTTATGGCAAAAAAATGAGCATTGCTGATATGCATTTTGACCTCATTCAGTTTGAATTTCGTCTGCAAAACTACAAAATGCTCCTTTAATACTTGTTACCAACACCTTTATGAGACTGCAACAACTTTGTGTAAAAACGAGCAACAAACGTGTGCTTGTTTAGTTTGCTTCCTTGCACTAGAAGGCTAATTATCTACCGTCGAGAGCAGTTGCTTTCTCTACGTGCGTGTGATTTGAATTACAGTATCGCTGGGGCTCGAACACCTCCGATGAGACTTGGCCGACCCCGCTGACCTCCAGTCCTTCCTCAGTCACGCTGGGTAATTACGCCGACAACTTTGTGTGTACGTGAGAAAGAGAGACCGAGCGCAGGCCTGTTTTTGTTTATGTGAACTTGAGAAAGTCAAACAGCAGGCGTGTGCGTAGCACCCATGAGCTGGGCGGTGTGGGCGTTGCAGGTCTTTAACGCTGCCTGCCGAGAGCTTCACATACACACAAACAAAACATGTCTGGTTGTGCATTTCCTAATAGAACCAGACTTACATTAGTTCCTTTGTCCTAAATATTTTTACACTGACAGTCATTCCCAGAGTACTGAGGGGAGAAGTGCTCATCAATTATGATTTCTTCCTCTCTGTCTAGGGGCTACGGAAGCGCATTGCATTCACTGGATAAAAAAAAAAATAGACACCTTATCTCGTAATTACGAGAAAAGATCTCGTAATTATGAGATGAGGAAAGGTGCGTCGTTGATTGTGGTCAAGCCAGCCGTGGTTCGTGTTTACTTGGTCAAATCAGCCGCACCGTTTTGTTTCTATCTAATAACATTCGCGGTAATCGTGCTGAAGCCGCTCTAAAGAGCTGCTGGTGGCGACTGTGTGGGTCAGACTGCAGTCTCACAGTCAGAACCATGAAGCATACGAGGATAAGGCTTTTGACAGAGGATTACTTAAATAGTACACAGTGCTTCATTACAGTTACACAGGTATTCTAGGGAGTACTTAGTTCAGCAGTATATGAATCTTGAACTACTTATGGAAAAAAAAAAGTTTTTTGTTGTTATTGTTTTTTCTCATGTCGTCCTTTACTTTGAAATCCAGATACCTTCGTGATACCTTCAGTTTATTACCGGGAGTATTTACTGTAAAAGTATGATCTCATAATTACGAGATAAGGTGTCGATTTTTTTTTTTTTATCCAGTGAACGCAATGCGCTTCCGTAAGGGGCTGGTGAGGATAAGGAATCACAATAATGACTATTTGCCACATGGCATAAAAATGCAGCTCATATCCAGACAATTGAGATGAACCATATCAACATTTGTATAACAAGAAATTCATGTTCACATTACAGGTATATGAGGTGGGGGCATGACATTACACTAACATTCACCTGATCCCCGAGTTCATAATTAGTGGGCTGTGCTCGCCAGCCCACTATGGACACCTCTATAGCAAAGCTATAGGTGTCCATAGTGGGCTGTGCTCGCCAGCCCACTATTGATATTCACCGCGCGTCTTCTTATTATTTTTCATCCTCCTTCCTTTTTTCTGTCGCTAACTTGTCCCACACCGTTGGTCGCACACAAACAAATTATACATCAAAACGTGCGGCTCGATCTGACTCGGTATGCTATTATTTTTATCACCAGAATATACATTTTTCGCGTCGTAAGACGCGAAAAACTGCGAAAAATTTCCCATAAGGAATGAATGGGACGAGGTCAAAAAAGTCGCAAATCTGCAATGTTTTTCAAACATCTCCTGCTCTGGCATACGTTCACCTAGAAACACCATTCAAACTTTAAAATGTAGACATAGGTCTTGTCTATTTGAGTTGTATTTGAACTTTTTTCCTACAATGTATAGTTTTTAAACTCTGACCCCTTAATGACGGTGAGTGATTTTGGAAGAATTCAGGGTTTTCAATGAGTGTGTATGGCGGAATGTTCGTGCAGCAGAGTGAGAGAGCCAACTGACACAGTGGCAGAAACTCAAAATTTTCCTCTGCTATTTTCTGTTTACATCATGATCCCGGCCACAAATGTCACTCAAAAACAGTGATATTTTCCAAAGTTGTAGCCACACGTGTCTTCTTTCTCTCAATGTGTCTACTTTATCGGTAGGATTTACGGTTTTTGAATTAACTGTCTCTAACCGACAAGAGTAGCTCTCAACAGTCCCATTCACTCCAATGTAAATCGGGGCGAGGATTTTCCAAACTGCACCTTTTTTAAACTCGCTCGTATTTCCACATTCCTGAAGCTAGGAACACGAAACTTCATGAGTGTCTTCTTTAAGGCCTTTCTGGCTCGATCGTGAAAAAAAATTGCCGATATCATGTATGATTTTGACTAAATAGCACTAGTTTGACGTCCTAGATTTGAGGCAGAAATCAGTCTCAAATCAGCCTGGGACAGCCGTTGCTACGGGCCCTCACCAACCGTCACCTAGCAACCGAGATCAGCTGGGCCAACAGAGAGAGTGACAGACAGACAGACATATATGCACACACACACACACGCTCACATGCAGACACAAATACACACACACACACACACACACACACACACACACAAATACACACACACACACACACACACACACACACACACACACACACACACACACGGACACACACAGATTATTAATCAGTTTTCCAGAACGTTCATGTTTTCGCGAAAACCTGCATAAGCTTTCCCATAAGGAATGAATGGGACGAGGTCAAAAAAGTCGCAGACACACAAATACACACACACACACACACACACACACACACACACACAGACGGACACACACAGATTATTAATCAGTTTTCTAGAACGTTCATGTTTTCGCGAAGTAAGTCGCGAAAACCTGCATAAACTTTCCCATAAGGAATGAATGGGACGAGATCAAAAAGTCGCAGACACACAGACACAGAGAGACAGAGAGACACACACACACACACACACACACACACTCACATGCACACACACACACACACACAAAGTGAATGAGACAAGGTGAAAAGATCGAAAGGAAGAGTTCAAACATTGACATCTCTGGCATACTTTGACCGAGACGCACCATTCAAACTTTAAAATGTAGATAAAAGTCCAATTTATCAACGTGGGATTCAACTTTTGCTTTAGCTTTTGTAGTTTTTGTTCGTCACGGGGCAAAGCGCACAGCCCACTCTCGCGATTCCCCGGCGGGGAATTGTCTAGTCCAAACTGATGCACAGCTGCATGGCTAACTGAGCTAGCTAGCCGTTAGTGCTGGTATATACACTGCCCCTATTCAGTTTTAATTTGACAAGTGGCCAGTTATTACACATTGCACCTTAAAGTTAATTAAGCAGCTACCAGGCTTCATTCGACCAACCCTAGCTCTACCTCTTTGCCCTTTTTTGGATTTTGTGGGTAACCATGTAAAGCAGAGCCAAGATGGCGCACATTGTGCTTCACAATGGCTCTTCAGAAATGGGTGACATCACGGAGACCACGTCTCTACAATCATGTGTCTTTTTTGAGATGGTGTGCATGTAAAATTGGACACATCTGCCTTACATTTTACTGTTAATGAGCCAAAATTGGTTCAGATGTTCACCCTTTCAATGCATGCTGGACGTGTCTCTGTTGTTTCTCTATCCAAACAGCACGAAGCCGCCCCACACAGCTCAGTAAGCCTCCAGCCCAGCACACAATCTAAGGACAAAGGCGCAAATTAATTTCTCCTTCGGGGGTAATTGAGTGGCATCCGCAGAGCTGAAAGCTATACGCTAAATCAGTAGGTCATGTGTAGAGCCGTCATTTGTGTGTTTTAGTTTAGCAGACAGAGAATAGATTGAGTGCACCGCTGTGCCTCAGATGAGAATTGAAAAACACACACTTGTCACACAGGCATTGACGCACACGCTTTTCAGTACCTGCAGAAATTAATAATAGCCACCCACGCTGTCCAATTGTCATTTGGAGAACACGGCCGCGAAACAAACAGTCTGTACCTGTGTGTGTGTGTGTGTGTGTGTGGGTTGGTGGTGTACAGTATAAGATGAAAAACACACAGCAGAGGATGAGATTTAATTGGCGAGATAAAGATTCTCCAGCTAATGCTTCCTGATGACACACACAGACATACATAGCGAACCATCACCTTAATTGGCTTCTAGCGAAAGGAAGTAAAGCAAGTAAATAGAAGGGAAGTGTTTTTCATCCACCAACAATGCAAAATGTACAGGACTAATTTGGAGCTGTTTTGACACACTGCTTGTCTGTTGAGCATTTTCTACCATGATTGGGGCTGTGGTCACAACAAAACAGAGGAAACATGGGAAATGTATGCCATACCACGTCAGCACAGCCAACGTGGTCATGGATCTGAATTTACTCTTGTTAATAACCTGAAAAACTTTATTCTACTGCAGCGTAAAGTACCAAGTCCATCAATTATGGTTAATGTCATGTTTTTGTGAACGGTTCGACCTCTGATGTCAAAAACACAATGTTCACTTTTGTATTACAAATCAAAGCTTACATATGACACCACAATACTCGCCAACTCCCAACAATTGAACAGTTGTTTTGGACTCTAATCCGTGCTTAACTGTCATTCCCTCCTCGGCTCCCATTTGACCCAAGTGAAACAGCAAGTGGTAATCCAGTGATTAAGCATTGTGCTCTCTAAAGCTGATGAAGCTGCTGTTAAATCTGAGGAAACAACCCTGATGATGTACCAGGGTCGTTTTCTCAGATTTAACGGGGCTCCTCCATAGTCACAGAAGACAGTACAAGACCGTTTTCAAAGGCTGAGTAGTACTAAACGTGACGAGTAGTCTGACCTTTACATGTAAAACAGGTTGAGTGCCCCTTAAAGAAAGCAATTTTAAATGTCATATATCGTATGGCATGGAAAAAGAAATACATTTCCTACCGTGAGAGTCTGCCATATGTGAGGGGATTGTAACGTGATGCGAAGACTGAGATCTTCCCCGTCTCTGTTAGTCTACAAAATCCTTCGGATGATTTGTTTCAGTTGTTTAATGCTGCTGGACTGTGGATTTCTTATGAAGGGCTCAGGTCGGATTATATTCTGCAACAGTCCAAAGGAAGTGACTTTATGCATTTCCCCGAGTGCCTCTCTCTGCTCCATTAACAGAGAGCAATAGTCGCTAACATGTTCGCGGAAAAATGGATCCGCTAACATGAACAACCGGCTTGGAGCGCAATCCAGAGGTTCCACAGAGCACCTTTACGTACAAGTTTTTCTTGTTTTCTCTCTCTCTCTTACATTTACAACAAAACCACTATGTTTATTTATGGTCTTTTCACTTGGACATTGCTACAGGGTTAGTAGCTTTTTTATGTAGAGAACAGGCCTATTTGGCCAAACAACCAGGGCTGATATGAACAACCACTGCTAATGCTAATTTAGTCTGTCACTGCATAACAAAACTTAATATCTAGCTAGCTAACAGCAAACAGACAATGAAAAATATCTTCTCTAAAATCTATGTGTAGGATTGTGTGACGTCTAGAGGTGAGGCTCTTTAGATAGCAACCAACTGAATACCCCTCACCCTCCATTACAGTGGCTGCTCAAAAGGCAAGAGGACAGACAGACAGCCCTCTACAGCTTCGTCAAAGCTCTTGGGATCCAAATCACAGAAAGTGAGTGTAAACTGACAGGCTGGCTGCCAGTGTTTCATATTACTACAACTCCACAACAAATCCTATTCAAACTGTTGACCTTTTCACTGCGCTAGCCACTCCCACCCTCCCCTCCATCTAGTTTCTTTTTTTTCCCCCCTTTCGTTGACCCAGCTGTGACCTGTGAAAGCTCACTGCAAGCCTCTCTATCTGTCTGAGAATCATAGAACAGTAAAAATGTTTCTGTCCTCACCGGCCAAAGTTGTTTTAATCCCACTGTGGCACCCCAAACCCAAACCCTACTTCCAATCCCTTCGTACTATCCCTCCATCCAGGGGCATAAACCACTAATCCATCACTCCAGTCTAAGTGCCCAGTGCTTGTTAGTCGTTGTCGTCTAGCCCAGACGTAAGTATACACACACACACACACACGCACATACACACACACACACACACATACACACACACACACACACACACACCACACACACACAAACACAGACACTGACTGTGCCCCTTGAACATCTGCTCCAGAGTTGTTAAGCGGGTCACCAACCTCTGGGTTGATGATCCTTCACAGAGGGGAAGACTGAGGACAGAGGGAGACAAAGACATGCAAATGATGTAACACGATAGATCAAATCAGTTAATAACAGGCAGCGAAGGTGAGAGAAGATCACATCCAAGGACAAGAGGTGATTTCCCACAAAGATAACAAGGTACAAAATCCTTGTGTATCCTCACATTCGAGTGAAAAAGATATTGTAAGAAACCATTGTTCAGCAGAAAAAATCTCATTATAGAAAAGTTAATAATAAAGTAATAAAGAATAAAGTTCTCATCCATTCTGACAGAGGAGTAATAAAAAGCATTCTGACTGGAAAACCGGCACAGCCCAGGACAGGAAGGCTCTGCAGGGGGTGATTCAAGCACCCGGGAAACATCATTTGTAGCCATCTACAGGACATCAGTGTTATTGATAAATTGAGATGTCTGTGCAGAGCCCAAAGGATACTAAAAGTGAACACCCACCCCTGGCCACAGTCTGTTCACCCTGCTGCTGTCTGACAACAGATACACAAGTATCTGGTGCCATTCCACCAGTCTACGGAGAAGCTTCTCTCCTCATGGTGTGTGACTCCTGAACTCATCCTCAACACTCAACACAAAAAGAGTTTTTGTTTTGTTTTTCTAGTGTAGCATAAAGGGACCCAGCATGCATTGGGTTGAACGACCCTGTGTTGTAAAATGACAACTAAATGAACCACTGACACCTCTGACACCTTTGAAATCCCTGGCAATCTTTTAAAAATCCAGAGAGTCATTGAACACCCAGCACAAACTTGCACTTTACACGTCGCTGCAAGTTTTTTCAGTAACAAATGAGCGTATGAGATCACATTTTGAAGTCTCGCAAAATACATACGGTTTCTAATCATCGTATTTCTGTTACTTTGGCAACTAGCAAGTTAGCTTTTTTGCTGTCTTCACCATTTGTCCTCTGTGGCGTTTTGACATGAGATCAGGTGGATGGTGAGTTACGGATTTACTGTCACTAAAAAGGTTTCTATGCTTGTTAAATACAGAAAATATGACATGTGGTTGGAAGCTATGGAGTTGTTCATGGCCACATTTTGAAAGAGTTGTAGCGTAATGAAAGTAGCATAACATCTAACGAAACAAATCGTTTTTGCTGTTTAGTAGTTAGTAAGTATTACTTTTTGAATAAATTATGTTGAGTGGGATATTAATTCCATGTTCAAGCAACTTGCCCAACACATAATACTTTACACCTAAATCTCATGCAAAATGAATGACATCACTTCTAGCCACTGTGTTTGAATAATGAATGGAACAGACTAATGCTCTTTAGTGTGCAGCGGATGGAATATGTTGTGATGACTGTAGAAATATCTCCAAAACTTCATCTTCTGTCTCTTTAAACTCGAGTTCGACAGACGCTGAGGACTGTGGCTTGAACGTAATGTGAAAGACAAAAATCGTCATGGGTGAAAACCTATGAAAGGTGGATTCTGAACCGTATTTGTCATTTAAGCCACCAGAGTAGCTGATCTTTTGTGGCAACATTATAATTGGATTTTATTTTTACAAGAACATTTTATTGCCCAGAAACCCCTCAGAAGCACCTTTACAGTACAGGAGTGGACACTAAAAGTAATTTAATTCTTCGGGTTGGATTAGCCGCTCCTTAAGGAGGATTGAAGCAGGTTTCACTGCAGGTATTGCAGACTGTTCGGCAAATTCCTCCCACAGCAGGCCGGAATGATTTCCCTGGGCATTAAAAATATTAAAAGCATATTGACTCGCCACGGTCGGAGAGCGATCGCCATCATCACAGAGGTAGATAACACCGCTGATGCCGGCTGGCCCAGATCAGCTTTTTAATAAAAGGGGCTGTTACAGTACATCAGCCCAACTTTAGCTGTAATAAATTGGAGGGGTAAGAAAGCGGTGGAGAGCAGATTGAAGTAGAGAGATGGAAACCTGGGGGAAAAAAAAGGGCGTGTGAGAAAAGAGAAAGTCAGAGTGAGTTAGAGAAGAGATAAGTCCAAAAGTCCAATTTAACATTTTAGAGAGCCGGCCTTTTTTTTCTCAACTCTTTAATGTGCTTATAAGACGAGAAAATGCTGCCTTCATATCGCCTGCCAACAGCTCAGTCATTAGGGAGGCAGAGCGATGGAGGGAAGAAAGCGAGAGGGCTGCAGAGAAGGGAAGATAGGCGACGAAGGGGAGGGGCTGATGAAGTGGTATGCAGCACTAGAATAAAGCAGACAGAGCTGGTGCCATGTGAAAAAAGCCACAGATCAAGAAATCTGACAGGCACCATTGATCCCCCCCCCCTCCTCACTCGAGTGTTTTCTGCCTCCCGTTGCCTCTTCTCAAAGCGCAGCAATCTGAGAGGCCACCTGAGACGCTGGGCAGCTTATACCTTTTATCCATATTTCTTTTCTTTCTTTTCTCTCCCCCTCTCCCGCTTACACAATTTTTTTTTTCTCTCTTTCACAATTTCCAATAATTTCTGCCCGGCAATTTTGCTTTTCTTCTCCCGGAACTTCCACCCTGCTGATCCGTCGCCTCTTCGTGTGTCACCGGAGAGACGTGACATTGCATGTCTGTCTCCTCTCTCTCTCTCTCTCTCTCTGATTGTTCTCGCAGAAGATTTGTAGTTTGTTTTTTTCCCCCTTTCTTGTCACTTAAAAGGATGGCTGTGAGCACTCAAGTTGTAGGAACGGTGAGAGGGGCATTGTGTAGGCGACATGCTATGATATGATAATCGGGTTATTAAAGTTT
The DNA here is from genome assembly GCA_963678695.2 of Diplodus puntazzo. Lineage (NCBI taxonomy): Eukaryota > Metazoa > Chordata > Actinopteri > Spariformes > Sparidae > Diplodus > Diplodus puntazzo. The sequence goes on from OZ023169.1 coordinate 23,719,323, forward strand.
TGGGGAAAAAAAATGGTTTTGAAAAACATTCTTTGTTGGTGCATTCAGGGACAGGCAGGATGCTCTGACATTTTCAACTCAAGAACACATTTTAGGGCTGAATGTTTGGTTCTGGACTGTTCATTCTCTCCAGTCTCTGGAGTCACTCTGATACCAGCCCGACCTCATACCGTACACGCCGACTGTAAAAAGACGGTTATTATGACCTGTATTGATGCTTGACGTTGTTACTCGCAACCTAGTGGTCATGGTAATTTTTATGGCAGCAGAGGGGGGAAGTCAGGCAAAGTGGGATAAAAGGCGTACATTTTGAGGTCTGGATGGATGGTTGGGTTAAACAAGCACAGGAAGAACAGAAGACCACTGTTCACGTGCAGTGTGAAACCAGAAGTTGACGCTGAATTATTCTAACTTACCTATGTGATGATGTTACGTCACAAACATAATGTAAGTTATTTTAGGCTGTTTTTAAGTAGTTTTCTTTCCATAACCTAACCAAGTAATTTCTTGCCTGAAGCTAACCAAGTAGTTTTTTGTTTTTTTTCTTTAAAAGTCAACTTTAAAGTGGTTTCACCTGTATAACATGGCGTGGGTTTTATTGCCAGAAATGGCCGCTCTGAAACAGTTGCCTGCACAGCAGCTTGCACTGCGCTGCCACAGGCAACTACTGTTTCAGAACGGCAACAAAGAATTGATTTTTGGTAGTGTAACATTAGCCAGGGGGGGCCAAAATGTCAGCCATTTGGCATTATTTCACACTGGAAAAACTGCCTATGCACTATTCAAGGCTTTATTTTTTGGTGCCACTAGTGCTGCCAAAAGCAAGCAGAAACCAAAGAGCACCATGAGCTCACCGAGGCAAAACAGGACAAACTGAACTAACTGACTGTCAAACCGGATGATAGAAGGAAGTCCTCCTGCATTCATTTGTTTTTTTTATTTGATCACGATTCACAAAGAGTTTAACCTGAGCCAGGCCATGAGACGAGGAGAGCAGTCACATCACTTCACTGCATCTCACTCCACCGTGACCCGGTGCATCATCGCCAAAATCAAATCATGGTGTCAAAGGCAACTAACAATAACAGACATCTTCAGATTCGCTTCACTGTCAGAGAAGACGATGCAAACCAGACGGACATTTAACATAATATTGGAACCAGATATTAATAGTTTGAAAACTTCAATCGATTGAATCAATCACCATTTCATCAATCAATTGATTAATTAATCACTTCAACTTTAAAGTCAACTCCGATATTCGACTCTGACAAATCCGACACGTCCATCATTCGTCCCACGGCTCTCATGACAAACACACAACTTCTATCTGACCGAGCTCCACTCTCCCTCAGCTCACATCCATCACCTCTAATGTGGATGCCTAATGTCAACTCTCATTCCCAAAAGATGAAAAAACACAACTTGCCTCTGCCCACCCAACCCTTAATGTGCCTCCACAACATCCAATCTCTGCTACTGCACTTCTTTATGATACATCCTCCAAAGACCCAATTAACTTGTGGATGCAAATGCGACGAGAGCATCCTTGAAAACAACAACAAGGAAAAAAAATTTTAAACCACAGCGAGGCATTAATATGAGGCTTAAACATGAGCTGAAATAAGCTAAACCGCTCTGTGAAGCTGAGGGAAATACAGTGCAGGGTGATAAGTCTCTCTGTGAGTTTGCATCTTTTCACTTACTTTCACGTAAATGTAGCTGTGTGATCCATTTTCAATACAAAAATATGTCACTTTTAAAACTCACTTTTTTAAACTTTTTCCAGGTTATGAATAACGGTTTAGAATGTCGTCAATAAAGACTACTTTTCCCATCAACCCTGTTCTTCCATTCCCTCCTTTCTCCTTACATTGCCCTTAATGTCACTGCTATAGTCTGAAATCCACGGCTTCCATTGTAGGAGAAAAAAGAGTTACTGGGGGGCAGAGGGAGAGGAGGGAGAGGAGAGGAAGGATTGATGAAGATGCGGAGAGGTATTGAAGGAAAAGACATTAATGGAGTGGTTAAAAATAAGAATGAGGACTGGTCCTCCGTGTGGAGCTCTCTCTCTCTCCCACTGCACTCAGAGTTTTCAGAGCGTGTCCAAATCCCGATAATAACTCTCCGTCACAGAAGGAGCGCACACACATGCACGTGTGATCACGCGTGCATGCACACACTTTGTGATCTTCCATTAAAGTGACTAATGTATACAATGTACAGCCGGTGATGACGTGGAAGGCCTGGAAAGCCAGGAGGAGAGGGGGGGATATGATGAAGTAACAGTTAAGGTCACACTAGTGCACAAGGCAAAGGCTTAAAAGGCTTAAGTGGTATTCACTGCGGAGTGGATGAGAGACAGACAGAAAAACAAACAGACAGACAGACAGCGACGTGGTGAAATCACTCCTAATGGGAAAGATCGTACGGCCGAGATTACCATAAAAATACGAATGATCACAAATCAGAGAACTGTAGAAGGATTTAGTCTTTCGTATTCTCCTGCATATACATTCTCTACTTATGAGCACGTTCAATATTGAGTTCCTGCTTCCTCTGAGCGCACACAGGATGAAATGCTCAACAAGTTAGTGTTGTGCGCATGAGGGCTGCAACCAGTAATTGTAGACGTCACTGAGTCATTTGCTTATTATTTTCTCGATTTATTGCCTGTACAACGTAGAAAAGGGGTGGAAATGGCATTATTACAGTTTCTTACTGGCAGAGGTCATCAAATGTCATGTTTTATCCACCAGTCATCATCAGGCTAACTGAGCTAACTAGCTAACAGTAGCAACAGTTAGCAGCAGTAAATCATTCTGGTGATATGTTGCTACCTATTTGGTTGGATTATAAATTCAAAAGAATTCAACATATTATAGATATTTTTACATGTATGTATATTCTGTATACTATGGGTCCACCAGTTACCTGCCTGGACAATCATCTGATTCGATATTCAGAACTTTTCTGACTAAATTAGTGTTTGTATGTTTTTTTTGTTTTTATCTCATTGCAGATAAAATAAATCAAATTAAAAATGTGCTACTTTGGCTCCGATGCAGCGCACAATCTGCAAAGTAAGTACTTAACTACACTTATCACATAAATGTGGTGAGTAAAAAGTAAAATGTTTCCCTTCTAAACGTAGTGGAGTGGAAGAATCGAGTATAGCAGGAAATGGAAACGCTGAAGTCAAACACAAGTACCTCAAAATTCTGCTAAGTACAGAGTTTGAGTAAATAAAGATACATTCCACCACTAAGATGCTTATTAACATTGTAAATAGACATTAGTATTTATAACAATATTATAATAACATGTTAGATTATAAGATCTTTATAAAAAACTTATAAGAAACTCATTAACAGATTATTGACTTTTAAAGAAAGTTAATAAAAGCTTTATGAGTTTCTCTTATTTCTATAATATCATAAACACATTTATTGAGTTTATTTACTTTTCCATGATGCCATTCTTGAACACTCTCCAAGCTTTCCTGTCGCTTTATCCAGATTAAATTAATTTACTAACAATGGGCCATAGTTCATTGGTCAGATCGTGGATTCATTTTCTTTTCATCAACTAATTGTCGCAGCTCTGATGAACAATGTTTACATAACTACGTAAATAAAGTGAGTGTGACCACAAGCCAAGAGAAATGGAGATCATTATTAACTCAGTGGCCATTCATATCAGGTCAATTAGATTCGGGAAGTAGTGGACCTATTCCACTCAGTCTGAATTGCACTGTCAGACACAGTTAGCCTTTTGTTAGCAAAATACCCGACATTTAGCTAATGGGAACAAGTCAACTTCTGCCATCTTCTGGTAGTGCTTCCAGTGCTGAATGTGAACAGGGCATTTGTCATATAAATCACTGATAGAATGACATTTTGCAACGTTGTGTGTATGCCTTTTCATGGTACCCTTCAACATGCCAACATACGCAGACACTTCCTCCCGGCCTCGCAGGACAGCAGCAGCAGACCTCTTTTCAGGGACTCGACTCTGTCTGAGAGGAGGCTGACCTCATTTGTAACATGTCCACTGGAGGGCATCACTATTTTCATCTGGGTCACAAAGACACGAGATAATGCCCTCCATCTAGAAGTAACAATCACGTTTATGGGACTGAACACTTCGAGCAACCCGAGAGCCTGCGCGTATCCATTACCTGTTCCAAGCAAGCGAACACAGATCAATTCTTTGCTATGAAATCTGGGACTATTAAAGGGCCTTTAAGTCATGCAGGTAAACCTATTCGCACAACTCCAAGGAGAATAAGGCGATTTGGGATAAAAGCCTTCTTGGCACTGAGCAGTGATTTCATTTTCCCGAAACACTGACACCTTTATTCTCGTTCCTGTTCAATCAGAAGCCATGTTTCTCTCTCGCTGCTTCAAATGCTGCATCGCCGCTTTCTAATCACACAAAGCATAGAACTCTTTCTTCTAATGATGTCCTCCACCACAAAACCCTGCCTGGCTGTTTAATTTTTAATAAGAAAACGAAAGAGAAGGAAAATCAAACATCCACATTCACAAACACGTCAATATATGGGAGTCTATGTGCAGATATCCTTTACGCTTTCATGTAGGGTAGAGATATAAGCCACCTCATACCACGAGGACAGAAAATATGTTCATTTATTTAATATTCATATAATATTTTTCAAGACGCAGGACTTGTTGGAAGCCTCCTCGCTGCCATCCTTATGAAATATTTACACAGGGAAGCTCATCTTCACAGTCGGTAACGGCACACTCACACACGCTCTACATGTATGAGACATGATTACATAAAAATTGCTTGTATTAATAGGGAATACACACCATGGACCCGAATGTGAGTGATTCTTGTCCCGCTGAGTCAAAGACGAAAGCAATGCATTTAAGACTTTGCCGTAACTACATAATTTAGACACATTTTCATCCCCGCTCGGCAGGTGGACACAAAACACAGTCGGTGCAATCCTTTCAATGCACTTTCCTTTGTGTACAACAGCAATTTCCCGCATGCAAATGAGTAAAGTGCAAAGTAATAGAGCGAGCGGAGCGTTTGCAAAGAGCAAAGCCATTGGTTTTTGTTTATTTCATTGAAAAGATGATGGATGGAGAGAATCAGAAGGGACACTGGGCCATATGTCAAGGTAAAACAACATATTTGATGACCCTTTGGCTAACGTTAGCTTTCGACCACTTCCTAGCTAACCTTGAAATATGGCCCAATGTCCCTCCACATTTTTACAATTCTTTTGTCAGGAAGCAGTGCAGTGCTTCACGCAGCAGTACAATTCTAACAATTTGTTGAGATTCCCTACGTTTCTATCTCTTACAACGCGGAGTCCACAAGTTACAACACATTTGACGGAGGCGGAAAAATCGAACATTTGGCCCAGCGCTGTGAATACTCGAAGCTGTTGCTGTGAGAGAGACTCGTGTTCACGAGCATACGGCACAGGTCAGCGCTGCATCTGTCCGTGTATACACAGCAGGGGAGGGAGCTCGAGCCGGCTTCCCGACCGTAGCGCACCATGTGTTTGTGTGGGAAGGGCCAGGTTCAGGGAGACAGCGAGCCGAGCTTCGGCACAGTTGGTGCATCAAAGGGAGTCAAGCTATAACATTTGCTGATTATACAATCTGTGAGTCGAACAGAGGATACGGGCGGAAAGTGTTTGTGATGGCAGGTTCCGTTCAAGTAAGGGAAAAGAAGAGGCGAGCAGATTAAAAAAAGATTACAGAAAACAAGAGCAACACTGATGGATAATTGATGACACTTTTTCTCTTCCTCCCTCCGTCTGTTTTCGTCTCAGTATCTGCTCCGTGCAGCGCCATGACCTTTAGCGAGTAATTCTAGCACGGGGCCTGAGCATAACAATATATGAAAATCCATAGTGCCTGCTGCACGCTGAGCAGACTGAAGACAGCAGGCTCGGCTGCTGACAGGCCGAATCACGGCCCTCCACCCAGACAGCTTATTATATCAGCAGCAGCCCCGCTCCCATGGGGGAGGCACAGCCACGACTCAGCTCGTCTTCCTCTTGGAGACAACTCAGCCTCCACGGCAGAGCTAGTAACAGTTCAGAAGCCAGGTTCCAACTCTTCAAGTGCGCGCTGATATTTTTAGACACAATTTGAGACATCTGAACTGTTCCTCTTCTTTAAGATCATCCAACCGACTTTCAGGAAGCTGCGACAGTTATTCAAGCTCTAATACAACTTGCACTGGTGTCAAAGTCCATTCAAAGAAAGAATGAGGCAAATATCTAGCACGGTCTGATTGAAAGGCATTCACAAACCTTTGCACTAAATTCAATTGCTGCCATTATTCAACATTTTCAGGGGAAAATATCTAGCAGGTCCAGTAATTACCAATAAAGACACAACAGTGGTTAAATCAACCCAAGCCATGATCAGAACCCCGGACCTTGGATTCTTTAAAGATTAGCCAATGAGCTAAAAGCGATGCAAATCAAATCAAATCAAAATCAAGTCCCATGGTAACATGCTAAAGTATAGCAGCCATACAGCTAACAGGGTAATCCTGCAGATGAACAGAGGATTATAGGCAGCTTATTGGAACAGTTCTCACTAATGATATAACATGCGCAAGCACACTGTACATGGAGTAGATCTGGACAGTATGAATCACTTTGCTGATTTACATCTGTTCGTTCAGGTCAAATATTCACCATCAATGCTAGCTCTTCATCTCACCATTGGCAAGTTCTGTTTGTGACTGTCAGCAAGTTTATTTTGAATCGTCAGTTCAGTTCAGAAGGCTCAGCCAAGAGTTTTTCTGGGGAAGTTATCAGGAAAACTATTAGCTCATGGGTTGTGCTTCTGGTGCATGTCGGAACTAGCATAACAAAGAATCATAACTGACGCACCAGTGGCACTTTCGTTAGCTCGGTGGGCTAATCAATAATAATGGTGTTGGTAGCATTCACATGATAAAGTTGCTAACCTTTAATCTAATCTTGCTCTGGTTAAGTGACATGCCCACATTTCACACAAGGTATCATGAGGGCTAGAAATAAGGTGAATATGAGCACTGTTTAACCAGTTAGGCCAGCAAACACAGCTAAGCAGGGCTACTTCATGTATAGTCATGCCATATGTGGTTAGACAGCTTAGTTTCTTGTGATTCTATTCATGCAAACCATTTCAAGAGCGGGCCCATCAACAAGGTACAATCAACAGACAAACAATAAGGCTGACAAACTAGCGTGTACAAAGTTTTGCCAACTTACCAAAACATGTTGGTGTATCTCAGTAACATCAAACTCCAACAAAAACGGTCTTCCCTTATTACCAAATAACCACTTGATCAAAGCATTTTAGGATAATTTTACATACATTTCCAGTGTTAGGGATAAGAACAGTCCTTATAGCTCAACACATACACAGGTGTTAGCCTTTAGCGTCAGTATCGTATCTGTGAATTAGCATTGTGCTCGTTCAGTCACCTGGGGACAGCCTTCCGTTCCAACACCCCTCCATTGCGAAACCCCTCCATTCCAAAACACCCCCACTCCGAAACACCGCTGTTCCGACGCTCCCCCCAAAACACAGCTGTTCCGAAATTAAACACCGCTATCCGTGGTGCTGAAATCCCCACTTCCGGCCGCACTCGCACAATTCTGAAGTGGGTTAAGGTTAGGGTTAGTTCGGAGTGGGGGGGTTTCAGAATGGAGGGGTTTCCCCAATAGCCTTTTCGGAATAGCAGGGTCTTTGAAAAAAAGGTAAACCCCGCCATTACTATGAATTGAAGTCTATGTTCGGAACAGCGGGGTTTCGGAAAGGCGGGGTGTAACCCAGCCACCTTTAAGCCACATCGTGGTGAATCACAGCTAACAATGGTGTTTTTTTTAGTCATCAGTGAAGGGATCTACAATACTTACAACTAAAAAGTTCCTTTGTGTTTAGCTACAATACTAAAAGCTAAAAACAACTTGTGCTAAAAAATATTAGCACAAATAATATTTAAACTCCTGGAACACTGTTTCTAAATATGTCTAATACTATTAGCAAAAAGGTAACAGCTTATACAAAATCGATACGAAAATTAGAGCAGTTTTCAAGGTCTCTGAGAAGAGGTAAATCTGAAAGTGGTCGTTGCTTGCACAAAAAGTCCACAGGGACATTTGTGGGTGCAATATAAAAGGTAATTATCTAGATTCTACAATACCATAGATTCCCATAGAGGACATAATTGGCATCATGTCTGCTGACCCCTAAACAAATCTATAGCATCCACGGTTTGCGCTCAGGGGTTACCAAGTGTTGCTATTCTGCTGCTGAGGTGAAGGAGAATCCTGATGGAGTTCTATCCTTAGTTTCAATCGATCTGCTGACAAACAACACCCGTCTTGCCTATCGTCTCATTTAGCATCTCCTTTTTCTTTTCCTTCATCTATCTCCCCCTCCTCCAAACCGTCTCCAATGTCAGCTTGTCGCTTTTTAACAGCCCTTGATCTTTATTAAATGCCTTGGGCCTAGCGCGCTGCTGCCTGAGCTCCCCTGGTATCGCTGCTCTAGATCTTTCCGCCCTGCTCCTGCCAACCGCAAAACTGGCAACAGGACCGCCAGAACTCGACCTTCTGGCCTCTCTCCTTGTTTCTAAACTGCCCAAAAGTGGCTTCAGATGCGTCATGTTGTGCTGGGAGTCACGAGTGCTGCCGCGGTGTCCTGGTTTAGTTTTGTCGCTGAGTGGACAAGACGCTGGAGTAATGGAGCTGAGAGCAGTTAGTCTCTAACCCTTGCGCACTTGACATACAAGCGCTCAGGTTTAATGAGGTTGTGGTGCGCACACCCATTAGCTACAGTGCAATTATTCAAAAAGTACAAACCTGCATGCATCAGGAGGGAAGTGTTATTCCTCTAACGTCCATTCAGCAGCGTGGACAGCTTGAAAAGCTTGTGGTTAGGTTTAGTTGTAGCTCCGGTGTGTAAATGATATTGTAAGGGCAAGTTAAGTAGGACACTGAATCAAACCTCTCTCCTTTCAACCTGCCCACAGTATCACATTGCCTGGGAGGTGAATTGTCCCACATGCACCGAGAGCCCAAAGAGTTACTGTGCTGTTTTTCCAGCTCCCCAAGGGCTCTAAAAAAAGGGGACATCCCTTACTGAGAGAGGCCTCCAGGGTGAAGGGCTTTCGAGGCAGCGAGGTGTATTTTAGCTCATGTCCCAGAGCAGCACGCTACACCGGCACGGCACCGATGCCCGAAAGACACGCTCCTAGCCACGTGCGTAAACCGCACGCACTTGTCTGCACGCAGTCACAAAAACACACTCTGCAGGGACACACACTTCCCAGGATGAGGATGGTAATCATTCTCCCAGCATCAACTTCCTGTCTTTGTTGCTGGAGGCAATCATTCTTTTAATCAGGTCAAGGATTGTGATAAGACAGCAGCGATAAAAAAAGACAGACAGCTTCCAGGACCACTGGGCGTCAATCAGATTTGGCAAGCTGTGGCACACCCTCTATGATTTTGTGATATCTTATAGAATTGCATGCATTTTCACCTCAGTCCTGTATTTGGTATAGTACCCTCTTGCTTTTTGCAGCGCATTTGTACTGGGAAATGTTAACCTTTTGGTTTGCTCCCTGCTGCTTTTAATATAATTTGTTCATAAGGTAATGACAACATTACATTACAATGTAAAACACAAAATACCTCAATTTACAAAATGCCGAAACACATTCATCATATATGTGTCATATATGTGTACATAATTAAAACAACGCCTTGCCTACATTTACAAAAGATTTACATCCAACTTTCATCATTTGCTCCCTAAAACTGTAATATTTGTGAGAAACACTGCAACTTGCAGTGCTAGCTTCATGTCCTCAGAGTTTATTGTTTCAGGCCGCACTCCAATACAGAAGACAATCCTTTCAATTTATTGGTGTAACATTAATATATGTTAAGGACCAGTGTTGCCACAGTTACCTTGAAAAAGTAATCTGACTACTGATTACTCCCTACTCCTTGTTTATTATGGTAGGAAACGAGGGTGAGTCAACTGTGTTTTAGCAGCATTTCCTCTATACTACAACATACCGCGCGACCAACTTCTTCAACTCTCCCCCGCTTACTTGTTTTGCACCGAAGTCCAGCTTTTGTTGTTTGCAGACGTGGAGGCCGTGGCTTTGCTCGCAGCTCTCTGCTGAACACCACCTGGTGGGACTTGCTCTGTTAACGTAATTGTGCTGCGACTTCAAATTTGACGTTGTGTTTTTGAGGCTTGATAGTACTTTGTCGCCAGCACAGAGTGTAAAACGAACCTTAATATTCTCATATTTAGCTGTCACGAACTCAAAATAATGACTGTATTCCAGCTACAAAATGCGTATTTTTCTCCTCCCTCCATTGTTTGTGTTTGTGTTTGTGTCGCTGCGTGGTGTAACACGTGAGTTGTCCTCGTGCTGAAAAACGTTGACTTGTTGCGTACGTGACATCACTCCCGGAGACACAAGAAGAAAGCAAAAATATATATATATATATGTGAGGAAAATGACGAAAATAATAGTGACGCACAGTGACTTGAATAAGCAACCTTAATCTGATTACTGCTTTGGAAATTTTAACACGTTAGATTACTCGTTACTGGAAAAAGTAATCAGATTAACGCAAGTTACTGGCATCACTGTTAAGGACACACAAATGTGGGAATAAATGTACGAATAGCCAGGGCCAGTTCCCCTTTCTAAGCTTTCATTAGTTAGACAAAATCCTATCTCATCACCAGTCATCACTCATTCATTCAGAGACGTAGTAAATGTAAGTGGATTCTGACGAGTAGATGTTATTACATGCAGGGACAAAGCTTTGTCTTTGTTGAACTGCCACTGGACAATTTTGGGGGGTCATTAAAGGACCCGAGCAGAGGGTCAGCAGTGAGGAGGATCCATGCGAAAAAACAACAAAACCACCAAAAGGTGACAGAGAGAGGAAGATAAGTCATACTGTGGTGAGAAAAACAAAAGAGGAAGCTCTGATCATGTGGCGCTCGGGAGAGTCGGGGGTGTGAAAAGCAGATGGGGGAGGCAGGAACATCAGCCTTCTCCAGCTGTTTGCTGGCACACACGCTGACGACAAGGTTACGACCCCTCTGGCTTCCACATTTTGCCTTCCCTTCTTTATCTTTCCGCTTCATTTTCAAACACCCTCTTTCTCTCCGTATCTCACTCTCGATTCCCCCCCCCCCCCCCTCCCACTTATTCCTCCTGCTGACTTCCGACGTTACTGTACGACAGTCTCTAATGAGCCGTCGAAAACCACCAGCACAAGCGGCTGTTGATCCCATCCCCCCCCCTCCCCCTTTTGACTCCTGGCTCCTTCCATCACGAATCCTTCGAGATGTGTGACTCATACAACAAATGCGCTGAATGAATCTGTAAAAATAACGACAATTTTGGCAGCGCTCGCACGTCGTACATGAGTAGGTGAGCAGTGGGAGCCATCCTGCTTCATCCTCGCACGGCATATATCGAAATATCAGCTGTTCGCGGCGTATCTTGTGCTGCTCTTTTCCTCCCTCCACGTTAAATCCCGTTATCTTTACATAATGCAAAGTTGTCCCGAGGAGATCCGCAAATCCTCTCGGTGTGTTACACTTGTGATTACGTTGATTGGGGCTCTGATGTGTATCCCCTCTGATAGAACGGGAAGAGTGAAGGGTGGGGGGTTAGCCAGGCAGCTCTTGCCTAAAAGTCATCACATTAATATAAGGCAGAGGACATTGCTCTCTAATATACTTACATAAAGAGGATTTAGCCTCCACTTCGTGTTCCCACAGCCATAATCTAACTCTCACTCAGCCTTTGCTTGTTCCGTGCTACTTCTCTCTATCCTCGGAAGATCTGATCAAACGCCGCTGATGACACGTCTCTGCATAATGCAGCAGGTTTGCGGTTCAAAGGGACGCTTCAAAGTGCTCGAGCCGGGCCGAAAAGAATGAATGCCTTCATTGTATTTCAACTGTGGAAGTACAGTGAGGTTACGTCAAGAAACGCGATATGTAGAACAAACGTATGCGACTCAAAAAGGAGCCTCGGTTTCCAAATAAGGAAGGGGCACGCAGCACAGATATCATGCTTCAGTGCCAGGAGATCGAGGGTTGACTGGAAATCTACGCCGGCTGGCCACATCACGGCTCGCTGGCTCACTTTCACATTTCCTGCGCCGGTGACGAAAAAAGAGACAAAGCATCTAAAAATACCAGCACACCCCTACAAACTGCCGGCTCAGCGAGAATTTCCCCTTCACAAGCGATCATGTCGCACCGACCGAGGCCCAAGAGCTGCATGATGGAGGCATCCCACAATGCAGTGCAGCGACTTATACAGTACTGGCGCGCGGGGCTCGCCCCGGGATCAGATGGAAAGCTCACACGTTCAGACAACTCTACTGTATGCTGCCGCCCTCGCCGTCTCCTGCAGGCTCGGCTCTGAAGTTCACACTTCAGCCGGAGCGAAGAATCACATCCTCGCTGGTTAGCGGCTCCCCCCCCAGTTTCTCGTTTCTACCGCGAAGATGCAGATTACGACTGCTGGAAGTGTGACTTTTTACTACACCTGGGTGATAAGAAAACTTGTCAGGAAGAAAATCTGCTCTTCATTGTAGCTCTGCATAATAAGCCTGTTTCATTTCAGCTCCAGAGGGGACGCTTTAGAAAGATGAGGGCTAAACGATAAAATGATGTACAAGACATCAACTTTCGTGAGATGTAGTGTTACATCTATAAAAATGATGAATAATGATTTTGAGTTACATGGATCCCCCTCAAGCTTTCACCAAGGCAATTTCTACCTGTGCTGGAGTCCACAGGAAAAAAAACCCCAAAAACAGCAATTTAATAAAAGACAAATACTTAATTAAATCTCACTTAAATCAATCTTAACAAGACTGCAAATGTTAGTTTTTCTGACACTTTTCCCCAGTGAGCGGCACCCTGGAGAAAAGACCAGCAAGTATCTTAATTTCCTAAATTAATGAAGAGTTGAGGAGCAGACGTGCTGCCTGATGCTGCTGCAGTTTAGGATTGTTTTCAGTATCAAATAATCAGCCGAGGACTTTCCAAATTGAGTATTTTGTCCACAAAATGTGCAGTTAGAAAAAGGGAAATTCTTACATTTAAAGGTGCAGTCTGAAGACATTTTAATCATCATTTGTGTTATGCCTAAACAAACTAAATAAACAAAATCTGAAGGAATAAACTGAGTAAACAAACTGACCTTAGAGGACAACACAGTTTCATACTGTTTGACTTTGTTTATATGTGGCGGACCCTGCCATCTTTCTAGCTTCAAACTGTGTTCTGTCCTTATTTTTGCTCAGAGAACACCTTGTTTATTCAGTTATTTCACCTCCAGAACTACACTTCTGCTGCTCGATTCAGGCGACCACGAGCACACCGTCACGTCGTTATCACACTGTCATAGGATACATTGTTAGAATACTGACAACAGTTAGACACTTACATGACTGTAACAACCAGAACCACTCTGTCATAAACAATCAATAATCTAACACATTTTCTCTAGAGGGGATTAGGACGACCAATCAGTGAGAGCGATGCACACGATCTGTACACATCTGTGCATTCAGCTGTAGCTCTCTCCCTCTCTCTGTCTTCTACCTCCTTCACTCTCTCCTTTTATCGCTCCTCTCTCAGGACTTGTTTACCCCTCTCGTCTTTACCGTCCTTCACACCCGTCCTATTCTCCATCTGTTTTATTCCCCTCCCTGGTTAATATATAAGCCAAAACACAGACACGGCTCACATCTCCACCGTGCAGACTAACAGCTTGCACAGCAGCACAGCGCTGTGATCAGTGACAGGCTCGTAAGCCTCGGTGCAGCCGGCGCCGGTGCTTTCATGTGAGACCGCTCTGTGGTGCTGCACTGTGAGTATTCTGCTGCAGGTCTGCCGTCTGCAGAGCGCAGAGGCTGCTCTATTTACAGCGGACAGCCGACGCGTCCCCAGCTGTTTCTGTGCTCTTAAGGACGGGTCCCTTTTTTGTCTCTACGTCACGAACGAGCACGAGGGCAGAACAAGCAGGCCACAGTGTGCGTTGACATGATCCACAAATAAGGTTTCGCCTAATAAGCAGCTGGCGGCGGTAAGGAATGCAGTCAACATGTTTGTCAGGCCGCATGGATACACGTGTGTTTTGATCAGAAACTCTGAATGTAAAGACAGCACAGCTTCTTTTACAGAGACACATTTGTGTGCTGTCTTAATGCTTTTCACTGAATATCTGGTTCATGGTGCTATTGCTACTCAGTCGGTCTGAGTGAGTGCTCGAGAGTCCAGAACAGGGAGTATCATCTGAGTAGAATGTGTCAATGTTCGTACGTGGGATGAAGAATTAAACCTCATTGGTATCATCTCATCATCTATCATCTCTGAGCTCATCTCAGGCCCCGATCCATGGGTTTCACGTGTGGCCACTTCTAAGAACCTGTAGGAAAAGCTTGTTTTGGGCAGAACAGCATGGCGCTCCTGTGGCCTGGCAATCATGTGTATTTAGTACAAAAGCACTGTGACTCCGTGCTTTGGGAAGAAAAGTTGTAAATAATTCAACTTCTAAATACCGCAGAAGAAACAAGTTTTCATATGCACACTGGCAAAACATTTGTTTCGCTGCAGACGTTGTTCTGGCGACACCTCGGTGTGATCTACCGCTGACCCGAAGCTCAATTCTTTGTTTTTTTTTGTCTTTTTTTCCCCGTCCACTTCCTGCCTATGTCCCACCCGTTCCGAGTAGGAATATGTATACAGATCATTTAGTTTGTTGGACAGATGCAGATATAGATAATGGTGTACTAGCTCATCCCTGTTAATTAATACGGCTACCCCCACCTCCAAGAATCACTCAGATTTCACAACATTCGGCGCCCCTTGGTGATCATTAATCAAGCACAACAGCTAAGAATTTGGAGCGAGTCAATTCTTGATCAAAACAAAGGTTGTCCAAAAACAAACACCAAAGTAAGGCACAAGCGTTACAGCAGCTCACATCATGAGAGCGTCACGCTGTGGCCTGGGAGGCAGACGGCACCTTTAATTGAGCAGCGTCTCCGAGATAATGCTGCTCTTTTGCTCACAGAAATGAGGTTGCTATGTGATTGCGCCAGCAGCTGAAGAAATGAGTCTGCAGTCATTACGGTTGCTTGTAAATGCATCCAAGCCAGCCGGCGCCAGATCGATTTTTCTATTTCTGATTGGCCTTCTGTTATTGCCCTGAGAGCTCTGCGAGGGGCTGGCTTCAGGGGAGAGGTGGGGGCGAGGACGTTGAGCTTAACTGATGCTGTCACGGTACGAAACAGGTTATAATTTTTCACCCGGAACGTTTCAACCCGCTCCTCTCGCTGTCGCAATACAGCTCGGCTCTCGTATGAAAAAATAAATAAATACAGGCACAACATGCACCACTCTGTTAATGTTTATGCGGTTGCGGTTGCGGTTGCGGCCCAGCTGGTGGTCATCCTTCCATAAAATTCCTCACATTCTGCTCAGGCGTGGGATAGAGTAGAGATTTCACGTCCCAGAGGGGCAATTTACCTTACAGACAGCAGTCAATAATAGTAAATACAGAAAGTGTAACAGGACGTGGCGCTGAATGTGATTCATCGATGAAGAGGGATCTTGCATGTTTGTGTTCCTTTACCAGATGCCTCGAAACGAGATTTAGCAGGTTTGTAGAAGCATTTATAGGCAAACTGGAAGGAGTCCAGTGATGGCTGATATCTCGTTTCTTTAAAATGTCCTCCTTCATTTGAGGAGGTGTAAGAGCCACAGAGCGGTAAACATTTCATGGATTTGGCAAAATCCATTTCTAGTTTTCTAGCTTTTAGAGTCTGGGTACAAGGGCTCGACCAAAATGGCTTTTTCAGAGCTGGTACCAGACTTTGATGCTTGATACTCTCCTTCATAAGGCTTGAAGATTTACTTACGTGCAAGCTTAAGATTAAATCAACCTCAACGATCTTAAATAAAACGCATTAATTTGGTCTGCCAAATACGTGTCAGACATACCGGAGCGCAACACGTTTTTTATTCTGCATTCCAACCACGAAAATGATGTCTTTCTACTGCACGCTCATTACAATTTAATGTTGGTGGTGGTACTTGTCTCTATGCTTTTGCGAGGAATGACCATATGCAACAAGGTCAACTTCAAAACGCAGTGCGACTGCTGAAATGCCCGTCGCTTGAAGTGCGGAAATAGCCTCGCGCTGCCTCACCAACCGGCAGGATTCGAGCAGGCGATCTTGCGTTCCAGTGCTCTGACATGAGCTCTATATGATCCAACCTCCTGCAGCAAAATGCCACAGGGTGGCCATGAACTGTGTGCCACTGTACATGGGGCACATGGCCTTCCAATTGAGTTTCTGGGGCACTTCCTAAACGTATTTTAATATGTAGTCTCTGACAAACTGGCAAAGACAGTCTGACAGCTTCATGGTTTTTTCAGTGTTAATCTGTGACCTCTGCTTTAACTCCCTGACTATCAAGAACCCCTGGGACAACTGAAGGCGGTGACGTTGATGAAGGACAGAGGTTCTAATTGTTCCGCGTACTCATAACAAAAGATTCAGACACCGACTGCTACAGGTGTAATCAAATATGTTTATGCGTGAATGAAGTTGAACGAACATCTTTCTCATAGTGAGGAGAGGAAGAATGCCACGGAGCAGCAGCAGTAGCAGTAGTTTCGCTGTACTTGTAGCAATAGTAGTAGTCGTAGTTGTATTGGTGCCAGTAGCAGCAGCAGTAATACAAGTCACAGTAGTATAAAGGCTGTAGTAGAAGTAGTAGTAGTAGTAGTAAAGATTGTGGTTGTAGTTAGAACCTGTCATGTTAGGCCCCCGGAGTCAATATGTGGAACATTTGAGACTGAGTTTCTATTTCTGTACTCCCACGTTGACTTTCATTGATCCCCTCTATATATATGATGTCCCGCCTTCCCGTTGTACTCCGTGAAGGAGGAGCTCAAGTTCGCGACCGTAACTGACTGGAAGAATTCATCATTCATGCGTTTTGTCAGAATGAACAGGGATTGCCTCCAAAGACATTGTGGCCTGTGTCTTCTCATCAAAGACGAAACACAGACAGAAAGTCGTGCAACGTAACGTGTCAGTGACGCCGCCTCAATCTGTACAGGCTTCTCTTAAAATGTCCCAGTTTGGACATTCAAAACAGTGATTTAGTTTCTGGATAGAGGTCCAGTCTTTTTCTGTCTTCGGAGTCGGCTGGTAGACTGGAACTGAGTGTTACAGTCTGATCAGAGGAGCTGAGAGGAGCTTTGTAAAAAGATTTGTTGGCTCCTTTGACAGTTGTATGAGGCCCAGCACCTTGTACAAAAACAATGACTAAGGGACTTATGGGACTCTGAGCTGTGATTGAAATTGCTCACAAATAAGGCTGCATCAGGAGACAAGCTTAACAATTCTCTTGGTGGATAATAAAGGTGCAGAGACCAAGATAAAGGTCTATGGAGGGTACACATCAAATCACAAATCCTGTCCAAATCCTTTGACTTTTAGATTGGGAGTTGGAGTTCTGTTTGTTACGGAGAACACAACTCAATTCCTTGGAGTGCACGCTGGCAGGCATAACAGATGACAGGGGTATGCTGTTTTTCCCCAACGGTCCCCTCCTTCTCACCTGAACAATCCGGCCTCTTGTGCGATACACTCCCTGGCCTGGCTCCATTGCAAGAACTGAATTAGAAATTCACTGCTGAACTTGAGTGTAGAAGTAACCCTAACCATAATCGACTCCTGCAGGCCAAACACTGCCATAGAAAAGACCAATATCACAAGGAAAAAGCTTGCAAAAACCTTCATGACAGGATGATGGCAATGGATCAGACAATAGGATGAACTAGTCCACTTCCTCCAGGTGGGACGTATCAAACAAACAGCCTCAGGAACAGCAAAGAAAAAACACGCAGGTCATCATCAACTCCAGCTTTCTTGTGTGAAAGGTGGACTGGAGTGATTTAAATCAAGAGAGCGCCCCTTGAGAGTCAGTCTTCGCAAGAGAAAAGAGAGTATTTTTGTAATGGATACTGTACACCATCAAAGTCTAAAGAGATGAATTCAACTCTCCATCCCTTCAGACCACGACTACATTTTATCAAGGCGCCTTTTAAAGGTGGACAGAGACACAAGAAGGAATAAAAACTGTACTGAAAGATGATGAAAGGCTAAATGAAGATTGACAGCGAGAGATCTGATGACTGAATCGGAGAGATTGGAGAGAAAAATAAAGGAGGTGAAGCACGGGAAGAGAAATATCCTAGTGGCCGGGGGAGGAGAAGTGATAAATGGCAGGGGAGGAGATACAGAGGCAAAGAGGACAAGGCCGCTTTGAGATATGATCTCAACAGAGGTATCGGTGGTGGAGTGCGCCCGCGAGTGTGTGTTCTCCAGCGCGCATTATCAGTCGAGAGCCGTTGGCCCTTTTCATGCCAAAGAACACACACATACACGCTCGCTCACACACTTTTCTCCCCCCTGACTTCATTAGCCAAACTGCATGCAGAGCTCTGGGAGTAATTGGCTGCCCTTTCAGCCTCCTAATGGCAAGTGGAGAGGAAAGGAGAGAGAGAAAGCGAGGTGAACTGGTGAAATTACTGTCATTTATTACAAATCTCCACTTGAATCTTACTTTCCGACTCATTTTTTTCTTTTTCATTTTGTATCCTTTCTCAGTAGCTACTATTTTTTTAACCCACAGCTCTTTTGTGTTGCTTTTCACTTCCTACATAAGTTTATTTTTATGTTTCTATCGGGGACAAAAGAAGGAACCAGCTACTTGGAGTGAGGCAGACCTCCCAAGGATTTGAACAAACATGTTACCTAAGCTTCATATATGATTTGATCAGTGGTGGAATGTGTGCACTTACTGAAGAACTGTACGTAGGTATAAGGGGAAAGGGACTACATACACATGGAACATTTAGTATCTGAGGGAGTTCCTGACGACTCCTAGCTTGCCATATTTCACCCCTCAGTACAAACATCGAATTGTTCAGCCCAACTTAGTCGCACTCAAGAGTCCAGACCTGTGGAAATAGGCTGACAGCATCTCAGATGTTGCATTAGGGCCAAAGTAGTTCAATTTTTAATTTAATTGATTTCATTGACAGATAAAGAAGCAGTACATCAGAAAAAGTTTACATATGCGATCCGGTGATCTGTTGATCCTTACCATAATTTATTTAAACTTCCACTTTTCCTACTTAAGTATATTAAATTAAGACTTTTACTTAAGTATAGTGAGGGTAACAGTCACTTTTACCTTATTTAAACACAATGTTTTTATGTTGATGAAGGGTCATCCAGGCCATCATAATAAACCCTGTGTGGGAGTGTCCTTACAAATCGTCAAGGACACATGTGGGTCGTTGACACCAACCAACCTTATGTGGTTTGCTTCAGCAATTAGTTAGTAAGAACTGGAGAAGCCTCTTGGTAAGAGGTGAAACATCATCAAGAAACTGAAACACATCCAGTTGCCTATATATTGTATTGTATATGCAAACTCTACAGGCGGGACCTTCCTCGGAAGGAGGCCAGAGTGGAAAAGTGAGTGGTTGCCAGGGGAGGTGCTCGTAGTAGCAGAAGATCACGAGGAAGCAACACGAGGGAAAAAGAGAGGCACAGCTCGAGGATGTTTCAGATACTAAGGCATGCCTATAGTTTCAGAGGATGACGCTCTGCTGCCAGATGACCCGTGACTCAACAATTGCTAATTTCTTAGCAACAAGTGAAGACAGAGAAGTGCCTCGGTAATGACAGTTGTTCCCAGGGTAAAAAAAATTCACCAAGGCAGCAAATGGTAGAGAAAAGATGAAAGGGACTGAGTAATTCATAGCATCAGTGTTAAAGGCACTGCATCACATCGCAGGTGTTCTTTTTTCCCCATTAACAAAAGAGACGCGCGCTCTTTCAGAGCGATGAATACTGACCAAGGCTACACGCTGTGTGGTGTGAAGTGGTGTCACAGCTTTTCATTTCATATTATCAAAATCACAAGTAGATACTGTGAATTATACTCCATCTCACTGAAGATTTGATTTTAAAGTTAGCTCTTCTACACTGGGTACATGAAGATACTGTTACATAAAGGCAGTCGCAGCCATTCAGTGGATGGTAGAGTGCAGTTTTTCACTGGCTTTAATGTTAGTAATGGATCTTTACTCTCACTTTAATTCAGTCATCAATCATGTTATATGCCAATGCTCAATGCTGGTAAACTACATACTGTATGAGTCAATTAAGATTGGACTACAGTGGGAGTTCCAGCCTGTGGAGCATTATCAGATGGGTTGTGCAGGTGTGGTCTGTTACGGTGACGGCTGCTACATGGGTGACATATGGGGGCCAATTATTATATTCCTTCACAGGGTTCAAAGTCTCTCGCGGCACCCCTTCGTCCACCTCCAGCTGAGCAGCTGCTCTCCCTGTCTTATCAGGCTGGATGTGTGACGGGCCCCTCCCGGTAGGATCTGGGCAGATTAAAGGGCCGGCGGCGCGCATGGGAAACACAGACCTCGTGTCAACCCATGAAGGCCACATCCCGCTCATCCCACGCCCATACCTATGAAAAACACAACCACATCGACAGACGGCTGGCAAAGCATGTAAACAAGAGCCACTCTGATTCCCAGGTTATCTTGGTCTCTGCAGCTACAATATTGACCGTTATCAGTTTAATTTGTCAGCTAATATCTAGGCTTTTTGAACATAGTTATTATATAACAAACAGTAAAGTCAGTGCATTTTGAAAATAGAGCTTTATAAAATGAGGAGAGACAGGCCTCTACAGAAGTCAAGAATGGCCGTGCTTGCCGCTAGTATTTTTTTAAGCTGTTATCGCCAGCTCACAATCTAATTATATTCTTATCTCGGGGTGAGAACGCTTGATGTCTTATGATAAAGGGGTAACTTTATCTCGAGAAAACCAAAAAGTCGATTTCTTGAGATAATTTGTGTTGAGAAAATGGGAAGGAAGAATCATAAGAGTTGACCGTGACATTCTGTGCGCACTGAGGAGTGAAATATGTCCCCTAATGATTTTATATGAGGACACTTACGTTATGGATACTTATTGTAAGGGAAAGGCTTACATACAGCAGTCACCTTAAAGGTGAAAGATGTAAGAAATGTCAAATTTATATTCCAAACAAATAGGGGGCAGCATATCACAAGCTATCTGCTGCTAGGCTCTGTTAGCTAGTTAGCTCAGTTAGCCATGCTGCTAGTGGTGAGGCACAGGAACTTTGGTTTGGGATGGGCCTAGCTGGTTAGCATGCTAACTTCAGTACATATCTTTGCAGCACAATAGGTAGATATCATAATGTCAAAACTGCTATTTTTTCACATTATAAAAATAATTGAGTTAATTTTTGAATGTTTACAACTTGTATTCTTACACACTGCACCTTTAAAGCAGATGCGATATTGCCCAGTTGGCATGGAGGATCTGGAGTAGACACTAATTTCATTTGCGGGTGCTTGAATGGTATAATAAAGTATGAATGTTTTGAAGTAAGACTGAAGTGCAGTCTGGTGTGGTCAATCAGGTTTAAAGTGGGCGGGGCGTATTTGTCATAAGGTGAGGTCACATGTTTCTGTGCAGCCAATTAAAACATTTGAATCCCCATGCGGTGACAGCCATGGGATTGCTTGCTTATTTTGCAAGCATTGCCCGTCAAATTAAATCAAACAACACACACCTGACATATGAATATTTGAGTATTTAAGTGTTAAAATCATCATAAGAATTTTTTTTCCAGAACACTAACTTCATTTGTCATTTATTTTTCTATAAATATGTGAGTAACATTCAAAAAATGTCAAAAACAAACCAAAGTTGACGGTTTGGAGATGAACCACAGTCTGCAATGTAAAGTCACACCTGCAGCAGCACTACAACATCCAGCTTCTATTCTGCACAACTTAATGGCAATCCTCATTATTCCAATCATGTTGATAATGGTTCATGGGTAAGTGGTATTTGCTTTTAACAACAGAGAACTACAGACAGAATGCATCATAACTCTCATTAATGATAAACAGAACAATTTCCTCTCCATTACTGGGTTTTACCACCAGACCACAGAGCCATTTTACACTTAGCCTTCTTCTATTTGTTATTCTCCTACTGATTACACTCCCCTTTTTTACATAAAGCCTTCAGAGCTCTCCTCCGAGAAAATTCCACTGGCCTTCCACATCCATCATGCTGCCAGAAGATGTGCTAACAGCAAGCCTCTGTGGGGGGAAGTTAACCCGACCCAAGGCCTGGAGGATACTCTGTTCTGAGGTTTGAAAAGCTCCAAGAGGCTGAGCCTGTCTATGTGCTTCTACCCCGTGATCCACCGCTGACCTGAGCTCACGTGACGAGACAGAAACCTTAATTCAAAGTGACTTTCAGGCCGTGGAATTATGTATTCCATGCATACATGTGGTCAGGGTTGTCTTGACAGGAATTCCAAGCAGCGTCATGTGAGAGCAAGGTCAACTATGTGTGCAACACTGGAGTGTTCCTTTGAGAGCATGCGGTATAGAATAGTGAGCCACTGAGGACAGTAAGAGGTGATAATGACACCATCTCTCTCCCCGTCTGCACTGCAAATCACCGTCCTCACTAAAACACACCTTGATTACAGCATCTATCATTTTAACACCTAGGGGATAAAACCTCTGCTGGTGTGTGTGTGTGTGTGTGTGTGTGTGTGTGTATATATATATATATATAGTATACACACACACAAGTTATGAATGTGTGAGCGCAGGAGAGTGTGTTCATGAGCCAGGCTGACTGAGGGTGAGGTGCTCCAGCTCACATTTATCTTCTTATATAACAACTAGCCTAGCATTAGCGCATGCAGGATAAACGCTGCCTCAGCCCGAACAAAACATAAGCAGCAGGATTCTGGAATCAAATTGAGTCGAGCAGGTTTCCTCCGGACAAGATCCCCAAATACAAATCAATTAGTCGGAACCGCTCCTCCACCGTGCACCACATTCCCATTAACCCCCGGGTCACAACCGATGGCGGCCACATTACCGGACCCTTCATCATCAGTTTGATTATTAGCCGCCCTAAATGACATGTGCAGAATGACCACAGCGCCCTCCGACACTACAACCGCTGCACATGAGACTCCTTTGAATGTTCTAGGCTGTCAGCGCAGGATCTCACTTCTCGGTGACTAACGCCAAGTCTGACAGCAACCAGTTAAATCTGAAGGGATTATAAGGAAGGGCGCGGAACAGCTGGGTGGCGTTTGGGGAGGACAAACGTGGAGGCAGATGCATCAGGACTGCATCGGGCATAGGCGGGGCTGTTATCTTGAGGAAGAGGGGAGCAGTGGCCCTAAACACCTCAGTGATGGATGATGATTAAAGATGGCATGCCACTGTATACACCCCAAGGGCCTCCGGGGCCTCTGCCTCTTATTTTATTTATTTAGTCCTCAACACGGCTGCCAATGAGTGAGAGAAGCTCTGCTCAGTGTTCAGTACGGATAAATGATAAGTCACGTTCTGCAACATGAGATAGCAGAACACAAGCTGCGTTAGAACCACACTGATTGGTTAGTAAGGCTGTTATCAAGCTAATACAAAACAGCGAGATTAGCAAAATCCTCAGACCTGTAATTAAATACAACAGCATAGATAGTGCATTACTATTAAAGGGGCCCTATGTAGTTTTTGGAGAGGAAATTCAAGCTCAGAATTTTAATATTTGCAACATTTTTTCCAAACGTGAATAAACAAGCTGTTCTCTGGGGAAAATAAGGTCCCCAGAACACTGTTTGAAGCAAGGAAGGTGGCAGGGTCCGCCACATATAAACAAAGTTTAAACACAGTCTAAAACTGTGTTGTCCTTTAAGGTCAGGTCATTCAGTAATGAAAACAAAGAAAGTTTGTTTAGAGATAAATAAATAAATCAGTCAATTAAGATGTTTGTCTTCTTTTCCAAAAAAATACAGTGCACCTTTAAAATACTACAAAATAAGTTTTTGATTGGAATCTCTATTAATGTACAAAGACAAAAAACACAAATTCAATTCAAATAGCCAATTTGAAATATTAGAAAATAATGTAACTGCAGTCTGAGCAGGGATACAGCAGCCAGCGCAGTTATCAGGGTTGAAAGAAGAGGATGCAATGTCCCCCTTTTTTCCCCCTGCCTGCCTCAGTCAGAGAGATGGGACTTGAATGCACCACATGGTTCCAAAACAGCAATAGGAGGAGGTGGAGGAGGAGGAGAGCTGGAAGATCCAGAGCACCACCATGCGCATCCTTGTCCCGTGTCAAGATCATTCATAAAATATGGCAGGCCGACACCGCTGTCGCCCTCCGGGCTGCACACAGGGAGCTTTTCTTCTCTATTCTAACTCGATTAAAGCGCAGCGAAGATCCTCAGCCTGAGTGGACTGTAACAAAACATATGTCTTAATGCAATGAAACACACAGCGGGGGGATGGACGGAGGGAGGTAGGGGGGAGCCTGCTCGGTACGGGGATGTTTTCGGAGCACACACCGCTGGCTGCGCTTCACTCGGCGGTTTATTGTCAGCGCGCAGCCGAAAACACGCACCGTTTCTCCGGGTAAACAAACGCGTCTGCGCCGAATTCACCCCCCCAACAGCCACATCGTTACATAAAAACATCTAAACATTAGGTAGGACAAAACATCTGCGATGTGTAAGAATGCCGTCCCGTCTCCTTACCCGACAGAGCCGAGGTGGTGTCGGTGGAGGGGATGAGGAGGAGGAGGAGACGGAGGGTGTCCCTGCTCCGGATCAGCGGGGCTGGAGCGCAGGGCAGCCGGGGGACAGATTGCGGGGATGCTCGGGCTCCTTTCCTCCGGTGCTCCTGGTGGATGCTGCTGCTGCTGCCGGGACCGACCGAGATCTCCGTCTGCTTACTACTACTGCTGCTCCTCACTGCACACTCACACACATCCACGCGCGCACACACCGACTGACTTGACTGGCTAAGTGGCCCGTGGCTACAGCAGCCGAGCCCTGCAAAACATGTTACCGTGCAGGCGAGAGGCAGCAGTGACGGTGCTGCGGCGCGGCGCGGAGCTGCTGCTGCTGGAGGTGGAGGTGGAGGTGCTGATGCTGCTGGAGTCTCCTCTCCTCCACGGGCCGGGTTTGGGACGGGATAGCAGCGGAGGACAGTGTGTTTAAGCGGTGAGCGCCGTTGGAGTGGATTTAAACGGGGGGATGGTTTGGTTGGATTACGTGGTAGGGGTTTAATTAGACAGCGCAGCGCCTATTGGCACCGACGTTGCGCACAGCCCTCCTTCTTTCCTCCTCCTCCTCTCTCTCTCTCTCTCTCTCTCTCCCTCTCTATGTGAGGCAGATAGATGTGTGTGTCAAAACATAGAATCATGGCGCACCATGCTGTGTGTATAATAATACAGTTCACTGAGCGTTACTTTTATCCTCGATGATGGAGATGGTAATTGCTATTGGGGCTGCATCAAGCACATACATTATAAAATAAAAATATCACTGCAATGTGTGTGTGTGTGTGTGTGTGTGTGTGTGTGTGTGTGTGTGTGTGTGTGGACCCAGAAGAGAAAATACAATGCTTATCATACAGTATTTATTTATAATCTCTGTAATAGTCGTTATGCTGTGATAAAGCATCCCGGTCTAGGTAGTGGGAGATTATTGTGTTATCATTCTGATGTGCCTCCATCATCTTCTGCCTTTCCACAATGGCATGGAAACTCTAATTTCTGAAATCCTCCAGTCAGGTGCTGTTAAACCGCTGCAGAAGAACGGGGACTTATAGAGTCGTTCTGATCATTAGAAAATGAACAGTAAAATTATTACCTTTTTGTTTTCCGACTTTCAAGGGTGAAAGTGATGAACAGTGAGTGGACTCTTTGTATGATCGCGCTTCTTTTCATTGGATCCATTACTTTGTTCATCAGTTAAGAGTCTTATGATTAAATCCCATTAAAGCCACAGTATCAGTTCATAATAATTGAGTTTGTACAGTGTTATGGTGATAGACAAAAAAACCCACCATCCTCGTAGAGACATTGTTTTCCTCGGACTCTATCCCCAGGTAACGTCGGAACAACTGGAATAACTGTGAAAACCTCACTGATGGAGGCGGCAAGGAAGGTGAAGAGGGAGAGTGATAGAAACCGAGGTAAAGCAAGAGGGAACAGACAGGCATTGCCTCGATGGAGAGCCGGCTATCGTGTCGAAGTCTGTTTCCCTGTTGAAGTATTTTCTCCTTACCAGAGTGACAGAGAGTCACGTGATACGTTCACATTTAACGACGGTGAATTAAAGGTTTAATTTGACCGAAACCAGAGTTGGTGATTGTTGGAACAGTGGAGAAACAGAAACTAACCAAGATGTTCTGCTGAGCTTTAAATATCGTTTCTTTAGAGTTTGGTCAAAGTGTGTTTTATGATGGAGTCTGGGGGCTTTGAGGATGGCATTATAACCCCTGGTTCTGTTTAAACAAAACATTTTTTCCATAAGGTTGTTAGAAATTTGGGGCAGCTGTGGCTCAGGGGTAGAGCCAGTGTCTTGGTATTGGGAAGTTGCTGGGACGATTCCCCTGGTATCCATGTGGAAGTGTCCTTGGGCAAGTTACTGAACCTCAAACTGCTCCTGATGTGCCGGTCGGCACCTTGCATGGCATGGCATGCCACCGCCATCAGTGTATGATTTGCTGTAAGTTGCTTTGGACAAAAGCACCTGATAAATGCCCTAAATGTAAATGTAAATTCAGAATAACAATTCAAGTCTCTCAATGGCAGCACACAAGCACTTTAATTGGATGTAACACAGATGCAACTGCCCCAAAGGATTACATATCAGCCACTGCAGCCTGTCAGGTGAGACGATCTACTGGACCAATTCCAAAAACATTTGTAGCCATTAGTCATCTCAACACCAAATATGTCAAAAAATAAATAAATAAATAAATAATAATATGGGCCTAGGATTAAAAATGCTACAATCACTTTTGAATGCATCAATGGGAACATGCGACATCTCTCAATTTAGCAGGTGTAACACCACACCACACTGCTCGACAAAGATCTGATGATGACGAGGATGATTCACCTCCCGCCTTTTTTTTTGTATCCCTTCAGTGGAGCAAACACTTCAGATGTCACAGTCCCATGCTTTATTTACGTCATGATTTATTCAATGTTTCCACTGCACTTTGTCAGATTGTTCTTATTCATGTACCAATGTTTCCACCTCAACCAGCTCCAGGCAATATTTCCACTTAGAAAAAAACAAACATTCTTTCGTCTTTTCGTGTATACATTATTCGTGAATGCACATAAAACTGGTGCATGGACACACACTTGGTGCTCTTTACTTTTGTTAAGCAACGTCAGTGTATTTCATATGGAGGGACACACACGCATACATCAGAAAAACCAGGCTTCATATCTGAGTCAGACATCGGACAGTCTGTGGATGTTAGTGTTGATGGGACAAGCCGGGTACCAGCCATCACACACACACACACACACACGCTCACACACACACACACACACACACACACACACACACACACACACACACACACACACACACACACGCTCACAAACACACACACACACACACACACACACACACACACACACACACTCACATACACTCTGGGGTTTGCCATCAGAGCCAGACATCGGCCATACTTTGTCACACCTCACAGAACTTGAGAGCTGCGGGAAGCTTTTTTTTTTTATTACCTCAAAGGTTGAAGATGACTCACAGCCGGTGGTCTCGCAGGACTAAGTTTGGCTGCTTTTTGAAGGGACAGCTGGCCTGCTTAACCAGCGTTGCCACAACAGGAACATTAAAAATGACACTTTCCCTATAGGGAGCACACGGGCGCCCAGAGCAGCAGCTATTACCTGAGACAATCCATGCCATGATGGATTTTAGAAGACGCAAGTGAGATTTCAATTATGGTCAGCTTCTTAATCAGCCACTGCAGCGTGTGATGATCGTGTCTCATTGCCCTTTTGGTCATTAAGGCAGCACGTATTCTGTTGACATGGCCAGTGTGTGCCGGTCCCTGCTTCCTCAATTCCCTTCTGCTGCGGGATGAATCATTCGCATACAGTAAAGCTCCAGACTCATTCCAGTTATAGCGAATGTGATCACGACATCGCAGTCCATTTTACAGCTCTTCGCGGAGTGCAGAGATGGAATAGCGGCTATTGCAAATACAAAGTTAAAAGTTATGTGTCTGCTGAAAGGGGATCATTTATTGATAAATGTTACAGCTGAGATATCATACACTGGCATATAAATGAAGGAGAGAGGAAGGGATCACAGCGGGGTTGGACAAATCAAATGCAGAAGGAGATGCAACCAAGGATGGCAAGAGTGGAATTATAATGCCCGTGCACAGCTTGAGTTTCATATCATGGGCAAAGGGTGGTGCGGTGTGCTGCATTCAAAGTCTCTGGTTAGATGTTTGAAAGGGGGTGCTATACCTCTGGTCCCAGGGACGTCAGGTGAAAGGACACTGATGCAAGTATAAATGAAAGTCGTGGAAAGAAACATCGATTTTTGACACGACTCATCCAGGACATGACTTTTTCTAACAATCAGATTTGACTGACAGGGCTACCAACGTAAGCAGTGCCGGCCCTGAGTAATTGAATGCATATCATTCTGCAATCAGGTCGATATAATGGATAAGCACGCAACATTTCATTACATATCAGGTTGAGAGGCAGATTCTTTAAACATATTCAAGTACACTACTGTATATCACAACTAGGTTTAATTCGACGCATGAAACTACAATAGCAATAAAAATGCATAGGAAGTGATATTATTGGTATAAATAACATTAAAATGCTGAAAATGGACACTAAAATGGCATTAGTCAACACCATCAGAGAAAGTGTCAACACCATCAGACACAAATTTTGATGGTGTTGACGTCTGATGGTGTTGACAAAAAAGCACATTTCTCCTTATATCACACAGGATTCTCACAGGAGCCATCTTGTTTATCATCTGTTGGCCATGATCCAGCCAATCTATATAAATAAATGCTAGATTCCAGAAAATGTTGACTTTTAGTAATTTTGGAGTTGGTCTGTATGGTTGTGACATGTGCATATTAGTAAATAGATATGAAATACAAAGTATTATTAAAAACTTACCAGAGCTAAAATTTTCTCATGTCACCAGGAAGACCAAGGAGGAAGGAAAGGGGTCCTTTGACTTATAGCTGCCCTAAATTATTCCTGATTTTTTTCCCAATTTAAAAAAAGTCTGATGGTGTTGACGAAATCTCCCGACACATTTTCAGTGGACCAGAGAGTACATTAAAAACATTTCAAAATTATTATTTTTTAATGTTTGTGAAATGAATGCTACTTAATTTACACATAATATTGATAAAGTTCAAGTTCAGTGTAGGCACTGGTCACATATCATATCATTAATAAAAACGAAATGTTAGACAACATCAAAACACACTTTGTGGTGCTACCCTTGTCTTGTTTATGATTTTGGTTAGTTTTTAAAAAAAATGTATTACGCACATTTTAAGCTAAAAACTGTGATTTATGTTACGGACATGTTTTGTCCCAGGTATCAAGAATCTCTGACTAATAATGACAATGTGATGAGAACACCTGAAATAAATAAATAAAATAAAACAACTCCTGAACAGGCCTAAGGTTAACTTTTTCAAACGTCCCTGATTAATTTAAGATGGAGTAACATGAACTTACTTCGACTCGAACTCTTTACTGATTATTAAACAATGCTGCTATCGTCCGAAGTAAGCTAGCAAGCTAACACTCTGCTCCAACAACGTTAACTACGATCATTAAATTATTTATTGCATTCACTTCATCACATTGACGTTACTGTACCTGTATCTTCTTCACATTTTTCTTCCTCTTCTTTCCTCCTTTTCCTTCACTGGGCGCCGGGTGGTTTCAGTCTTTTGGACCTTGTAATTCCGCTACAGGTATCAGTAAATCTCTCTCTTGGTCTTGGGGTCTCGGTGAGGTCAGATTCAGGCAGCTCGCCTCTCGACCCGCTCCCTACAAAGGACAGGTACAGTGTACGAACCAGAACCCAGAAAAAAGGCCTCTCCATTATTTAATAGTCTTTGCTATTAAATTATGTTGCTGTGGGCTTATATAATATTTCAAAATAATAGTAGTAATGGCACTGGTAAAAAAAAATAAAATAAAAAAGTATTTTATAATTATAATAATAATAATAATAATAATAATAATAATAATAATTTTATTTTATTTTATTTTATTTTATTTTATTTTATTTTATTTTATTTATTTTATTCATTTTTCCTTGCCCCCCGCGGATGACGGCACCCCTAGAACTTGCCTATACTGCCTATGCCCAGGGCCGGCTCTGAACATAACAAAACAACCATACAGCTGTCCTCACATTTTGATTCAAATAATGTCAAATCCTGACTGATTTCAATACAAGTACTACACATGACTCCACCTTTTCCACTTCAAACCTGTGAGGAACAGCTCACAAAAAAACCAGACCGAAACCTTTCATGAACCATTCCATGCCACTGCTCATAACAGGGAGCTGAAAATGAGATTTCAGGGCATTCAGCTCCAAAAAGAGTTCAGATTGGATACTCATTGGGCAGTGAGCCCAGGAGACACATTAACTTTATTAGTAAGACAGATGAAAGAAACCCTCAGTCAGAGATTATGTTGAGCCCTCTATGGAGCTGGGTATAAATAATTTCATGACTTTCCGAAATTAAGTTGGAGCTTAACTCTGGTCTTGAGAAGTTGCTGCCTATATTCACCTTCATATATTCTACATTATATAACCTAATTATATATATATATATATATATTATATAACCTAACATCTGCACATCTGGGTGTACATAACAAAAAGAGCCACTGCTGCTGATACAGCAACAGCCTGGCTGTTAAAGAATTTGTGATTCTACTGACGCTTCTCTCTGATCAGTAGTCTGCATACGCCATCTTTTCTTTTGGCTCAACTCTCTTGGACACTCGAATGACGTGACAGTACCTGGAACTGTCCACAGTGGGAACAAAAGGGGAGAATAACAAGTAGAGTCCAGCCAAGCTGCACCATACAGTGGAAATTAGTCCATCCAATTGGCCTATCACAGATATATTGTACTGGCTTATAAACTGTCTGATGTGTCGATATGGAAACTTTTTTTTTAATCAAGGATGAAAAAGATGCTTTGGGTAGAGATGCACCGATCCAGTTTTTTGGATCGGTGGAGCAACGATGGACAGCTCACATAGTATTGAGTACGTCGGTTTGAAAGTTAGCGTTGCTAGGCTAACAGCTGACCGGTGAGGCTAACAACTGCTGGCGGGGCTACTAGCTAATCAGCGGAGAAATGTGACGTGAGTACGTGTAACGTCCTGCAAACAGGAATACAAAATAAAACATAGCAGCTGAACCTGAGAATAAACTAATAAAGAGTTGGTCAAACAAAAACTTGCGCTCTTCCAGCATGCGACACACAGACGCTGACGAATGACGTAGGATGTGCTGCGACGGCGAAAAAAAAAAACTGGATCGGCTGGTGGATCTGTTTCATTTACCGATCCCCGATCCAGCCGTTTTGTCAATATCGGAGCCGATGTCCGATCTTAATATCAGATCGGTGCATCCCTAGCTTGGGGTAATCCATAATTACTCAAATCCTCGTAATGTCGACAGTTTCAGTGCACCAGTATTATTATAGACAACAAAGTTCACTGTTTAACTGGGAAATATCTCCATAACATCTCTTCTCGTTTAATAACCACTTTTGAGCATTAATTGCTAGAAATGAGTGTATATTGGCCGATATATGGGTACTGGAATAGTTTTTAGCATAGTTTGAACCATAACCAACTTTACTGAAGCTTAAGCTCGTGCAACAATAGCAAATGCTGATGTCGGTAGCGCCTTAAAATTTCTTTATATATTTGTTTTCTAACTGCTATGACAAGTACTAACTATTACAGAAATATAAACATCAGCATGGGAGAGTAAACAGAATTTGAGACGATCCCTGCAAACGGCATCTTTCAGCCTCACAAGCCGGATGATCCCACCGAGGAGAGGGGAGAGATACAGGATGGGAGTCATGCTGATCCAGATTGGATTTAGGCTGCTCCTGGCTGATGTCTGTTCACAGGAAAATGAAATGAACAAATGAGATTCAGCTGGCAAAACAGGAAAACAGAGACCGTGCTTACATCTTTACAGAGACCTGTCTCCACCGCAACATCCTGGATCAAGCTGTTGCACTCGACCGGCGGGCTGTGTTCTGGGCGCCGTACTAGAGCGGGATACGGACAGGCGGACTCTGTGTTTACGTCATCGATGCTTGGTGCTCAAACACAGTGGAAGTTGATGGACAGCGTTTCCCTGATGGCTAACTTTTAATGTGAGGACGCCGACAATATTATCATCACCATCTTGTCGCTGCTGTCTTGAAAACTTGAAGTTCTGTTGTATGATGACACATAAATCGCCTTGAACCTTGATTTGCCCATCTATAACCATGCTTCACATATTAGCATATGTGCCATAGCTGTAACCTTTCCCTTTTCACACCATATAGATGTCATTGAAACCATTCCAATATCACCAATCTCTTCCAGAGATGCAGGCTTGATCTTAAGTGTCAGTGCCAGGTGAGTATCAGTGATCGGTGGCCTCAGACAGAAGAGCACACCACAAACCTGGGGAATCATCATTGGAATGTATGTGGATGATAGAGTACAGCCTGGAAGGTTGAGGCTTTGACAGTTGTGTGTTTGAGGTCTGATTGCGTGTGTGTGTGTGTGATCATTCATGTACTCCTCAGATCAGAGGGATTAGCGTGGATGGGAAGTTACATGGCGGATTTTGATCTGGTCTGTGCTCACGACCTTCTGACCTGAGGGAATGGAGGTGAAGAGCCCACTCTGGCGCTCCTGATGTTTACTCTGCCCACAACCTCATCCCTCTCTTTGTCTCACCTCTCTGTTGTCTCACCGAGAGCGCGACAGGGACAAATATCTGACTCAGCTTTTGCTTATTTCATTAGTCGTTCATAACTCCGGCTCTCTGTCCTGTGAATGAGGACGCTGATGTGATTGAATTACCCCCTCCTCCTCACGATCCCTCTCTTTTCCCTCTCTCTCCTTTGTGTTTTGTGTACTGTTGGCACTTTCCCTCCTCCGAGCCAGAGTTCAATGCTGTTGTTGCACTTTCTCTGGTCTTGCGTAACCGTGCAGCGGTCGTGTTGCGTTGCATCCTCCATCTCCTCTTCCCCAGGCGGGATGGTCACCGTGGGAAACAGCGGCCCAGAAAACTGACCTTCATTTCAGTATTCTAGAAAGACTCCCCTCGCTGTGTGCGGAGCTCGACTCCCGAAGGAGAGCGTCATTAGGCCTGTACGACCTTTGTCGAAGTAGGATAGAGGACTGGGATCTGCTTTAGATGAAGGCTCAAACTCCTAAATGACATGAGGCACAATCGGTTTATTTAATTATTTATTGATGGGATTGTTTCGGCTTTCTGCCGGCCCCAATGTCATCCAGCACCGAGGGACACGCAGGTGTTTAAAGGTGCATGCTGTAGTTTTGGGGAAGATTCTAATAAGAAGAGGAAGATCTTCATTGACCGATTTTTGTTTTAAGCCACAAGAAAACTTGACCTTAAAGGAATAGTTCAGGTTTTTTGAAGTGGGGTCATATAAAGTACATATCTATAGTCGCTCTGTTTCCTACCGTAATCACCGATCAGCGCAGCCTCAGTTTGGAGGAGCAGAGAGCCGCTCCAGCCAGACGCTCAGCTTTGTACTGCAGTGAACGGGGTCCAGAGAAAAAGCCACCTAAAACCACCTAAAACAAGGCTCACCTAAAAAAGTCTATAACAGTTCAAGTGTACGTTGTATAGAGAAAATTCACACCGCTTCAAATCGCCGTCAGACCGGCATTTCTTTTGGCACTACATTTTCTCAACCGTGGAACCTACGTATCCCTACGCAGTTTTGCGTAGGGATACGGAGGTTCTACCCCGTTCACTGCAGTACAAAGCTGAGCATCTGGCTGGAGCGGCTCTCTACTTCTCCAAACTGAGGCTGCGCTGATCGGTGATTACGGTAGGAATCAGATCGACTATAGATATGTACTTTTTATGACCCCACTTCAAAAAGGACAACACAGTTTCATACTGCTTTACTTTGTTTATATGTGTGCCACCTTTCTAGCTTCAAACATTGTTCTATTTTCCTCTGAGAACAGCTTGTTTATTCAGCAATGGAAAAAAACAAACATATTTCTGAGTTTGTAATATTACCTTATTAATACTGTACATATTAAAATTCTGAGTTTGGATTTCTTCTCCAAAACTACACGGTGCCCCTTTAAACACAGGAGCTCACAGAGTGGAAAGCATGCAACGTTTTTCCATGTTTTGTCCACATGGTTATTCTCTACACAAACCCTTTTCTTTTAGATTATTGGGCTGTGTAGTTTTTGATATGAAATTATTTAGGAATGTTGGCAATGTATGTTTCTTCAAACCACAGATATGTTGAAACATTTAGCAGAAGCTTTTGTCCAAGGCGACTAACAGTATTTCATACATACGTTCATACACTGATGGCGATGGCTGTCATACAAGGTGCCGACCAGCAGCCTTTGGATAACAAGATGCTGGCTCTACCCCCGAGCCACAGCTGCCCACAATTTTCTTTCTTTCTTTTTTTTTTTCATCACGATTGTGGTCTGGTTATGTTCAGGCCAAAAAAAAAAAAAAAAACCTGGTTAGGGTCAGGAAACAATTTGGTTTCAGGCTTAAAAATGTCATCCATCTCGTACAGTGACAGTGAAAGTCACCTAACGTAAGCGGGATAACACACGTGTTGTAGAAATGTTGTTACAATGCATATGACTCTTACGTATTTGAAACGTACCCTTGGTTTGCAGAAACCTAACACGCCAACCTGTATTCATTCTGGGGGTTAGGTTGGAGATTGAATTCATTGTTGATACCAGCACAGCACCAAGGTTGTTATCCCGAAGGCCTTCTCTTTAAGATTTTTTATTTTTTATAGGGGAAACTGTTCTGAAGTCTTGGCATGTCTGATAAATTGCCTCAAGTGAAGACTATTGAGTCAGCCTTGTTTTTGTGTTGGAAGTTTGGAACCTGAAATCTGGAGGCGTGGAGTTAGAAAGAAGTGAACTTACCAGACCTCTGCCGGAAACTTTTAATGATCAGAGCAGTAAACAAGTATTGTGCTGATAATCCTGTCAACAGACACACAAACATTAGATCTGATTTGAATAGACAATCCCAAAGGGACAGCACATAAGGAGGTTGGTGTATTGGAGGGATAATAAGAAGTGTGGGGTTATAATGGTCTTGGTGTGCACCTGCACGAACATGATTGGATGTTACTCACTGTGAATGACACCGTCGTAGTGCAGCATAAAATCAGACAATCCAAGCATGACTCCTTTCCAGCGCCCGAGCTCAGAGAAAAAGAAACGCAATCATTTGTGGTCACATCAAAGCTACATTCTTAAAACAAATATGATCTAGTGGTTGAATTTTATAAAAATGTGTTTAAAGGCAAACTTCCAAAGCTGAGTGAGAGCCAACTGAATTAAGATTTCATATTATTCGCACCAGTAGTTTCGACTAACAGGACTATGTGGGAGAATATCACAGCAACACAGTTCATGCATGTTGAACTTCATCAAGGTGAAAATGGAAAGACAACTATGAAAGGAAATAAGTGTTGGCAGCAGAAGGTGTTTTAAGGCAGAAATGCCAAAGATGAATAATGAAGATGATGATGATTTAAATTAAACACATTTCCAAAGCACCATGCATGGAAAATCACACATTTGTTAATTAGGAGAAACGGTGAGAAAACAAGATTCATTTAATGAGTACTGGAGGGATGAAGGATAGGCTGCCATTTTCTTAAGTTTGTGTTGGAATCCTGTCCAAATCAAAGGTTTTCTTATTTTTTTCTGCTCTGAGTTTTGTCAGTGTTTTACTTTTATTTTGAAGTCATATGGTAGGGGGCCATGAAGGTGGTGGGGTAAGGTGGTTATGAAATGTTGCGAAGGCCGCTGTATGGTGTAGAGAATCACAAAATATTCCACGTCGTCTTGCTGCAGTGCGCAGGGCGTGTGTGTTTGAAGAGTGTAGCAAAAGCGATAAAAATTTGATCACAAAAAAACCCTCTGAGACAGATCCCTGCAGCTTGCAGCTCCGAAAATCTTTGGGCTGTAGAAAAAATTGAAAAAGAATAAAATGCGTATGATTTTCATATGAGCTCCTCGCTGTGCACCGGACTCCTGATAATACGGGATGCTTTTCACAATGGGGGAAAGAATTGAACCGACATGTTAAATTCAGCTTTCTACAAACTTCTACACATCATAACAACACCTCCATGCTGCAGATTTGTTCTGCATCTTAACAAAACCCGAATCTTCTCCTGTGAATTACCGCCTGGCTCTTCAGGATTCACATGTCCAGTCCTGCGGGCATCACTATGAGAGAGAACTTTTATTACTGTGCTGCTGAAGTGCCCGGGGTCTGTTTCTCACCTCCCAGCGCGATGCAACAGCAGTCAGCAATAAGCCAAACAAAACACAGCTATGGTGCTTTCAAGGACCTGCATCCAGTTTAAAGACTGGCTAGAAAACAGCTCGGGGTCATGTTTATTCCTGCCAAATATTGATATTGGAAAGCACGGAAACAGGAAATCAACTCGGGCCAATTTAGTTTATTTATGGACAAAATTCTTCAGCTAAACTGCCAGGCACCAACCGACTGGTGCTGATAGTTAAAAAAGAACATTAATGGTAACTGTCGGAGCATTTTCCACCGCTTCATTTGACCCAAGCTCCGTGACATGCGGAAAAAATCCATGAATGAGCCGGACATGTAACTGGATATTTGTCTTTTCAGGAAACACAATGGCAGCAGCGTCGCTTTGAACCTCACCTGCATCTCCAGCGCCGCTACGAGCTCTGCAGGGGAGCGCTGCCGCCGCACTGAGCCTTCAATAAAGAGCAGATATCCTTTCAGGAGGGATGGATGGTTGTTCACAAATGCTCATGTGGGCCTGAGTGTGATCTCCCTACCGCCTGACCTGAACTTCAACCCTGACACAGGTACCAAACACCGGCTGGAACAAATATACACAAACAAACACCACAAAAACTCAGGCTGATTTGCACACTTACATAGTCGTATGTCTTACTCTTTAAAGGAGCACCAAGAAATTCAAACTTAGAATTTTTAGATTTACAATATTAAGGAGACAATAATACAAACTCAGGAATATACATTTTTGATTTTCAAAGGTGAATAAACAAGCTGTTCTCAGAGGAAAACAAAGTCCTAGGACACTGTTTGCAGCTCGAAAGGTGGCAGGGTCCGCCAAATATAAACAAAGTCAAACAGAAATTGTGTCGACCTTTAGTAATTGCTTCTCTGAAACTACACAATGATCCTTTAACTCCTTTGTGTTGTGTTCAGATTTTGAGAAGGTCCTGTAAGAAATCACTCACTGTTGCCTCTCCTCATGCCACATGTTTATTATAGAAAAGACCTTATGCCGAGGCTCACCTTCGTCCAGCTGGCCTGGTGCTGGCCATGTCTGGTGTAATTGCAGAAATAAATGAGGTCTGTGTGGTTGTGAGTGGAAGTATATGGAAGAGAGTGTCCAGACTGACAGCAGGGCTACCGTGACTCCACCTGAAGGTTACCTGGGAAAATAAATCTAGCGGAGCCCAAAAGATAGCCGGCAGTTCCCTTAATCATATGTATGTGACAGCTGACAGTGTTGGGTAATGAGAACAGGGACATACTGAACAAATACAAGTTTTTTCTGCCTGAAAAATAAGGAATGACTGACCTCCAAAATGTAACACATAATTCCATGACAAAAGTGCTCAGAAAAAATACCATTTCAGCATCCTCAATTGACTGCTGATGATACATATGCAGCTTACAATGATAAAAGCTGAAACCCTATTCAAGATAGAAGCAGACAAAAAACTGGCAACCCTCTATTTTTCCATCTGAAATGAGGTAAACTTTCAGCTGTAGCTGGCTTATTCAGCTTATTAAGGCTCCGGGAGTTGGTTGAAATGTGTCTCAGGCTGACTTCTTTACTGGTGTCAGCTGATTTGTTTCAAACAAGTACACAATTGGAAAGGGGTTTTAACAAATTTGATGGTCGGGCTGAGCTACATACATAACAAGAGGATGTACTAGTAGTGAATGAGTAACTAGGTATGAGGCTAAAGATGCACGTCCCAAGCATCCTCAGCAGCCCACGTAGAAGATACGGAAATAAACACAAGACTCCCATTTCATTTTTAGCATAAATTTGTTTGGAGGCTTGGGGAGCAGTGGAATACATGTAGACTAACACTATATGATAACTGTATTCTGTTGAGGTTACAGGAAAAAAACATAAATACATTACAGATACATTTACTTAAAAAGCGGACTACTAACAGGATTACAACATTTTTAAAGCACGCACATCTGCACACATGACAAGAATTTGCATAAACACTTGTATGCTAAAATTAAATAAAAGCTATTTTATTGGCATTCGTCTATTTTCCTTATCTTTATTTTCGTGGATTTGGTATTGAAGTAATCCAAAAGGACCTTAATCAAGTCAAATGGAAATTAATCAAGTTACAATTACATTAATATTGTAATATTTGGATTAGATTAGTGACTACATGTTTTAACAGGTAACTGTATCAGAATGCATTTTTAAAGTAATCCCCTCCCAGCCTTGTCTGTTTGGTTGATAACCTTACTGTACATAGACTTCTTGCGCATATTTTCAAACACTGTTTATATGACATTGAGTTTTTTGGCCACAATGAGCAGGGATAAGAACACCATACCTACTGTCAAACATGGTGCTGGTAGTATTATGCTGTGGGGCTGTTTTGCTGCCAGAGGATCTGCTGCTCTAAAGAAAGTAAATGGAATAAAGAAGAAGGAGGATTATCTCCAAATTCTTCAGGAAAGCCTAAAGTCATCAGCCAGAAGACTGGGTCTTGGCTGCAGCTGGGTGTTCCAATGGGACGATGATGCCAAACACACATTAAAAAGTGGTAAAGGAATGGATCAATAAGGCTAGAATTTAGGTTTTGGCTCGGTCGTCCCAAAGTCTTGAATCGAACCCCATTGAGAACATTTGGACTGTGCTGATGAAACAAGTCTGTGCCAAGAAGCTAACAAATTTAGTTGATCTTCATCGATTCTGTCAAGAGGAGTGGTTAAAAATTCAGCCAGAAGCTTGTGGATGGCTATCAAAGGCACTTAGTTCAGGTGAAAATGGCCAAGAGACACTTAACCAAGAACCAGAATTACTGTATGTATATTTTTGAGCCAGCAGATTTGGTCATATTTTCAGAAGACCTAAAATGAATTAATTATTGAACCAAACCTTGTGAAATTTTTCTAGTGTTCCACTCATTCCATCATGGAAATATGAGAGCTGTAGAAATCATTGGAGCTGAAGACTGCCATGATACACATGTTCTTTACCAGTATACATACACTTTTAGCTACAACTGTACATAATAATGATCATTTAAATATACAGGACAATATAAGGTCTTCATAGTAAAAGATCAGCAGCACCAACACTATTCTGAAGTATGTTGAAATTAGATTATTCAATACTTTGCACTATGCATTCAAAATGTATGTTAATACAGTAGATCGCCATATATAGACAATGCATTTTTTTCAGAGTGGTAGTATATGCAACATGTGTAATGCAGTTACAATTATTTGAATATTGATTAACGTCACATTTCTCTACGTTCATGTAGAGCATTTTCGCAGAAGGATAATTTAGAGTGCAGATTTGAACGTTCACTGACCAGATGATCTGTCAGGGGAAACCAGGTTTCCCCGAGCACCTGTCCGCTGTGTGGCGGTTAATCCTGCAGCAGCTGATATCACCTGCGTTCAGATGGAGGGATTATACCAGAGCTATTTCTGAGAGAGGAACGGGGACTTTTGGTAATCCCAATAAAAAAAAAAAAAATCATGCCTGCGAGCAATTTCACACAACTTGTTTTAAATATGCACACGCCTCCCGTGGCGAGTCGTGACTGTGCAAAACACAATACTGCTGCAAAAAAAAAAAAAAAAGAAAGAAAGAAAGAAAGAAAAAAAGATCCTGGTCGAAATGTTACAACCAGTTAAGAGCAGCGGCGAACGCGTGAAGCCGGGTGGGATGAGTCACGATGTAAAATGGCCACAGCAGTCTCTGTTTCACTGATGCGTGATCCCTCTGGGCTCTGTTTCACAGACTTAAACACTCCCGTCCAGCCAGACTGAGATGGTTACTTTTAATGCACTGAGCGACTCTCACTAATGCTTTGACTGCACACTGTAATGCTTCCACTTAATCTCCTCTGGCTGTGAGGAGAGGATGTTCTCACCTGTAAGATCAACACAGGAGGACTTAATGGCTGTGTAAGAGAGGACAGGGAGCTGTGACTGAGCTGATGATGATGAATTACTCTGCTTAATAAGCTGCTCGGCTACACAGATAGGAAAAACTGTGCGTATAAACATTAGCCTGGAGATAGATGACATGGCTTCACTTCCAATAAAACATTTGGAGATATTTGACCTCAAGATGAGAAAATATCCCCTTGAGAAAATGGTTGTGGCTCTCAAAGTAAAGGTCAACATGCACTGTGCTGAATAAAACTGCACATCTTGAGTTCTTCAAGCCTGCTCCCCTCCTCAGGGAGTCAGAGTCTCACAGAGAGAAGCCACCCTATAAGAGTGCTCTCCATCCCCACAACAGTCCCGCATCATAACTTAATCATGAAATTGGCAGATGGTCCAAGGTCTTCCAGACCAAGGTGAAACTTCTATGTTTTTCCTTTCCGCTAATGAAGCACTGTAGTGCCGTCTTTGGTGCCTCGATGAAGAGTGTCATCTTTCAGATGAAGGCGAGTGACTGTGCATAAAGCTGCAAATAGGATTGCCAGAGTGTTCATTTGCGAGCACATCGCCCATCGCCCCCCCGTCCTGATGAAAGTTTCCTGTTATAACGAGGTTTTTCGCTGTGAATGTCTTCGCCATTCTGGCTTTTGAAAGCACTCTTCTCATATTGTGGATGACAACACTTGGCTCAGTTTTTCACATTCTGGTTTCTCTGGTTATGAATTGTTAATGTGGAAGGCTACATCAAAATGAGAAGATACAGAGCTGCTTCACCATGTAGAGGTAATGTATGGATCAGCCTGACTGGATGTTAAAGTTATTAAGTTGGGGAGACCAGGGACAGTTGTTACACTTTTTGCAATTTTCAGCAATACATCAAAAACCATTTACACTGGAATAACCAATTTGTTATACTATAAACTTCAACTGCTGAAATAATGTATTTAAGTGGTTTTATGAAATATGTACAGGTTGCAAAATTGATTTTCCCAGTCAGTGTACAGGGACGGTTTGTAACATGTTTAAAATATAAATAATGAATCAATCATATAGTCAAAATGGAAAATATTATTTATCAGTCATGTTATTGTGACTATTAATTTCATGTTTTTAAGTAATGTTTACTTTTTTTTCATACTACATGGCAAAAAAATTGTCAATGTCTGATTTCATCGGAAGCCCTTTCAAGCACAGGAAATGGGACTACCCTGTTTGTCTTCCTCTTTCTGATATTTGGCATGCTGTAAGTAATCACATGTTTCCACTGACTATCTTTATATAAAAAAAAGATAATTACCTTGAAATGTGATTCGATGACATGATTCAGTGCACATTTCACTTTTAATTTGCACATTAAAGGGAAATTATGCCGTTTTTTAGCTTAATTTACCTTAACAGCTTCGGAGTCATTGGAATGGTTATGTGACTTTTTCTGGGGTGAATGGTGGCCGTCTTGCTTCCCCCTCACGTCTGTGAACGGAAAAAAACAGCCATGCAACTTTGGGCCGGCGAGAAAACAGCAAAGAAATTGCCAAAATAGTTTTTTTTACCTCAAAAACAACCTTTTGTTGATAACGCCGTCAGGTAGTTCCAAATGTGGCGCCTCTTTTGCAAGAATGGAGGGAAACTAACTCAGCATGAGCACAGTGAGTGTCATCACTCTAGGCTGTTTCCGATTGGAGGAATTCAAGGTGTTACAACCATCCCCTGTTACAACTGTCCTGGTCTCCCCAATGTTTACTCAAGTAGTGCAATTATGGACCCAAGCACGATTTTTTTTTTTTTTTATTTACATCAGAGCACAATTTGTGGCAGAACTGAGACGTGTGCGTAGCGTTACTCTGGTAAACCTGTGGATAAAATGTCTGCGGTGTGGAACTAACTTAAATTAGAAAGTGAAAGCAGTCCAACGGCGACATGTAACATCTGCAATACGGCCATTTCGCAGAGCTGCACTTAATACTAATTTGATATGGCATATAAAAAACTAACACTCAAAGAATACAACGTGTTCACTCGAGCAGTACAGGCAAGGACACTGAAGCAGCAAACACTCGTGGATACTTTCAAAAGGAAAGAGAAATATCCTCGAGACAACGAAATGGACAAAAATGTTACAGAGAAGGTAATTAAATTAATCACTCTTGATAACCAGCACATCTCTGTGGTAGAGGATCAGGGTTTTCTTCATCATCTGGAGTTTTTGAATCCCCGGTATGCCCTACCATCTCTACATTACATTACATTGACTCCACTTTGGAGTTACAAAGTGCCGGTATGCGCACTAGGTATGTGGGTCTCATCCAGCAGAGCGTGTAAAACAGGCAATCGAGGAGATGCTGAACGCTGTGAAATAGACAACCGACGCGTCCACGTCATTTTACATGACAACGTAAGGAATATGTAAAATCAGTGGATGATATGCAGGTACCAAGCGTGGGCTGCGTCTCACACACTTCAACTGGCTGAACACGAGGGTCTGCTGTCACAGTGCAGCGTCACAGACTCACCTGCTAACACAAGGAAGGTGAAGGCCATTTAACAAATAAGATTTTAAATCCAAAATATATATAAGGTCAATGTATTTCTTTGTGTTAATGTACGTGTATATGTGTTATGTATATTAAATATAATTATATTTATTAATAAATGTACCTTGTACCTTGTAAATAAATAATGTCAAAGACATATCTGCTCTGCTAAATGTCATAATGATAGCATTTCATTGCTAGCATAGCAAATTAAGGACCTTGTATGAAGGTGCAGAATCAAAGTTGTTAATTTCCTTGAAACGTTATTATGATTGTGTATT
Source organism: Diplodus puntazzo (assembly GCA_963678695.2). Lineage (NCBI taxonomy): Eukaryota > Metazoa > Chordata > Actinopteri > Spariformes > Sparidae > Diplodus > Diplodus puntazzo. The sequence goes on from OZ023169.1 coordinate 23,762,715, forward strand.
AATAGTTATAAAAGGTCCAAAATTATGTTAGTGTTAGCAACGCTAGCCTGTGCAACAAGCGGGTAACCACTTGAGGGGGCAGATGACTCGAACAACAGTGGTGTTGTTACATGAATGCAATGGAAAATGGGAAAATGCCACATTTAGCTTGGGTAACGTAAGTTAGGTCAGTGTACTTAAATTAAATATGTCTGAAGGTTATCAGTAACACCTTCAAATATAGGTTAAACTAGCCTACATGATTCAAAATAGTTACAGACAAAGCTCCACCTAGCTAGCTACAACATTAAAATGATTATACTGCATATCACAGTATCAGAATGTGTGCAAAATCACAAATTGTGTAATATAATGGAATGAAACTAATTACATTCACACTTCTGAGGTGCTTGTGCTTTACTTGAGTATTTCCTTTTTTTTCGCTACTTTATATTCCCTCCAATTCATTTTGGAGGAAAATATAGTACTTGTTACTTTGCAGATTGCATGCTGTATCAGAGCCAAAGAAGTACATTTTTAAAGTAATTAATCACCTCTGCAATTGAATTAAAAACAAACAAACAAAAACACTGATTCTGATCAAACAAATGTTGAATACTGGGATCAAAAACCAGCCAGGTTGGTAAATATCGTATTTTTGATTTATTTAAGTATACTTATTGCCAGAAAATTACTCTAGACTACAGTGCCATTCCTATGGATGAATTTCACCTCCAACATTTACAAAAGATATTGAATATCAGTATTACTGAGTCTTTTTTATGAGTAATAATTTGCCAATAATATGATAATATATCCATTCATAGTGGGTAAGTTGACTGGTTATATTTTTATATTTTATGTAGATAGATGCAATGGAGCTTTTTTTTCATGGTGGTATTGTTTAAATTCAGGACCTGAATACTTTTTCACCGCCAGCATTCCCTTATGTAACGGCAGAAATATTAAATGATGAGTCACCCAAAAAGTCCACAAAACAGTTCAGGGGCTGTTATTTTAGCAGCTATGGTGAAGATTTCAGCTTTAAAGTTGTAAATAATGTATTTTTCAAATCAATTTGGGATCTCTGGGCATCTGGAGACTTGGATTACACCAGACAAGCTGTCTGGAGCCGTTTTATATTTTAAAGCACTTCCCCATCTACTTTTGTTATTTAGGAAAATGCTGTTTTGATGTGAAACTGCAGAATTTTTTTGTGGATTACGAAACTCATTTTTGGAAGAAGTGTTCCTTTAAGGGCCATCACAAACAGCAGTGAAAAAAGAGGGCATCCCTGTATAATCACACTATATGCATGTGAATATGCATTAAAACTGTAGAATGTGTCAGGCCATTCGTGATAACTGAAGCACCGGCTATGAATATAAAGTCATGATGCAACACTACAGAAACCTGAAGTAAAGAGGAGAAAAACACAGCTGAGAATATTAAAGACAAACCCTCACTCCACCCTGTCAACAGCCTTTAAAGCATCCAAAGACAGAGCTACCTGTAGCCTATTCACACTATAAAAACTGTATACTTTACTATTCATCTATTATTTACAATGCAGAACAGTGATGTGATGAGAAGCACTTGATACAGCTGTTACTCACTAGCGAGCTGTAACACCACCAATTGAATGAGAGGATTAGGACTTGGCTAATTGCCCGGGGCTAGTTCATCGCCTCTAGGGGAATGAACCATGGCTACGTAGTGGTTATATAACACACACACACACACACACACACACACGCGCCTATGGCTACAAGCACACTAACTCATGACGTACAAAGAAATGCATTTTCTGGCATTTAAATGCAGGGCCCATGAAATCAATACAAGCTTGCCAAAGTGATCAATATCAATATTTTGCAACTGGTCCATAACTGCAGATCGTTTTCACGTTCTCAAGGAACAGCCTTGAAAAACAAGCCCAGCCCGGTGTTTGACCTCTCGCTGTTTCAAGGATGCCTAATGCAGGATCGATGTCCAATAACACCCTAACTGTCAAAGCCAGAGGAGAGCAATGAGGTGAGGCTGAGAGTGACCTTTGTGCTTGTTAGAGTGATAAATCTGCCAATACTGGGGGAGGGGGGGGTAATTAACCATACAATACATGGCCAGTAATCACACCAATGCAACTTCTGAGAGATGGTTGTAATATGAAATAACTGTGTTATGCAGCTGTGCAAAATAAATCATAGTACACATTATCTTTGTTCAGCTACTCCCTGCTGGAAAACACCCAACCTGGCTGTCTTACATATGAACTCACTTTTTCCCCCAACAGCCAGTATGATGGTACATTAAATCAGTGGCTCCACTGTAAGGCTTCCAGTCTCCTACAGCTTCTAGAGGCCCTCGGCTCATCACTATGCTGCTTCCGACCTCCCTGACTCATCTCAGTGGGGCAGAGGTGAGCAGGAAGAGAAAACAGAAAAATAAAAGTTAAATTAGTAATGCGGCCCAGCCCCTGGCCCTGGCAGGAGGAGGGAGGGTTCTGTAATATTGATGAGTTGAGTGCAGGGGGAATGACTCATCTGGAGCTGGAGATGGAGAGGGAGAGCGTAAAGCCTACAGTACGAGTCTTGGCTTCATTTTTTAACCCCGAACACCCAAATCATTGCTCAGACAGAGCAGTTTCTAAACGTCATTGGCTCGCCAAGAATCTCACCCCTCTTTATGTTACATACTCTTTCAAATACAGCTATAATGTTGCACTGAAAATTAGTACTACAGGGCATATTTTTCCATTATTCCAGAGGAGGATAAAGCCATGGACATGTCTGTTGAGCTAAACATGTCGGTGGGAAGTCTCAATGGCAAACAAAAGAAACCCTTGGATGGCCCTAAAGTAGGTTAAATATGACGAGTGCCCTCTACGGCAAGTGGAGAAAACATGCTGGGTGAGATGTGCGTCTACATGCCTCTAAATGGCTCATGAAGAGTTGACAATGTCACATACTGACAGTCATACACATTCAATACTATGCATGTTTATACAACAAATATCTGTAGTTCAAAGTTTTACCAATGTGTCCAAAATGATGTAAAATGCTACATATACCAGGTGATATGTGAAAAAAATGTTAATGGCAATGTAGTGGCCTTACGTAGGTTACCTGAAGTGAGTCCAACACTTACATCATTTATGTCATGAGGCTGAATGTAGTTATTTAAACCCAAAGTATAATCTTTTCCTAAACTTAACCAAGCAGTTTTTTGTATGTAAACCAAACCATGACCTTTTGAAAATGTTAGTTACATTCCAAAATGCTAAATGAATGTAATATGTCAGTTTGTGTGAACTGTTTGTCAGCCAGCTTTACTATGAAAGTCCTTGGCCTTGCAAATTGAAGCCGGAGCCCTTGGCGTGCAAAACTGTTGCTAGAGGTGTCGGTAGAGTGTCACAGTTTGGAGCTTAAGCACACTGACCATGCAGCTGTATTTGTATTTGTTTTCCCACATATCTCCAGAACCAAACAAGATAAAAGCCACAGAGATCCCCTCTGTTTTGATGGTAATAGATTACATTGATGCCATAAAAAAACGAAACAACGCACACTAGCCAGATGCAGATCTTCACAACACAAAGTGGTGGAAAAATTAACACTGTTTTCCTTAGGGCTGCTAAAAATGTTCGACCTTTACGTCACTGTATTATCAGGATTAATGAAAAAATAATAATAACTGATCATCAGAACATGGGGTGCACACCACCCTTTCTGTGTTATTATACTGGGTCCAGGAGGTATGTGGGAAAACGCATCATTTGGTAATGGGGGAAAGTAAAAAGTTTGCCGTGTGGCGGGTGTTTTTTGCAATGGTTTCATTTCTGATTAATGTCCATAAAAAAATTAGTCAAAAAGTGAATGCATCGTGGCAGAAGCTGAGTCCACGGGGAACAAGGACCAAAGGAAAAAGGGAAATTTGAGCACAGCACCAAAGCCAAAATGCTCGTGGTGCCTGACAAGAGGACGGCACCCTTGCTCCGACATCTCTCCTTACATTACTGCATCTACTGTCAAATCAGACAAGGTGACTTCACTTAAAAAGAAATCGAGGAAAGCCATTACATCAAAATTACCATGTCAAGCAGACTAATAATTTTATGTTAAAACGTTTTAGTTCAAACAACTTAAATTTATTGGTCTACTTTACTTGGTAACTCGGAGCTAATCTGTTTCCTAACATTTTTAAAGTAAACTTTCAAGATTTATAGTATGTGTATAGTTCCTGTTTGTGGATAAGTGTGTATTTCGGGCCTGTGTTTGTGTGTGTGTGTGTGTGTGTGTGTGTGTGTGTGTGTGTGTGTGTGTGTGTGTGTGTTTTGTAAACAAAGTTAAAAAATGTGATTTCCCCTAGGCGATTAATAAGTATGTGTCCCTTCTTTTGGAATAGCTCGACGAAAAGGAAAAAGCAAGTCGAATCTTCAATATGCTCAGAAGAAAACAAATTAGCTGGTGAACCCTTCTGGCAGTAGCTTACCCTCTGCAGAGATTAGGAGACTTAATGGGAAAACTGGTGACTTCGAAATCATTATATTGAAATTCTTTGTCCAGCAGCTGCGGAACCAGTTTAACCCTCACAAGAAGGATCAATATGTAAATGTGCATCGATGAAGACTAAGCATGTGTGGAGCCCATTCTCAGACATTGTTTCGTGGATGTCAGAAAGGAGCACTTATAGTACTACATGACTGAACTCGTAAGTGCATCGTTCACTTTGTATAACTGTGTAACTGAGCTAACAAGGCTGCTTGTGAATCATGCTGTCAATCTGCTGCTGGAACCATTTATTAAGCTGTCCAAGCCCTGAGTATCACACACTGAGAGCACATAACATAAATAGGTGAAAATGATCACCAATGATGTCGAGGCGTCATTGTCCTATATTTAAAATGTCGTGGTTCTGGTCCTCACTGTGACCATGACTCTCTGGATAACAGACATTATCTGCTGTGACGTAGCTGCCCCATCGTAGTCTATATTAATACTCAGACTAATGATTTCAGCTGTTACTACAGCCTCTCCTACGTGTTGGAGGAGACGGCAAACACTAAGTTTCTGGGCAAACTGCCCCAAAATATGGATAAACATTTGGATCATGAGGATTTATTGGCAGGCGACCGCCATGTGGTCGGTGAATTAGCAGGAACACAATGGAGGCAAAAAGTAAATCACCGAACTACCTACCTCAACCCTGTTTCCTACTAAATGTATATTTATATACTACTTATTTGCTTCAAGGATGCATAATTGATTTCTGGATTGCATTCACTGGTAATGTTTTTCTCAACGAGGGAGAGGTTGAGGCTGATGGTTGGGCACACAGAGCACAGAACACAAGAGCCCCTTTCTACCTCTTGTTACCGTCAGTTAAGGCTAATTCGAAACTTTGTTACAGGGTAATTTTATTGTGATGTTTTTTTAATTTAAAAAATGAAACCATGTTCGAGTCCTTTGAGCTACATCTATTTAATAAAATGGAGTGTTGATGATAAGTTCAGCAATCTCACTGATCTTTACTGATATCGCTAATGCTCTATACGTGGGTACCAGTGATGTTCTGGCCAGTTTTAATCACCTGCTGTAGAGCCTTCTTCTCCTGGGCCGTGCACGAACTATGCCAGTTTGTGATGTTTCTGGTCAGGATGATTTCTATTAATAATATAATAATAGTAAACTTTATTTATATAGCACTTTTTAAAAAGACAGTTTACAAAGTGCTTTGACAAAACACAGCAGAAGGATGTAGAATAAAATAAATAAGTGTAAAATTGCAAAAGACAAATTATATAAATGGCATTTATAGCTAAATAATTAGAAACAAATAACAGAAGAAAAGAAATAATGCCAAAAATGAATAAAATAAGTAAAATAACGAAAATGAATAAATAAAACAAATAAATTAATATAAAAAACTCAAAGGGTAGGAGTAAAAGTAAAAGGACGACATTGTTCCTCTGTAAAAGTTTTCCAAAATCTGGATCCGCAATTTAGCCCTCCTAAGTTTCTATAGGAAGTAGAGCCTTTCTGTCTTTTTTAACCAGGGTGGTGATGTGTGATGACCAACACACAATAGGTTCTCAGTGATGGTAATTCCCAGGACCCTAAAACTGTTCACCTTCTCCACCTCAGCTCCACTGATGCAGACAGGGGTGTATGTCTCTGCATCCATTTTTGTATAATCAACAACTAAAGCTCCTTGGTTTTGTTGACTTTGAGCAGTATATTGTTCTCTGTGCACCATTCTGCAGACTGTTTATTTGCTCATGAACACATAAACTCTCATCTTTGTTTATAATACGGGCGATAATGTTTGTGTCGTCTGCATACTAGAGTTTTCTTGATGTCTGGAAATGCAGTCATGAGTGTAGTGCATGAACCGGGGCCGGAGTGTTGAGCGCTAACATACTCAACACTGCAGGAGCTGTGACTGCCAATCTGAACTCTCTGGGGTCTGCTTGTGAGGGAGTCCAATATCCAGTTGCCGATTGTTGCAGTCAAACCAAGAGTGTTTAGTTTTCCAATCAGCTTCATGGGTGAGATTGGGTTGAATGATGTGTTGAAGTCAATTAACTGCATTCAGATGTAGCCCCTCTTATCAAGGCTGTAGCTGTTATTCTTAAGGCTGGGGAATGTCGATTAACGCAGCCATAATCAGTCTTTTTTTTATAGTCAATGTAAAACAATCAGACAACGGGAAAGCAGCCAGTTGTTGATTTATCACCTGACTCTGCAGCTCACTTTGGTTTTAGGAGCCTCATAGCAAGTTTCAACTGAGCATGTGTGGCCAGTTCATAAATGAGTAGACGGGCACAATATAATAATTATTTGTGGGTCTTTTATCCCCCGACTGCAACTTATAAAAGAAACAGCATTAACACTGCAATTTTGAGGATTTGAGGTAATCAGTATAAAACAAACAAAATACTTTCCCTCACTGTATGTCACACTGACGGTAAACCTCAGTTAGCTTATGAACCTCATCAGACATCTGCTCTAGTTACAGGTCACTTCAGACTCAACTAGACACTCTAGACACGAGACACTTTACACAATCTAGACAACAGTAGTGGCCAGCCACATAACTCATAGTCACATTACAGCATATTCTTTAGTTCACAGAAAACATACTGTAAGCTACTCTCATGAACAAAATACATGCGCTCTATCTCCCCCCTAAATTCATCAAACACTTAAGAATGGGCACAGTTTATGCAAACAGTCATGTAAACAACATACACAGTGATGATATTATTCATAAATGTACTTAACTGCCACTCATGGTGACCCTGCTATTCCGTTTTGTCCACAGCGTGTCGGAGCTACCACACACTTACTACTCGTGTCACTTATCTACAGGAATCACCAAAAACACAAAAACACTCTTTATGAACCTTTGTTGGCTAGCTTAATCATCATGTTATTTACTGATACTAGTAACCATTCTTGTGCTTTATCGATGTTAAAGTAAAACTCTCGCCAAAAAGCAACCAAGCTTTATTTGTGACCTAACAGGCAGGCTTGAGGAGCGGTCCACTATTACTCTCCTGCCTATCAGGTCGCACTCGGGGCTCTACACTTTTTGTCTGCCATGATGGCAACGCGCCGGAGATCCAGCTCCTATGGTGAGTAGTTCAAAAACCTTCTTTTTAGTAAACTCTGTGACTAAAGTGACAGTGTCACCAAAACAAAACTGCTAACAGTAATAATCCCATACAAAATAATAAAACACTGTCTTAACAGTCTGAAATCAGTCTTGGTCTCTTGTTCACTTGGCTACACATGTAAGCTGTGAAGCTTCTAACTCCTCCTGTTTTGGTTCAGTCGCACTAAATAGCTGACAGACATAGTTGCAAACTTGCAAGTAAAGTGTGTGGAGCAATTGTTGGGAGAGACCAGAGCAGAACTTGGACGTACATAGTGGCCAGACACACAACCCCAGTTGAATGATAATGTTCACCCAAAACTGCCGGATGTGTAAATGGGCAACTGTTTGCTAACAAGTTCCCTGTGTCAACTTAAAATGATGATATGTCGTTGTCGTATTCACAACTAGTATCTGCTGCCTCCAAATCACCCAGAAAAATGCTGACAGTTATTGCAGGTTTAAAAACTGAGAACGTCTACACCAGTAGTAACCAACACAGTGCCCATGGGTGACTAGTCACCTGAAGTAAGCGTATAAATTGCTCCCAGGGTGCTTTAAACCTAGACTGTCTCCAGATACATGCTACCTTTTTAATGGTTAACAGTGTTTGCCACACGTATACTTTACTTGGGATGGCCCGAGTATATTTGACAACCAATAGTTGTTAAAGTTTAAACAAAAAGGGACCCCAAAACAAGACAAACAGGCGTGCAGGTGACTGAACAAAAGCAAGCCTTAATAAACTAACCTGTAATCTGAAAACCAAAGCCCCAATCTCTAACCATATAAGATCCAAAAGTTAAAAAAAAAGAGGCGTAAGCAGGAAAAATTAAGAAGCCAAAAACTTACAAAACTAAGAGGTTACAAACCAGAGAAGCAAGAGCAACATGAGGGACAAGACTGGGTCAAGATATGGTTATCAGCAGCATGAACACTTATAGATATGAAGATATGCTGCAGATTAACATTTCCACATTATGTTGATAATAAAACTGAATTCAGTCGGGTTTCTGTTACTGCTCTGTGCTTTACACTCTTTACAAGCCTGTTGATTTTATAAGGGGTCTTTGTTAGCCGGACAACAGTCTTTTCAACCAAGTTAACTGTCTGTTTTTCAACATACAGAATTGAATTAGAAGAAAATTAAGTTTGTGATGCAGCCTCCAAAACGTAAGTTTTATTTCCGTAGCCGTGTCCATCTGTTCCATCTGTTATCACTGTTAAGTCTGATTGTCCTTAGTGTTTCAAGATGTTCTTAATTACTTTGGAGAAAACAATATTATCCAAACCAATAGGGTGGAGAGCCAAAAAAAACAAAGCTGTAAAGCCTCCTCTGACTTATGAAGTGTGAATGTGTGTGTGTTTGTGTACATGCCTTCTGTAGTGGTCATTTTCGATCATTCTACACACATACCTCCGGTTTGATGCTAACAATCCGAATTAACGAGCTGTAACCTCCCAATGCTTCCACTATGGATCCTGAAATATTGGATTCTCATCCCATTAGCATGCTACAGCACAGCGGCCATTTTGCAGGCAGCCCCGGGACATCAGTTCACCATGGAAACCAACAGGAAGTGACAGAGGACTAATGGATGTTGAACAATTTGATGTCTTAAGGCAATTATCCCAACAATTCAGATTCCATGGTTTAGCTTTTTTCTTCCTCGAGCTGTTTTATCTACTTTATACTCACAACACACATTGTACGTACGTTGAGCACTAGCGCAAATGAATTATAATGCAGCATAGGTTATATATTCTGATGCATTATTATGTATAGGAATCACACCATGCATTCATCTTTATATTAGACGGAAACTCTTTCACACAGAGAGGATGATGGCCGATGCTGTGCTGTGCGTCACATGATTCAAACCCCCCAAAAAACCAAATCATTATTATCATTAAGTGCATGCTGTTAACTTTCCTTGCAAGGCAAAAGACATCAGCAGGGGTCACGTGAAATATAATTCTGTATCTTTAAGAACAAAAGTGGGAATAGCATCAAAGAAATCATCCGTGGTAGATTTGGATTTTGACGTGGCACGATACAGTTCACTTTCAGTTTCCTACTGAAAGTCAATGTTGATTTCTTTTAATCACGATCTAACCCTGTTCTATGGGTCATTTTGGAACACAACGACATTTGCCGTATTTTCTTTTCATTTGGAGAACTTAGAGCTTAGATACTGTTTGTTAATCCTAAAGAAATATAAAAGACTATTGAAAACTGACATTTAGAAATTTAGTACAGTTGGGTCATTGAGTTAAACTATAGATACATTAATGATGTCATTGATTTTCCTGTTTGCAGCCATTAAACCATTGGGGAAGAAGATGGCATAATGAGACAACATAAGTAAAGGAGCATCTGCCAAACCTCAAACCACAGAAACCCATATAGAAATGTTGGATATCGCCTGTTTCTAATGGACTTTGTTGCATTTTGCAATCAATAAACCAACCTCTACACCATCTAAGCATTAAACATTTTGTGGTAGTGTCTCATGTTGCACATGCACATAAAATTGTTGGATGGAAAGGCACACTAAGTAATGTGTAACTCATGCTTCAGGATTGGGTTATAATAACTATGCCTCTTATCTAACTTCAGCTACAAAAGTGTACACAACTGCACCTACATTATACGCGTGACCTGACTTCACTATGGTGGAAAGTTAAAGCTGCTGTATGTGTTTCCTCTTCATTTTGCCAGCTTCTTGTCAGTTTTGCAGTCAACAATCCTTTCCTTGCTCTCTTCATTGCCATCTGAATGTGCAGCTGTCATCACCAGACAAAGCAGCAAACAAGGGGATCCTGCTCTCTACGTGTTCACCAGCAGATAGTACCACCTCTTTATGGTGTTTTTTTTAGTCCTGATAGGATACATTGGGCAGGGACACCAGAACATTTCAATAGGGAAGAGCCCCCTAAGCATCATGGATAGAATTTTTTTAGGACTTGTCTTGGGTTACGTCGCATAATTTTTGCGTTACCTCCGTTCCTTATTAGCCACGTCATTATGGATCAAACCTCTCCCTTAGTCTTCGGCTGCTCCTTCTCAGGTGCTCATCCTCCGGAGCTGCTTGTCTCCCAGCATGTCTGCTTTACCTAAAGTAGTGCATGCAGGCTGGGTGGTGGAGCAGCAGCAGGGCAGCAACGAGCACAGAGACACGGCGGCTGGTGTTTTTGTTGCTGTTTACTAGCGGGGCAAAGGCTCACAGTCTGCCACATCAGCCTCGCCACTCGGTTGTTTCGTAATGCAAAAGTAGTGCAAGGGAACCCAAAAGTATCCCTTGAGAAATTCTCGCCATGACCCTTAGGGGGCTCCATAGAGGAAAGACATGGTTTACTGACCAAATATACTTTTAACAGTGAATACTGATCCAATATAGAGTTATTTAACACTTATTGTAATAAAACTATGTCACCAACAGCAACTTTAAAATAACTCACTGTTTACTTTTGGTTTCACACATGAACAGCATTTCACTTGGTGAAAGTCAAGCATGTCCATTCCTGACTCCTTCCCTGCGGGACTTTCTTGCTCTTTATGCTACTTCACCTGACTTCCTCCTTTACTGCCGTGACAGTTACTAAGGAGACTACAGCCTGATGAGGACAGGCTTGTAATTTCTCCCACTGAAGGTCTCTCAATCAAAACACAACACGTGAGTAGTGTGGGCTCAAGTGACTTGCTGTCATCATCGATAAGCAGCCACAACTTCTGATGAAAATCTGTCTACAGGACCCATGATGGAAACGTTCACAGACGAGGTAATGTTAGAACGTCTTATTCACGTTTTGTTCAATCTCGTTTGTCGACTTCCTTTTTGTTTTGACTGGGAGTTATATCTATAGGCAACCAAATCGAACACCCCATTAGCTTGAACAAACTGTTGATTGTTCTGGTTTGAACATGGTTGGAAACTATCTGGAAACAACTCAAGAAAATATATAATATAGGTCCAGTCAGTTTTAGATATTTAACTTCAGAAAAATTGCATATCATATGATTGATGTAAATCGCAGAGACACAATTACTGTGCAAATACAGTTAATAGCTAATCCAGAAAAAAATAGCGCATAAATATTATCAAAATGTGGTATTGAATAATAACATTTGTAAGAATTCAAATTAAATTCTGAAGATATGACTTGTGTAAGCAGTTTATGGCAATTTTTCAAATGTTGACTCATTGAATAGACTGTTGTTTTTTGAATGGCTTTTCAAAGAAGTTAACAAGGTCAACAGTGATCCTCCGGACATACCAGCCATCCTCACCTGTCCTCCAGACACAACAACGCAAAGAGAGCACTTACTATTTGCTCGTTGTGCTTCATGGAGCATTGCTTATCTTTGCTGGTGCTGGCAGCTATATTTCTGCCAAAAATTGATTTTGGCTTAGGGTGCTGCAGTGCTTCTTCTGAGGCGAGGCTGTGCTCTGGCATGTCATATACCTGCCAGCCTAACTGTCGTGGAAATAAGGAAAAGCATGATGAAAGCACCCTGTAATTCACAAGCACGGAAAAAAACAAGAACATTGTGTCTTGCATGTCCCATTAAAATGAACGGAGGGCAGCATTTTTTGCATCAGTCTGATTAAACCTTCAGTGAGTGAATAAGTACTTGGATTTTAGGTTCTAGAGTTCAGAAAACAGAAGACAGGAGGAACAGATTAGTTCACACCTTTTGGGCCTGTGTATCTGAGGCAAAGTGATTTGGGGAATGGATGAGTCCGATTCTAAAGCATGTATACACACACTAATACCCACAATTCTGCACACTACTTGTGAGAACCTTGTATTGATTACATTATTTCCCAAACTCTAATCCTTCCCCCACTAATATAGCATACGCACTGTACCTCATCTTCAACTCTAAAATACACCAGATAGTCATTTTAATCGCAACCTTGAACCCAAACCAATTTTCTCCTCTTCCATCAGGTTCTCAAAGCACAAACACACACACTCTCCTGCACCCAAACAGATAAGCCAGTGCCATAACACAATATCTCTCTAATGCTGTTTCCCTGCCTTTCTCTATCTTAACTTTGTGCTTTTACCAACTCAATAAAACAATACTATCAGCAACACACACATCAAGCAATGTTGGCTCAGAGTCAGGGTGATAAAGGACTAAGGCATTATAACCACCAGAAAAGGAGCAGTAAATATCTAAGCTTGATAAATGCTTCCCATAATGCATACTAAAATAATTCACTGTTGTCTTGTTTTAAGTGCGTCCATTAGTATAATCCACTCGTAGCTGTGTTGCACAGACTCTGGACGCCCATCTGTTTCTTACAATAGCAACTCATTAGCACCGTTGTGGACAGTTGATCACACACAGTGTGTGTGTGCTTGTTTGTTTATAAGTGTGTTTAGGATGAAGGGATTACTTAGTGCTGTTGTGTCATCGTGTGTGTGTGTGTGTGTGTGTGTGTGTGTGTGTGTGTGTGTGTAGTTGATGAGTTTTCCTCATTTACAAAGTGTGTGTGTTGTTGAGCGGATGCTGTGTCGGTTGCCTAAGCAACAGTCGGCCTCACCCATAAGCCCCGGACAAAATATGCAATATGCATATGCTAACAACTGCAACCAGTCCAGAGAGTAACAGTGACTTGACTTACTCTTTATGGGCTTCTGCTGAATTAATTAACGGAGCAATTCGTAAGACAATGCCATAATTTTAGTTTAGGCATGAAAAAAATGAACTGACATTATCAACAGAGAAGAAACAACAGTGTTGACATAATATCAACATCTGTAAACTGTGTTGCAGAGATGTCTACTGACATTAGCATACTTACGAGCTAGCCGGCCGGCCCATCCTGTCTCATACCTCTTTGTACCGCAAGAGACAAGCTTGCTGCTTTGTCTTTCAAGTATACAAAATAAACTTAAAAAATGTCAAGAAAGAATATTTTTACCCACTTTATTCAGACTCGACATAAACTAAATAAAGCTCACCAAAATAGTTCTGGTTTCACCTGCAGTTTGGTTGAAATAAATCCACACTTTATTCAGTTATGGGAAATACTAAAATAGTAAAAGAGTTTCTGTTGCTACTTCTTTCACATTGTAAATATTATTATTCTGAGTTTGAATTTATTCTCCAAAACTGCATATTGGCCCTTTACAGAAAAGTAATAATATCACTTTAAAACATTGCTTTCAAAAGAAATGAAAGTCACCCATACAAATGGCATTGGAGTCATCTTTCGGTATATGATATTGAAAGTGCTTAAACTAAGTACAAATAAAAGTAAATAATACACTGATTTTAGGCCTGGCTGATTGTCACATCCAATATTCAGCTTTCTTCTGATTATTGGAATCATCATTTTTTGGTTTGTTTTATTTTAATTGCTGCTTCTTTGGCTCTGATGCAGCCCCTAATCCACAAAGTAACTAGTTTCTTAAGTTATCACATAAATGTAGTTGAGTAACAATTACAACGTCCAAATAGTACTTAAGTACAGCGCTTGAATAAATGTACTTAGTTACATGTATCACTGATTTTTTATAAATGGTGCAAAATGATATATTCAAAACCATTAAATAGTATCTTGTATTTTGTGGATGACTTTTGGTTAGCCAAAAAGAATTAGAATATCAGGATTCCTGTTCAGTCATCTATATTTATGTGTTGAAGAAGTACCTAGAGTTATCATTCCATCATTGTAATATTGTTAAACGCACAGTGTAGTCGTGATGAAGATGAGCACTGTCGCTGCATCTTCAGAGCTAATATATGTTTGTCCCATCCCCTCATTGTTGATTGGTACATATACTGTACATGCTGCAGCAGACTGAGTATTGCTGCTGGGTTTTTACTGAACTCTAATAAGCAAGGTGGAATTCTGTGCAAGGTCAGCAGCAAAGTATGTTGATGTGTGTGAACGTATTCAATTCAAACTCTGGAGCGTGTGATTTAAGCAATATTACCCGAGAGGGTGTGCTTTAACATCATTTGAGCACTACGCAAGCAGCACTGTAGTGTTAAAGCACACCCCCGAGGGTAATATTGCGATTATACAACTAATACCAACACAAATAAAATGTATAATCAAAATATATCCATGTTGATGGACATTTTGCTCTCAAATTTTAAAGGTTTTTGCGAGTGTGCGTCGCGTGTCCATGAAAACACATGGGGTCTGACTAATAACTGAAACAAAATCAGTCACGTCAGTAGACTCATATGTGTAATGGAACATAGTTTACCACTACAGCAAATAATCCAACCCTTAGTAACTACCTAGCAATAGAAAGGATTTTCTAGTCCCAGATAAGTGAACTCTGAGCTTAAGTTAATGTTTTATCGCGGTTTCGGAATTTCCCGAACTACCGTAAAATACCAAATAATAGCCGGGGAGTTTATTTGTTTCAGTCACTTAACAGACCAGGCGGCAATTTGGTACAGGCGTTTAATTCCTTCCTCACAAAAATCTGGGATGAAAATGTCACAAACTTCGCCAACTTCTCGGTGAATTCTCTGGCATCCGACCGATTTAGCCGACCAGCACTCGCTGCAAACTCCTCATCTCTGCTGTCAGTCACGGTGGCGTACATTTGTTTCGCCATCGCCCTGATCATTTTGAATTTCAAGCTGTACTTTTTTTTATTTTTTTGCTCCAGCTCTGACAGTTACTATGTTGCCATGGAGATGGATACACTATTGCCACAGTCAGTGTTGTGCCTGAACGCGTTCAATGAACGATCGTTTATGAACACATTCATATTTTGGGCGAACGTGAACTGAACCTACTGTATTCTGCCTAATGAACGTTATTGTGAACGCGTTCATTCTGGCGTTTGTGAACGGCGCGTTCTCACAGTTTAACTTAGTTCAAGACGGAGCCAGATTTCCATCGAGCCTTCCAGGCGAAAACCGGCTAAAACACACCGTGAACAGGCCTTAAAGGAGTCATCACCCGGAAATCACAATTTCTCTTGTTAAAACATGCATATTGGTGTTGGACCTCAGTTGAAATTTGCCTGAAAAGCTGGAGTTTGAAAGTGGCTCAGTTTTTTCGCTTTGGCTCTTTTTCGAACAGGAATACGGACAAGGGTGTGCGTTCCTAAAGCATGAGATTTTGACTCTGCTCCTGGTGACGTTACCACAGGAGGCTACTTGCATAAGCCCACCTCTCTTTCACCACCCAAGCCCCACCCCGTCCGCTACCTGAAATCACCAAGGGCTGCCATTACTGAGGAGAACAAGATGTCTAAACGTCGCTCGCATGTAAACTGCGCTGTAGTCGGCTGCCAAAATCAACACACTAGTGTTTTCAATATCCCTGCATCGGCTTACCAAACCACTAGGGACCAGTGGATCAATTTTATATATGACAGCAATGTTCCTGTCACCCTCCCTGCCGCTCTTAATGTTTGTGGTAAACACTTTACCACAGACTCTTTCACAAATTTGGGGCGATTCCAACTATCAGGGACGCACCTGCAGTGCAATCGGTAAGTCTCGCAGCTTGTGTAAGGTTATGCGTTTATTGTGTCTGAGACCCTGAAATGACGGTATACCGCTGTCTGTTTAGCAGAAAGGGCAGCAGCTAACTGCTAATCGTGCTAACACTAGATGCTAACGGGACTAGTATAAACTTTGAACCCCGTATTTTGTCCGCGGTGCGTTGCTCTGCGGTGTGGATGTTTGTAATCGGACACCACCCCGTGTTGGGGGCCATTTCATCAAGTTGTGGCAGAGACGTTGTGGTTTCTGAGGGACCTGAAGCGAGCTGAGCTGCTACCAAAACTAGGCGAGTGAGTGTGTTGACATTCAGTAACTAACGTTACAGCTGTGAGGACGACTAGTAGGACGCGTTTTCGGCTCACAGCCGTCCTCAGCCAGACTTTCTGAGTGAGCACGCCGAATCTTCCTGTTTCTCTGTCATTTTCACGCCATACATCGTGACCACCAGCATTAAAACTCTGGACTTACATGTAAAACACGAGTGTGAAAAGTAAGAAGGAAAAAAAAAAGAATTTACCATTCAGAGACATCCTGCTGTAAACGTGTCTCTTCCACCGTCTCTGCCTCTTCACTCTCCCATTCGGGTTCCGACTCCGGCTCGTACATAAATGCCTGAATTCCGTAAGGTTCATCAGTTAGTGTGTGCGCCATGACGGGGCTGTTTATGTTTTGGAGTCTGTGTGCATGCAGGCTAGCCCCCAAATCCGACTCTGTCCTTACTGCGGCCAATCAACGCGCGCCTCATTACATATTAATACAATGCACATCCAGACCAGTCAAAACCTCGAGCATAATCTCGCGTGAGAAAGTCGTGGTATGAAAAAGTGTCAGAACAAGCTTTATGTTTGATTTTTTTCTAATTTTTTTTTTTCTAATAAGCTTTAAGAATTGATCCAAAGCGATCCAAGGGGGACTGGATATGTAAAAAACCAGGTGATGACTCCTTTAATATGTAGCGGAAAATCACCCAATCTGGCTGTTGTGTATAAAAAGGACGCTGGACGAGAGGTTTGTGCAACTCGCCTTACTTTCGATCAAAACAAAGCTTAACTATTTCAGACAGAAACAGTTGCATACCAAACATGCAGTGAGGCATTACCACATGAACACAGATTAATTCATCCTGAACAGACAGAACACTGGCGACACCAGCCACCACAGAGTTGCACTGCCGCATGCGTCATCAATGTTCGAAGCATGGAGCCAAAAAAAATGAAGGCTTCACATTTTTTTTTTTTTATTGTGATATATCTAAATAGTTTTGGAGTGATGTAGAATCTCGTTTTTTTTTATGCTGCTGACTCTGTCCATTCTCTTACCCTGAAACATGTTATTTGCTACTATGTTAACCCAGAAGATAATGCTCTTGAACATATGATGAACTTTGTTATCCTATGCTAAATGTTTTATTCACAAACAAAAATTTGCAAAATCACAACCTAAATTTGCTCCTTTTCTCCTGGAACTAGAACTGAGCTCTTTGCTTAAATCTCTGATTTTGTTATATAACAAAAAAAGTAATACCTTACTGAGTCATTATGAAAAGTTTTTCCCTGAAGCCACTGTCTGAACTATCTATTTATTTATAATTTTATTTTTCCCATTCTTCTTTTTTTAAATTATTTATTTATTTATTTACTTATTTATGTATTATTTTATTTCTAATTTGTACTCTATCCTGTACCACCCGGCGAGCCTTTCAAGGTATGGACAAGTGAATAAAAAATCAAAAGACACAGCAACGGCGGGCCGAAGCGGATCCTCTACCACCCAGATCACATTAATGGCATGCAGTAGCGGCTCCACTGTCTTCATCTCCCAGCCGCAGCTGGACAACCTGGTTTGCAGTATATTGTGGGAGAGCTGCAGCTTCAGTGTTAAAATTGATAAAATAATAGCTGTCTATGGTTCTATATGGGCTGTGGCAATAATTTTGAAAAATAATAGCTCGCATCAACATATGGAAAAAAAAAAAAAGAACTATGAACTAGTTCATTTTTGGAACTTTGAACTTATTTCAAAATTTTGAATTATGAACCATGAACTGAACTAGTTCATTTTAAAATTTGTGAACTGAACTTTGAACTAGTTCATGTAGAAAGTGAACTTTCCCAACACTGGCCACAGACTTGGTGGAGTAATATTTTGAGTAATGAGTCAGGCGTGCTGTCATGCTGATTTGAGCATGGTCTAAATGTCTTGTTGACCAATCAGATTGCTTGGTCGGAACTACTTGATGTATAATCACATTTCATAAACTG
The DNA here is from genome assembly GCA_963678695.2 of Diplodus puntazzo. Taxonomy (NCBI): domain Eukaryota; kingdom Metazoa; phylum Chordata; class Actinopteri; order Spariformes; family Sparidae; genus Diplodus; species Diplodus puntazzo. The sequence goes on from OZ023169.1 coordinate 23,781,108, forward strand.
TATACATGAAAGTTCAATGAAAGGTCAGTGAGTTTGCTTTCGTAGATTTAAACAGAAAATGCAGTTACATTTTGCCTCTGTTTTCGTATAAATGAAATGAATATGTCTATGAAATGTCTATGACATTTAAACCACCCAAAGGAATATCTCCCATCCAACTCTGTTCCCACGTACTCTGTAGCAATCAAATTCTTTCTTTTTTTTCATGGAATCAAATAGAATTACAGTTCGAAAATGTCGCAGACTGGCTCAGGGAAATGTGACGGGAGGGGTGTGTACATAATAGATATATTGAACAAACAGTTCTTGAACTCAATATCTTGAGTTCATTTCCAGTCTGGGACCTTTCACATTTCATCCATCGAGAACCATCTTCTATTATCTCAGTCCTTTCTCAGATATTCCCCAAGAGTGTGTGCCTGAAAGTGCCTTTAAAAGCAAGAATCCTCCTGCAGTCTTATCATTTAGAATGGCAAAAAATCTGAATGAAGTTTGGTTAAGAATAGCATGAAAACGAGAGAAGATGCCAATGAGAAATATAGTAACGTAAATGTGTGTGCGACGCATGCAGAAGGCATGCAGTGGCACAGACTTTGTGCCACTGCATGCCTTCCTTTCAATCTGGAGTATGTGGCGTATCCCTTTACACGATCCTCCCAGCCTGCATGTGGTGAACGTGACACATCAATTATAGATGGGCAGTAATGCACACGTTGCTTGAGTGCGTTCCCCAGCGGCAGCATTAAAGATGAGAATTTTCTTGGCTCCGCTCACTGCAACATCAATTAATTACTGTGGCGTTCCCTTAAAATCTGGATATGTCTCTTTTCAAAGTTTCAGTCCCTTCACCGTGAGTTTTTAGGAGGGTAATGAGGAGAGCTATTAGGAATGCTGCCCAGAATGTGTTAGTGGGAATGTGAGGGCTGAGATGCTGGAAAGCATTATCTAATTATTGATTCCTGTGCCGATTTCATACTGAGCAAAGCAGCGATCTGAGGAAAGACTGAACGGATGCTTGACATGCAGCTCATCTGATCTCTGATCATTGTGTTTGTGTCCAAACTTTCACTTACCTTAAAGCTTCCTCCTTTCCCTTCTTACAATGTAGATGTTGTTTCCCTCGCTCACCTCTTTCTAACATAGTTATTTACAACAACTCAACTCTGATTGTCATTGTTTTTCTGCTGTGGGGTACCCCAAAGCCATATTTTAAGACCACAGCTTTTTTACTGTACCCAATCATATCAAGCATAATCCTACGTTAAGTGCATGTAAATTTCCCCCAATGACACGCAGATATACATTCCCATCCTGCCCGGAGACACTGACTATGGTCTCAGAAACAATAATTATTGAGCTACAGTTGCAGAACTTTTTCTACCCAAACAAAGACAAAAAAGGAAGCATCCATCCAGATAATCAAATACAGCCCTTGGGAGGCGTGATGGCAGGATTATTATTCCAAGTTTCACATTTAAGAAACTGTATTTAAGCTCTCCTACACTTACTATGAATTGATCCATATAATTGCTCTCTTACTCTGGCTTTTGCTTCTTATTTGCATACTTTAAAATCTGTAGTAAAGAAAGTTGAAAATACATTTTTGTGTCAACATACATTTTTGGTTTTACTTGTCAGTATACCATGAAAGTGTCTTAACTCAGTGATTTTAAACTTTTGGCTGAATTTTGGGCAAAAACAGTAATGGATAACACAAATATTTGTGTGACCAAGAGTCCAGGTTGACTGGCCATACTATGTAACATGTGGTAATTTAACCCAAAGTATATTTTCCTATTCCTAACCAAGTAGTTTTTGTGCCAAACCTAACCTAACACGCTGGGCAAAAACAGGAACTAAAAGCAGAACACCAAGGACACTGACAGTTCATAGTCCAAAAATCCACATTAAAAAAACTAAAGTCACTATAACCAGCATAACATGAGACCACAGGCCACAAACCAAAGACACAATAGGAAGACAATGCCAGAGAGTGAGGGCAAAGCACAGGTTTAAAAACACAAGGAGTGAATAACTAATGAGACACAGGTCTACACAGAAAAAGGTGTGCACTGTGTCTGTGCTTCATCAACCATTCCAACTTTCTTTCCTTGAACAAGGTGAGAATATAAGATGGGGGTAGGGGAAACATGACAGGAAAGAGGAAAGTCAATTTGGAAAAAAAAAAAGAAAGAGAAATATAATGAGGAGGTAAAGAACGTACAAATGAACTAAAGAAAAATCAATGAAGGGAATAAAGGCAGGGAGGAGCCCTAGCTTTACTATAATCTTTTAACATTCTGCACTGCCACTTTCACATTAGATGACACAACTGGGCACCTGATAAGTGCAGGAGGTTATAACATTTACTAATAGCAAACACCAAAAGTCATTGTTGGTGATTAACTGTGTCTCATCAATTAAGATGTTTAATACATTTTTTTGTGTTGGAATTTCAGTTATTTTCTATTTGAAAAGTTAGCAAATATATATTTTTTACTTGATAAAGTAAACAGTATAACTTGAGCCTGTGCCACAAAGCTATTATAAATTGGTCAAGGAACCGATTTCTGTACTTCCAAACTTTTTAATATCTGAAAATATGTGATCTGGGGCCAAATGCTTCCTCCGGATGAAATTGCAAAATGTAGACTGATCCATAACTTTTCAAATAATAGTGCTGGCAGATAGGATTATCAAACCACCTTTTTAATGGTAATAGAGTACAGGAAACGATGACATCTATTGCACCTACTCTACCCCCAAACCTTGTCATACTGTCCCACCCAGATTTGAAATGCTTCCCACCCCCACTGGCCGAGCTGTGTTCTTTGACGAGCTGAGAGTGAGAAGGTGTAGGCCGCAGTGCTAGACGTGGACCCTAAAGCTACTTAAACCCAAAATAATTAGTTGTGTCTGCTGTTTGGTGCTGAGTGGGTGGCGTCCAATGGGTTTATCAAAACATTTTCATTAAAATAAATCTCTTTCGATGTGTCACCGTGTGGCCACTTTCACATTTAAGTGTATAATTTTTATATATTTTTATATAAAAATATTGAATGGAGGGGAAATAAAAGACAACACTGGATCTTAGTTTGTTAGACCGCAAACACACACCGCTCAGCATCTTGTATTGCTCCTGTAGTATATGTATCACAAGAATTTCTTTGTCTGTTTGTACATCTTCTCTTTACTCTCTAAAGGCAGCGTTTCGTGTTGTAGCTCTCCTCCCTCTCCTGCCCTCGACGAGGCACCCAGTGCTCCTTCCTCTCCCTCCTCCTCCCTCTCTCCAACTTGGTTTGTCTCTTCCCCTCATCACTGTGCCGTTCTCCCACTAAAGCCATCATAAACCACTCGGTCGGATATTTTTCCTCCGTCACGACTCCATAGCACATCTCTCCCTCAGCCTTTTCACTTTTGCTTTTTTCCAATTCATCTACATTTCCTCTGTGTCTTTTCCACTCCTTTTCAAATGGGGCCATTGATTAGGCATAATTTGATTTTCTTTTTTCTGCTCTCTCTCTCCATTCAAGTAAATAGCCTTTTTTGGAGACAGCTTCAATTATGTATTCTTCAAGTGAATAATGAAGATTTTCATGAAGGAGAAAACGGACAGGATGTATTGTGACTCGTAATGTTCTGGTCTGAAAGTCGGTGCAGGCCTATGGACGATTTGTTGATGGCGCTCTATAATCTGGCCTCAGGTAGACTGAACACACACACACACCCACACACCCTCACGCACATACACGCATACACACCATGGCTTAAGGTCACAGCCTGCCTCTATTGTATTCAGGGTTGCTGTGCCGAAGCTCATTTTGCCCTTTAGCTGATTGCTATCTGCTCATTTGGTTCATTTAACATGTAATAAAAGGTTTTCTCAGATGGACAGCTTAAAACTACACACACACACACACAGACACACACACATACACACGCGCACACACACATATACACACAAACACACACACACGGGATAGGGATCAGACAAAAACCAGAGGATCTCAGTCTTTGCCAGAAGTCAATACTAAGCAGTTTGCTATGGCAACCATTCTCAATCCAGGCCCCTGCAACAGCCCCTATGGGCCCTAACAGCCTTTAGTTGTGTTTCTCTTACACACATGTGCACACACACAATGTCAAATACACACCATGACAAAGCTTGAGGACCTTTTATTATCTGGAAGCTATCAAAGACAAGATGTTCTTTTTGAAAATGGGACGTGCTCAGAGTATTTCTATTTCAGGCCCACTTGAAAATAAGAGGAAGTTGTATAGTGTTGAGCAGCTTTGAATATCTATGCTTGGCTCTGACAGACATCTCCATATCTCTGGATATTACCTGAGAATAATTCCTTTGTATTTCTCTCAGGAACCTGCAAGGACACCTACCCGTCCAACAGATGAGGCCCAGATATGAAGTGGATACCAGCAGGGAGACATTTTAATGAATTAATATGCATTGGCCCAATTAGCCTCTGCACTGCAGTAATTATCACACGCACGCGCACATTTATGCGCTGGAAATCGGGACATCCCATTGCGTAGTTCTGATAACCCAAAGGATTGCGGGACTTATTTTTAAGCTGGGGGAGGTCAAATGTTTCCAATTTGTTCTCTCTGCACATTAATTAGCTGGAATTCGCTTGCGTGAAGAATGTGATGTGACACATGAGTGGTCTGATATCTAATTCCTCTGATCTCCCCCCCGGAGATGTGGGGGAGGGGATGGCACGTTGTTAGAAAGCGAAACACAGTTTGTTCCGACCATGCGATCACCATAATCAGCTTATGTTCACGCTCAGGGAGTCAATTAGGCTTTTTTTTTTATTCTTTACATTGTGTTTTGTTTTATTTAATTATGACTAAGATTGACTGAAGTGAATGAGTGAATGCTGCTGAGGGAAGTGAGACATAAACAGCACTGGGGGTGCTTCAGTAGGGCTGCGAACCAAGCTAGTGCTAAATCAATTAGCCTAAATCAACAATGGATTAGTTGAGATGACAGAAAAGTAATCCAAACTTCTCTGATAGATGGACAGTTTAATCATTTCTGCATTCACAAGCAAAAAAGATATGTGTTGTGAGAGGTTCTGCTCACAGGGACACACCCACGGAGAATTATGATGTTTTTAGCGCTTTTTAGCGTATTGTTTTGGTTTCCCTGACCGCCAACCGTCCTCTCAGCAACCTCTTTTCTGAAAAAGGTCTAAAACTAAACTCATTGAAGGCCTTACCATCTGTCCAGCACCAAACAGACAAACAGAAAAGGCTAGGAACTAGCTAGTTAGCACAGTGACGCATTTAGCAGCTAAAGAGATATTGATAAAGGCTATAGCCTATAGCTATAGATACATTTTCTCGGGAGTTGTTGACCCAAAGAAAAAGAAAAATAGAGATAAAGTTGGACTCACATTTTTCACCAGAAACACAGCAACAAACAGATGCTAAAGTTACTTTGAGGCATTTATTAGCTTTTGCTAATTTTTAGATTTTTTCTATTCACTATCATTCTAAATCTAATTAGAGCAATTAGAGAGTAAGCTAACTGCTAGCAAGCAGCATGACTTTCAGAAACTTATTTTCACGGCTTATTGTTGCAGTGCTATGTCTCAGAAGCTAATGCACAAGAGGCGCTACATTTTGTATTACATTATAGACTGATAGGAGGGGACTGATTACTGCAAAATGGACAGGATAGCAGCTTACACCTATGATAAAAATCCTCGCAATTTACCTCTTTTTTTCCCAAAACTGTAAAGTGAAAAGAAAGAACTGTCGTTTTATGGCTGCAAAAGCAGATCATTTGACGTCAAGTTTGAGTTTTGAATCAAAGTAAGCTTTTAAAATGATAGAAGGTGGGAAAACTTTTGCCGTCTAGCTCCATTTTCATCATTCACTATAATGGCTATGTTCCCTGACATTCACCTTTCTTTGCAATGAATGTCTGGCTTGTTATCTGCCACATTCTTCTGAGAGCATAAGGTGCTCTGTATCAGTAACCGGTAACGAAGGCATGTCCTGCTGAAAAATGAATGATTCAGAGGGCTTCAATGAAAAAGTAAACAAAGGGAAATGCCGTTCGCATACATACAGGAAGTGGGAACGGGGAGATGATGGGGGAAATGTCTGTGTGAGTCAAAGCAAACATGAGAGGACAGAGTCAAGCAACATCTAGACGGGCTGACTGGCCTTTGGCATCTCTCACACTTTAATTAAAATAGATTGGAGATGGAGAGAAAGAGGAGGGGACTGTTACCATGGAAACCAAGTTTGGGTAGATTGAGATCTTGAGTCATCTTAAAGGGGGAGAGGGACATTCAGTGATTTCTACATTCCCTCACTGTTTAACACCCAGTGCAGCTCTTTTTCCAGTGTTCTGCTTTATTTGACATCATTATTACGTCATTCTTTATCATTCATTCTTTAAAGTGCATGTTTTTGAATGAAATAATTACTCTCAGTAAGGGGTGTTATAAAATTAAGCTTAGTAATACAGACCATATAATATAAAGAGAAATACCTGCGGGTGAGTGTGTTTACATGTTCTCAGTGTGTGTGCATGTGAGTTTGCATGTGCATGTGCATGTGTTTGCATGTGTGAATGCGTCTGATAGCAGACATTGAAGTGATGATCCATCTTACTGTAACATGTCAGTTGATACAGACCACAGAGCTGTTTGGCAGAGACTCCTCAGCCCCCTGTAGGGCCTTGGAGGGAGGCTGGGAGCAGCTCATCACTCACACAGGATGGGGGTGATTACTTGGCTACTGTATTCTGGGTCCTGGATCTAAAAATAGAAGCGCTGTTGCACTGGGGAAGGGCCGGGCTGCCAGGAGGAATGTGATGAAGACACGCGGTCATCATTGATTTAGCACCTTTTGAACATGTATGCAGACAACGTCGTGCTTTACACTCGCACAGCAGCATGCATGAACTCAGCGCTGATTAATAAAAACACTCTCTGCCGTCTCTCACTGAGATGCTCCAGCTAGGTTGGAGTTTGATTTGAACTTCCTGCGACAAGCACATCTGATATGTTTTCTGCGTGTTTTTTTTTCCCACGATAACTCCACAGTCATTTAAAGTGTTAAACATTAACGCACAGGTACTTTCTGTCTGCACCCGCTTTGAAATGCCTTTATTGTGTCCACCCACACGTTCCAAATCAGCATGCAGATTAAACCTTTTGTTTTGCCTTGTATTTCAGTCAACGTGGCACACTTGTCCACTTCATTACACGGCTGCAAGACAGGTGTGTGGGAAAAATGAAAATAAATGACAATGGTGAACTCCCACTTCCTATTGGCACATAATTCATTAAAGACGCTTACGGTTATGGGCCTTTGCTGATGAGGGCTGTCATGTCTAAACTAGTTACGGTTACAAAAGTATCATATGTGACAAGATTAAGTGCAGTGGCGTAAAGTGTTAGAGATCCACCCCCTTCGTTTTGGCTATATCTGATCTCTGTATCCTATATCTTGCACAGAACTATCTGCATAAAAACCTGCCAAAACAGTCTGAATCGCCTCTGTGTCAGTTCCAACTAAAGAAGGTGTCCACGTCTTGCCACGATGACACGCACGCAGAGTCACGAGGTGGAAACATCACCAGTAGCACTGTGACAGCTGGTAATAAATGATGCAAGGCAGGCTAATTTTCAGTGAACTCCTGGTTTGTAGCGTGAAAACAAATTTAAAAGGAGGCAACATTTCTGCTATATCCTCTTTAATTCCATTCCATTATGTTTGGCTTATGGTTGTCTCAGCCAGTTGGCACATTCTGGCAGGGCTACTATCAGTGAACTGTACATGACAGTGTTGTCATGGTCACATAGTTGCTCTTGTCCTGGAGGAGGCAGCTGCTGAGAAGGAAGGAGCAAGTGAGCACTAATGCGAGAAGGCTGGCATGTTGCAGAATAGTGAGACCCTCGTTCTATAATTAGTCTGTTTTATTTTGTTTTTGTGTGTTAACCCCACGAACTGAAACCAGTGGTGACCTGTGAGCCGTGATTGATTGGGTGATTGTGTGATTTGCAAAGGTATGGCCCGCATCCTGTTTCTGGTGTCGCAGGCCGATGGCACCCACTGGTAATTATTAATTACACCTAGATGTAATATTCTACACTTTGCCTGGGGATGTCTGTGTTGTGACAGGAAAACACCCATTGATCCGATGATCCGTTACTCCAAAAACAAACTCCCATTGATTGGAAAATACAAACTCTCCCTGTAGTTGTTATTTCAGTGCTTGCTGGCCCTGTCCATGCTGCTGAATTTGCAAGGGCTTCTGCCCTCAATAGATTATCTGTCTGCCCTTACATTAAACAACTCTTCAAGTGATTTTAAAGTGGCAGACAAATTTCCATTGTTGGAATAAAGCCAGCATTATAGTGTAAGACACTGATGGAAATGTGTGTGTTTCTTTTATAGTAACCCACTGTCAGAAAAATGGGCCTTTGGTCCAGAGGGGCATATTTGGACTGTTAGGGCTTCTTCAGGTGATAGTCCGGGTCTAATACTAGGTACTTATCTCTAGTCAGTGCATTAAGGCACTGAACCCCACATGTGCTCCCCGGGCACTGACATGGCAGCCCACTGCTCCTAGCTTGCAGGGTGTGTGTATGTGTATACTTACAATGTGCAGCTAGTGATGGGTTAAATGCAAATTTCGGGTGTGTTCGCATGTCGCATGTAAAAATATCTGACAAAACAAATTCTTCTTCTTCTTCTCTAACTGCAGTAAATAGCTGTCAGCTCTCCCCCCTGTGTGGAGAAGCAGCGCGTAGCACTGCCAGGAAAGCGGAGCATTTTACTGCTGAACAACAATGAACAAGAATATGCATTTCAGCCACCTAAAAGATGGCACACCTAAATAAAATATATCCGTTTAGGTGTGCGCTACATTTTGAACATTTTGGGCACTTTACATTGCTCTCAGACAGCCCTTTTCTTTGGCACTACATTCCCTCAACCGCGCAACGTCCGTATTATCCCTCGCATTACGTGGCTGTCTGACGGGCAATGTAAAGCACTACACATTACGCGTACAAGGTGCTGTAACGTGACAGTTAGTCAGGGTTATTGATGATGATTAAGACGGAAGGATTCAACAAGATTAGCCCAACATGTCATAAGACTGTTTAAAATGCGAGCCAACCTGAGCAGAACTGCAAAACGCTGTCTGCACAGGGTCCACGGTGCAGTCGGGATGACCTCAAAGGCTAAACTGACGATAAAACATATTGTTCTGCCAACCGTAGTGTTTCGCCGAGTGTGTAACAAACACAGATTCTAATTGCTGATAAGTATGGTGACATTCTGCTTACTCTGTGTGGATACAGTTGACACCAACATTTTCATTTCAGCACCTGACAGAACAGCTTCAGCAGAATAAGCTCCGGCATGCAGTTGAGAGCAGCACTTCTCTCTGTTTCAAGGGCCATCGAGAGAATTGTTCCTACGGGCAGTGGGATGCGTGAGGTTTCCACCGCGGTTTGTGTAATCTGTTACTCGTGGGTGCAGCTGGGGCACAAGAGGCCGGATGAGCCCGGCTGTTTGCAGTTTGAGCATTGTGTCTGGTATCTTATCCCTCGTGCCAATCAGCATCTTTTGTGGGGATTCGGCGTTGGAAAATAACTCTGTGTCGAATGGGGATGCTGTATTTTTGTGCACGGGTCAGCTATGTCTCCCAAACCTCATTTACTTCATCTCACTCATAATGAAACAGCACTCAAGTGCTAAAGCCGCTCACACCTTTAGCGACTAACTCATGTTTAATCTGGTCTGCACAATCATCATCATGGAGCAGAACATCTGTCTTGATTTCTACTTAGTTGTACATTGATATCATTACACAAAACCATTACACACTGTTAATTAGGGCTGCACTATATATCGTTTAGGCATGAGCATCGCGATGTACGTGTGCACAATAGTCACGTCGCAGGGCCTGTAGGAGGCAAATGAACTCATCTAATTTCAAAGGTACCTGACACACACTGTGCATACAGACTCTGCATGCATAGCAATCCACCAATCACATTTGTTCTTATTAAGTGTGCCGAAGCAGACCACGCCCCTGCACATGGAGTAAGTCGCTGGTAACAACAGTGAAAAATGAGCAACAACAAGAGAAAATTGCGAAAACTAAGACTTGCCAAAAAGAAAAGCAGTCAGTTAACTGGAATTATTTCGGCTACAAGAAGGATGATATTGACCAAACACGAGTTCTGTGTCGACAGTGCCTTGCATCTGTCGCCACAACAAGAGGTAACACAACTAATTTTTCTGACCATTTACGTCAGTACAACACAGCTCAGTCCGACAAAAAGAGGTAAGATCAGTGCAGGTTAATTGTCCACAAGATAGCAGCAGTGCAGCATAACATAAAGTCCTGTATTTTTTCATATCGCAATATATATGGTAGGGTTAAAAAAAAATTGCAATGTCAGTTTTTTCCAATATCGTGCAGCCCTACTGTTAATGGAGCCATGATTCACTTCACACAGGAGAGGGCAAGTGGATCTTATGAGTAGTTATGAGCAGATTGGGTGAGCTTGTAAACCTTCTCACAGTGAAATACAAAACCTGCTAACAAGACAACATTAACATATAAGTCTACAAATGTTGTTACTGTATATGTGACTCTGCTGTGTAAAATGATTATAGCTCTGACAACAGTTGCCTTGGGCAGCATGCTTTTTATTCCTCCACATGTTGGCGTGGCGTGCATTGGGCTGCAGATAATCAGTATTGAAAGAATGTTCAGTCGCCTCCTGGGGACAAATAAAGTCTTTGGAATTGAATTGAAGTGAATTTTGTTCATGTACATTTTGTGAGAAAATTTTATCAGCACCAACTTCACCAACAACTGAGGCTCAGTGCAGCGGAGCTTTCTGCTGGGGTCCTAAATAAGAGGATCAGTCAGTGACGCCACCGCCATACATGACTGTGTATGCGGAGCCAACAGAAGCACTTTCGAATGACGGTGACATCACGTACCAATCCTTGGGCTGATGCCTACAACATCTCTGCTGCAGGGGAATACAGACAGGTGAGCTTGAGTGAGTTACCTTTCTTGATGGAGAGATGGCAGAGGGTGAGGAGGACAGAGACAAATTGATCCCGAGGGAGGGACAAACTTAAATAATAAACAAATACAGAAATACAGCAACGTTACATATAGGAGGTAAGAGGTGGGGAAATGAGGGAACAGAGAAACATTTGAATTGTATTGATCACTGAGATAGCTTTGACTTGGAATGAAGTTGTTCCAATATACAAAAAAAAATAGCTTTGATGTAGTTAAACTACTTTTGCCATGTTGCTGTAGCCTAGTTTGCTACATTTCTCTGGGGGGTAGCTTCGGTGTAGTGAAGCTTAATTTAATGTAGAGTAACTGGTAGCTTAGCTCACTACACTTTCCAAGTAGCTTGCCCAACACTAGTTATGTCAAACACTGTGTACAGTCTTCTGAAGTGAGCATGCTAACCAGATAGCCCCGGCCTGTCTTGTCTCTTAATAGAAAACGTTGTAGCTACCCCAGGAGTCATTCAACACATTTTTTTTCATTTCACTATGTTTTATTTGTTATTTTTCATATTAAAAGGCAATTGCTTACAGATGACACGTTTAAGCTGCAAATGTTAGCGAGCCAAGCTAATAAGGTTATTACTTAAAGCAGTAGCCCAGCATTGTGTCCAGCTGTAGGTAGTATATATCACTAGCTAATACTGCACGTCACTTGTGGGATCAGATCATATTATAAAAAGCTCCATTACTGACCCATTTGCAGGCCTTTCATTTCATAACGAGACCGCTCAACTCACAAAGCTTTCCAACAAGCTCACGGCCCTTACTTTCATTTTTCATTTAATTAGCCGATCTTTTTCCCACCGCCTGACAGAGTTAACGTTAATATGCTCCATAATTGTTTTCTTTCAAGTTGCCTCAGCATGCACAGGGGTATTGGCACCCTTAGCGTAAAGCACTGTAACTTGCATATTCATATTGGAAAGTTCTGGCAGAATTGTTTGTGAAGTCTGACGTATGATTTCATGTAAGTCTTTGAACATCTGGACATGTGGTGGCGTCTAATTAAAAGTGGAATCAAGGTGGGTGCTTCACCGTTTCTCTGTCAGCTGAACTACAGGTCGATTGGTAACTCAGTCAATATATCAATCAATCAGTCAATCAAACTGTATTCATATAGCAACTTTCATACAAATCAAAATGCAATTCAAAGTGCTTTACAAGTGATTGAAAAAAGAACATGGTATAAAAACAGGTTTAGAGACTGATGCACACCAATTGCAACAACAAGAATAGTTCAAATAATTAAAGATAAAATAAGATAAATGAAAGTCGGACTGTACTGTACAACACCACCCTAACCCAAACCTGCTGCAACCTGAGTTAACAAATACCTCACCTCCTCCTATCACTAGAACATCTAGCCCCCTCTCCTCTCCCCCCCAGCCTCTTCATTGAACTATAATTCCACAAGCCTGTGCATGCCACTGACCACATATTGAACACCCAATTGATCGATGTGCACATGGGCCTTGAGTACGTGCTGCTGATTATCAAGGTGTGTTCCAGTGTTGAATCACCCAGGTGGAATGAGCTGCGGGGCTGGCTTGATAATGAAGCCAGGCTGAACACCAACATACATTCATTCCCTTCCTGTCCCGCGAGGTGTTCGATACTGAAGGCTCGTGCCACAAGAGGCGTGTGAGCCACTGCAGTTCATCATTATGCTTCATGTGTTCTAGAAAGTCAAAAGCCAATTTTCTCATTCCTGCTCGCATTTCCATCAAGTTTTATCTGAGATTTGATTTTCGCAAACGATCTGTTTGATTGCAAATCATAAGGTTGTTCTTTGTAATTGACTGTCGTAGTACTCCGGCAACTGAATTAAATTTGCAAAGGGGATGAACACAATCTGCTCACAATCTGCTCAGTGTTTTCTTGTTCTTTGGAACACACACCAACTAGCACATAAAGTCGTTTTGTTTCACTCGCTACATCAGTCCTCTGTCTCTTTCTATCTCTCTCAACCTGCCACTGCTGTTTAACAATGATGTAAACTGGGAGGATTGTCAATGGCATTCTACAAAATGACTAAATATACTTCTTATTACAAAATATCATGACTTAGTGACCAAATAACATTGTTACTCAGGCATAGTTAGATGCACAAATGTAAATCAATTCATTTACAGAAATACAGGAACGAAGGACTGGCAGTTAAAGCAACAGGATGTAACTTTTCAGGTCATGATATTGTTATGACTTTAAGCATGGTTTTAAGTTAGCCCCTACATTACGTCTGACACATTGTTACACACCTGAGATTTGCATTTACAACAGTGGCATTGCTCTCACAAATTGGTGAGGGGGCAAATTGTACAACATGTCAATTTCTACATAATGTTGCTTTAAGTTTAATATAGTTACAATCTAAAACAGTTAAATTTGGGAGTTGAGTGACTTGCTGGTTATTGTACATTAACTTCCTGTTGACATAGTAACATACGCGGTCCCAAAATAGTTTTTCCCATAAGCTTAAATGATGAGGGGTCTGTCTATAAAATAGTGGTTTCACTTCCCTGGTGGTGTGGTTACTCTTGAAAATGATTTTTTTTTTCTCTCTCAGAATTTGATGGTTGGTCAGACAACATTTGGAAAGTCTTAAGGAGCCACACAATTGAATAATTGTATCCCTATTCAAATTAGCAGAGGGCTTAACAGGAAGCTAGCTGCTCAGCAGGTGGGAGCTGTGTGTAGGACGTCCACAATTTCTGGTTTAATGTGCCACTGAGCAGATTTCATAGGAATGAACAGGGCTTTGAATCTGACGATGTATCCGTTTCTTCATTGTGAGTCCATAAGAATTAACATGGAGTCTTTACTAGCTTTGAAATATCTCTTCTAAGGTTGGAACTCATTTAATTAAATCACAAGTTTGAAACTAACCAGTGGTTACTAATTGCGTAGAGAGGTCTTTACACCCTTTTATTCTTCTGTATGTGATGGTGAATTCTGTTTGGTCGCAACACAGTAAACACCAGATGATACATCAGAGGGCGAGGAGGGAAGTTGGCAAATGTGACAAAGTGTGTTACATTACATTTCTGCCTGAGTCACATTGGATAGATTTTTACTTGTAATGATGGTTGTTCAACAATGAAGACGACAGCTCCATTGATTTTCAATTGTGAGTCCCGTAGTGGCAGAAAGTGTGTTTTTTTTTTTATAAAAAAGGATGCAGCGCAAAATGTAGGACTCCTCGGATTTTGGATTTTGGAAGTTGCAGACTGAAAGCTGAACACCATTTCACACCAGAAGACCATTCCCGGCTCGACAGACACACTCTGCCGAGACCCCGCTGACCTCAATAAGGTAAGGAGTGACGTATCGGCGCGTGTGCTCATAGCACAGCAGTGCATCTGCTCGTTTGCCGTGTGTGTTGTCATGTGTGTGACAGGCCATCAGTCATGATTGGATCCCTGTGCTGTGGCGGGGAAGAGCGGTTCTCCCTCAGGGAGAGAAGGACGCAGCGTGGCAGTGATGGAGTGAGGTGTACGCAAGGTTGTGTGTTTGTGTGTGTGTCAGTGTGGATGTAAATGAATGAATGTGCATAACTGGTGGCCTGTACTTGTTGTTGGAGTGACAGCTGGCTGCTTCAAATGCTCTGTCGGGAAAAAATGCCGCCCAGTCCTATAGGACAGAGCAAACAAAAATACCACCACCACCAGCAGAGCTTTAATCATCCACCCTCTGTGTTCTCTCAGTGTCCTCGCCTCCTGTTTCATCTTTAATTCTATTTAAATTTCGAAACCTTGCCTTTTCTCTGCAAATGTACAGTATCTAGATCCCTGTGCCCTTCGGTTTTCATCTTCCTATCTGTCATCTGTGCGTTATCCAGCTGCTCTGCTCTGACTCACACCACTAGCTGTGTGTGTGGAGGATCTTGTACTTTTGTCTCTGTGAGGAGCAAAAGACTTTGAGGACAACTAAAGTGAGCATAATAAAACTGTGTTGGTCCGCACTTAATGCTGTGTTATTTCAAGCTTGTTCTCCTCGGAAAAACGACCATAAAACTTTTTTTGTACTTATTTTGCCGCAATGCCGAACCTAAACCTGATTTTTCTTTTCTTTCTTTTTTTTTTTTTTACCTGTGCCCGTTTGGAACGTTGGTTGTGCATGCCCTCAGAGAAGAATGCTAGGTGTGCGCAAGTTGCACTATCGTCATGAACAGTAGGGGCAGTGTAGCGGGAGAATGGGGATGTGACTGGTCAGGAGTCGACAAAGCAAGTCAACGACAGCAGGGACAACAAGCTAACGTGTGCCATCAAGTGGTATCCTCCAGTAACACGAGTAGTAAAGTAGTAGTAAGTAGTGTATATATATATATATATATATATATATATATATGTATATATATATATATATATATATATATATATATATATGTATATGTATATATATATATATATATATATATAATATTTTCCCTGTGTTACATTATTCTTGCATTTCTGAACTGCCGAGCGGGTGCCAGGAGATGCCACGAACATGCCACAGGTTGCCACTGCGGTGCCACTACCTGCCAATGCCACTGGGAGGATCTAGCTGTCTCTCCTATCAACCATTGCCCTACATATGCAGTTTTTACACTGCATCATTCATCGGTCTGTGTTGTGTGCAAAGCTGAGCGGGGATCTGGAAAACACCATCGACATTGTGAATTTCATCCGCTCAACCTCCAGCCTACAACACAGCTTTTCTCATATGACTTCCATCAAAACAAAGGCATGTTGCTCCATGACCAATGAGAAGTTGCATGAGTGTCTTACCGGATCACAGCGCTCGGACTACTGCACGACACTATCAGCAAACACACGACTACACACCCAGACGCTGTGTTTGTTGTGGCCAGGGATTTTAACCACTGCAACCTTCAGAATGTCCTCCCCAAGTACCACCAGCACGTGAGCTTCCGGATGAGGGACAACAACATTCTGGACCACGCCTACAAGGCTTCCCCCCCGGCCCCACTTCAGACAGTCCGACCACATCTCCGTGTTCCTCTACCCATCTTACTGGCAGCTCCTCAAACAGCCCCCCCCAGTAAGTAAAACTGTTAAAGTATGAAACAAAGACATTGATCTTGTGCTGCAGGACTGCTTTAACGGTATTGACTGTGATGTGTTGAAGACTGCTGCTGTGAGAGAGGACTGTACTGTGGACTTAGAGGAAGACGCTTCAGTGGTTACTGGTTACATCAGCACATGCATAGACAATATTGTCCCCACCAAGTGCTACAAAACATACCCAAACTAAAAAACTGTGATGTGCGGTCCATGCAGCGTGCTCGCTCCACTGCCTTTGCCTCTGGTGACGCTGAAGGCTACAAAAAGGCCCGATATGACCTATGTAGATCCATCAGAGAAGCCAAGAGACAGCACAGAGTGAAGCTGGAGGAATACTACACCACCGCGGATCCCTGGCGCATGTGGCAGGGCCTGCAACACATCACAGACTATCAGCAGCGGAGCAGGGGGGTCACAACCAGCCAAAGCGCACTACCAGATGAGCTGAACGAGTTCTACGCTCGCTTCGATGCAATCAAGACCAACAAAGGGACTCTACCAACAGAGGCAGCACAGAGCTCTTCACTCACGGTGACATCAGCTGAGGTGTGCAGGGCGCTGAGGAGAACGAACCCCCGGAAAGCAGCAGGCCCTGATAACATCCTGGGCCGTGCACTGAGGGTCTGCTCAGCGGAGCTGGCTGAGGTGCTAACAGATATTTACAATCTGTCCCTCTCACAATCTTCTGTGCCCACCTGCGTCAAGACCACCACCATTGTGGTGATGATGCAGTAAACACGGCCATCCACACAGCTCTCACACATCTGGAGAACAAGGACACGTATGTTCGAATGCTGTTTATCGACTACAGCTCAACATTCAACACGGTCCTCCCAACCAGACTGGCTGAGAAGCTCCTCATCCTCGGACTGACACCTTCCCTCTGCAGCTGGGTCCTGGACTTCCTCACAGACAGACCCCAGACAGTCAGAGTTGGTACCCGGACATCAGGCACAAGGATGTGAGTACAGGGACCCCGCAGGGCTGTTTGCTGAGTCCTCTTCTGTACACCCTCTTCACCTACGACTGTGCCTCCACCCAGCGCAACACCACCATCATCAAGTTTGTGGATGACACAACAGTTATCGGACTGATCACTGGTGGGGCGGAGACAGACTATAGGGAGGAGGTGGCTCAGCTGGTGTCCTGGTGCCACACAAATAGTCTCTCCTTAAATGCAGAAAAGACTAAGGAGATGATTATCGACCCGAGGAGGAGGAGCGACCAGCACAGCCCACTTCACATCGGTGAGGCACAGGTAGAGAGGGTGAAAACCTTTAAATTCCTCGGCACCCACATCAGCGAGGACCTCTCCTGGTCTCACAACACCCAGCATATTGCCAGGAATTCTCAGCAGCGGCTGTACTTCTTAAAAAAGCTGAGGAAATTTAGACTGTCCACCAAACTCCTCAGCAACTTCTACAGATGTACAGCGGAGAGCATCCTGACCAACTCCATCGCAGTGTGGTTCGGGAACTGCACGGTACAGGAAAGGTAGGCTCTCCAACGTGTGATTAAAACTGCACAATACATCTGTGGAGCAGCCTTCCCATCATTTCAGGACATTTACAACACCCGGGTCACAAAGAGGGCACACAACATCACCAAGGACACTACACAACCCCAGCACACACTGTTCACACTGCTACCATCTGTCAGACGCTACAGGAGCGTGAAAGCCAGAACAACCAGACTTAAAAACATTTTTTATCCACAGGTCATCAGGCTGCTGAATGACTCTGTCTCCTGACAACGCCGTATACACAACCATTCAGCACTGGGAACTACATTTGCACTATATTCAATACTGTGAACTATATTTGCACTGTGCACATTTCTTCAATATCCAATGTATATATTCAGTATTCTTATATCTTATTGTCCTTCAGTGCCTTCTGCTGCATGCGAACATTGCACATGTTAACATGCTTGTCATGTATCTATTTCTTTTAAAAGGATCTCTGGCTATGAAGACTTGTAGTTCTTAAAAGATAAATGTTAGTATCAGTTATAATAAAGTGATATAAAAAACCTTCTTGATGTCTTCGTTTTTTTAAAATTTGTAAAAATAGTTTAACTCGTAGGTCGCCAGTGTTGTTAACGTCGCAATGCACTCTGGGTAGTGACGTCAAATGGTTGCACTGGCGGACTTCGGGACCCTGTTGTGACTGTTCAGCGACATTTCATGTCATCTGTTCAGCCTTTTCAATTTGAACCCGAGCGAAACATTAATGAGGAGGACAGCACTGACAATGTTTCACAAAACGAGCATCAAAATGAAGAGCAGGAAAGACGGGATGAGGCGAGAGTGGGACAAAACCGGTGGTGTATGTGCGGCAACTGCGTCTCCATGGTAACCGAAAGGGAGAGAGTTTGTTGTCAAGAGCTCGCAGATGTTCACGGTAAGCTATTGTGTGATCAAACTTATTCCAATATCAATAATTTTGGAGATTATTAGCATCCAGAGCAGTTGTGTGCTTTATAGATAATTAGGATATACAGTGAAACGCACAACTTTGATCATTTTTGCAGATATCCCGTGCGTCACAGCACACGAAACCTTTGATGCAGTTTGCCTCAACCGAGACGTCTTATGGGCTGCCCTTGTCAGCCTCCACGACACTGTAACGTTACACTTACTGATTGCTTAACTGACTAAAGAGGTGAATTATCTTCCTCTGTGACCAGTGGCATGTCCGATGGTTCGCCTAACGTTACAGAAGCGGCAACTGCAGGAGCGGGTTGTCTGCTCAGGAGAGCATCCAGCGTCTCTTGTCTCCTTATGTGGGAAAATTGTCGGAAAAGCATTTGGTTTTAGTCTGCGTTTATACCCAGCCGCTCCGGTGAGCTCTTTCAGCAGTTGCGGATCAAATGCATCAGGAGAAAAATGTCGAGAACACAGCCGTGGATCTTTGGGAAGTTGTGTCCGTCCATAGGCATCTTCCCACTCCTTTCTCCTCTTCTTGTCAGTAGGAAAGCAGTGTAAACTCACGTCACTCCCCTTGTTGCCTTTTGACTGGAAATTGTATCCACAAGCAGCGCAATGTAGCATTTTACTTAACTGTGCAAACGTAAACAAACACTAGCATCAATAGCTATTCTACCAAGTGCAACCATTTTACGTCATCGCCCCTAGAGTGCATTGTGCACGGAAAACATGGCAACCTACGTAGGTCAAAATATGTACTAAATATTATAGATTTTTTAATCAATGGCAATATTTTATGAGTTTCTAACAACATATTTTAGTACAAGCGAACAACTGTGGCTTATTAGGGCCTACAAGTCATCATAGCTGGGGTTCCTTTTAAGTATATTTTATATTTTTTGTGTTTTATATTTTTGTGTGAAGGGAAACTTGCAAATTAAGAATTTCATTGCTTGGTGCAAACTATGTGTATATGACAGTGAAACATCTTGAATCTTGAATGTAGCAAAATATAAATATGGACTTTGGTTAAAAAGCTCCTTATGTGAAAGTATTAAAGTTAAAGAAAATGGATATGTGTCATTTGTTCATACTAATATAATATCTATTATCATCAAGAGTTATTTTTTAGCCATTAGTTGACAAATATTCTGTGTGGTCCACAAGCCCCCAGTGATTTTCATATTCGGTCCACTTGCTCTTGAAGTTGAAAAGCCCTGCTGTAGAGTCTAGTTTGCCCTCAGCATGAGAGGATGAAGAAGTAGTGCCTCAAAGGCGAGAAACTGCAACAGCCAGAAATAGAAGCAAAACATTACTTTGCCTAACTTTGGCTTTTCCATTGCTGGAGATAGCTCTTGGCTAGCAGACTTACATATTGCATCATCAGGGGCGCCTTATAGGGGGAAAAGTTAGGACAATTCCAAGGGCCCCTGACTGACAGGGTAAAAAACTAGGTAAAAACTAATATAAAATTATTAAACCATCATCATTGAGTATAAATTTCAAATATAATAATAAAATTAATGATCTCTTTGTTTTTACTTGTTTTTGGCAGTAAAAGTTAAATATCCCCATTGACTGACCACCCCCCTGTCTCTGCATGAAATGGTTTGGTCCTGCTTTAGCACACTTCTGGTGTTTAGTTGCAATCAGTAGATGCACCAGAACTACAGCGATCACGATGTTGCCTAAATCAAAATCTGTTTTTCAAAAACGAAAAAAGAGGAGAAAGAGAGAGGAAAGAAAGAGGAAAGGGTGTCAATCTGCAACCCAGTGTTGCACCAAGAAAGGTGGGTAGCCTTCAGTCTGTGAGTGGTATTAACCTGTTGGCTTCATGTCCATCGTGAAATAAGCTAGCTAGCTACAGACTAGTGTTAGCCTACATTTCATCAACATTTAATCAGTGCAGGGAGACATTTAGCAAGATATTCACATTAAATCATTGTCCCTGTTCCTTTTTTAGCAGGGACGGCCTTCCATTCCGACACACCTCCATTGCGAAACCCCTCCATTCCGAAACACCCCCACTCCGAAACACCGCTGTTCCGACGCTCCCCCCAAAACACCGCTGTTCCGAAATTAAACACCGCTATCCGTGGTGCTGAAATCCCCACTTCCAGCCGCACTCGCACAATTCTGAAGTGGGTTAAGGTTAGGGTTAGTTCGGAGTGGGGGGGTTTCGGAATGGAGGGGTTTCCCCAATAGCCTTTTCGGAATAGCGGGGTCTTTGACAAAAAGGGAAACGACGCCATTACGATGAATTGAAGTCTATGTTCGGAACAGCGGGGTTTCGGAAAGGCGGGGTGTAACCCCTTTTAGCAGACTTAACAACAGATGAGTCAGCAGCAGTCTCCCCATACCTGTCCCCTCCCTGTCCCAGTGAAGAAGGTGAGCAACATTGTGAAAACCTATTGATTTAGTGACCCTTGATCTGTTTTGTAGCACTATAATAACCCTGGTGTGGAAATTCCATTTTACATGTCAACTTTATTTTCTTTTTGGCTAGGGCTGCACAATTCTGGAAAAAATGTGAATCACGATTTTTTTGCTTAGAATTGATCTCACGATTCTCTGGCACGATTTTTTTCACAAAATGTTTATTGCACTGATGAACTTGAATAAAACAACACAAAAAACATCGTAGAAGGGCAGAGGCATATTACTCCTCTGCCAAAGCAATGTTTTTTTTTGTTTTGTTCAAGTTCTATCATTGGATGAGAAATGATTTTTACAAAAGTAAAAAAAAAAAATTAGTCTCCAAGATGATACCTCGTGTTGTACAGTGTTTATTGGGGCCGTATCTTTGGCTAGGTGATATGTGATAGCTGCTGTGATGGCTTTCTAAAACGGAGGCGTAATATTCCTCCTTTTCCAAAAGCTGCCTCTGGGGTAGGCGTAAACATGTGACGTGACGTGAAGCCCGAAGTTGAGCTGTGAACAGTTAACAACAAACTTGTCTTCAAAATAAGAGGTTTCCATTGCACCCCATTGGAGTTTAGAACTGCGTTCTTAGCGGAGGGCTTTTAGTTTGAAAGTAGCGACCGTTCCTAGCTTGTGGCTACAACAACAAGCTAACACAACCACACAGCTAGAGATCCAGGAGGCGCTAGCATCTCCTGGATCTCAGCGGCTGTCCAGTTGACCATCTAGTAGGCAAGGTGGAAATAAGTGTACCCTCCGAGGCGGAAAATCGGCGGACCAAAACAGACCCCCTGCCGCCCTCTGTCAAAAACTGCGGACCGAGCCGCCAAAAGGACGGGCAAATTGGCGGCTTGCTGGCCCGTCTAACAACAGCTTCTCACTCACTCCTTCCAAACACTCAACTGCAGGCGGGCTTCCTCCACTGAATCTCATGTTGTAAGGACGCTTTACCACAGGTTGAGGGAAGAGGCAGCGGCAGTGCTGCGTTTGGGGGCACTTCAAAAAATCCGGGAGGAAAATAGGAACATTCGTTTGTGATTCAGCTCGAGATATAAAATGCTTCAGAATCGCTGTGTGTAGAAATGAGATCACGTATGTGCGAATCGAGATCGCGATTTTTTAACGATTTTTTGTGCAGCCCTATTTTTGGCATATATGTGCAGCTCAGTTAAAAAAAATGCTGTTTTCATTGTTTTGAGATGATAATTTATTTTGATTGAAAAAGTAATATATATTTAAGTCTGTTCGTTTTTCTTTTTTTTAATCATTCATTCATGTTAAGAGAATTTTCCATTTTGAAATTTTACAATAAAAATACATTGAGACGGTGAAAGATGGCCTTCAGCACATTTTTTATGGTGGCTTTTAATCTTGCATCAAATAGTGAACTGCATACTGTATGCAGACTTGCATGTACAAATCACCAGCAGTAAATATTGTACTAGTACTAGTATTGAACTACCAGACGCAAGACCGTTGCAAGCCTTTAATTCGTTATGTAAAGCTTTTGATGGCACAGTTAGGTCCTAGAGATGTGGTGACAACAGCTGCGCAGAGGGGCCCAATTTGATTTTTTTGTCATGGAGCCCAAAATTCCAGACGGTGCCCCTGTGTATCTTTAATGTGACCAGGGGTTAGAAATGATAAAAGGTCCATAATTTCACTGACTATTTAAAGAAACAGTCCATACTTGTATATTTATTACATTCAAAATGAAGTTAGTATCTGTGAATTTCTGTACGCACAAACATCCTACATCCTGGACATGTGTAGCCTAGCTTAGCATTGAGACTGAAGCAGTGGGTAAATGCTACACTGTAGCTCTGTCAAAAACACCCCTTCTATGAACTACACAGCTGTCTTATTTATACATTTAAAAAGAAATGTGAGAATGACGTGTATCCGACTCACATGGAGTTCGATGGTTGGTTCTCGTAAGGATATAGAAGCCGATGTGTGCCTAATGTGGGTGTTTGAGTGTGTACATGTGTCACACAGTGCTGAATGACTGCATCTCCTTATTGCTCGAACAGGAAATCCATTCTGTCAGTCTCCTCCCTAATTGTCAGGACACACACACATGCACACACGCAGCACATGCTCATAAAATCACACAAATGGCCACACAAGTCCCTCACTCTCACTAAAAATCAGAGACAAATACGCACAACTGTGTACACACTCGCACACACATATAGATTACTCTGGCTAATCTGTGCACATTAAGGCCATTAGCACAAACATTATCTCTTTGATCAGTGATTATAGCAGCCATATACCAGAGCAGCGATGAAGCCTTTCGCAAATTCAGAGTGTTTTTGCATCATCTGAGGGAGGCCGACCCTTCCCTGGGCCATTAGAGACTGAACTCTACGTTTTATTGACAAGACACTGGGTGAGGAAAGAAGTTCACCACTCTGTCAAACCCACAGCGGATAGTAAAAAGCACTTAAGCCTAATTAGCCTGAGTTATACGCCGACGTTTCAGCAGACAACACCAGATGGTATATTTCTTCTTTTTTCACAGTTAAGGGAGGTGTTGATTGACTCCATACTATGTTTTTTTCTGCTCTCCACTGCAAAGGATTCTCCAACCTGAACACTTAGGCTTCTCTGCATTGCTACAGTTTTGTAAATTCTCTCAGATCACAAGGACTGTACGGGTGCACACAACAAGGGGCTGCATGTTCTCCCTTACCTGAGGCGCTTTAGTTCATCCCATCCTAACTAGATTTACTTTTGTTGAAGATCTAAAGCTTGATTTATGATCTATCCTCTAGCCGCTCGTGTCTACCCAATCATACTGTGTGAGAAAATGTGACAGTGTCCTCGAGGTAACAATATTCTCAAGTGTCGAGTGCAGTTTTTACTGTCGGATCATTTCTGTCGAGCATTCTCAAAAGTATTGAGCGGACTGCCTGTGTGCTTCTGCTCTCTGTGCATGTTTTTTTAAAATGTAAATCCAAAATAGAGAATTAAAGCTGCAAGCAGTGATGAACGGGCCCTCGCAGTCCACGAGCGTCGGGGCATGCTGCCGTCGGGGTGTGCTGCGTAGATGTATTCGGGGCAAGACCCTCTACATGTCTGAGCAATTTGGAGTAGATGGCAAATTGTATGTGGAAGTTATAATGAGTTGATGGTTTTATGGCGAAGCATCAAAATGGACCGCGCCACCAGGTGTGACGTAGGTGAACGCTTTTGATAAGATTTCGTCTACAGACACTACTTGCAAAGTTTGTTGCAAATTGGTCAAATGGCCTAGGAATAGTTCTAAAAAGTAAGTTTATCATTTTTTCACAGAGCCTCAGGACCTCATGGGGAAGTAGTCACCTGTGTTTCATGTCACTGGGACAGACCAATGTGGCGATATGCAACACTTTGTGTTTTGAGCAAAATGTACAGGAAGTTGTTATTTAATAACTTGAGTATTGCTGGGAATATCAAAATTCTTTTAATAACTTTTTGTCAGGAGAGTCCACAGATGCTGTGTGCAAAGTTTCACGGAAATCAGTGAAATCACCTGGGAGGAGTTTGAAAAAGTAGGTTTGCAACATTTTGCAAATTTGCGGAAAAAAAACGGTAGGCGGAAATGGGCGTGGCCTATATCACGAGATTCAGCACAATTCAGTGAACGCTGGTATATAAAATTTTTGAATTTGCGACAAAGTATGAGTTATAAGACAAAACGCACTTTCCTTGATTATAGCGCCACCTAGTGGCGGAAATCAAGGATAACAATGGATTGTGAAATTTGTTGGCAGGTGTGACGTATATTCCAAGTTTGGTGAGTTTTGGTGAGCAATAGGTCTCGACTTGCACGGGCCCTAATAACACTGTGCTCGACTATGTCACAAGACAGCGGCAAAGCAGAGGGACGAGTAGATCAGTTGTTGTTTGCCTGATTATGGTAAGTGCCGAAATGTCACAATAAATGTATTTTTGCAAGTCAGACAGTGTGTGGGATTTTCCTCGCAACTACTTGAATTAAATCTGAAAGATTTTGAAAGTATCAAAGTTCTCAGTTAACATTTTCCACTCCATTGGTATAACGTCCTACAGTGTTCTTAAATCCTGGTCCTCAGGGCTCCCTGCCCTGCATTTTTTAGAAGTTTCCCTGCCCCAACGCATCTGATTCCAATGATCAGCACGCCATCAAGCTGTGCAGGAGCCTGATGAAGACCCATTTATTTGAAGCAGGTGTATTGGAGCAGGGAAACATCTATGCAGGGCAGGAGGCCCAGAGGACCAGGACTGAGGAGCACATTTATGTATTCAATAATGAACACTTTGGGAGATCCTCCGCAGGCTTTCTGTGTAAAACAGCGCCTCTCTGATTTGCTCCTCCATAACTAGTTTTACCGCACCCGAGATGGAAAATCCCCGGAGCTGGCTGCATTGACACTTTGCAACCTGTGACAACCCCCTTCTCCTCGTCTAACAAGCCTGTAGTGCAGTTGTGAGACTCAGGTTTGTGCAGGAGACCAGATTTTTTCTTATCCTCAGTGCTTTGAAGTTTAGTTTCTCTCTCCTGCATCTCTGTCTGTACTTATAGATATCTGCAGTATTTTACTGTTCATCATGTTCCCTTTTAGCTGTTTTCAGAAGTTGCACTATGTAGTTTTGGGGAAGACATATTAATTAGACAAGAACGATCTTCATTGAGAGATGTTATTTATGCCTTAACAAATTAAACACAAATTTCCTTCATCCTCATGTCTGACATTTTTCATACTGTTTTACAATGTTTATATGTAGTGGACTCTGCCACCTTTTCTAGCTTCAAACAGTGTTCTGCGACTTTGTTTTCCTCTGAGAGCAGCTTGTTTATTCAGGTCTGAAAAAGATAAACATTTCTGAGTTTGTATTATTACCCCATTAATATTGTAATATCACAATTCTGAGTTCGAATTCATTCTTCAAAACTACATAGTGCCCCTTTAAATTGAAATGAGCAGTAACATAAACAAAAGATTTCCTGGTTGTGCTGCTTCATAATAAAAGTGTTTATATCACTAAATAGCAGCAGACTTTTATAGTGAAGAATTTGCAGGAAATTAAATGTGTAAAAATAATTCAATAATGTGCTAAATTAGTGAAGTGGTGGTTCTTTGATAATACCGCGAGGAGGAAATTATGTACAACCGCTCCTTTAACTGTTACTCAGGGGTCAGCTTGTCATCAGTTAAAGTGAAACTCTCGCCAATAAGCAACCACGGCTTTATTTGCGATTGAGTATGAGTCAAACCTTCGTGTAAAAGCATAATTACGACGAAAGACGCACTTTTAAGATTTACCGTAGTTGGGTTTTCGGGCACGTTCAGATGCAGCAGCTAACGTGAGTTGTTCAAAAACCTTCTTTTTCATAAACTTTGTGTCAACAAACAATGTTCTCAATGCTTGTGTTCATGTGTAGAGACCCTGGTGATGCTACGAGCAAAGTTTCATGTTGTGTCGAGCCTTCTTAGTGTTTTAAAACGTAGTAATTATGCTTTTACACAAAGGTTTGACTCATATTCAATCGCAAATAAAGTCTCGGTTGCTTTTTGGAGAGAGTTTCACTTTGAAGACACAGCTTCAAGCCGCTAGCCCTGCTGTATTGGAAATACAAAGCTCTGCTGCGCTGGACTGACATGCCGGGTCAAAACAAGCCAGCATGTGTACAGAAAAGCATCATCTCAGCTTCCACAGCAGCAGAGTTGCTTTTTTTTCCAAGCTTTCAACATTACCATGTTAGCTTGACCACTACAGAATGCTCTACCTTTAACAGCTTTTAAAACTCAACGCTATATGACAGGGTGACATTTTAACTTCCAGTAAGCCTCCAAAGAAAGTTTTTGCTCAGGGTCAACGAAAGGTTTGAGCCATTACAACTGGCTGCAGTGAGCCGCCCTCAGCTTCAAATACAGGGCCTGTGTCCGTTTGTCTAATTGCTGTAGCTGCTGGGTGAAAAAAGCCTTTTTCCTATGGCCTGATGTCACATGTTGCATTAGAGGTTTTCATCTCCTTGGCATGAAACATCCTGGGGGGAAGCTTTGTAATGATTAACCGAAATCTTGCACACAACATCAACTTTCCGGAACCTGTTGGTATCAATACTGGCATTCAAGTTCGTCAAGGTTTGTGGTCTAAAGCACTCTGAATACAAAAATGCAACACAGTGGGAACAAACAACATCCAGCTGAAGGTCTGGTGCACATTCCTGTATTACGATTTTGAAGTTATTAAATTTCTTATATCACCTCACCTCAATAAATATTCTTTCTTTTAGTTCCTGTGGCTGCTGCTTTGGTGGGCGGTCGTTTGAAGATTAAGTCACATTTTCTCGTTCCCTTCCATTCATCTTCATCCTCGTCCCCCAGCGGTTACTGTTACTCCCAGTCTGTTTACATTTGGTGTCAACACATTAAGTAATATCTTCAGGAATAACAGTTGCCGAATTAGCAAGGAGGCCCACATGGTTGAGGATTTGTCAGAACTTGTTTTCACAAAGCAACATTAGATTTCCTAGCTCAACAAGTTGCAAAATTAAGTGATTTTTTTTTTCAAAGGGGATCTGGGGACATTCTCTGCCGACATTGCCTATATTGGTTACTGTAGCTATTTGTAAAATTTCACCTGTTCAGCGCTAATAAAATGTTAACTTCTTTCATAAATTTAGTGTAATGATTAAATCAATTTAAATAGTCAGTTCAAACACCTGCTAAATGTTGGCAGGTAAGATGCATCTTAGACACTAAAGTAGACAGAATGGCACCGTAATGCCACAATAAACTGACATTTGATTTTAAAATAAGGCAAGAATAATTTTTAATTTGTTGTGCTGACGAGTCGCTTACCGAGTGCAGTAGAGTTCCGCAGCTCAAGGATGAAAATGTATGATTATTACTCCATGGAAATGCAATCAAAGTCCATTTGTGTCTTGCCTACCAGCTTATAACAGTTATTATCGAGAGTGGACAGGGAAAAGAACGGAATTGAGCATTTCTAACTGCACTCGGTAATCGACTCGTCAGGGCTTCCCCACAACAAGCAAGCTGCTGCAGTAGAGTGGTGAGTTGTGTTCTCTTTTCAATAGAAATCCGGCAAAGCTAGCAGATGTTTGATGCCTCGAACTATGTGCTGCGACCCTATTTGTACTGTTGCTGAAGTTTGGTGCTGTTGGTGAGCATTATTTGTGGCTATGAGTGGCTTTTTGATGGTGGTTTCTTGGTTGGAGGCATAGACTGCAGTGTTACTGTGCGTTTTTTTCTGAGGTTGCTAAAACTACATAAGCTAGTGGTCGGAAAACTTAATCTCTTGAGTGGGGGTCTTACTCAGTCTCACAGTGTGTTAGACCATGTATTATATTTACACTGAAATATCCCTTTAATCTTAGTCTCAGTGCAGTCTCTGATGAAAGATGATGGAAGACAAGACTGTGAGTGAGTCTAAAGAATCAATTCGAAGGACTCTTTAACGCAAACAAACTGACCTGATTCCACGTTTCACTTCTCTCGTTCGCTTCTGTCGTTCTCCCAGACTCGTCGCTGTGTTGTTCACTGCTTAGTTATCAGAGTGGTGAAGAGGACTGAGAGCCAGCCAATCGTATGCTGAGTCTAGGGCACTGTTGTCGAATTGTAGCCAATGATAAACAGGAAAGCATAGCAACCGTTTCCATGAAAAAAAAAAAAAAAAACATTTAATTTCTTTAGTAGCTCATCGTTCTCGTTCAGTCAGTCAGTCACCCTTAGCTTACCTTCAATACATGTCAATTTAATGTCAAGGTGAATCTACACATTATCCACTGTTGTGCTGTCTAAATGTGCACATAATCATGAAGTTGCGGCTATGTATTTGCCTTGAACTACAGTGTTATGTTGACCGCTAGCACAATCGCTTGAGAACGAGGAGCTGAGAACTGTGTGTTACATGATTCACCACTAAACAACGTTGTACCGGAAACGCGACTGAGCAAACGAACAAACGAACAAACGATATGAACGATTCTTCCTGCCGAACTGACCGACGGGAACTGAATCTCGACGTCGAATGAAGTTAACTGCCTCATCCAAAGTAGTTCTGGAAATATCGTTCACTTACAAAGTGCCTTCTAGTTGCAAATGTATAAATCAGCGTGCCAAAAGGAAAACATGAGGCAAATGGAATTGACAGTTATTGGACAAAACTTGCACATGTGAGGAATACCATATGATGTGGGATGACTGTTGTTGAAGTACCACTTAGAAACACATGATTACTGGTTGCAGGTATATGAAAAATGAAAGGTCTGGTACATTTTACAGTCTTTAAAACCTTCAAACTTTTAAAAATCCCACCTTTTCCAATCAAAGTTTCCCAACACAACAGCAACAGATGCAATCTGAAAGCCATATTGTGTCTTAAACATAGTGATTAGGAAAGCAGCAACTGAGCGAGCAGCATCTACTTTTATCAGGCTCAGTCATGCGTGTCAGATGTGAAAAATGAAAAACAATCTTGAATAAATTACAGCTCTGACGCTGTGCATGGAGCTTGCTGCTCTTTACTTTGAGACCTTGTTTTCCTGCTGTTGGCAGCGGCTCTGATTCAGCCGTACTCGGGGCGCACTTATTAATTAGAAGACAGATTCTTTGTGTTTTCTGATATGCATAATTCATGCCATAATTATAAAACAAGCATGAATGATACTATTTTTCCTCCCAGGTGGTCACATTTCATCACGTTAAATCAATGTGCCTGACATGATTTGTTTTAACGAATCTGCTCTGATAATAACAAATGGCTCTTGTTTTTTGCAAAACACACTTTTTGGGTTTGTTTGTCTCTGTTGCTAAGAGTTAGATGAGAATAACAACCACTCTCTTGTCTGTGTGCTAACGATGGAGCTGGAGCAGGAAGCAGATCATCTTAGTTTAGCATAAAGACAGGAAGCAGGCAATTATGAAACTACAAGTTAGCTTAGCATTGGTCTGACTTACTGGATGTAGACTGTTGGTATAAAGGCTCCCACACACAGCCCAGACTCAAACCGACGGCCAATTGCCTTTATCCGACCACTCCGTTGCCTCTCGTCTGACCCGTTCAACAGAAGTTGCATTGAAACATATGTGTACGTTCTGCATTTGCGTGAGATGCAGGAAGTCTCCTTAACAGACTCCCGTGCCAGTAATCCAAAGCATGAAAACAGGAAATGACGGAACGGAGTGCATTGAAAAACAAAGCTCACACTATAGAGTTCAGCGGCAAACACAGAATTCCGCCTCAGAGTCGCTAGCATACCGCCAATCAGAATGATCATACAGAGCATCCAATGGCTCAGACGGCCAACAGCCAACGTTGTCAGACTTCGCAAGTTGAATCAGAGCAGACGCTGTCCACGCGGTTTCAAAAGCTTCCAACGCAGCTGAACACACCGAACAGATTTGTTCCCGAACTTGTCCGAGTCTCCCCAAACACTTCAGATGGCCAAAGGTTGGCCCGGTGTGTTTCAGGCTTAAAGCCTGACATTCCCTCCTTCCTTTTCCGTTTCCATCGCAGTTTCAACTGATGCGAGAGTAGACAAATTCACATCGAAGACAAAGGCCAGATGTTTGTGGGCGTTTGTTTTTAACTGTAGCTAGGCTAGATGTTTTCCCTTGCTTCCAGTCTTTATGCTAAATGAAGCTAATTAGCTACCAGCGTTAGCTCCTCAGTTAAATAACTGCAAATAATTGTAATCCTTAAATGTAGAATTATTCCATTCAACATTTGTCAAGAATGACAGTATTCAGTATTTTTGTTATTTATTGACATATGGGAAAGATTAGAATGGATATCTGAAACGTTATTGGTGAGCTTTAGCGCCGTCTTATCTCGTCCAGTGGAGCTGGGTATGGTTGGAGCTGTCTTGGCTAAGCCCTGCTCATGTGTTGCATGGGGAAAAAATCAATCCATGAGATGAAGCCCTGTGAGGTAGAACGTCTCCATATCTTTCATTCCCAACGTGTTCCCTGGCTTCATCCCCGTCAGCCACACACTTCTATCCCCTTTATCTCCGAAGATCTGTAAGTGCTTAGCAACATGCCTCACCACGCGTTCAGTGAAGTGTTTCCTACTGGATATGTGTGTGTGTGTGTGTGTGCGCACACACTTCAAGTGACACTTCTGATGTAAGCCCTGTGTTGAATGTTTAAATGGCCTCAGGTGTGCGCAGGCTTCGAATTCTTTATGCTTAGTGTACATGTGCACGTCCTGCCTGCAATTTTAGGTAATGCACACACACACTATAAATGTGTGGTTATTTTTAATTTGTACTTTTCACTTCCTGCACACCTGCACATCCAAAATCCATTGCATTATTCTGCTAAGTCTCTTACTTACCGTCCTTTCTTTTCTGTCTCTCTGTTTTTCCTCCATCTGTACTTTCATCCATTGTTTCCTTCTTTATTCTTTCTTTCCATCCATCAACATCCTGGATAAGGTAGCCATGGAAACACAGCCAAAGTGTGTTGGAGACAAAATGGATTTTGTAAAGGCCAATCCATGGATTACTTACCTGCCCTGCACACACACAGACACACACCACACACTAAAACTTTCGTCACTCTCAAGGGGGATAGACTTAATCTGTTGCTAGAGATACTGCCATGGGGGTTAGAATCCCTCTAAAAGTAACTTTGAAGTTCATGAAAGACATGAAAGAGTGAGTGTTGGTCAACTTTAAATATATGTCCACTGATAACGCTCAGTCAGTTTCATTTTAATCACTACAAGAGTCGCTATAGTCACAGTGAGAAGCTCCTCCTGACTGCTTTACTGCAGGCATGTCCCCTCTGTTCAACATCTATTACACACACACATTCAGTCGCGCTGCTGCACCGACCTTACTTACTTTAAATAACATGCTAAAGATTTTCTAAGGTTACTGTATGAAGCCGAGGGCACGGCAGCGGCAATCATATCAAAAGCTCTTCCAGCCTGACAGAGCCGAACATTAAAAGGTCAATACACATTTCCAGCCAGAGGTTACTGCCATGGAAGTATTATATTTGGAGATAGCTGTTGTTTGGTACCCAAACATTAAAAAAAAAAAAGCCAGAGATTGGACAGAAAACAAGGGTGTATTGGGGCCTTGTTGCTGTTTTTTTTTTTTGGCTGGATGTCTTCATGAATAATTATCTGAATGAACCAGGTGTTTTCTCAGTGAGGATTTGATTAAATTCCTGAATGTTCAGATGGCAAAGTGGTTTCACATTTTGTTCTGAGGGCAAATGAGCCATCAAAGATCACATTTGTGAACTGCGGCGCTTTTATGTGTCTTATTTAAAAAGTAATGATCCAACAAGTGTTGTGTCTGTTTATAGCAGCTAAATCCTAGCAAAGAGACTATTCCAATTTAATGATTCTGAATTAAATCACAACTGCAAATCTGATTGCACTGCTGCTGTAGCAGCTTGACCAAGAGTCTGCTTAGGAACAGCGGTACTATGAGCCAACACGCTAAAGTTAGCATGGACATGTAGCTAATGTTAATATGCTTACAACGACAATGGTTACGAGCACATAATAGTTACATAATCATGAGATCTTGTGAATCAATTTTTGCCAGGACAGGTGTCGAACCAGTCGGCGTCCTTTGAGGAACTTCCAGCAGCTATGACCGTGGTTTAGATGATGCGATCGTAGTAAGACAATAATGGCGGCTCCTCAGAAGGTTAGCGTAGCATCTGCTACTGCTGCTGGCATCAGTTATATCAGAACCGGAGACACTGAAAATATGTGTTAGCTCTTCCCCCGACTGGCTCCGGTAAGACCTTGATTTACCCATTGGCTCCCCTGTTGATAGCCCTCTCCTACTGTTGATCTGATTGGTTGAAGTTGCCCCTGATTGGCAGTAATAGAGTTTCAACAGTTTCTTGTGGCTCCTTTCCAGATGGATTGGTAAAACTA
This sequence comes from Diplodus puntazzo, assembly GCA_963678695.2. NCBI lineage: Eukaryota > Metazoa > Chordata > Actinopteri > Spariformes > Sparidae > Diplodus > Diplodus puntazzo. Next base: position 23,814,030 of record OZ023169.1, read on the forward strand.
ACCATTTGACATCTGAAGCTACTTATGAGTTGACATGTACGACAACATTTTGACCTAATCAGAAGAAAAGTTAGGGGATTACCAACGTGATCACAATAAGCCCTGAGTGGATGTGAATGTCATGTAACACATTTTAGTTTTAACCTCATGGTAGCAAGACGGTTAAAGTCAGGGAATCACTAGCGTTCACTCTCTGTGCACCATAAATGTCCGCATACCAATTAAATGACAGTACCTGGAAGAGCTGTCGAGATGTTCCGATCTGAACCAAAGTGGAAGACAGACTGTCCACTGAACCACTCTTTCAGCACGGTTAAAATATTCGAGAAAATGCTAGAAAACATACGAATGTGAGGAGATTTGTTAATCAACAGCAGCTGGTATTTGTGTCTTGGTATGAGCAACAATCCTCTCACTTGTGACAGGAACAGTTATTTTTTGCTGTCAGGCTCGAACACGAAAACTGCACAGAGACAGATGAACGCCATCATTTGTGTGACGAATTGGTATTTTTACTCATTACGTCGTAACTGTGCACAATACCTGACTGGCATTCTCTGTCACACACACACACACACACACATTACATTCCTGCTACCAGCTGCTTCCCATCCAGGCAGTCGCAGAATCTCTGAAATGCAAGCCAGTTAATGAATTCTCAGTTACTGAGGCCAAGCAGACTATTCATTTCACCTAACATACTACACATTTCAAATCAGATTAAAACTTCAACCAAATTAGCGTGACAACCATGAGTCAGGTTATTAGCTCAATATGCTTCCTCTTCATTAACATGAAGTGACGCAGTACAGAGAGAGGAGCCTTGTGAATGGCGTTCTCAGCCCTGGTCCTAATTAATGAGGTTGCAGCACTTGGAGAAAAGTGTCAGAACAGAAGCTACAGAGCGTGTGTGCGCAGCGGACAAAGACTGTGTTGGAACGGACAGAAAACATTTTGTGGACTGGTCTCGCGCCGCAGAGTCCCTCTGAGTCTGACCAGCCAAGACGGAGTGAGTCACCCATCTTTTCCCTCCACGGGCGCCACGCCGCTCTGAGCAGAAGGAAAACAATCCTCTTGTTATCTGTGTCTTTGGGCCAAGAGCTGCTTTTCTCTCCATCTGCCTTTTCCCCTCAGTCTGATCTATTTTTCTCTCACTGTCTTTCTTTGTGTGTTGTTCTCCGGCACTGATAAAGGCTGACTGCAGCCCCCAACCCCCAACGCCCTGCTCAGCCCCTCATCTGCAGGTCACATCTGGCAGTAAGACTGCTTATATTTGAGCTCATGGACCGTTACATAATGTCCCACATTCGATCACCAACTGCCATCAGTGGAATGTATCTTTTGTGTACAAAATAACTCCACACTTTACTCTGTTTTGTGTGTTTCCTTCGCTCTTTTGCACCCACCGTCATCGGTGTTCAGCCAGTGTTGTGATCTCTCGGAGCAGATCTCTGAAATGAAAATACAATCCCAAAATAAACAACTCCACCTCCCATTTCTCTTTTATCTCCTCTTCACTCGAGCACCTTCCAGCATTCACCCACTAACTGGGTGTGTAAGATGCAGGATAATGGCCTCTTATGGTCATTTCTGTCCCCAGGCGCCGTCTCAATCTGGCATAGTGAAGCAGACCGCCATCACCATTCCCTATTCACGTTGATGGTTATTGTCTGTTTATGGATACAGCTGGCAGCCTACGCATATGTGTCATTATGAACTGTGCATAGGCTACGAAGAATGTGCCAGCTGGACTTATCTTACATTATCTGCCCCTACCCTGTACTGTATGGAGCCAGCAACACCAGCCCACTGTTCTGGAGCTTATAAAATCCACACAACTGTCAATCCATCAGCGTTTACCAGCAGGGCCCGTCCCTGTGGTGTTGTTAGCAATATGGCTCCGGATAGACCAGCACTGAGCATTGGCGCTTTCTGGCTGTTATTACCCAGGCTCTGCTGGGAAGATCCAATTCAGCCGGGAATGATTGGGAATATTAACACATTTATCAGAGATATGTGAACAGGGGAGAGAGAGTGTGGGTACTAATGTGATTCTGCGCGATATGAAGTTTAAAGAATGAGAGCAAATGGAGAGAAAGATGAGGGAAAGACAGGACAGACAAGGAAATATGAAGAAATAAGGCAGGCAGGGAAGGAGAAACAGTTTAAGGAGAACATTTTTCATCAGTTGCTTTTAATGTGCACGGCCAAGTGATATTTATTCACCCGAAACAAAAACAACATGTGGCGAATGAAGACCGGTTGCAGCAGCAGGCAATTTATCATTCCAGTGCTGCCACTCGATGGCAGTGTGAAGGAGTGCACATCAGTGACTCCCACTGCAGGAGTTCATACTAACCGTTTGATCATAGAAATCAGTCACTATTTTCGTTTCAGGAGAAAGACTATTTTCGTTCAGGAGAAAAGCATTTACATCTTTATTTTTTGCTCATTTACATTGTCTTATATTTCCATGTCTTATACATAATAAAGTCATCAGAAACGTGTTGCTGAGTTGTTCAAACACTGCCTAGTGTGCATTAGTCTGATCCTGAGTGTCCACCTTAAAGTCAAAACCGCCCAGACTGCTGCTACTTAAGCTTTATTGTGTGACTCCTCAGCCAACAATTGAGGATGAGTGTCTGCCAAAAGACACATCTGTTTAATTATGTGTTTGTTGGCTGTGAATAGTGGATCACTTGTCACTTTATTGAGCTTCAACACCCTCAGAAGGCTGATAAAACATAATGAACATCGCTCAAGATACACTAGGTAGAAGTCACCCGAGGACGGGCCAGCTGTGACAGAGTGATGTGAGGTGGACTGACATTTTCAAAAGGCCACTGTGGCCATTTAGTCGATTAAAGAAAAAATGTTTTAACTTTACGACATGAATCAATCCCACCTCAATGTGACTTTGTATTAACTTTTATGTACAGGAGAGGGCAGTAAAATCAAGCTAGCTGCTTGTTGATTCTCTTAATGTGATACCTCAGTTAGTGGGACAACATAGCACCCTGCACAGCGGCTGTGCTGTCCTCATATTAGCAAACAGGATGGTATTTAAAAAAGAGTAGCCATAGAAGGCCCATACGTTTGCACTACTGGTCTAAGCTAAGCTGTTGAGTAGGTTAAATATGGAGATGAATCTCTTCTTCCTATAACTTGTGGGGGGAAAAAAAAAATTGGCCCAAGTGAGCAAAGTAGTGTTACGTAATAGTACGTATACATCAATCAGCCATTTTAGGGACATCTGAGACCATCAGAATTTACCCAGTTTTTATCAATCTACTGTGTACATAGCCAGCCTCAGGTTACTTACACTAGCATGCTAGCTTGGTAAACTTAAGCGTGCTAATGGTAGTGTGTTGCTTTAACTACTGGAATTTTCTAGTTAGTTTCAAGTGTGTTGTGTTGTTTACTGACGCGATGAACTCAAGTTTCATTTTGGACTGTTGATGACACTCCAGAACGTGAAAGGAGAAACCCATTTTCCAAGGTGTCCAGATACTTTTCTCACTGGACCAAACCAACCACAGTGCTGGCTTGCTATAAAGGACTATCCATTGACTCTAAGGCATCTATTGAAAGTTGTGGCTGCCAATAGATATTTTGAATTAAAATAATACTAAATAATACAATAAGCCTATTAAGTTTCAGGGTGTAGGCTACATTTAAAGGTGCAATACAGAAATATTCAACGGCTGTCAAATTCATACTCATGACAAATAGGGGAAAGCGTATCACCAGAGAAACCACTAACTGCTGCTAACTGTAGCTGCCCTTAGCAAGATAGACCAGTTAGCAAACAGCTAGTGGTTCAGAGTGGGAGATCAGGAACAAGGAGAGTGTTAGTGTTCACATCACTAGCACAGGGGCTTTGGACCAGGACAGTCCGTAGCTAGCTTGTTAGCATGCTAACTTCAGTCAATATCTCTGCAACACAATACATAGACATCAGAATGTCAAAACTGCTATTTATTCACAATCTTTTGATAATCTGAGTCAATCTTTGAATGAACCAGAATTCCTGCATAGTCGCTTTGACATTCTAAGCAAGGAAACCTTAGAATGCTAGTGGTATGTTATCCTAGGATGCTGATGGAAATTAATCATTTATTTTGGAAGGTGTTTCTGTGAACGTGAGTGTTGAAAGCATGATGCCATTTAAAAAGTCACTAACACCAAATTCCAGTTGTCGAGATATTTCTCTGTGGACCAAGAGCCCACTACTAGCATAGCTAGAAATGCTAGTGGTTCACTGAAACTAAAGGCACCGACTGAAACTTATTGCTGTGTCTATAAATGTGTACGTTCTTCAGTAATATACATTCATACATTCAGTAATTACATTAACAATGCTAAAGAGGAGAAACTTAAGCATTCTAATATGTTGTACAGCTGAGGCTAGGGGCAATATCTCATTAGCTGGCGCGTCAAGAGAAAAACTTTATGTTTGTACAATTTTGCAAGTGAGGCAACATGAAAAGTCACGTATCATCACTTAGCTGTCATTCTCTAGGTACAGATTTAATTGCAATCTATTCAACATTTGTCGTTGAAATATATCTCTCCGGACCAAAGTATTGAGCTGCCCACACTGCTCCAACATCTTTGAAACTAAGGCACCAAATGAAACTTATGGCTTCCTATATTTGTTTTGGACTAACACAGTGGTAGATAATATATTCAGTAATATACAGCACATTTCCTATGGGTGCAAACAAACGATTTTACATTCTTGTGTAGTCAACTGTAAAATTATTGAAATTGTGACAATACATCACTGTCATCTTTCACTTCCCAACACTTCTGCACTGCGCTTATGGCTCATTTATTGGCGACATATGGTACGTTGTGGTCTTTGTGCTTTACTTAAACAAGAGGCATGCTAATATCAATGGAGCCATTCATTGGGTATCGGCCAGCATTCATTGAACACATGACTTGATCATGAAGACAGGTAGTAGTGAGAGAAATGGCAGGTTGCCATGGCAGTCAAGCACCTTTTGATGTTCTTGTTTTAAAGCAAGGTTGGATAAAACACTTCAGTATGAATCTATGGTTTGCAATGGAAAGATGAGGGACGCTCATCTCGGGTTCCAGACCTCTACCTAACTCCTAACATTATAGCATTAAGCTGAGACAGGTGACGTTGTGATAAAACAAACTTACAACACATTCGTACAGTATGAAAATGATGCATCTCCACATGCAATCCGGTACAAGTTCATCTTTCCAAGCTCTCTGAAACATCCTGCTGGCTACTTCCCCACGCTGGTTTTTTGTTTGGTGTATTTTTGTGCAATGCCGTATGGCACGTGGGCGGCGATGGTGCCCATCTCAGCCGCTCCCTCCACATGAAACATCTGATCGTCAAAGTAGATGTGAGGCCTGATCTTCTCCAGCATGGGGCCCTTCGGTGCTCCAGCGAGGAACAAGGCCTCGTCAATCTCCAGTCCCCAGGCCCTGAGTGTCTTCAGCGCCCTGATCCCAGAGCTGGCTGCGCTACGAGCTGTGACCAAGTATGTTCGGATGGGGCAGTCCAGGCGCTGGCCTTTAGCGTAAAACTTTTTCTGGAGCTTCCCCAGTGCCTCCAGGAAGCCCTTCAGGGGACCCTGCCAGAGAAGACAGAGAGTATGATAAAGCAGAGTTAGGGAGACTGTGTCTGTTCTCACCTCACAACATTATTGTCATTGCCTCATCATGCCACATCTGCATATGAATGCTGCACCGTTTTATTTTAATGCCTGCACAGCTTAAAGCTAATTTCATAAATTGCCGTCTGTCTGATAGAACGACGCACCAACTGACGGTCTGAATCCCAATTTTGTTAGAAAGCATTTATTATGTTTTGCATAATGTCTTCATAGAATAACCACTTAAGGAAATGGATTTTATATCAAGAACATCTGCATAATTATTTAAAGGTGATTAAGGGCTTCATGGAAAATGCTACAAATGAGATTAAGGTTTAAACCTCAGCTTCATTTTGTTGCCCTAAATTCTGTTAGAGGCATCTTTTTTTCTTTTTTTTAATTAAACCTCACCGATGCAATCTGTACTGATTATTGAGTGAACAGGATGGTGTCAGCACATCAGCTACTGTTCAAGATAAAATGTCCAAAAAGACTTCCAGCTAAAACTACATACATGATCCAGTAGTGTGTCCTCGTTGTCCCGCTCGTGTTCAAAGAACTTGTCCAGCCCGTGGGCCTTGAAGATGCGCTCAGATTCATCCGAGAAGAGGACGGCGTCCCCATCAAATGCCACCCTCAGCTGTGTCTCTGATACCACTGTCTGCTTCTCTGGCATGAACATGGTGGCTGCAGCGATGCCTGGACACAACCGCAGTCAAAGACATAAAAATAGGTTTAGCAATATTTAATTCAAATAAGTTGACGGCAGTTAAAGCGAAGGGGTGGTTGTGCAGACTCCATTTCACACTTTTAGTACATTTCAAGTCTTTCCTCCATGTTTCCCTCACTATCTTTTCCTTGCATCCTAGTATTGAGACATATTTTTTTTCTGAAGTGTTACTTCTCATTTGAATCCAAATCTAGATGTCAGGGCATTCAGCTGGTAGTCTTCAGGGAAAGCTACTGTCGTGCATCCTCACTCATGTCTCCTAAGAGATCCCTCCTCGCTCCTCTCTCTTCAGAGCAGAAATAAGAGCTTCTGTAGGTCCTGCAAGGATGGTTAATGCAATCATCAAGGAGCCATGTGTTACTTTACTTGAATTCACTTGACTCCACTGCACTGCACTGCACTTTACTTCACTTTTTTGCTTCGCTCTACATTTCTTCATTTCACTTCAACATTACTTCTTAATTTGAATTTAAGCTGCCAGAATTCAAACATAGCTCCAAAACTAACCAACTGCTGCTCACTATTCTCAGACGATGGGGAACTGGGCTACTAGAAAATGTTTACATGCTTTAACATTATTTTTTCTCACACTGTCCATTACCTTAACACCTCTATTCACCCTCTGTCTGAACGCTCCGTTTAGGGTCTGTCTCTTTAAGGCCCCTTCTGAAAAGCCCAGTCTGCTCTAATTGGTCAGCTTTCACAGGCCTGAGCAAGGCCCATCCACTGTATTTCCGCATGAGCGCTGCTGGTGTTTTTGCAATCACAGCTGTGCTGAGGGTGTTAACTGTATGGTTGTCACATCACAACCTTACAAAAAGTCCCGACAGCTCATTTTGCTTTTTTTTCAGACCTGATTTATAATCAAAAAGGCCTGAAAATCTCACTTTCTACAATATGGGACCTTTAAATAAATAACGTCAGGATCAGAATCATGTCAACGGTAACATGTCTCACTGAGGTGAAGCTGGCTTTCACGTGACACTTTTAATTGAATTAATTTAAACTGAAGGATACTTTGGTACCTGTAGATAATACCATGCTGCGATGGATCAGAATCAAGTGAAAAACGAAACATTTCTTGCCGAGGTGAAACCCAACTCGCTTCAATTCACTTAATTTCCTGCAAATAGAACAAATCAAGAATGATTCACTGACGTTGTTACAGCTCTAGGTCTAAGAAAACACTCTCAGAACATACTGTGGTGGCCTTCAGCTCACAGGAAGTATCAACAGATGGCAGCACAGCTAATTAAGACCTTTCAAGTAAAATGTCAAGGACACTGTGTGTCTGTGTTTGTGGGAGCAGGTGTGTGTTTCCCAGAGTCACTGCATTAGTGACACTGGGCGTGTAATACACATGAAAAATGGCCCAGAAGTCACATTGAGAGACCGCTGTGATCAATCAGCACTGCACTGAAATTTCTCCCTAAACCCAGTATGATGTTCTCTGGTTCTGATAGTTGGAGAAATAAAGAATTTGAAAATTCCGTGTTGCCTAAGACAATACACTTTTTTGTTTTTGTCATAAATTAGTCTCCATGGCCTCTGTGTGTGCTCATCCTTTTTGACAGCAATAGTAATGCAACGTGAAATGTGCCGCGCCAAACAAATTTAAACCTTCAGTAGCGGTTGTCAGCTGACGTCCCACAAATTTCACATCAATGTGTTCCCGGCTCCTTGTCAGCAGAGCATAGTTTACATTTTGTATGTCTTTGGCAGAGAGCTGCCCGTGTTCTCAAACACTGATATTCAGAGCTACAGTCAGAGAAACGCTGCTGTTCCCTTCGGTGTGTGTGTTGATATGCCGTGACACGCGGGAATCCATCAAGACAATACAAAGAGAGGAGAGAATTAATATGCTTGTTTATGATAATGACACTGCAGCACTGGAGAACATGTCAGTCACTGCTGCTAATTATGCAAACCTAACATGAAACTGTTTGCAGCTCACTGTGTGTGGAAGAATTTAATAGAGTCATACATACATACATATTCTCCATTCAAATTGAAGTTTGACGGCAGCTCTGACATTTTATTCTATTTATCTGAAATTACATATATATATATATATATAAAAGCTCCCTGACACTATTAAATGATTCAGCCTCACAGCTGCACTAATAATTGCTATGATAACAATAAAAGGCGTGTTTGAAGCAAGTCTCTGCAAATAGATTTTCACACAGTAACAAAATGAATAAAAATAAATTGGTGCCTGGAAGGTAGGAAATACGTTCAGACTGCACAACATTAATGCAGCTTTACAGGTGCACCATGTAGAGTCGGAGGAGAAAATATAATCAGAAGAGAAAGATCACCACTGATTGATTTGTATATGCCTAAACTAAATAAAACGTCATACTGTTTTACGTTCTTTATATGTGGTGGACCCTGCCACTTTTCTAGCTTCGGTGTTCTGTGACCTTATTTTAAAAATAAATATGTCTGAGTTTGTATTATTACCTCATTATCATTGTGAATTTTAAAATTTCGAGTTTGAATTTTCTACTTCGACACTACATAGTGCCCCTTTGATAAGCAGCTACAGTGTGTAGTAAATGGTCTGAAGCATTCAGAACCACTGTGGTTTTAGATGGCCAGGTTATGACATCAGTTACCTGTTTGCAAATGTTAACATCACATGCTGGTTTCAGAAACCCGGCAGCTGAAGTGCTTGGATTAAAAACTGTGATATGTAAACATCTTATCCATGTATCTGATCAATACCAGCTGTAGCGTCCCCATTCGACTTATACTATTCAGCAGTTTGTCAGCAAAACTATGGCAATGTGTTTATGATCTACTTTAACACAGTGAAATAAGGTATGTGGAGGATAAACTATATTATAACTTTTGTCTGTGTCACTGAAACTAAAACCCAAAGTGGGCTTGTCTCAACTGCTGGGTCATCACTGGTTTGTGTACTACCATTTTAAAGCCTTGAGTCTCGTATTTTGGCCTCCATCATCTTGTTTTTTTGCTTAAAAGAGATATTAGCATATCACGACGAGTGGGTGACACCAGGGTGGATATCCTAATTGGATCTGACTGAGAACCCAAGGACAAACTGCGGTAATGATGCGTCAATCACAAGGTAGCCACGCCCTAAAGCATACCCAGCTTTGTCATCAATTTTACCCATACTCTACTGAGACCATGAACTCATCAATCTGTTTACTGACATAGTAAATCAAGTGAGAAGTGGGTTCGTTTTCTCATGAGCTTACACACAATCTTCTTTTTGAAACCAATGAAGTCGCCCCAGAAGCTCCGTCCACATTTTATACGGTCGATGGTTTATTTTTAACAGGTAGCATAACTGTTGGCGAGCCTTATACTGTATGTATTGAAGTGCGAACTGCAGCACTTGAATGGAACTTCAGTCTTTATACATTTAGGTACAAATCTGAGGTAATTGTTCTACACTTGAATATTGTCTTTTCATGAAACTCTCTACCTATACTCCACTCCATTTCAGAGTGAAATATTGTACTTTTTACTCCCCTCGATTTATTTGATAGCTTTAGTGATAAGTTACTTGGGCAATTTAAAATTACAAAATTTCCATCAACACGCTGAAGTTGACTATTCAGGGCATTTTTTTTTTAGGTGTAACTCTACAGGTTTAACAAACACAGGGCCTGGACAATGTCAAAATCTGAATGATCAATAACAACATTTCCTGTGCAAACATCATATCCTATAAAAAAAAAAAAAACACATGGTAAATTGACTTTTCTATAGCGCCTTTCCAGTCTACTGACCGCTCAAAGTGCTTTTCAACACTTGTCAAATTCATTCATTCACACACTCACACACTCATTCAAACACTGATGGCAGAGGCTGCCATGCAAGATGCCAACTGCTCATCAGCAGCAACGTGGGGTTCAGTATCTTGCTCGAGGACAATTCGGTATGCAGCCGGGGGAACCAGGAATGCGAATTAGCAACCTTATTAGACAACCCGCTCTACCTCCTGAGTTACAGCCGCCCACAATGTTACATGTTAAGACTGGGATAGTGTGCTTCCAAAACTTAAGCAAATTATTTTTTGCGTGTGCTCAGTGGTGCAATGTGTGACAATTTTAACATCCCAATTTGTGTGTGTGTGTGTGCACTCACCTTCAGCCAGCGCCTCCCTGACCTTGTCAGCGTCAGCAGACAGGTAGAGGTTGGTGTGCCAGGCCTTCAGATAGCCGATAGGACTGCTTCCCCCGGTCATACAAAACCTCTCTATGAACAAATCTGGTAACAAGAAGAACAGACAGCAACACGGTTTTTCATTTCAGTACATTGCCCTACAGCATCAACAGTATTACATATCAGTTAGAATACTGATACATGTATTTATTTGTATTTTTCAGACTGTGATGCATTTAAACATCATGTGACCTTCTTTCTGCTGGTAGCTGTGGCTTTAAATCCGTCATGGAGTTGATGATAGGCAATTTGGAGAGGTGAAGTGGAGGGGAGAGGGTTGAGTAAGGACATGGTGAGAGGATAAACTTACAAGGGAGAGGGATAGGGTCCAAAGATGGGGTTAATTGGTAGAGGGGGGATTGAACTTTAGGGGTGGGGGGAGGGAGCAGGACTGCTCAGATGAAAGGCTAAAGAAATAAGACTGGTGGGAAAGTGTCTGTTTGCATTTTGGCTGAGGAAAGGCTCGATCCAAAGAGCGTCAGAGAGACGGTATGTGAGTGGAGAAAAGAGAGCAGACTGATATCAGGAAATTAGATCCTTGATTACAGAGCTGTTCAGGTGAAATGAACTGATATTTATGAGGGAGCAGGGATAAGTGAAGATGGAGGAGCGTTATAAAGGGCACAGGAGTAAAGTAATACAGACTAATGTTGGGATGGAGATGTGATAGAATGAGTTTGAGAAGCGCTGAAGGTTATAATAGAATGAGAGAAGGTGGGCGACGTCTGGGATAGATGGCGATAGTAAAAGTGAAGGTTAGTGTGGGTGGGAGGTAAGTGTGCTGATTATGAGAAGAGAGATGGCGGGGTTATGGCGTTTATTTAAAGCCGCACTCGACAAGAAACTTCTCTCAGACTTCAGCCACATTAAAGGGTCACTGCAGCAGTTAATCATTGCACTGGCATGAAGATTGGACTTGTTACACAAGATCAGATTTCCTGACTTTTAATCTTTTTATATGAGTCGCACACAATCCTACATTTCCCACAATGCATAAAAGGATATATTTAATGTTCTCTTACCATCTGCTATGTGCTTATGCTTTACAGACTCATCAAACGCATCTCTTCTTTGTAAATTCGTAGTGTCCAAACCCAAGGTTAAGGTCACCCTGATGACATCGTTATGATATCACCAGGGTTATTCTGGCTCAGTCTCAACTCCTATCCCCTACCCCTCGTCTACGAGTGCCCCCTTGCCCATCAGAGCAGAGTTAGGAGGGTTATTGTTTGAAATCTCCTCTATGAATGGGACGACCCTTTGAGACCCTCGTATGTCACCATTAGCCACTGATAGCGTTTAAGTAAACTGACAAAGCTGGAAATTTCCAGAATCAGCTTCGGTGAATCGCCGAAGTTTCCTTTTATCTGATGGAGATAGAAATGCATTAGCGCTCGCAGTTCACTCACAACTTCATGCTATCAGTCAAGTCATTAAAAAAGAACACTGCTTCATTACCTTGCAACTAGTTGATTTATATGCTAGCATTAGCAACCTGTGCTCCTATCCTGTCAGTATGCACTGATATTAGAGGAGCGGTACCAACTGCAGCAACTGGCTGCTGAATATCAGGTATAATATGCCACCAAAGGGGGGAATGCAACATTAATCTGACAAAATACAGGACTGTTACTCACAAATCAGCAATAACAATGTAACATTGGCTGTCTAGATAGCTGCTGAGACATCTGCAAACGTTTGCCAATTGTTTTACGCTTGTTATGAAGAAAAAGGACCATCATAAAGTGAACGACAGGAAGCTCTCACAGCCCTCAGTTCATAGTGTGCCTCTGAATCTGGCAAAGATGCTAATCAGAGGGTGGGGATGAGCAGCAGGGGTGTGAGGTGTATTGGGATTGGGCCTTTCTCAGATTTGACAGACCTCCCTCCAGAGCCATTGGAGACCACCAAGACATTACGTGAGTGTGGGACCTATCCTGACATCTTTTTATATAACTCCTTTCTTTGCCTTCCTTTCACACTCATTATTTCACAACCAAAGAAATGAAAGCTTTCATAGAAAATAAAGCAGCTTCCTGTTGCCTTTCCCTCCGTGATCACTCTTTTTTAAATGTCAGTATAGCTGATCACACAATGCAAGCTGTGGTTAGTACGCCTCGCTAACTGTACGTTCACTCTGTCAGACGACTTCACTGTAATACAATCGTGATGTGATCGACACAGCTGTGCAGCAGTGACTGTTTCTGAAGGTTTGAAGTTTGACAACTGAAAGAGGATGAAGACAAAGAGATTCGACTATTTTTGTTTTCCTGTGTGGGCCGAGGGAGGATAGAAATGGAACTGGGATTGGACAGTTTGTGACAAGGAACAAGTGGTGAGCCTGAGAGTAGTTACAAATAGTTCACAACTCTGTGGGGGGGGGGGGGGGTGGGAGGGAGTAATGTGGGTGGGGGGTGGTGGGGGGTGGGGGGTGGGGTGGAGGGTGGGTGGGGGGGGGTGGAGGGTATTTGGGTAATGAAAATAGATGGTACAAGGTATGTTAAAAAGTGGGTTAGTTTTGTGATGAAAGCAGCTAAGGTAAAGAGCGAATTTAAAAGTCTAAAGCGTGTTTTGGTTTAATAAGTTAGGATGAAACACCTATGCGAGTAAATGTGTCTGCTATATAATAGAGAGAGGGTAGGGAGGTGGGGGGTGGGGAATAGGAGAGAAGGATGTGTGATTATGAGGAGGGGGGGGGGGAGAAAAGAATTATTAAAGTTTATTTATTTAAGATTTTTGGGGGGTAAAAATGATTATTTGATGTTAATATTTTTTTGTTATGTTATGTTGACCGTGAGGATTTTAATAATAAAAACAACGTATCGTCTTTTTCCAGGTGCTCAATAAAAGGATGATTCCACGTGAATTATTTATAAAATTCATAATAGTACCTTATCATATATTTCCTTCGTGTCTGGTATAACAATTTTTGTTTTTTTTTCTCAACTCCGTCATGTAGGTTGTTGTATTAACATATTTGGTTTTTCTCAATGTATCTTTAGGTCTATTTTCGTGAAATCGGATAAAATAACTTTAATATCCAATATACACATATAATACTAAACAATCCATCTTAAACGTTAACGCACAGCACAAGCTTTCTTTGTTTTGAATCGAAACCTTAACGTTTTTTGATTTCCACCGTCAGGGGGGGGTGGAATGGAATCTGGGTAAAAAAAAGAAAAAAAAAAGCAAACATACAATCAAAAGACAGATCCAAATGGGGAGCGTCGAGAAGAGGCGCGCGCGCCGGCGAGACACGTGTCCTTCAAACCCCCGATATCTCGTTCCCTCATATCATGTGAGAACCAAACTGCCTCATCACACAGATATTAACATGGTTGTTGGTATCTCAGCTTTGTAGTGCGTCGCGCTTCTTTACCTTCGCACTCGGACCGTACCACATCAGCGTCAATCCTCAAGTCCCTTTCTTTAATATGTCGACTATCTAGAGCGAGTGAAGCTCGCGCGAGCACGCGACACACACACACACTCGGGTATCCTGTGGTGTCCCCTCACGCGCGAGATCCTGACGAAATGTTTTCCCATATCCAGAGAGATCGAGCGCTCGATTGGTAGGATTTCGATTATATTATTGTATACAGAGAGGGGGGAGGCTCCAACAGCTGCAGAGACGCTGCTGTCACATCAAAGGAGGAGCAGCTCCACTGTGCCGCTTGCTATCAGAGCTGCAAGGTGTTTGTCCATGTAGGATATCATCCGTATTGCGCTCGTGTCGTGGCTCCACTTCTGATTTCCACAGAGAACGATAATGTCATCGCATGAAAATCTCAATTTTCCACACGCGGAGCACATTACAGGAGCTGCCAGTCATCCTGGCCCATGGGTCCTATGGTGTATACATGCAGAGCAGATGTATGAAATTGCCGGTGGGCACCTTGTCATTCACTTCACACGCTCTGACTTTATAGTTATCGCCAGACTTCCAAATGCAAGGTGAGAAACTTTAAACCTCATCGTGCAGCTGTTATAAATAGTGCCTAAGCAGCTGATGAGCGATAAATGAGTATCGTAATGTTTCTACGAGGTGCACATTCAGTTTCAGATTTGAAAGGCGACTAACTGTTTCTTTCTTAATCATTTTTACCACTGTGTCGCCCGCAGACACTGACTGCTGGCCGACTCTGCGGGGACAATGTCCAGCGGGCTCTCATCTCCGTTACATCATAGAAGCCGCGTTTTCCTCTCAGTTCTGTAGGAAAGGTCAGAGGTCAGGAGACTGTTTGAATACACTGGGCCTCGCATGCTGAGAGCCACCAGAGAGATCTAACGCGGAGGCCTCTGGCGGGCCATGCAGGGCTGCGGTGGCTCCCCTCAGATAACGTTTTTGTTTCGGGCCCCTCAGATTATTCTTACATCCCAGAGGAGGTTATTTTGACCTCCGAGGACATGAAAACATGTGAGGAGCTGAGCAGGAAGTGGTCTGGGAGGAAGATGCCATCACAGGGTCTGTGATGTCCCTGGGAAGGGTCCTGTCAGTCAGCTGTTCATACACTTGGTTGTTTGTTTCTCAGCTGAGCTAGCGTCAGCGTCAGCATCCTGACGAATTTCGACAAGGATTATCTCGTTACAGCAGCGTGCGTCGTAACGACTAGTAGCTGTTTTTTAGCCTTAAAGATGCACCCAGTTTCGTCTTTGTTCAACCTATGCAGACTGTCTTGGTTGTAAAATGACCCACAGAAAGCAAATGTACATTGTGATAACAGGCAAAAGTCAAGGAGATGCAACAAGGTACAATAAAGATTTCAGAACCACATTTTTTTTTTTTTTTTTAAGAAAAAGGGAATGTCTTGTTTTGTCTTGGAGATAAGTGAAAAACCTTCCAAGTCCAGTTTATTGGCCCAAAGTCAGACCCCATGAAATGTATCCAGATATAGACCTGATCTGTGACCTTGCATGACTTCCAAACATGCAATGCACATTAACCTCAGTCCCAGCTTTGTGTGGAATCCCTTCTATATAAGTTGTGCTAAATAACACTGGATGTCTTATAGTGATGAAGTTCAAGGCGCTTGCTCCCCCAGCCCGCTCCTTATGAATCAGAGAGATCCTCCAGATGCCTCACCTAAATGTGTCTGGTTTCTCCTCCACATTTGACAAAAAAGTGCCAGTCTTTCTGTACCCCGTGTGAAAAGCGTTCCTTTGTCACTATTTCTGAACAATGTCTTCACAAAGACCTTGACCATTCAGCCTCAGCACTCACACACTGAGCTTGTACTTGCACATTTAACGCTGCGTTTTCTTTCTTTTAGACTCATTCTGCTGTACGGTGTTTAAGTGGATTCCATCATTTCTTTTTTTCGCTTCAACATTATCATTCTCTCTGTGTCTCAGATCTTACTCGTGATGGTTCCTTTTTCTCTACTATATAATTGTATGCCAGGCTGCATGCTTTATTCATGCGCAGTGTCAGACTAGGGCTGTGGGTATATGTTCAGTTTGGCTACATGGATATTGAGATAATGATCTTGTCAAACTGAATTGTAAGTGTCTGTGTGGGCGCTTGAAATCTGATCTCTCTTACCAGCCCATTAATGTCAGGAAGGTATTTAAGGACACCGTTCTGTGTGTCACATTGTTTCTTTGGATAGGGCTACTGAGGGTCACCAAAGAACCTCTTACATTTGACATAGTGTTATTGCCACTACTGTCTTATTACTGCTACAGGTTCCACGCTAAACACCGACCAACTTTGTTTGTGTTTGGTTGCACCACAGAGACCAGCCCAGTGGCCAGGAAACAGTATTGGCACTCAACATTACTGCTGACCACTGCTTCATTCACATTTGTGCATGTCATAGTCCTATTCATACCGTATTGACATTTCGATAAAATGTGTCATATCACGTTCACATTACATTTTTATGATCTGACGCTCATGTCATGAGTTGATGGGATGGCGGTGGAGTTACAGGCTAAAAAGTCTGCCAGGCAAGTGACCGCAGTCTGAGACAGACAGTCAACATTTTGACTCCACGTTTGTGGCAGCAAAAAACAGATATTTTTGACAGAAAGTTAAGACGTCTCCAGTTTGGGTCTTTTAAGGTATTTTAAGGCGAGACCTGATCTTTTCCCAACCCTGACCGCAGAGTGTTTGTGCCTAAACCTAACCGGAGCATTAACACAGCGTAGTCATGAGATACAATTGAAAATGGAACTTAAAGAAATGTGAGGTTTCAATAATCAGTAGTTTTGCAGAAATATACATTGCCGCTATTTAGTCTGGTGATTTGATTATGAAGACAAAGACGACTTAACAACTCTGGCAAAATTGGCGTTGATTCTTCATGCAGCGTTTATCACTGTGTTGTCTCTAGTCTTTGAACTTCTGGCCCTCAGAAAAGAAGCGCCACTGCCACTAATGAAACCGATTGTCTGGGGATCGCCTTACTGAGCAAGGTTAAAGGCCCAATTTGTAAGTCTCGTCAAACACTGAGGCTTTGGGTTGATGGCCCAGCCTGATCTACCAACCCAGAGCCTCAGTGGCCGATGACCTGGGAAACACACACCTGTGTATCTCACAAGTTGGGAATGAGAATCACAAATCAGCTTCCTTACAAATTGGACCTTTGATAAGAAAACAATAAACGAGACACAGAGACCGAGTTCATTGACCAGCAAAAACAGCTTCACAAACACCACCAACTCTGTAGGGACACACTGCCTTTGAGTGCTCTCTGGTTGGTAGGGGAATGGGAGGGGGGGGGGGGTTTCCAATCACCATTTTTATGATAGTGGAGGGTTCAGCGCTGGTGGTTGTCAGCCAGTGATGGACAGCCCTCGTTTGGAGCCACATCTACTTTATAATTCGCTGTCTGTAAGACTTACTGTGATGATTGATGGTGTTGATGAGCCGGATTCCCACGTGTGCGTGGTTGTACGTCACCAAAACGATGTCAAACAGCTCTTCACTTTGTGGGTACAGCTCCCGCAGACGAGTGTTCACCGCCTCCAGAGCCTGTCAGGATATAGCAATGGTCGGCTCAGAAGCTCGGGACAGCAAAAGAGTGAACTATTGTGTTTCATTTAATACGTCTGTAAGTGTATGCTGGTGTGACTTTAACCTTTACGAAGGGGAAAGCAGGTCCCGGGGCGAAGGGTTCGGTCTCGTGTTCGATCTGGTACCTCAGATACTCCTCCACTCCTTTCTGCTCAAACACCTTCTGCTCCCGCTCAGTCCGAAACAAGACACGAGAGGAGACGGCGACGGTCACTGCGTTCTCCGGCTTTGGCTGCAGAAAGAGAAAAACGAGATAGAAGATGGAACGATGAGGAAGAGAAAGACAGGGAAAATGAGCGAGCATTAATGGCCCATTAAGATGAAGACTGGAAAACACGAGGGGAGGAGAGGTGAGAGGTGTCAGAGGAGTGAACAGACCTATTTTTGCCTGTGGTGACAAACTGACCCTCGAACTAAACCCTGCTAATAATACTTTAATGCTTCTTTTTTACAAGTGCATGCGTAGAGAAGTGCTGCTGTTTCTTATTTTTTTGCAAGAGACCTCAGGGTGCTTCTCTCTCTCCACATCACAGTACATGCTGGGCTACATGCAAAAACATGTGATCGATTATTGCCATGCCTGTTATCTGTTGTAATGCCATTACAACATCTTAATTGTCTCAGAGCCGCCACAAACGGCATGAATGTCATTAGTAGAATGCTGTCATCTCTAATCACAGGATAAGAAGACTACGTATGTAAGTCCACCTGACCACCCATTTACTAATGCTTCATTCACAACGGTGGCAGGAATGCAATGCAGTACAGCGGCAACTACCTGAGCTCATTCCTTTTTTAGTTCTTTGGGTCTTTACAAAGGTTATTCTGGTTAAAGGGGGCTAAAGATTATGTTTCAAGTTTTAAAAATGATCTCGTAAGGACCCTCCTGCATGTTATCAAGCTATTCTTTGGACCCTCTCCTTGACTTCTGAAAGAGCTGTTCAAAGCCTCTGCATTCCACTGCTATGTTCACATCTGTAATATCTGTAATGTCTGGAGGTGTAGGGTGTCGTGGTGGAGTCACAGCCGAACAGACCGTCAAGCCAGTGACCAATGTTCAGGACCTGGTTACAACATTTGGTGCGCGACATTTGTGAATTTTGCTCCGATTTAAATGGCCAGGATAACTTCTATGTAATCGTTATCAGCAACAGTTTACACACGTTGAGATCGTTTTTGCGCTACAGCAGATGACAAACTGGAACAGCAACATTCTACAGGTTGAACTACAGTCAACAACAGCAAGGAGATGTAGAGGGAGAGAAAGCCCCCAGACTCCCTTAAAAAATCATTCAATTTTGTGAGTTATTGAGTCAGAATACACTTTATAAACATGTGAAATGCTGTCTACAACTAATTCATAATTATTTGGGTCCTCTTGTAAATGTTAATGTTAAACATCAAATCTGTTCTTACTTTTTGTATAACAAAAACATTGTGTCTGTCCGGATCTGCCTGTATGTTGCTGTTAACAGAGACTTCAGTCTGCAGTGTAGTTCAAACACATGACTGATAAACCACAAAACTGTAGAAACAATACTTGGCTTCACGATCAAAGAAAGATGTTATATCCTGTGGGCACACTCTCTCTCTCTGTCAATTATTGTTCTCTAAGGCCTCGTTTCAGGGGTTGCTGCAGCCCTCTCGGCCCCTCTAGTGAGGGGTATACTACCCATGAGTATACAACATGACACAGCGACCTAATGTTGCGCTCGAGTTGCCCCCATGTCTGTTTATGCTCGTGGGGAGGGGGGAGGGCGGCATTCCTGAGGGGGCAGCCAGCATTAGTGCCCGCAGCGGGCAGCAGAACATGTCTGGGTGGTGGGACCAGAGGGGGCTAACTGATTAAAGAGCAACATTGTCATTGCGAAAGTGTGTGTGTCTATGTATGTGTGTGGTGTGTCTAAATGTGTGGTTGAATGTGCCGTGCAGAGGCTCTAAATCATGCATGCAATCTAATGAGAAAATAAATTCAACATCACTCTTATAAATCCAATAATAGACATGATGTTGACCACTGTATTGCTTAGTACTAATGTGTTATTAGCAGGAAACTTGCAATCAAGGCACAATGGCAATAAATAATACATGCCTCTGATTTATGATACGTCTAAATCTGTTGCGTGTGTTTGCAGTGGGAGGAGGAATCAGTGCATCATCATGCTTGTGTCCATGCCCTGATGGCCGTCTGCTGGTAAAATAGGCCACAAGCTGACAGGGGTGCTGAGCCATAGTCCCTCTATTTAGCCTTATTCCATCACAACACAACTGCCTGCTGACATCTCACCTACTTACCTGGTAAAAACACACATAGACACACACGTCACCCTGTCAGGATTAATTCTGTTTCGCATCTAAGTCAGATCAAAAGTTCAGCCTAACCCAATTTTCACAATTTCCTGTCTGCTAAGGTCTCTGTTTCTGTGTCCACTGAACCGAAAATTCTAGATCATGTTGTGACACATAAATGCAACGTGCACAGTACATGCAGAATGTGTGTATGTTGTCATACTTTGCACAGTATGCAATTCTAAGGTCCACATGTTTTCTCAAGTGAAGAAATTTTACATTTGAGTCTATGGAGAAAAATATGGGACACCGAGCGCTTGACACACAAAGACACACGTCACCTTCCTGCAGGCTTTGTGGCAATACATACAAACACAGATGTAAAGGTAGAGTTTGTACCTCACACTGATGAGACTAGCTTTGTTTTGTCATCAGAGAGAGAAGGAGCTTCTGCCTCAGGTGCAGGTGTGAAGGTTGCGATTTGTCCGGACGAAACTAAATGAGCACATGGGACCTTCAAAGGTGCAAGAGCGGGTTGAAGGTAAAAAACAATGCTAAAAACAGCTCAAAAATAGGCTTGATGTGCAACTTTGACTTCTTTTTCTCATTTGTTGAGAACAGCTTTGTTTTTCCATCATATCTGTGTGGGTCAGCACTAAGACGATGATGTCACACATGATTCCCAACTGAGATCTGGGCGCTCCCATGTAGCTGTGTGACTTTATCACTCTGTGACTTTATTCAAAAATAAACCACTGAGTGATGAGCTCACGACACTGCTCATTGCTGTGTGCTCTGGCAGTTTGGTAATTTGCCATCGCCACAAAAGAATCCAGCTAATCCTAGCTATACCAATCTTCTTCGTAGGATGCAGGACGAACGTTCAAAGGGGCTCTATGTCACAATTTTTAACAATTTAAATGTGACATGTAAAAGTGCGGATTGAAACGTGGCGTGAAAGATGAGACATTCTCTGTCTCTCTCGGTTGCCTGTACAAGCCTGTGAATGATTTGTTTGAGTTGTTTAATGCTGCTGTATTGGGGAAGTCTTTGTGAAATGAAGAAAATGAAAAAATGAAATGAAAAAAACCCTTTAATGAGTGCTAATGACTCAGCAGGTAACAGCAAACTAGGCTAACTAGCTTCCACTTTCTGAATGGAAGCTAGTTAGCCTACTTCGCTGGTTTGCAAGTGTGTTAACAGCACGATGGACTATATTAACATGGCGGCCATTTTCCTCTTACATCACGCCCAGGCACGGAATCTCAAATATTGTACTGCTGTGGTTGCAAGTGGTATAAAAATATTGAATCTGACTAATTGTTATCACTTCCCTATTTATTGATTGATCAGCAACAGAACAGACAACAGATAGTAAACAATCTGGAGGCATATAGGGCCACAATAAGTAAAACATAATATTTACTTAACCCGTCTGTTAGATAACAGCTTACGTTAGAATTAAACCACTTTCTAGCTAACGTTACTGTTTGTTTACACGTTACATGATATGACAGAAAGCGCGTAAACTAATCCTGAAACATCACCGCACACTTTGACACATTTATTGAAACCTCGAAGTGGATATAAGGACGCGATAATGTTAACTAGGAAGTGGTTGCATGCTAACGTTAGCAATCACGTAACTAAATACGTTGTACTGTCTTGAAATATGGCTAGATGTTGCTTCAGACTTCCAATAACTTCCTACATTTCCTACATTTATACAACTTGCACTGCACCTGAAAGCAGCGTCACAACAGGCTTATCCCGGCATTTGAGCTTCCCACCTTGAGTGTGATGTCAGAAGAAAATGGCTGCCCTGTTAATATGGTCTATTGGTCTGGGAGTATATAGATGTTTTCCAGGGTCCTATTATGTGTTCCCCTGTTCAGTATTCTGGTAAGATCGGGTTCATTAACCCTCCTATTGTGTTTGGGTCAAAGACCAAATCGTATTCCTAACCATGGAAACGTAGAACCTTGGAAACATACAGAAGGACCCTGCCTGGGAAGTGGGAACAGTATCTTCAATGTCTTAAAATGCTCATGATACATAATCAAGGGTATGTGGGCTTGTTGAGGAAGGACAGATAAGCGTCTTATATCAGTTCTTAGACTTTAAGGCCAACACGTCTTCCAGTCAGTACATAGCATACCATAGAAGGTGACAGTATGCCTCCTAGCAACACTGGCCTTTGAGTATGAGTCAACCAGAGGTTAAGACACTGTTTCCACAAAAATATTCAAAAAAACAACACAATTTTATCTTCTTTGGAAATGAGTTGCAAATGTCCACAGTTTATATGTCCTTACATACACAAGAATGAGAAATTCCTACTTAAACTTGTTCTTTTACACCCCACAGGGGTCGTTTGAGATATCTTTTCAGTCTGTCGCAGGGCGTATAATCTGTCCATTAATATTAGGATTCGTAAATCACAGCAGCATGTGTTCACAAACCAAAGAACAGCAGCTCTCTGCAGCCGTCCAATGATTAGCACACAGCATGTTGGTTCATTAGCCGAGTCCAGCCAGAGAGAGCATCCAGCACAACATGAATCAACATGACAGCACACGTGACGATGCATCAGGTCGGGGTTGTTGGTTAGTAGAGTGGGGGTGTCCGTGATCATGCAGGTCACATCGACAGCCATCACAGAGGAGATTAAAAAGGAGATGAAAGGGCAGTGGTGATGGTCATTCAGTAGCCATGGACACAACCTTTGACCTCACGCTTTTGATGATGGGACATACTTACGAAGAACACGCCTCCCTCCACCTTGCGGGCCCGTCTCCCTGTCACCTTAGCAAAACGACAGTTGTTTTTTATTCATCGGGTATGCAGAACATGTATTTACACTGAGTTTCATTGACATTCCTACCAAAAATCTATGTCTTTCTTTTTGTTTTTCTTCTACGTAAAGACACGATTAACCTGCTCAGGTGGATATTTTGTAAAACACAGGTCTCTTTTACGGATTCTGCTCAGAGACGGCCTTGCAGATGTACGAGACCTTTAATGCAGCTTATCCGTTAGAGTCGTTTCGCTCTATGAATAACATGTCACACAGTCTGGGAGTGATCCAGCAGCAAGGGTCCGGTTCTTTGCTGCGATTTGATACTGCTAGTGTTTACAGCTTGCCCTCTCTCAGTGGGACTCCAACCCCCTGGGAATGCATCGATCACAAGGCTCCTCTGCATGGGAACCCACACCTCCCACTTATTGATTCGTATGACAAAGACAAGTGAATATGATTGAACCTTAATCATAAATTAATGTTTATTTTATGGCACACAAAGGAATTACAGCTCCATTTATTGTCCCGTAAAGCACGAAAAAAAGAACTGTTGTTGATCCCCCCCCCATGTTTCCCACCCTCTATATTAATCCCATCAGAGCTCTGCCAGATCAGCAGGACTGGTATCTGTGCATAACCCAGATCCACGAGTCATCTGTTATTTACATATCTGAGGCGGTGAGACATCCCCTTCCTTCCATCCGAGAGTGAAAAGAGGAGAGGTGAAAGGGGTTTCCAGACAACAGACAAGGAAAGAGAGAATGGAGGGGAGGCGGTGGGGAATATAAAGAGGTGAGAGTGAGAGCAGAAAGTGACAGGAGGGAGAGAGAAGCAGTTGGGGGGGGGTTGATATTTATAGAAAAGTAAAAGGCCAGTGATGATGCAGTCTGTGAAGGCCTTGGCAGATATGGTGACAGAGGAGTGTGACTGAACACTGCCAGTAACACTGACGTTAATGTACTGGTTTGCCTTGAATCAGGCTGATATTGATGGTAATGTAGATAGAAGCCATTTTGATAAGATTCTGGCAATGTTTTGAAATAACCACATAATAGTAACTCATGGTGTTGAAGAAAAATGATAAAAGTATATTCTTTAAAGAATGAAAATAACAGATTGAGCCTTTAACTGTTGCTGGCAGACTTGATTTGCAGCTAGCTATCTTATTAAAGGAGCACTATGTAGTTTTTGGGGAAGAAAAGAGAAAGATTTACGTTGACAAATTTTTGATTGACAGACTAAATAAACAAACTCTTTGATTTCATGACTGAATACACAAACTGACTAATTTGTCTATATGTGGCGGACCCTGCCACCTTTCTAGCTTCAAACAGAGTTCTGGGGACCTTATCGTCCTCTGAGAACAGCTTGTTTATTCAGTTATGGAAAACATAAATATTTATGAGTTTGTATTATTACCCCACTGATATTGTAAATATCAAAATTCAGAGTTTGAATTTTTTCTCCAAAACTACAAAGTGCCCCTTTGAGCCAGTGGTAATCCATTTTAAAAGCATGGAAATAAAGAAGCAGCATTTCTTGTAACACAATGTAGAGCTAGCTATTCCTAACTATGATAAACAAAAAAATAGTAATCGTCCAACACAACCCTGTTTAACCCTTAAAGCTTTCACTTCATCAAGTTTTTGATGGAGTTTGAACTTCCACATATCCAGCAGCTGGATTCTACAAAGTGGAAGTGCTAGTTGTGAACCTGTAGCACATGGACATATAGGTAATGGGAACTGGATATGGCACCGGTGGTGGAGCCCTATTCATTCCTATGAAAGCTGTTGCGTGATGCATTAAGCCCAAAAATCTTTGACTTCCTGAGTGTGAAGTTTCCCGGAGCAAGCTGAGCCAGCTAGTTTCTGGTTTAGGACCGATCAAAATCTGATAGTGAAATGATGCTGTGACTCTCAGAAAGAGCTAGCCCCTTTTCACACACAGATTGTTAACCCAGGGCTAACCTAAGCCCTGTGTATTAACGATTTACACTGCACCTCTATTAGCGCCAGCAAGCACGCATGTTGTCTTACCGTTCTTTTTATCTTTAGCCCATTTTCACACTGGGTTTCACACCTCTTAGCCTCAGACTTAGTTGATTTTCTGGGGATAACCCAGTAAAGTCATGGCCAGCCCTGCTCTGGAACAGGGCCAGCAAGTCCTACGCTTAAGTCGGGGTTAGCTTACTTTGGAATGTGCACTTCTTGCTGTAACCCCTGAAACACTGCTTGCCAATGATGTGCTCCTTGGTCAGGGTTACTGTAGAAAAAAAGCTAGTTAGCTGGACATGCTAATATCTGCACTATAGACAGCTTAGCTCCTTTGTTTTTGTTTTATTTGTTTTTTTATTATTAAAAAAAATATTTAAAAATTATTTCATCATCCTCAGTGTTCAATCCTGGTCCCGGGGGACCCCCGCCCTGCATATTTTAGATGCTCCCCTGCTAAAAAAAAAATAATAATAATAATAATAATTCACATGAGCGAGCAGGCAGGCTCAATGATGAGCTGATTTTTTGAACCAGGTGTGATGAAGTCAAATATTCTTGGCCCGCTGCAGAAATAAATACTGTTTGAGGTAAATAATAGAAATACTATGTCCTGGATACGTTAACATGTAGTGTTCCAATGATCCGTATCCACCAACAGGCTGCCAGATAAAGAGAAATGGAGGGATTTTGATGTAGAAATAACCAGAAAATGACTTTTTTGATATTTATTTAGCATCCAGGAAAAGATTTAGCATCCTGAAAAATAACAAATGGGCGATATAAAAGCATGGACAGTGTCATGTTTATTTAACAGTATACATCAAGTTTAATGTGGTGATAGCTATTCACCATGTACAATGATAACAACAATACAAAAATATGTCGTCACTGCCACAGCGTCATTCTGCTCAGTTATACTGTCATCTTACCATCCACTCATTTCAATAGAAGCTTTATAATCTGTTCGGTCCATTACCTCTGATGAATAACTACATGCAGGACACTAATGTTGGAACTGTATCTTTACATGTGAGCAGTTAAACCGCCCAGTGTACAGAGTCTCAGATGTCGGCAGTGATGGATATGTGCTGTCCATTAGGTTAGTAATGCATTAATACTTGGTTTGATATATAAGCAGTGATAGATGTTTTACAGTCTGAAAGAACACACTAATCCTCACGCAGCAGAGATTACTCCGCTTTTAGCTACTTTTAGCTCTCGTACCTCACCTCAGTTTATTTTCCTCACCAGTTTTGCTCTTTTTTACGCAAATTTTCTGTAAGTTTCACTTTTGTGTATGCAATTGCACATTTTCTGTTCAGGAGTTGCTCAAAGTAGCTCCAGCACTCTGTCCCGTGGTAATGTTGATGTGTCCTGTGCACTATGTGCTATAAACAGCACTTAACTAACCTTGCAGCTCAGTGTGTCTGGGTCTCTTTTACCGGTCAGCTGGTATTCATGTTAACCTTTTGCAAGCTGGACTTCTCAGAAGAAGCTTCTCAGAAGGAAAAGTCGCTCTGAAGGCAGAACTACATTTGAGTAAAACTTGTTTGGGCAGCCTGACTGTGAAAGGTAATTAAATCCAAAAAGCTATATGACCTTTCAATTCAGTGTCGCTGAAGAACATCTGGAGTGTCGGTTATAAATATCCAGCTGTGGGGCTTTCACTGTCACATGATCCAGTTCTACAGGACAGCACTACTGCATGCAGTCATTTAAATGCAAAATACTTTGATTCACCATCTACGTTGTCATTTTAATCAACTATGTGTTGAATTAGTGCTATTCATTGACTCACTTTCATACTTTATTTTGCTGTTTCTTTTAGATGCTTTCAGTGTCTGCTATAAAAACTCCATTCATAATTCAAAAGGAGGCTGCAGCAGGAGTGTGAAGTGATACTCTGTGGCCTCAAAACCCTCAGACGCCGTCACCTTGTCTAACCCCCGCCCGCCCACAGTTATGAGCTACGCTTTAAGTGCACGTGGGCGATGTAAACATCTGACTCCCAAGAGCAACCTGAGGAAGGCAGCAGCGGTGCAGAGGAGCTGAGAGGAGCACGGGGGGGCTGAGAGGACCCCAGACTGTTAGCAAACACAGATGTACTGACATTTAGGACGTGTGAGTGACACTTACTGGCTTTGGCTTGGTGGTGAGCCCCAAGTGGTCTTGATCAAACTCTTCCTTCGCTTCCCATGATCCTCTGCTTTCCCCGTTGGACGAAGGGGCGACTTTGAGCTCCTTGACCTGCCCGCTCATCACCTGCACAGCGTCCAGACTCATCTTCACCATAGAGGGTCCCCCTCCGGTGCCCTCCGACCTTTCCTCACTCCTCTACCTCGCACGAGGCACGGGTTCTCTTCTCCGGCACAGTCAGGCAAGTAAATTATCCTGCTCCAGCCCGCAGCATTCAATAAGATACTCCTGTCACGTGCACTGATGACAGGCTTACTACTGTAGTTTGCACCTGCCCTGTGAAAGCAGCCCGAGAGTGAGGAGCAGAAGTGTTCACTCTTCTGTATCCTGGTCACTTCCTGTATTCCTTCTCTCCTCAAGAGGATTACCGCTCACTGCATCCACCTCCAGAGGACGTGGAAGACGTTTACTTATTCACAGCCATTCTCACACACACTGTCACACATGCAGTCTGTCCTTTGTGAGTGTGTTGCAGGCTGTGCACCAGTCCATCTGCTGCTATCTCTCCGTCTCTCTCTTTCCCCCCCCTCACCGCCCCCCTCCTCCCCTCCTCCCCTCCTCCCTGTCCCGTTCAATCACCCTCTCAGCTCCCTGGCTTCGTTCAGTCCCCCTCTGTCCTCCCCCCTCTGACCAATTGCTTCCCCGCTTCCTTATTCAGCATGGCTCTGCCCCGCCTCCACTGTCCCTTGTTGACAGTGCAATTTGCCCAAGAGGCTCATGGGACTTTCATGCACACAGTAAGTACACAGCAGAACATAGCCATCACGACGAGCCATTTAATCTGGTGGCAAATCAGAGCTGTTGCTGTAGATAAGTGAGTTGTGCCGGGATGATTTTCTTTTAACGCTTCACTGGAAGAAGCTAAACAGAATCTCACGCTGTCAGAATTTGAGATCAGATTATTTTTCGTTCACTTTTTTTTTTGTTTTTTTTTTACAGTGTAACTTCCTTCTTCTCATTGTTCAGGCTCTAATCTGAACAGAGTAGGTTTAAGTAGTCAGTCCACGCAGCTATCAGATGATCATCTCTCACAGAGCGTCATTTAAACACTGGTGTCACACATTCAGAATCTACCATGTGTACTTTTGGCTTGTAACATTTGATTATTTTCTTTTTGCTCTATGTTAACATTTAAAAATAGTTACAATTCTTTAGTAAACACAATTTATAATGAGTTTTTTTGTCATCCATAATGGCTGGGATCTGATTCCAACAGAAAGTAGGGACACAAAAACAAAACAAAAAGAATGTTTTCATTAGCTAATCCTTTTTTGACATATACTTAATTGAAAACAGAACAAAGACCATTTATTTAAAGTTCACCCCAGTATCAAAAGTACATATTTTTCTTCTGACCGGCACTATTGTGTTTTGTTTTTCAGTCCTAGAGATGTCTGCCTACTCTGGAATGTAATGGAACTAGATGGCACTCAGCTTGTGGCGCTCAAAACAACCAAAAATATATTTTAAAAAAACTCAACAGCAATGTCTCTTTCCAGAAATCATGACCAGCTACTCAAGATAATCCACAGACCTTGTTGTGAGCACCTTCAACTAGGAACTAACAAGCAAATTAAGTTTACTTAGCTAGCATTATAATGTTATAGTTCAGCCTATGAGGATTAATGTTCGCATCTGGTGCTGTCACAAGCCCGAGCCTCTCGTCCACGAGTAGATGTACACTTCCACTGTGCAGTGATACGGTTGCTAGGCATAGTTCTGTAGAAAGAAAATAGTCCTACTGCTCATACCAAGGTCTGTGGATTATGTTGAGCAGGACTGGCCAAATTGGTTGCCACAGGTTGCCCGCTGTAAGGTCCGACCCGACACACCAGACTTTCAGTGAAAAGTGTTTTAATAAAAAAAGAAGTCTGATATAAATTGTTCTTTATGCTGTTTTATTTTTTTATGAGGTAAAAATGCTGCTTAGATATGTAGGATCTGTAATTATTACTATTTTTCATTACAAAACGAGCGGCATTGTGCACAGGAAGTAAAAATGACTAAGAGCACTGGGGATCCTACTCCCATTATGCGTTTTAACGGTAGCCTGCAGTACAATAGCAGCATGCTTTGGCCTGTGGCCCATCATTAGTTTGGGCCCTCAGCGGGAAAAACTCTGGGGACCTCTGATCCTGAGTAACTAGGTCATGATTTCTGGAAAGAGAAATTGCTTTTCAAAAAGGTCTTATTTATTTATTTTCTTTGGTGCTTTGAACATCACAGGCCGAGTGCCATCTAGTGTTATTATATTCAGGGGAAGGCAGACAGAAACTCACACCAATATAATACAACCAACCAATTCAACAGCCCTACAGATAAAAGGGAAAATGTGTACGTTTGATTTTGGGGTGACCTGACCTTTTAATTGACTCATCCAAAATATCTGCTTCTTCTGAGTTTGATGCAGCAGCACGTTTCAGACGAGCTGGGAGAGGAGAAGCAAGAGGGTGGGAACGCTGCTAATCACCTGTTTGGAACATTCCACAGGTTCATAACAGCCGATAGCATCATGATCGGGTGTGAAAGGAACATCCTCGCATCCTCTTTCAACACTTTGTGATACACACGATTGTACAGGTTATATTACTACATGGGCTCAGGAACACTGTAGGACCGCTGTCGGTCAATACAGTTTGTTTGTGTTCCACTCAGGAGAGATGAAGAAAGCTCAGAGGCACTGATGACTTAGATTGAAGTAAAATAACAGCACATGCATTGCCACGTTAATCCTACCGCGTCTCCCCAATGTTCAGATTATATCTACAGCTCAGACAGCAGCCCTCCTATACATAGTTATCTGTTTCACAATAAATAAGTGAAATGTTACTGCAGAGCTTCTCACCTCTGGACTGGTGAGGAATAGAAAGAAAGTGTGTAGAAGACAGTCTGCCACCATAGACAGACCGAAGGTCGTCCTATGAGTTTACACAAACAACAGCTTTGGTTTGTCGGGGTAGACATATCTACAGCAGTTTACAAAGACCAGATGGGATATAAACTCATAGATCAGACGTCACTATGCCCTCATCCATCCATACAGGGCACGTACGACACCTTGTCCTGTGAGGCCAGGGTGTTTTGGAGTGTTCTCCCACAGTTTAAAGTTTATCGCATTTTTGTTTTAATTTTCATTTCACACAGCGTCCCAAATGCCTGTTTATCTCTTGTTGCAAGTGTGAGTCGAGAAAGTGATCGTTGGCTGGGAGAATGAGAGTGAGTGAGCGAGGGAGGGGAGGCAGCGGGGAGCTGAATTAGCCTAAAGGTAGCAGATAATGGATGTAACCTTCATTTAAAACCAAGGTTGTGCACAGAGTTAAACACGGGGCCATTAGTGTCCTGACTCATGCCTGTGGAGTCTGCAGAGCGGTGCCAGAGCATCGACGGCCAAATGCCTCCGTGGTGTGTCGGCACGTTTCACACAAAGGTGGCTCTACAAGTTCATTTATCTTTCAATCAGGAGGAAACGACCGCTTTCGCTCCGTCACGGCTCAGTGTTCCTTTTCTGATCATATCGACAATATGGTTGTCTAAACAGGTGTGACCAGACTCCTGACATATAAGATACTGGCTTCACTTCACTGCCTTGCCAACCTGCACAGTCGATATCTTTGCAGACCACTCTGAATGTATTGCTATGGCTTTAGCTCTGATCTGTGGAGGCTGAGAGTGAGCACTGGGGAACCATCTGTGTGGTGCTCCGTTTAATTATCCTGTCTTCTACTATTTGATCCTATTTAAACTTTACAGTGTATTTATCATTCACTCTTTGCTTACTAGATTATCTGAAGTGAATTACTATCAGTAGTAGTAACCAGTGAAGCAGCAGTACGAGGCAGTGCAAAGAAATCCATTGTTAGCAGTGGTAGTATTTAGCATTTAGTATAGATATAGATATAGATATTCATGTGACCGCTATTGTGTTAACTGTTAATAAGTAAATGCTAACATGGTAAACGTCATACTGTACCTGCCAGTCATTATGAGCATGTTAGCACGCTGAGAAATATATTTCAACCCATTTTCCTGAACCTAACCTAAAGTGTTCTTGCTGCAGAAACAAGAACTGAAGAAACCTGAAACCTAAAAAGAAACAAAAATAATATAATTTAATATATAAAACAGTTGACAGTTATATAATATGGTCCAATCGGTATATACTAATCCCAGTCTCCTGGGTGAGAGTCATGTGCTCGACTCATGAAGCACAACCGCCCGCTTAAAAAGTGGATTTAGTTGTTTTATTGTGATTAGAAACGATGATCCTGAAGCAATATCTATTGTGATATTCTAGGAACATCATGGTAATATCTGCAGTGCTGCATTATACCTGGATATAATACTATGAGTGCAGTTTAAGATCAGTTTCAGACTTGGTTTGACACAGCATTTTATTTTTTATGTGTGTTTTCAATTTGTTACATTTGTTTCTGTTATCATCTGCATCTGCCCTTTAGCATTTGATTACCTTTTAATATTCATATTTATTCACTCTTTTGAACTGGGTGATTAGCAGTTGTACCACTGGTAGTAGCAGTGGCTGCAATAACATCATTGTAATGATTATTGGCATTATTCAGTACCAGTATTAACTCTAGTTGCATAGACTTTTTTAAAGTTTTGTTGGGAGGCTTGCAAGAAGCTGATGCCAATATATTGTGACGTTAGGTCGCCATAGTAAAGGCCAAACTCAGATAACACTAGATCCTACATTTCCCATGATGCAAATCAATCTCATATAGTTTACCCCTGCCTATTGAAGGCCTTTTTTAAACTCCATGTGCCACAATGCTGGCTTTGTGTTATAAATGCATAGTTGCACCTGCAGTTGAGTTACATCATGAGGTGACATCATCAGGGTTATTTTGTCAGACTTTGCCACAGAAAGCATGATACCTGCAACATGTTTTCACGGGCTGAGCAGCAGTTACTCCTCATGACCATTGTGTACTCTTGATATATCTGAGCAATGACTTCAGATGATGAACTTTCGTGGGGTCAATTAAATGTTAATACCGTCAAGGCTCGCCATGATACGGAGCTGAGTAGAAGTAGTAGAGAGAGGGGAACACAGACCTACAGGTTCGGTGTGTGTCAGCTGTACATTCACATTCGTTCGCCCGGTCACAGCCAGAGGGACGGTGACTGAAGCCACGTTTCCACCCAAAGAACAAGGAAGTATAGTCCCAGGAACTGCTTTCAAGGAAGTAAAAGCTTCCTTCAACCTGTTGTGGCGTGTTTCCACTTCGGTCAAAGGGCCTACAAAGATTAGGTGAATTAGCTGATGTATGATAAAGAGACGTCTGTTTTTTTCTCTACTTTACGACTTCCTCGCCAATCCTTCTGTCATATTATTTATTCTCCATGTTAGAGCACAATGAACCAAAGAAACAATGAATAAAAGGACAACACGGTTTGCAGTTGAAGGTTTTTATAAATGGTGGCTGAAATAAAGTGCTGCCACTGCACACCCAATCCCCAAAGTTCCTGTACTGTTGGAAAGCACTACCCCCTACTACTACTCTTTCACTCCATACAGTTTTATAACCTACAAATCTTCTCCCTGTTTGTCTCTTTGCTGTTTTTTTTCTTTCGTATTATTATTATTATAATTTATTTCTGTTTGTTTCTGTGTTTCTTTGTTATTAGTTCCTCTGTCTCGTCTTGTGCCATGTTATTTATTTATGTATGTATGTTCACGTTCGTCACTTGTACTGCACCTACAAAATATATAAATAAAACAATTTTAAAAAGGAAAGTAGCAAAAGACCCTGTTCCGGGGGGGGAATAATGTCCCCAGAACTTAAAGGTTCCTGTGGTGGAATCTTAAAACGCAGCAGTAGTTCCTCAAAGGTTTCTCGTTCGTCATAGAAGTTCCTCCAGCTGAAACAAGTTGTAGTGTGGTTTTTTTGTTGATTAATGTCTGTCACCCTCTTTTAACCATAAAATCATTTGTGAATGTGTGTTGTATGTCTCCTCTACACTCTCCCTCTCTTGTGTTTCAGTTTGTTTTTGCAGGAACACACAAGTGTTCAAAGTAACCCTCAGATTGCTCTTTGCACTGCCCGTCAGCGACACTATGTTGGGTTGTGTGTCTGAGCTCACAGCCCCATCCTGTGGCTGCTCCGCAAACTGCATCTCCTCGGCATGACCTCTATTGCTGCAGTGTGATTCACTGTTTCTCTGCTGCATTTGTGATGTTCGGTTTTCCACTGAGCTGAGGCCTAATACAGACGGGGCTCAGAATAGATTTTTATTGATCCGTGATGGATGGCTGGAGGAGGGGCAGTGGAAAACCACGGTTTAGCCACCACAGTTTATCCAGAAGAGTGAGCCAGACCAGAGGAATCTATATTTATTTATCTATTTATTTGCGGAGTCTCCTCACTGGCTGATCTTTTTGTCACAGAGAAAAACACAGAGATCTTAAATGAAGTGGTATTGCCCTTTAAACGGACAGGAAATCTGTTGGATTTTTCAGCACAAAAGGTTCCTGTTGGTGTGTCCGCCTCTCGTGGGAAGTACATGTCCTGATTCATTCATAAAGCCAAAGCTCAATCCTCATGAGTCATTTAGTGATGTTCAGTTATTTCTCCGTCGCTGTGCAGCTGAGCCCGCAGATACCACAGGAACATTCATTTCTGCAGTCATACTGTGTGTGCGTTTCTGTGTAAATGCGTTTTAAAGATGAGCGTGCTTTGTGTGTGATTGTGTACTGGTTTCCCTGTCGTGTGGCCTCAGCATGGTTACCATGAGAACAGCATGCCGGGTGACATCACTGCAGCAGTGTGACGTCATCGCTAGACGGTGACTCATACTCCTGGCTCGCTGTCGTGCGTGCGTGTGCGTGAGAGTGTTTAGACGTGTGAAGGCGCCGTCGGAGGAAAACGCGCGGGAGAGAGAAAGACACCAGCAGCCGCTCTGGACATCCATGTGTTTTATTCTATGTAACAAAAATAATTACATCGTCTTTGTTCTAGGAGCCTAACAATATTGAAAACAGAAAAAGGTAACAGAAGCCAAATCATCAGACGGGACAAAGAGACATTTTACATGAACATCATAGAGAAATGTTGAAGAGTAGAAGTATATTGCACAATCGAGCACAAATGATCCCCTGTCAAAAGGAAGAGGAATACCCGTGTTGATATTCATGTGACACCGCTCAGCGCGTCTGTCCACAGCTCTCTGAGGACTGACAGCTGATGAGCTGCATCACATGTGATCAATACGGCACCACTCCGGGTTTATAACTCCACCTGATACGACCACGGATTCTCCACGTGTCACACTCCCATCTTTGGCACATACGGCCCACAGATCAAATGTTGACTTTTTGTTTTGTTTGAGGAGTTTCGAATTGGACACTGCATGGGAGAACAGCTGATGAGAAGACATTGGAAAAGAACAAACCAAAAGCACTTTTCTGCGCTCTGTGCCGGTGCTAATTAAGATGGACGGGATCTAATAAGCAGAGGAGATTGGAGATCAACACATTGTGGAGCCACTTTGTGAGACAATCTGTTCCAATCAGCTTTTTTATTTCGTACCGTTCAATGTAGAATGGGATGACTAGCAACGCCTATGACAGTAATGAAGTAAGTCAAAACAAGAGGCGACAGAACACAGGGCTGTGTGTGACTGTCTGTACACTGCAAACAATGTAAGGTAGTCAACCTTAACCGCATGACTTGATCGGTGCACTAAATCTGTCAGTGGAGTGATTTCAAAAACTTGAACAACAGCAACAACAAAACATTCATAAAAGCCTGCATGTGTAGATGGAGGGTATTTAAAATTGCTCTCCTGCAGCTGCAATAAAAAAACAAAATTTTTTTGTTTTTACCACATGATGGGACAAAAATAATCGTTGGCCTTTAATCACCTTATTAAGCTGTGTGTGATAGCATATGGTTGTCTATTAATATAATGGGCAGGTACAGAGCAACATTAGCATGCATGTGCTGTTAGCTGCTGATTAAGGTTAATCTACTCAAGTACTGTACCTAAGTTCAATTTTGAGGCATTTGTACTTAACTTGAATATTTCCATTTTCTGCTACCTCATGCTTCCACATTTTGGAGGAAAAATGTGGTACTTTTTACTGATTACATTTGTTTAATAGGTTTAGCTACTTGTTACTTCGCTGATCACATGCTGCATCCAAGTCAAAGCAACATATTTTCAAATTAATGTATCCTCAATCACATAAAGAAAAAGCAATAATTTACTTTCACTGCTACTTTTGATGCTTAAGTCCATTACCTGTCAAATGCTTTTACTCAATTAACTATTCATATGGGCGACTTTCACTTTAACCTAAGTAATATCTTAATATGTTTACTCAAGTATGACTTTTGGGTGCTCTTTACATCACTGCTTCATTAAGCCTTAAGATTGCTTTAAATGTTTGATGTCAGTGTTATTTGGTTCAATAAAAGCCAAGAAACAGGCTAAAAAAAATGTCTGTAAAAGAAAAATCCATTCCAGTTTACCCTGTGAAAAGGCAATTCACTCCACTTTCAGATTTTTGCACTTCTGAGAAACGAAAGACAGTAATGACTAATGAAGCTGTTGACATCTCATAACAGTGTCAGTTTTGATCTCGAGGCATGTTCGTTATATAAGCTGTGCGGCAGTTGAGTGGTCGTGAGGTGTGACATTATACCTCCATCCACTGGGTGACACTGTGACACAGGACAGGTTTTTTTTTTTTTTTTTTTCTCACCAGCGACACCCCTCTCCTCACACCTCGGGCTTCTCCTGCCAGCAACTTCTCAACAACCCCCATTTCAGAAACCTGCCGAAGCCATTTGGTGAAACATAACGTCTATATGTGAGTATTATTTGTAGAACTGCAACAGTAGGCTACAGCAAACGAAACGACACGTCCCATATTAGAGACAGTACATACCGTATATCAGCGGACCACAAAAGCAAGTGTAGGCAAGGGTAATAATACTCAGTGCTTCGGTGTGAGGGCTTACGCTCATTTTTTTTTTTTTTACAAAGTTAAACTAGACTGAGGCGTCTCTTGTTACACAAATGATACAAATACAAAACACTTGAACACTCGCAAAAGTGCCCCGACATACAGCACACACAGAGCTTTCACAAGCACTCACAGTTGTTACACAGGCTCGCTCTATCACTCTCTCTCTCTCTCTTTCTCACACACACACACACACACACACACACACACACACACACACACACACACACACACACACAGTAGCTGTGTCATCATATGAAATTAGGTCTAAGCTAGTGGTACATTTACATTTACATATTATATTTGTTTATATTCATAAATACGATTACAGTCGTATTATAATGTACATGTAGTTTTTATCATTACAGTATCGCACAAAGCTTCAGGGAGGGAGCGTGCCCATTGGCCGGGTGAGAAGGAGGAGATGAAGCTGATTAGCTGAGAGAAGTCAAATGTTTTTGCTGCTGCGCAGAGATGCCAGGGAGTCTACAATCTTTAAATAATCCACAATGAAAAATGCAGTGGTCTGCCCTGGTTAATCAGAATCCCTAAGGCGGGACTCATGAGATGAAGCAAAGAGTCGTCTTGGAGTCGCGGGGTTCCTCAGCAAAGTAACAGGCCTGGATGTAGGGGCCTAGCTGACAACTTGTTGAATTGAGTTAACACTACTGGAGATGTTAAATACTCAAGCACGAAGACAAGATGTTCCACTGCCTCCTTTACTCCTTTACTTTAATTTTTCCCCACACAGCTCCATTCTCACAAGGGAAATGAGCTTTACTAAATCGCTATGCCTGATTACGTTAGATTTGTGTAATGTGAGCCATACATTAGCATAACTCATACTTTCTGCCTCATAACTATCTATGACTCAATAATGCTTGTATCATCACTTCTGAGAGAGTCAGGTGAACAGATTACTGCATTTTTATTTTTTTTCCCCCAATACTTGGTTTATTAGGAGTGGACTAGCATATGTGTTCCTGTTAGCTTTCAAGATTGAGTCAACACCCACATTAACTAATAGCCATAATAATAGTTTGACATTGTGGGATATGTACTTTGGATGAGAACGTTGATACCACTCTCATGTTTATAGGAGACGGTTAGCTTAGCTGGCTAAGCACAAAGAGGGGTTAGCTAGCTGTGCTCTGTCCAAAGGTAAACAAATCTGCCTGTCCTCTAAATCTCTAATTAACATGTTATATTTTGTTAGTTCAATCCGAGATGGCTCGTTGCTCGTTTTCAGTCTATGACCTGCTTCTGATTAGCTAACCCCTGATATTCTTGCCCTAACTAGCGGTAGAGTATAGTATTAGCCAATCAGAGGCAGATTACAAACCCTGTAATCGACATAAAATTAGATGTTTAATAAAGAACAATATTTTAGCTGTTTAGAAAAATCCTGTTCCCAACCACTTGTTCTCTCTGATTCTTTCAAGATAATCCAGTGGAACACACAGGCTACATAGATTTACTCATCTACAAATTAGATGTAGCTACAGGTAGCATTACACTATTCTTCACTATTATTCACGATCACCGGTCAGCACATGTACACTTGCACACTACCCAGGCTTCCTCTTCAACCTTTTGCTCTTTTTCGAATTGATTTTAGATCTGAGCTGAGTTCAGCAAAGTTGCTCTCCCTCCACCTATTATCAAAGCGCTTCCTCTCTGACATTTAGGGAGGAAGAAGACAAAAGGGAGGGAGAGCCGGACAGTGTGAGAGGAGGAAGAGGAGAGACGGCTACTTCAGCTTTCTATGTGAAACAACGATGAATCACGGAGTCAAGTTTGGCCTTTCAGAGAAATACCGTTTCTGATATACGGCCTGTAATTGCTGTCCTGATTATTCCCACTCCACACTCCTCTAGTGGCTCTTTCTGTTGGTCAGATTGCTGGTCTGAGAGAAGCAACATTATTTTTCATATCATTCTGTATGTCTGTCATTCTGCCTAAAACACATACATGTCGGTCCGTTGAAACATTATCCACGGTTGGTTAAGTTTGCTGCCAGAACTCATGGTGCCACTTTACAATGAAGAGCACGAAGCTGACTTTTCTTAGGCCTTTTTTTTTTTTTTCGTAATGAGATACAATTAAAACATATCCAATGTAATCAGCTGTAATAATGACACAATACATCAGTGTAAGTGTAATTTTAAATTCAACCTGAAAATGAAATAAATACCAAAAATGGAATTGAAAATGTCTTAATTTAGCGGCATTAAATTAGCTCTGTGAGATTTAATGAAATAAATCTAATAAGTACTAATTAAGAAACAATGCATAAGTTAACATTTCCATTGTTGTTATTAAATCACATTTGTGTTCATTAATTAATAGATTACATCAATTTTATATTAAAGGCTTTGAAAACATTTTGTCAATCAGTTTCTTAATTTAGACTTTTTTGGCAAACTTAAAAAAAGATTTGAGAGATTTCTGTCCGAGTTGTTTTGACTGTGCTAGTCTGAAGTGGCCGCGTCTGTTGGTCAGAGGTGATGTCACTTATTTCTGTCCGCCAATCACAGATGAGCAACATGTGAGTCAGAATACAAACTCACACAGTCCTGAGGAAGCAGGTAAGCCAAGATTCTGAAATATCTGAAACCAAATTAGCAGGAGCTGAATGACAAACGGGCCAGTTTTTCCATTCTTTTTCTATGAACAAATCCTTATGCCAGCAAAAGAATCTGAGGATACTATAATCGCACAAAATCTCTACAAATGCTGGCTTAGTTATGTCAAACTAATGTAGTGTTTTCATGCCACTCTTTTCTTCCTCTTCTTCTAACAATAATAATCGTATCAAATTAGTAATTTTGAATGCCAAGGGTTAATTGTTACACTTCCTGTTGCCTGACATTCAAGTGAGCCTAAAATAATCACACAGAGAGCCATGCTGGAGGAAGCCTGGATTCCATTATGCCTTGCCTTGACTATCTGCAGGACGAAGCTTTACTCTAACCTAATTACATGTCCTTTTAATACAACACTTGTAATCATCTTGATAAGATATTGATTTTGTTAGCATGTGTGGAGTGGCTGGGGGGGGGGCAGCCAGAAGTTGTTGAGCAGCACATCAGTATGCTTCACCACGCTGCTGGATGCAGCCGCCTGAGACATTTGTCACCTGCTCGCCTCGTACTTGGGGTTTAAAGCGTGCGGACATCCTACTGTACACTGTCGGAAACACCTTGTTTGTGGATTTGGCTGCTGAGGAACTAACAGATGCAGCTGTGCACACACATCATTCTCACAGTCACACTCGCACATATGGTGACAATAGCACAAACTCATACAGCTCATGGTTTTGTTCATTTACATGGTTCTCTCGCCATCAGCAGAGCATTTGCTTCTCTCTTGTCACTCTGCATGGACCATATGGACCAAACAACAGGCCCTCTGTTGGTTTAATGCCATTCCTTTTTCTCAAACTATCCCGCAGTGCACAGCATCCAAACATTGGTTCTGTTCTGAAAATAGGCTGCCAGAATTGACACTTGAGTAACACAATCTGGAATCATGTTTATTTGAGTTCTTGAGTTAGATGAGATGG
This sequence comes from Diplodus puntazzo, assembly GCA_963678695.2. Lineage (NCBI taxonomy): Eukaryota > Metazoa > Chordata > Actinopteri > Spariformes > Sparidae > Diplodus > Diplodus puntazzo. The sequence continues at coordinate 23,853,462 of OZ023169.1, forward strand.
TAGATATCACTCTCATATCTGTTCAGTAACTATGAAGCTAAGGCACAGAGGCTAGCTTAGCATTAAGACAAGTAACACAGGGAAAAAACTAGCCTGGCTCTGTCCAAAGGGAAAAAGTTGAATATAAAAGGAACTCCCATATGTAAGTTTGTTGTTAGGTGGCACCCTCCAGTGGCATAGTAATTATTACAGAAGCATATGAGGAAGTTGGGAAGGGGTGGCCGGGTCAAACAGCATAGAACTTTAAAGCTTGTAGACTCAATAATGTAAAGTCATGTCATGCACAGTAGGTAACATAGGTTCATAATAGTAGTTTTAGTGCCATAACCTAACTACGTAGTTTTTACAGCCTAAACCTAAGCACTCGTTGCTGCTGACAGACTGCAACGCTGTAGTTATGCTGTTTTACTGGCAGTGACCATTTAGGTGTAAGAATGTGTTAAAAAATGACAAGTTGTAGTTACACTAGGGGCTTTAGGGACTTTTTTGGACTTCACCTCATTTCTTGAGCTGCAATTTCGCCAGGCTACCAGCGAACACGCCACATCAACCCCAGTAAAAACAAAATTTGTCATTTTGACACTTTGGTCCTTGAGTGGATTAAACAAACAGTATTTTATTTCATGTGATAAGTGAGTTGAGGTGCTGGTAGGCAGATTTCATTGCTCTTGAAGAGAGCCTTGCCAGCTGTTTGTTGTCAGTCTTTATTGTAAGCCAACCTAACTGTAGCTTTAAATTTAACTGACAGATATGGGAGTGGTATGGATCTTATCATGTAACTCTCACAAAGAAAGTGAACTAAGTGTATTTTCAAAGGTATTCTTTTACACAGATAGCTCCAAGTGTCATTTGGGACAATGGTGAAGTGGTAGAAACAGATGGTGCAGACATTTGGTGATGTGGAGTTATGAATGATTACTATTACTTCATGCCAATTGAAATCTGTGTTAACTTGCATCTTACAGTAGATCTTGAAACTAGTGGTGGGCAAACCATTCACTATATTATAGTTTGTGTGTTATATAAAGGCAGCAGACTTTTGCAGTACCCTGCAGTATTGTAATTTCAGATGCCAGGCACAGAGCCAGACACTCAAAGTGTGATTGACACTTCTACATATCTCCTTGGTAAGTCCCAACACTATTTCTAAGGTCTGTGCTGAAGGAGCTGCAGGAATTTCCCCTTTTCTCATCAAATTGGATTTGTAAAGACTACCAGCTAGACTGCAGCAGTAGTGCTGCAGGACTGTACTGGACAGCGGGCCGGTCTGGAAGAAAAGAATGGCATCAATCAGAGGGTCCACTCTGTTCCAAACATAGCTCACTCCCAGTCATCACTGCGTCAAATAAAGGAGAAAAGCTTCCCTACCTCTTCCTCCTCCTTCTCCCCAAACTGTATCCCTCCCTCTCTTCACCAGCCCTTCTGTTCTCCCATCCTCCCTCCTTCTCTTGTTTCAGTTCAACTCTTAACCCTTCCCCCTCCCTGTGTTTCTCCACCCACCCCTCTCTCTACTTCTGCATGTCACACTGCAGCAGTAGGACGATGGAGGGGTCAGACTTGGCCGCCTCTTTGAACTCTTCCAGGGTGATCTCATCATTGTGGTCCTTGTCCATCTTGGAGAAGATCTTGTCCACGCGCTGCTGCGGGGTCAGCCCGTCCTCATTCATACGCATCATGATCACAGTGCCCACCATCTTGTAGATGGCCTGCAGAGGAGGAAATGAAAAACAATTACATTTTGTCTTTGAATGTGTAAATAACACATGATCTATTGAACAGAAACCCGTAAAATGCCAAACTGGGACTCCTAAATAAAACCTCAAGCGTGCATTAACACGTGCACTCCATTCACACAAACACAAACCTCGATGATCTCCAGCATTTCCATGCGTGTGATCTTTCCATCCCCATCCAGATCATACATATTGAAGGCCCAGTTGAGTTTCTGTTCGAAGCTGCCCCTGGAGGTGATGGACAGGGCGCAGATGAACTCTCTGAAGTCAATGGTCCCGTCGCCGTTCTTGTCAAACGTCCGAAACGCATGTTGGGCAAACTTGGAGGCATCACCATACGGGAAAAACTGGAGGGTGACAAATGAGGAAAAAGAAAGTGAAAAAAAATAACAATTAGATGCATTGAAAAAACCTGTTGAATTGAATTATGGGCAATGTAGGATCCCATCTTTTTTAAGTTTGACCAATATTTCGTTCAAAAAGTCAGGATATCATGACCTCAAGTGGCCTCTGCTGTATCTATTGTGACAATTTTATTTTGTTTATCTCGAGTGACTCCCCCAACTTATATGTTACTGTATCCATCCAATCACAAGAATTGTTGACAACGTGCTTTTATGCAAACAACAAATTGCGTGTTGTGACAACACTGTGTTTATGACCTGGTTAGGTTTAGCCGCAAAAAAACATTTGGACACGTTTGCACTTAAAATACCAGGTTTTGACACCACAAACATGGCTAGAAATTGTCCTGAGGTCCCTTCAAAAATATCCGCAGTGTGATAGTTACAAATGTTGAAACACAGTTTTGAAATGTGGTCACTCGATTGACAGCTCTCTCCCCTGTAACTGCACCACCATCCCCTCCACCTAAGGAGATGAATAGGAGCTCATAAATATCAGAGGGATTGTAGAAATGTGGTGCTTAGCCTATGACATGTACAAATGTTGATGCAGGTTTGCAGAAACAACATCTTGGAGAGAGAGCTGTCTATATTGACCTTGTATTCAACACTGGGGTGAACGCACGCACAGAGTGGATTTCTTGTTCAATTTCTGGATATTTGTTTTCTTATATTTATGTAGCATTAAGCATTAATTGAGTTAAAAGAACTCCTTTAACACATTCTCTGGATCTCTGTGACCAAATTACACAGAGACTCGAGTTTTGAAAAGCTTACAGCAATGTGATGTTATGTGTTATTCAATCTGTTACATTCAAGAAGTATTCCGAAGTATGTAGAAATGTTTTTTTTTATTTTTAATCTTTTTTTATTACATTCAAACAGTAAATACAGAACACAAGGACACAAAAAGCAAACAAACAACTTTCACAAGTGACTTACAAAATAAAAAGCCAAACAAACAAAAACTATTACCAAAAAAAAATAAAAAATCATACACAATTCATCATCAATCTTTTAACCAAGGCCTTAATGTATTCCATTTTCTTTCATAATCCGTGATCTTTTGCTGTCTATTTTAAATAATACCCTTAACTTAAAATAATGTAGGAATGTTTGTCGAACCCTCAGTGCATTTGATAGATTACCCTTTCATTTCATGGCTAACAACAAGACTGTCTTAAGGATATCTGATGTCTTGGGTTTTAACAGACAGTAGCTGCTCCAAACATATACATAGAAAATGGCAGTTGTTGTGTGACAGCCACATTTTAGAAATAAACTGCTGCCATTGGAGAGTACTTGTTTTACAAAATGAAACTGATGGAACTGACAGATGGAACTTCAATCTATCCATCTATTTTCAGTGTATCTGATATAGCTTTTTTAATGTTGTTCCCAGAATGCCATTATTAATGTAGTGCCAGTACCGTCATTTCAACTAGAAAAAGCAACAAAGTCCACATCTGAAGCAAGCCCTCACAGCTGAGTGGGTCAAGTACAGAACGCTCAATAGGAGACAAGGTTTTGTATCCCAATTGGAACACACTGTTAGACTGTTCACCTAATATCTTTACTCTAAATTGGCTTATTATTTTCTGTGTCTTTTCAGTTGTCTGTTGCAACAAAAACACTTTTGTTTCAGAAAGCATTGTTTGTGTTAAAATAGACCCTTTCACAATGTTAACCACATGTTTTAAAGAATAACTTCTCTAAGGTTTTCCAGTCTTTTTTTCCAAGGTGCAAAGCTGTGACATTACAGAAAAGCAGCCTGTCCTTGTCAGCAAAATGACCATATAGGCCGACTATAAAAACAGCTTGTTAGAACCATATTTTTCAAGATCAAGATCCTTCATAGCCTGGCACCACCATATCTCGCTGAACTTATCCATATCCACACACCCGTCCCACACTCTCCGATCCTCTTCTACCATCCAGCTCTTTGCCCCATCTGCCAACCTAACCACCATGGGGTCACTGCCCCCAGCTTCTGGAACTCTCTCCCACCAGACATTCGCACTTCTGACACTGTCTCCACTTTTAAATCTCGCCTGAAAACACACTTATTCCGAGTGGCTTACTCTGTATTAGACTAATCATATAAACACACTCTTGTCTAGGGCTGCACGATTCTGGAAAAAATGTGAATCAAGATTTTTTTGCTTAGAATTGAGATCACGATTCTCTGGCACGATTTTTTTCACAAAATGTTTATTGCACTGATAAACTTGAACAAAATACAAAAAACATCGTAGAATGGCAATATTTATTTTTTTTTTTTGTTTAAGTTCTATCATTGGATGAGAAATGATTTTTACAAAAGTAAAAAAAAAAATTAGTCTCCAAGATGAGAGGGCATCCTTTAATACCTCATGTTGTACAGAGTTTATTGGGGCCTTATCTTGGCTAGGTGATATGTGATAGCTGCTGTGATCGGCTTTCTAAAACGGAGGCTAATATTCCTCCTTTTCCAAAAACTGCCTCTGAGGTAGGTAAACATGTGACATGACGTGAAGCTCGAAGTTGGGCTGTGAACAGTTAACAATGAATTTGTCTTCAAAATAAGAGCTTTTCATTGCACCGTACTGGAGTTTAGAACTGGGTTCTTAACGGGGGGCTTTTAGTTTGAAAGTAGCGACCGTTCCTAGCTTGTCGCTACAACAAAATGCTAACACAACCACACAGCTAGAGATCCAGGAGGCGCTAGCATCTCCCGGGCTCAGCGGCTGTCCAGTTGCACATCTAGCAGGCGAGGTGGAAATAAGTGTACCCTCTGAGGCGGCAAATCGGCGGATCAAAACAGACCCCCAGTTTGCCGCCCTCTGTCTAAAACTGCGACCGAGCTGCCAAGCGGACAGGGCAGATTGGCGGCTTGCTGGCCCGTCTAACAACAGCTTCTCACTCACTCCTTCCAAACACTCAACTGCAGGCGGGCTTCCTCCACCGAATCTCGTGTTGTAAAGACGCTTTACCACAGGTTGAGGGAGGAGGCAGCGGCAGTGCTGCGTTTGGGGGCGCTTCACAAAATCCGGGAGGAAAATAGCAGCATTTGTTTGTGATTCAGCTCGAGATATAAAATGCTTCAGAATCACTGTGTGTAGAAATGAGATCACGTGTATGTGTGAATCGAGATCGCGATTTTTTAACGATTTTTTGTGCAGCCCTACTCTTGTCTATTCTTTATTCCACTCTATTGCACTATTCTCACCCTGGAAGCTCAATCCTGCCTAACCCGGCCCGGTTGACTTCCTGTATGGTGAGGACTATGGAGTATGAATTCTGTGCCAAGCACCTGGCACTATGTGCGTGTATCTACTTATTATTTATTACCTCATTTGCACTAAATTGTCTCATATTTGTTGTACTGCTGTTCTTATGTGCGGTGTCCTTGAGTGCTTTGAAAGGCGCCTTTAAATAAAATGCATTATTATTACTGTTGTTGTATTTCCTTTTCTTGCTAGGTGGTAACCTCTAGGGGCTGTTGTAATTATAACAGCTACAAAGGAGGAAGTGAGGATTAGTATAAAAATTTCCGTGTCCAGTGTGAATCCAGAAGTCAGCTGTGAATTCTTTTAATTTACTAATCCAGTTACATTACATGACGTTATTTACTTAACGTTGTTCCATTCATGACTGAAGTAGTCATGTAGTTATTTTAACCAATACCACAATGTTTTCCAAAGTAGTTTTAGTACCTAAACTTTTCTAACTGCAAGTGTATGACAAAGGTCTGTTACGCCTGTTGTTGGTACACTGCAATGGTTATGTTGTCTTAAGAAAGGTCATATATGTCATTCTGTTCTTTAATTTCTGCTGTTTACCTGGGGCCAGGTTGGTTTCTGATATAATAATACATCTTTGAAAACAGTCAGTTTCTCATTCACAGTGATAGATCAATAAGTACACCGAAGTGCAAGCCAGTCAGTACAATCTGTGGGTCTCTTTCTGGTGCTGTGCCATTTTAAAGGCTCTGATGAAGTTTCAGGCAGCAACAGAGTGACTGGCAGTATTAGAGACTCCGCCTCCTCTCTATGCGCCAAATATTGGCTGATTAGTCATCCATGGTAACATAAGCCTTCTATGTAACAACCCAACAATGTTCTGACTCATTTAAGAAGCAACTCTATTAAATTTATATAACAGTTTTCACTGTAGGCAATGCAGGAAATAGCAATGAAAAACATTCTGCTACCTCTTTGTTGACCCCAGGCCTACCTATTACTGCATAATCAACCCCCATGTTCCCACCTCCTCTGCATCATGTCTCCTTCCCTTCCCTCCACCTCAGGCTCACCTTAACATAGAGCTGCTGAAACTCCTCCAGGTTGAGGATGCCGGAGGGACAGTCTTTGAGGAAGCCTTTGTACCACTGCTTAAGCTCCGCCTCATTGAATTCGGTGTTCTTGGTCAGGTCATCAAGGACCTCTGGAGCCAGCTTGCTGTTGTGTTTCCCCATGATGCTTCACCTCTCTGATGGAAGCAGATACAAAGAGGGAGAGAGAGTGAGCACACAGGTGAGAGAGTGCAAGACAAACAACAGCAACAGCAGTAATGCCCTGTGTTGTTGCAACAGCACAGGTCTCTGAGGACGGATGCAAACATGGAATCCCGCACAGAGCCACACACAAAGGGAAGCTGCACTCTCATTATGTTGCTTTGTGTGTCAAAATATGTATAATAAAACATTCATGCACACATGTTCAATGCCAAAACATTTTCTTTATAATTCAGTCCTACGGTTATTTTAAGAAATGTATCCCACTTAACATAAGCAATATTATGAGAGTAAGATAATATATTTCTTCGGAATGTCAAAGCTAGATATGTGTGGTATTTGCCTGGATGAAATCTTGTTTAAGGAAACACTCCTAAAGGGTCCGCCTAGGGGATTACTTATTTGAATTAAGTACAACATTGATGTCCCCCAAGGTTCCATATTAGGACTTTTACAGTTGTGTGTCTAATTAATGGCATGTAGCTGTATTTTCTGATGTTTACACACAAAAATATGCAGATGATGCAATTTTGTATATTTTGAAACAGGGAAACTCAATTTAGCTGTGACATTAATTGATGCTATGCCAAATATATTCAAATGGACAACTTTTTCATGGCACCTTAACCTCAGTTAACTGTCTACATGTATTTTCTTACAATAACTGTCTGTGGAACAACTTAAAAATTTGACAGCACATGCCACTGGTCACAACTGTTGCTGTTCTGGTTGGTGACCCTCGTATCATGTCAAACCCCTCTTCCTCTCTCTCTCTCTCTCTCTCTCTCTCTCTCTCTCTCTCTCTCCCTCCCCCATTTCCTGCCTGCCTCTACCTGTCACTATCCAATAAAGGCAAAGAAATAATCTTACTGTTCAAAAGTTCCCCTTGTCTGTTTACATTCATTAACTTTTTCGCAACTACATGCTAAAACTCTATATGCATGCAATGATTGTGACAGAGATACAATGTGTTCATTATTGAGAATTTAAGCCATTATAAAGCGGATAATGCTTGAAAAGGCAAAGAGAGCTGCATTTAAAAAAAGAAAGGAGTCATGTTTGGTGACATCTAGAGAAGGGAGGGGATTGCTAACTGCAAAACAAATACGAAATTAGCCAAAACAACAAAAACACGTACATTTAAATAACATAAAGTTGATAAGTAAAGAGCAGTGGTTATTGAAGAGTAAATCTTCATTAGACAAATGGAATTATCATATGATCTGTTGAAAAGATATGTTGAAATGGATAGTTTTATCAGAGCACATACATAACACACAAAAAGTCCATGTCACAAAATGTCTTTCGAGTCCTATAATGACTCGTATCATTGTACTTCCATAATCACCTGATAGCATCACTGCTATTCTGGCCATAAAATGGCCCATTAGCCTGGCTCCTCACCACACATATTCCCATGGCTGATGACCACTGCAGTGCCTTCATGACGCCATGCATGACTCATAGTCCCATCTGACAGCTTTCGCACTTTGACACCAGGACACAGCCGAGTCAAGCGACCACAAATCCTCTAAACTGCAGCGAGAGTGTGGGGACAGTTTAGAGGCTGAAATATCATCCTGCTGTGCTTTATTTCAAGTGAGTCATGTAGAAGGAGGCAACAAATCCCCAAGTCACTGCAGACTGTACAAATATTTTGGACTTTATATTCCAGTGACAAGTGGGAGGCACTGTAGGATTGCCAAAAGCTTAGAGGAACAGCAGTAAAGGATATCAATGGGACACCAGGCCTTTTGAGCGTTAACTTGTGTTGAAAAGGTCACCTGTGATCTTCTCAAGTTGAAACACAGAAAATCCTCTTACAGTTGTTTAAGGAAAAAAAGACAGATTTCTGTTCGGGAAGATAATAAAATTAAAGATTCGATGCCTTAACACTGAATATAACCCATTCTTTTCTCTGCAGTCATGTCCAATTAAAGCGTCCTTGACTTTTTTTATTTAAATACTTTAGTTATTGCTGGAAAACAGCTACCACTTTTAGCCTGTTTATAATAGACCCCAGCGTGTGGCAACCACTTAAGAGCAATTTCAAGTGTTTAATTTCCACAATGGAACCTGTGTGCTTAAATTGTGCAGTGACACAAAAGGATCACTTTAGAGGTGACTCAGGGCTGTTTTTGGGTTAGGAAGGCGACGGTTTCATCACATCTCACAGACCATTTCTGTAATGCATTACTTGCTCAGACACACATACAGTATTTACTCAGACACATTAACACAGTTTCACAAGGTTAACTACTGCAGGACGGATGCAGACAGATGTTGAGGCCGACTGTGTTGAGAAGGATCATGCGCAAGGGTTCATGTTGTGGCAGCAACACCTCCTCCCCTGAGAAGTCCTTATTAAATTAGAAGGATTCAACCCGCACCCTCTCTTAATTGCAGGGCTCCACGGTGCCCCTATTTTGGTTGCGTTAAGCGGGATAAAACATTTTCATTGGTCACAACAGTGAAATGAAATTAAATGAAATGTAGCAATTTTGCAAACCATATATTTGCACCTTTGTTCCTGTTAATAATCATTTTCATTATGTGTTAAGAAATTAAAAAGGATTACTGGGTGCCCCTAAATTATCTGCCGGTGCACCTAAATGAAAAAGTTACTACTGTGAAATATTAGCTTGGAGCCCTGAAATGGGTATGACTCTCATGGCATATGGAACGAAACTTGAACTTTCTCTAACTCATTCACAGGTTCCACACCGGTAGCTCTGTAAATCACTGACTGCATCATAGAGGATGCACACAGCATAAGCGTACCAACTTCTGCCACAAGCTGTGTGTTTATTTTGGCTCTTCCCTTCTATTCACACACAAAAACAGTCCACAAAGTTGAAACAAGAGAGCTGTAACATTGTTTCTTGCCTCTGACTGAGGCCGATGAGTTGTTATCCCTCTGTTAGAGAACCAAATGTAGCAGATAATAGAGTTTCCTGCGGAGGACAGAGAGAGGCGCGACTAGCCAGGCGAGCAAACACATCTGAAACTTATCCCATTTGAACAAATCAAAATAAACACTGCTCACACAAGCAAAATAGGCAACCCATAGATTCATTCTAATCAGTCCTGGGTAGGATGCTATCTTCCAGTCAGGTCGGGTCTCTGCCAGCACATTTTACTGAGGTAGAAATCTATTGTGGTAGACTATCCAGGAGGTACTGGAGGTTATCTTCAGATAACCCTTTGTGTTTACTTCCCCTGGATTAGGCTGCCTTTCAGAGCAAATAAGTCAAATCCCTGCAGAATCAAAGAAATGCTTTCAGAATACAGACTGGTTTCTAACTGGCTTCTATAGCAAGTTCTCCATTTTGTCTGCCCTGAACGTTGTGAGCATAAGGTTTAACACGTATGTGTGCACGTGTATGTCAAACTAGGGTTTGCTTGTGTTGATTACAGATGCGCTTGCTGTTTTAATAGACACAGGATTCATTAAATAGGGAATGTTAATCTGCCTGCTAATGTACTCTGGTGCCACATCAACAATTTCATTAAAGATTTAAAAAAGTTCTAGTGTTGTGCCCACTGACAGCAGATTCCAGCTGTACAACAATCAGAGCTTTGTGGGTAGGATTAGGAATAGGAGTGTCAACTTTCTGTGCCCGAACCAGAAAAATGTCATTTTCAAAGAGATAAGATATGAACTGAAGTCAGCATGCTAAACAGCTAACCCCAGCCTGCCCTTGTCCAAAGCTCCTGTGCTAGCAGTATAAATATCGACCCCTTCCCAGTGCTCCGAAGTCCAGGTCTGGACTACATTAGCCACACGGCTAACTGTGCAAACTATAGTGACTATAGTGAATAAGCAGCAGTCAGCCTTTAGTCTAGTGATATGCTGCCCTGCATTTGTTGCTAACTTTTACATATTGTACTGAGCATTTTTGGACCAAAATAGAGTTAAAAGGAAAGCGAATACTGCAGAGACATTTGTTGGGTTGACATAATCAGCACTTCAAATTAAACCTAATGCAGCCCATGTCTGCTGAAAGTGATTATGAAGACTATATAAAAAGGCGATATTATTAACAAGACTGTGATGGTTTAGAGATTTAGGCTAGTCATTTCCTGCTTACATTTTGTAGGTGTCACCCTCATGTGTCATGTTTTGTTTCATTTCCTGTCTTTGTCTCTTCCACACGTTTGTGATTGCCCTAATTTGTTTCACCTGTCCCTGATTAACCTCTTGTGTGTTTCCTCTTTGGGTTGTCAGTCAATTGCCTCATTGGTTTGTTCTTGATTTAGTCCCGTATTCCTCCTGCCTCCCTCCTTCCTTCTTCAGTTTTTGTTGCCTGCCTGATTTTATTTTTGGAATAGGTTTATGTAATTAAAGCTCACCTTTAGTTACCTCCACCTGCCTGCCCAGAGTCTTGCATGTTGGTCCTTTTTGCAAAGACGTATATGATGATGATGTTGCCAGATTTGTACAAACAGCTCTGCTTCCTTTCTCTTCTTCAGTCATCATGAACAGAAAAGTCTCAAAAATAAACATCCAAACAACAGGAGAAAACACTGAATCTTTCAACTATCATCAGCTTTAGTACAAAACTACAAATTTCAGTTTTGGCTTCATTACACCCTGAACAGCCAAATAAAGTCTCAGATCCCAGGGGAAACCTATTTATACTCTTTAATGCCAGTGCATTCAAAGTCACTCCTTCCGGTGCTAATATGCCATATTCCCTAAATGCTGCAGCCTCCCTCAAACATACTAAAGAGCCCTGAACGCCTGCTGCTCTGCACCTCCCACCAAATGGGATCAATTGGCCTGGCAACATGCTGCTGCTGTGCACGATGATGGCTTTGACAGTCCATTCACGTCAACACGCAGCAGAGGCCCAAACACACACGGTCACATTAACGCACAAACATGCCAGCTTCAGCCAGGGACAACAAGGACATATTAGTTCCATCAAACACAGGTGGTCGGTGGAATCCTAACACATACAGACACTCAGACACTGACATTAAAAATATCATGATAAAGAAGGAAAACTGAACTAGTGAGAGCAGATGAAGAGGTTGTGTGAGAAAAAAAACAGAGGAAGTAGGATGACTCAATCTGGATTCACACCTCTGAGGAAGAAGACAAATAGACAGACAGGGAGAGAGACGGGGAGTGAAAAGGCGATGAAGATGGAGGGACGGGGAGAGACAGCAGCCTGCCGGCAGATAAGCAGAGCTTGTAGAAAATTGTCCCAACAGGCATTCAAAGGAGAAAGACATGTATCTCATTGAGTCTGAAGGGGCCTTAATGCATGTTCATTCCAGCTGTCAGGCCGATAGTAAACACTAACTCCAATCTGAGTTGCAAATGCGTGGGAGGCTCTGTGTATGTGTGTGTATTGGCCAGCTTGACTGCAATCTAGCTGATTGGATAAGCTAGTTAAACATGTACGCGTACCAGAGTCAGTAGTACTAAAGCTACATTTTGATGGCAGTTTTCTAAAACTAATGACAGTGGTTATTGGGCTAATGTATGACCTAACCACTATACATCAAAAGAAAATGTTCTTCTTTCAAGGACTAACTAGCTCTAAAAGGTCAACACTAAAAGGAGAGGTGGATTGACTTTACTATCAATTTGCTTCCTTGAAATTAGCAATATACGTACAGGATGACAGTGCAGTCAAATGTACCATGATTTCTTGATTAAACTGTATTGGTTAGGCCTCACTTAGACACTGGAAGATGGACATAAGAACACATTACAAACAAACTGCAAGAAAAAAAGAATTCAATGACACTCAGTGGTCATATATCACATAAACAGACACTAAAACAGTTGCACATATTATTAGAATATCACAAAGGTTAAGTTAACATGAAAAAAATGTTATCTCCAAAAGGGGGGCCATGCAGAAGAAGTTTGGGAGCCAGTGTTGTCAGGTGTGGCTGTCGGGTGTCCCTTCCGAATTGGTTTCAGGAACTGATAAAGCTAACTTTAACTTTGATATGCTGTCAGTTTGTGCTCTTGTGATATGAGATGTGTTAGAAAATATGGAGCAATATCAGGCTCTGTAAAGCCCCAGCTGTCTAATGTGTACCAACTCGGGGGCAGCTCATATGAAATCATTTATAACCACCAGCAAGTGACGCAATAGAGCTATTGTAACAATTAACGATGTCGGCGGTACTGTGCTCGGTCTACTAAATACATAGTATGTCATTTCTGCCGCTAACATTCACTAAATGAAAACAAAGGATGCAAGTTACGGGGAGACTGGAAGTTATTGTCTTTACTGTTAAACAACCACCATTGCTGATGAACATCTATCTGATGTGACTCTGGCAGAAACTGATGAGGTACAGTAATGTTTCAAAGTGTTATTACCTTTACGTTAGCCACGACTTTCTTCCTCACTTTATCCCCGTATAGCAACAGGCAACCAAATGCAACACACCTTTCCCTTAAATAAAATGACAGATTTCTCTGGGTTTGAACATTGTTGGCAACATTTGGGACATGTACACAACTCAACAAATTACTATAATACAAAGATGTAGCTGCTTTCAGATATTTTAATGCAGAAGTTACACATCATATATTTGATAAAGGAATGACTGTTTGTTAGTCCAGGGCTAAAAGTTCTAAAGATGTATGGCATTTAGTCATGGAGTCATTGAAGACAAAAACATTCAAAGTAAGTATTGTGTATGATTGAGGAATGACTTAGCCTAAATGACAGAAAATATGTCAGCAATTATGATAACTTATCATTTACATCGACCTTTCCTGGTTCTTGCTGGTGACAATTTTCCTATATATCTCTGAACACTGAACATGTTTGGACACAACAAGCAATTTCAAGACATCACCAGTAAAATGTTTCACTATTTTGACATACTATAGGCTAAAGAATTCAACAACAAAGCTAATAATCGTCAGCTGATCCCTACAATAATGTGACAGCATACATGAGTCTGTTCCACGAAAGCATTTAGGTAGTGGATAATTGCAAAAGACAATAATGATGGCTCTGTTTTAGTAAGCCAGCACACAGAACAGCAGGACCCTAAATATTAAGTAGCTAAATTAAATTCTGCCACCATTGATTATTTTATTCACACCTGTGCTCTTACAACCAGGGGCGCCGCCATGAGGGGAAAGGTTAGGACGATTCCAAGGGCCTGGCACTGACAGGGGGCCCTTTGAGACATGGGCAACCTATACAAGGGCCCAACTAGATTTTTTTTCATGGGGCCCAAAATCCCTGGCGGCGCCCCTGCTTACAACCATGACAGCCCAAAATGTCTGCTTTGACGGCCTACTGGTTTTCACATTACTGAGTGCTCCTCTGGACCAGTTGTTCCAAACTGTACAGACACTCAGAACAGTCAAAGAAGATTAACTGTCATTAACTGTCTAATAGCAGAGGACAATAAGGAAAATACAAATGTAGCTGACAAATCATGACAGAATTATCCACTACTACCCTTATAATACAAACAGTTTTGCTTTGTGCATACACACACACACACACACACACACACACACACAGCAAGGTACTCCACAAGGACCAGAAAAAGCTTGGAAAGCAGTGGGCTTACACTGTCATTATTGTGAGGCTCAGGCTCTCTGGCTTTAAGTGAACATAGCCTAGAGGGGGAAATGTGTTGGTGTCCCTGTGACTGAAAATGATTAGCTGGCAAAAGCTGTAATTGAGTTGGAAACAGAGCAAAAATGGGAAGCTAGAGCTCCTATACAGTAGTTATTTCCTCTGTGTGTGTGTGTGTGTGTGTGTGTGTGTGTGTGTGTGTGTGTGTGTGTGTGTGTGTGTGTGTGCGTGCGTGCGTGCGTCCATGTGTTTGCAATGGCAATAACCTTTGTGAGAGTGGAAAAAGTACAATGGGGACCAATCAATAGGGTACCAGTCCAATACCAGCCCTTGCCATGTACTACGCTGTGAAGTGTATGTGTGTCTGTGTGTTTCAGAGACAAATAATAACAAAGTATAGAGATTTAAGGTGCACGGCCAGCATATTCATATGTGAATGATAAACCACACCCTGAATGGTCTTCATGGCAGCTCACCAAACCATCAAAAGTGAAACGGAACAATACGTTGTCTTGACAACAGTTTCCTGGCCCACGGCCAAACAGCCGTTAGGTAGCAGATGAGGCTTTCGGCCAATCGAAGCAGTCACTCTGCCAACTGGACCTGACCAACTGGCTGACAGATATATGGGCTTGATGTGGGAGTTTATTGAAAATCTAAATATTGGCCAGTGTCAGTCATCCACATCCCACATGGTGCCCCTTGTTTGATTCGATTTTTATTGTTGAATCAAGCAGCAGGGTAATACACTGGTTGTTTATTAGAAGCAACCAGACACAATTCTAACACCAGCTTGGTCAAACTAAATGGCATATGAATAACATGCCAATGTCTGAAGTCATTTTAAAAGTTGCTGCAATACACTTCTTGTTTTTCGTCTGTCATTTAACACCAGCTGGAGGAAGTTGGAGTGGATGGATTGGTCAAACAAATACAGGACTTTCATCCAGGAGACCTGGTGTTCCTGTCCCATTTGACACCAACAGTCTTACATCCGTGTTTAAGAAGTACATAAAGAAATTCAAATTATTTTAATAATTTAATAATTAACAGGCTATGATAATCAACCACACTGTCACCTGACTTCATCCTAGGCTGC
Source organism: Diplodus puntazzo (assembly GCA_963678695.2). Classification (NCBI taxonomy): domain Eukaryota; kingdom Metazoa; phylum Chordata; class Actinopteri; order Spariformes; family Sparidae; genus Diplodus; species Diplodus puntazzo. The sequence goes on from OZ023169.1 coordinate 23,868,767, forward strand.
ACATCCAAAACTGAGAAAATTTGCCTGAAAAGCATAAAATGTTCACTCATGACACACATGTTCATAATAGTGATGGGCTATTTAAAATGAAATGCATTATCTGTTCACAAATGTATGCACACATGTTACGTTTTATTGGTGCCATAGCGCAGTTTTTTACCATGCAGTTTTTTTACCATGCAGTTTTTTTATTGTGATACATTAGAAATGTTTATATGTCAGAAAATTTGCCATGTCTTCTACAACAGTTGCCACTCTTTAGCAATCAGCAGTCAGCAAAATAATACATAAATTACATTTCTTTTTGTTGTTTCTCCTGAGTCTCTTTAAAGATGGCAGGAATGGTGCCGCAAGCAGGAGACATGAAAAATCTGTCAAGGTAAGCTGTGTTTACTTCTTGTATTACTTTTGTGATAAGACCACACAAATGTTTATTCATGACTTGCTTACACAGTGTAACCGTAGGACAGCAGAGAGACAAGCCATAACATCAGCAAACTGACTCAACAGTATGAGATACACAATGTTCAATGAATAGCTAAAGCAGCAGCTTTTTACTTGTTAAAAGAGGAATGTGTGATTGTTTCTTTCAAAAGTTCTGTGCTCTTGTCTGTAGTTGCTGATTGCAGAGCTGAAGTCTTGAGACTCGAAATCAGCATTCAGTCATGAAAATGATGACTGGAGTCTTGACCTGATTCTAATTTACATGAGAGCTGAAGGTCAATAGTCTTGACTTTAGACTTGAAAGTAAAATGTTCACTACTCAAGTTTTTGACCTGCTGTACAACAGTAAAAACCTTGTTCACACTTAGGTAGAAACTCTTTTAACGCTGCCTTCAGAGGTTAATTTTTAAATGGTATACTCTACCTGAGAGAATTGAGACTTGATTTTATTGCTTTGTCTAGTTGTCATAAACTTTTCTGGGCAAAGCTGAAAATCAATGAGCAGCTCTGCACCACAGCCAGGACCAAGTAGTATCAAGTATTTCAATCACTCAAAATTGTTTTAATAATACTATGATTGTTATTATTCAAGAAGTGGTAATAGTAGCAGTTGTGTTATCATGGTTTGAATGGTTAAATTGTTGAAGCGAACCAAGCATTAGCAATAGATGCTTGAATCCAAAAATGTCAGTAATGTGTTGCTCTTCACAAAGGCTGAAAGCCTTGTTAACACAAAGTGAAAATGGATGGTTATGTAAGAGAGGTGCTGAGGCGTTGCTCCCTATCAGTAAGATCTCCATATTATTCTAATCTACATATATTCTCTCTGGTGACTGGCGCAGGAAGGATGCATCACTATAGAAACGCAGCTCACCTCTGTTCGGTTCAAACTCTAATTTAAGACCAGGCAGCATGTCTAGCCTGGGGAGGAACACGGGGGACAAAACGACTGTGAGCATGTGCCCTTATGAGTCAGACTCTCAGCTAACCTTTATCTCCCATATCTCCCAAAACATCATATATTCACCTCAGTATGTATTTATTGCCACAATTATTAAACATTTGCTGAAGTCTGGGTGACTCATGTCTGAGGGCTGCTCTAATTGTCGCCTATTGTTTCTGTCTGCGCGCTATCAAACCTGCACAGCCTTGTAAAATGTGGCTAATAATATTCCAGCGACACCTTTAAGCTCAGGCACAAGTGAAAGCTGCCAGCATGCGCACACACACACACACACACACACACACACACACACACACACACACACACCACCACCATGCATATACACACTTTCCAGTATTACATAAGCCCTGGTGGAGGGTTGTTTGGTTGTAAGGCTCAGGTGTTTCTAGACAAAAACAGTCTCTAGAACAAATATACCCATGTCTCAAAAGCACACACATACACACACACACACACACACACACACACACACACACACACACACACACACACACACACACACACACACACACACACACACACACACTGTATTTATTGTGTAGTGCATTGAAAGTACGGTGATTGAAAAGAGGAGGCAGAACATGGGAAGAATGCCTGCAGCACTTACCCCTACTCCTGTACTGAAAGCTATCTTGTCATCACTATCCAATGTTGACATGAACATTTAATGTGTTCTGTAACAAAGACTGCTGCTGGATGGCAAATAAACATTTTGCAACCCACAGAACAATGTCAGAATAATGTGTTCAAAGCTGCTATGAGTGCCATTTTTAAGGAGACATTTTATGCTAATTGTTCCAGTTCATCATTTCATTTTTGACATTAAAGCATGTAATAGGTGTTTCAATACTCAAAAAATGCATCAGTTTTCTCATCCCGTCCAGTCCTGCAGCACTCTGTCTCTGTCTCTGTCTAGAAAACTATTTTTTAGTTCCTGTCTCTTTAAAGGCAGCAACACACTGGCCCAACCGTTGGACATCTGAAGCGTTTGGAGCGACTCGGACGAGGTCGGGAACATTTGTGTTCAGTGTGTTCAGCTGCGTCTGAAGCTTTCGGAGCCGTTCGGACGTTGTCTGCTCCGACTGAGCATGCGAAGTCTGTGGAGGAGGGCTGTCGGACGTCTGAGCCATTGGATTCTCTGATTGGCGCTGTGCTAGCGAATCAGCGCGGTGTGTGGGAGGTGCGGAATACTGTGTGCGCATTGGTTTTCTACACACTCCGTTCCGTCATTTCTTGTTTTCATGTTTTGGAGTACTGACATGAGACTAGCTGTTATTATGTCCGTTCAGGACGAATTAATCTGTGTTCGTTTGGTAATGCCTCGCTGCATGTTTAGTATGCAGCTGTTTTTGTCTGAAATAGTTAAGTTTCGCTTTGATCGAAAGTAAAATTAGTTACGTGCATAAGCCTCTCGTTTACAACTCACAACACAAGCGCCAGCCGCTTATTGCATCTTGCGCAAGCGCAGAACGTACACGCTACTGTGGAGTAGGCAGCACGTCGCAGTGGTGTGTTTCAATGCAACCTTTGTGCCGAATGGGTCAGACGAGAGGCAACAGAGTGGTCGGATAAGGCAGCTGGACGTCTGGGCGGTGTGTGGGGGGCTTAAGATCCCTTATCTCAAATACCCAGTCTACTCTGATTGGTCAGCTCACACATGTCTGAGCCAGCACTGCTTACTGTGTCTCCAGTCAGCTCTTCCATTTAGCTTCACTTCTCAAATGAATATAGGCATAAATTATGCAAATATGTGACATGGTAACATAGTGATATCACGGAGTCAGGGAATTAAAGGCGGGGCTTCCGATGAGGTGTTTCAGGCACATAAACATATAAGTCTAAAGGTTTGTTGGTACTGTTACCCTGGCAATTTCTTCTCTACACATTAAAGAGGCATGGATTAAAGACATTGGTAAAGAGATTTTTGCATGAATAATGGACGAAAGGGTTAGTTGGGATCAAGGCATGTTCTATTATTGCTGAACTCATCCAATTTAAAGTCATCTCTCGGATGCACTTCTACAAGACTGAGCAGAATCTCCCTTACTGTCTCTGCTTCCTGTGACAAGTGTAAATTAGCTGATGGGACACTAGGTCATCTTTTTTGGTTTTCTGGGAAAATATTTTTCATTTGTACAGTGATATATCAACAGAAGACTAATCCCTGACAGTCTCTTTGGGATATTGGGTTGCTCCAATGCTATGACTCTATCCTAGTGTTACAACAAGATCTCATGTTGGTTACAGCAAAAAGGATTATTCTAATTGGAAATCCATTTTTCCCTGTCAGCATTGTAGATTACAGATTCGATTTAGGGCTAGGGTTGACAGGTACATGCGCGCTTTTTCTGTGACGTGACAGTTTATTTTTTATATTTAGCTATGTCTACATCTTTTTGTTTCTTGTGTATGTGTGTTGCAAAAAGGTGTATATACATTACACTACACATGGCAAAAAGAAAAAGCACTAAACGATATGGTTTAATAATCTAGTGGATGCATTGTTATATAGGAGTTCAGATGACCTGTGTATATGCAAAATAAACTGAGTTACATTATTATATATCATATTCCATTTCCCTAACTGGTTGATTGACTTAGGAAGTGTAGCACAAAACTCTATTAGAGGTAGAGTTAGAGTTCATTTCTTTTCACCGCATATTTAAAAAAAACTCATGCATTATGTGTCTTCAACCTTGAGATAATTTTGGCAGCGTCTCTGCTTGTTTTGGATCTAGTTTTGGCACTCAACAAACATTAGCCCTGACTTCTTTTGACTTCCACTTATCTTCTGGTGAAAGTTTATTAACTCACAGCCACATTTCTGTACAGTGACACTTTGAGTGTTTGTTTAGTACAAAATTAAATTAAAGCTGCTGCAGCTGACTTACTCTCTTAACTTAGCCTCAGAGAGGCTCATCTCACGGATCGGACACATCTGTTGACTGTCTTTGTACAGAGGTTTAGATAATAAATGTCAAAGGAAAAAGCTGGAGGGACTTTGCTTTCGAAAAAATTTAAATATGCAAAAAAAAACATCAAAACAGTGTACAGTGTGAAAAAATTAAACGCATAACCATCCCCCAGGTCACCTACAGATTAGCCTCAGATTTGTTTAAGAAGGAAACCCCAGTTTACAGACTGTTATCTTTTGCATGGAATATTTTAAATTCTACCAAGGCAGGTTTAACAATCCTGTTTCCAACCCTGACAGGTTGCCAGTCTATCACCAGGTTAACACTTAAAGTATAGATAGACCAACACGTTCACACTTACATTCCCACCTTCGGACAATTTTAGTATCATCAGTTTGTCTAACCTGTATGGGTTTGAACTGTGAGAGGAGACTGGAGCACTACAGCAGTACAAGTATCCATCCTGCTTGTTACAGGACGTTAGGTTCAGTATGCGACTTCCTTGACTCAATACACCCTGTGATCCAAACACCTACTGTCAAAACAATCCGTTAATATTTAGTCCTCGCATATGAGAGAATCTAGAACAAAAGATTTACCTGCAAAGTCTAGCTGTTGTTGTTGTTTTTCAGCTGTAGCATGCTAGTTGGCTTGGCCAAGCTTGTGTAATGTAACTGCCATCTTTGTGGCAGACAAAACAAGGAGACCAGAGCTGGAAGATTTTGATCCACCTTAATGGAGGGTTATGGCTTCCCAGTTACAGTGAAAATGGAAAAAGCTTTGTGTGAGGGAGGTCTGTGGAAACTTCAAACTTCAAGCATGTCATTTACGACGGCATTGACCGAATGCGACGATGAAGGTGAGTCTTCCCCACAGCATTCAGGCAGCTTCTCACTGCTGGTCATGCTAAAGCAGTGCTATTATTAACTAATGCTATGGGAGATCACTGAGGACACTGTTTCTGTTATTCAATTTTCCCTTGACAATATGCCAGTATTAGAGTGCCTTAACTGCAAAGCAATACTTGGGGCCAATGAGCTACTGTTACATAAAAAATAAATAAATAAATGAATGAGTGTATAGCAGGAGGCGCATACCAAACCTAGGATTTTGTTACACCCCTAGAAGAAACCCACACAGATTTCAGAGCCTTGACTTTCTAGCTGGAAGGCAAACGTGCTAACCGCTTAATATGTGTATTGTTTTATTAAATAACATCTGCTGCACAATTCAGTCTGTTTCTCCACCTATTTCTTTATTTCAAAAGTCTCTTAAACCTATACAAAACGTTACCTCATAAATGACAAATTGAAGGAACTGTGCAAAACTTAACTTGACTTTCCATACGCATTGAAGTGAGTAGATAATGAATTAATTTAAATTTTATGGGTGAACTGTTCCTTTAAAATGTTTTGTCTCACTTCTGAGATCAGTCCCTCAGCACAGTTTCTGGTGTACTTTACCTTTCCATTGTATGACATTGTACCTGTGAAGCCTATTGTGGACACTATTAAAGGAGTCCACTGATAACTGTGGGTGTTCATTAGTTATCTACTGGTGATGCCAAACTCCTTCACTCAACATTCTTTTGTTGTTGCTCAACCATTATAAGCTGGTCCATCTCACACACACACACACACACACACACACATTCCAACATCTGTCTCTTTGGGTAATAAAGCATGTGACAGGAATGGATGAATCAATCAGTCAAGAGACATACACATGGAGCAGCTCATGCGAGCCACCTTCCTACAAATACACACACACACACACGCACACAATGAGGCAGTGATGCATGAGACAGATTCATAGTACACCCGGCCACGGCTCACAACAAAATGGAAGTGATACAAAGGTAAGGAAAGAAAGAGATAAAATAAATGGGGGGAGGTTGTGGGTGTCGTCATATCATTCATCTGCTGCTGTTAACTGAAAGAGAGGCAGAAGCAGACACCGGAAAAAAACAAAACAACACACACATAGTCCAAGGCGGGCCGGAAACTGTAGCGTAACATGTTGCTCCAAGCTAATGTTATTGTACTCTACAGAATATGGATCAATAGGTCTTTACAGAGTAGAGAAAGTAGCTGTAATCATGTGTTTTCCCATCCACTGATCTGTCACTCAGCCGTTATGTGTAACCAAGGCTTCTGATGTCATAAATAACAGGGAGCTATGACTATATGTAACATAACCGCAAAAACCAGGAATCCCACCTAGTTCATCATTAGGATCAGCCAGCTGCTCATCTCATATAATGAGAACACCAAAATCATCCGTTAGCTTGTGGTGGATGGCTGTAGAAGCTGTAAAGCTAAACAATGTTCACCACTGAGCAGAACTTTTGTTAATCCTACTCAGATTTATTGAGAATGTACAATAAACGATCTGTTTTGAATAAAGGAGATAAGAGCAATGGGAGCCTGTGTTTACACAAAGTCTTAAAGTATAGGTCAATGAGACAACACTAAGACATATTAGTGAAGGCTCCGTCATCTTTATTTGGATTACCCCTCAACACAGTGTATTTAATGTACTTCAAGAGTGGAGCTAACAATCAGTCTAGCAGTCTACGCTCTAGACTGATATAAATATAAGATATAAATAAAAATGAAGGGTACAGTTGCTCCAACACCAAAATCGAAGGCAGAGAACCAGGACATGATGTCACTCACAAAATGATTGACATTGTCTTTTCATACATGGAATAATACTAAATTAAAACAATCAAAGTGTTCCATGATTTTGATGATTTATATACGATGTGATGTAAAAGTCAATCTCAACTATACAAGGTATTTAAACAACCATGCTATTCATATGGAGGAAACATTATATATTGGGTACTTAAGGGGATTACAGCAACGGATTATAAGTGATGATTGTAGGGATACTTCGGAGGAGATGGCACTGGAAGATATTAATTGTGGCACTGTAATAGTTCACTCATGGGATGATAAGCACTACTTCAGACAGGCTGACTCTTGAGAACTCTACACTGTCTGCTGAGAGCGTAAGAGAGTTTTCACACCTGACCTGTTTGGTTTGGTTTTAACAGACCCTGGTACAGTTTCCTGCATAGTGCGTTTTTTTTTTTTTGTTGGGGTTGTTGGGCTGGTGTCCAAGCTGTCAATCGAACCCTGGAGCAGAACACATAACTACTGGTCTTGTTTCGCTTCCAAGTGGATTCTGTTGCAAAAGCAAGCAGACCAACCACAAGTTTTATGATAATAGATAATTCAGTTTAGTACAATTTCAAAAGGTAAAAAACATATCCATCTGCTAAACTGTCTGTAGCCAAGCCATGTATTTTTATAACATGTATGCAAGTCAGTGTGGATATTTTCCCTGAATTACACGTCAAAAGCTGTTAAAAATTAACCCTAACCCCATGCTGTATCCTACTCCATGCACTCATGCATTCATTATAGTTCATTTAAATGTGTGGCAGCAATCCCACAGAAATAAGCCCTGCATAGTGCAGATGCACTACATGGATTTTCGATCAAGCAGATCGATAACCAATAATGACCTCCTTCTGCTGGCCCAAACCAATAAGATAACCAATAATTTCACATGTTTGCGTTGTAAAGTTCCTAATTTATTAGTTCATGCAGGGTTGGTAAAAATAAGCAAAAACATGATTTAATATTCCATAGCTCTGATGAGATTTGTTGTGTTGAACTCGTATCTCTGAACCCTTGCAGAACATGTATTGCAAATTACAATCGTGTTGTCTTTCTTTAAATCTGTAAATGAAATGTCACATCTACAGCGACAACATGTTTGGCTCTAGTATACACTGCATGGCTCTTCACAGCTGTAGCTGTTTGATGTCTTTAGCGCGACAACAGCCGTCTGCACTCCTTATTCTTCTGTGTTTATTGACAGATTGCAGACAGAAAGCAATTTGGCTTTGTGTTAATCGCTGCATACAGGCCATTTTTAAGTCAAAACAAGTGGTTGATTTGCATTGTAATATTGCTAATAATTCTGAAAATTATTTATTTGCGAGCTCTTTGTAACACAAAAAGACATAAATCAGAAGCATTAAAGTGCTGCATAAACTGCTGCAGAGACCCCACGTGGGCGGTGATGATGAGCTAATGATGCAGGATCGACAAAGCTGTCTGATCAATGAGTTATGCCAGCGTGTATAACTTCATATTTATTCCTCCTGGTTTGTTTGTACAAAGTGCGGACCAAGTGAGTCTGAAAGCACCCTGAAAGTGTGCTGCAGTAGAAATGAAGCAGCAGAACCGGCTGTATGTTCTGGCCTCGACAAAAAACTTCAAACAATCATGCTGCTACAACACAGAATTATATCTGTAATGAGAGACTGTGTCACAAGTTGGTATAGATTAATTCAAAAAACAACAGAGCTTAAAAATGTGACAAAGAGGCAAACGTGAACCCTTCAGCACTGAAACCCATCATGCACCAAGGCTCTGCTCCTGCTCACTCAAAGCCTGGCAGCAAAAGGGCTCCAGAACCAAACTGAGCTGTCACTGCCACCAGCTGTCTGTCGTTGGCGTGCTCATATCGGGTGTGCGTGCATGCGTTTGTGTCTTTCCACTCCGACCAAACATCGCTGTGCTGCCTTTCACTGTATGTAAACACAATGAATCAATGATGCTACATTATGTATAGACCCAGCAGGGCGTACAGATAGTTGACACACACGGTCAGTGACTATGATGCAATAACTCATCTGAAATGACCCTATGATGCTACATGAAGGCCACCAGTAATGTGGACAAGCTCAAACACACACACACACACACACGCACACACACGCACACACTAACACACACAGCACACATTGGAAGCTGGTGCTATTGATTGTGCGGGACCTGGTTCTATGCAGATAGAATTGAACCACATGTTCAGCCTGCTGTGGCTCCTCTCTTCACTCACACAGTTCAAACTGAAAAGCCAGTGAGACGTGCACCTGATGGCTTCTTTCGCTCTTTGACTATTCATCTGTTTGGACTTCTTACAGTTCGTGCAACTAACAGCCACTCAGGAGGCATTCATGCCTTACACCTGCATTCTTCGAGCACTGTTATGAGCAGGAAAAAACCTGCACTTTTTTCAACTGACATGCTTGCATAATGCTCATTTATGCTCTTAATGTGCTGGAGTCCAGTGTCAGCGGTGCGACACACAGGTAGCCTGATTTTGTTCATCCATCGATTGCGCCCACAGCATGAAGGACATTCTCGCACTGACTTGCTGCATTTTCAGACCCGAGTGGAAGCAAACACTTTGGGGCTCCGTCCAAGATGTGAAGACTGTTCTCTAACAATGACTCACCAAATGTAACACAAGCATGACAATATTGCTGCCACCATGGCAAACATGGTCAACTAAGTGCCCCACGTCCATGGCCCCAGGTTCAGTTATCTCCACGGCCCTAAGTGTCCTTGAGCAAGACACTGACCCCCCTGACGGCTCCATAAGACAGCTCAGTATCACTGAAACCTTGACTTGACTCATTTGAAGTGCTTAATAAGTGACACTGACAGGGTTAAGTGTTCACTCCCCCCCTCCTAGTGAGGACACACCAGCAAAATAATGTCCATGACTTCCCTTAACATCACCAAATTGCTTCTCTTAGTTAGCCATTAGAGGTAAGCAGAGGGATATTTGACACATTCTCACCAACACTTGTACACATTAACATGAGGGCACAAACAGACCATATACAAATTAAAAAATGTCCTCCACTCACCCTGTAATGTTGGGAAGAACAATAAGCTCCTCACAGGCACAAAAACAAGAGCGTGTTCTCTGCTTTGCAGCTAATCTCTCGGCAGTGTTTTGGTCCCCGGCAGTTGCTCCCTCATGTAAAATAACCTTCGTGTTAACTCACCTCTCTCTCTGGAAGAAGATGAATGAACCGCTGCGTCTCCCTTGCCAACACATTTGCATGAAGGCCGCCTCCCCCGCGCGGCGATTGGCCAGGATTGCAGTTTAAAGGCGCATCCTGCTCACTGATTGGACGGAGCGGCTTGTCATTCAAACACAGAGACGGAGAGCTGTGAGCGCGCGCGCGTCTGTGCCCCTCTGAAGCGCCGCCGAGCGCGCGAGCGAGAGAGAGATAGGGAGAGAGAGAGATGGAAATATTGTAAGCTAAAGGAAATGAAAGACAACAATTCAAGCAGGTCAATAGATATGATAATCTTTCAGCATGAGAACAAATGAAATCTCGTCATTTGATCTAATTTACACTTAAGTTCTTTTTTGAAAGGGTATGACTTCAGTCTAGCTCATGGGCTTATAAATGGTGGCCAATTGGGCTTACATGACAGAACATTATAACCTAATAAATCCACAATGTGAGAAACGTATAATTAACCAAACAGTTGCACACTGAAAAACAGTTTGGGGAAAGAGCTTGGTTGGATTAACCTGCCTGGTTCCCCTGGGCAGATATAAGCTGTAAACCCTTGGTTGTTGTTGTTTTTTTTTTTTTTTTCATACTCCATTAATTGGGGAATATGAATGATAAACTATAAACCCAGACTTGACACAAGCACCCAAGTTCAGGCAGGTCCTCATGTTCAGGTATTAAAGTAGGAGGTCTGACTTAAAGTGAAACTCTCGCCAAAAAGCAACCGAGGCTTTATTTGTGATTGAATATGAGTCCAACCTTCGTGTAAATGCATAATTACGACGAAAGCGGACCTTTTAAGATTTACCGTAGTTTCGGTTTCGAGCAAGCTAATTTTCAATGGGGTGCATGGGGCACTCTTATGCTAGCATCAAAATCGCTATTTTTAAAACACTAAGAAGGCTTGACACAACATGAAACTTTGCTCGTAGTATCACCAGGGTCTCTACTCATGAACGCGAGCATTGAGAACATTGTGTACGCAGAGTTTACTAAAAAGAAGGTTTTTGAACTACTCATTTTAGGAGCTGGATCCAAAAAAGTGTCGATCCCCGAGTGCGACCTAACAGTAAGGCTTGAGGAGCTGTCCACCGTCACTCTCCTGCCTGTCAGGTCGCACTCGGGGATCGACACTTTTTCACTGCGCCGCGCGCCGGAGATGTTCAAAAACCTTCTTTTTCATAAACTCTGTGTACACAAACAATGTTCTCAATGCTCGTGTTCATGTGTAGAGACCCTGGTGATGCTACGAGCAAAGTTTCATGTTGTGTCGAGCCTTCTTACTGTTCTAAAAATAGCGATTTTGATGCCATCGTATCAATGCCCCTAGCTCTCCCGTTCAAAATTAACGTGCTCGAAAACAAAACTACGGTAAATCTTAAAAGTGCTTCTTTCGTTATAATTATGCATTTACACGAAGGTTTGACTCACACATTCGCAAATAAAGCCTAGGTTGCATTTTGGCGAGAGTTTCACTTTAAAGTCCCCCTCCAGTTCAAAAATGTGTTTTGCTTGTTTAAAATTCACTGTGCAGAATGATGGGAGAGCAATGTTTGACACTAATGTCTTTGTATCTGGTGGAGAGGGAACGTTTCCACCTTAAATCTGAATTCGCAATGAATATGAGCAGGATTTTGTGCCATCACAACCAGTTAGGAAGCCAATCTGGTGTGAAATTGAACTTGAAATGTACCTTAACACTGATAAAGGAACTCTCAATGAACTGAAAGACACCATTCGTTAACAGCAGTAATACTGTAGAATGAACAATATTTACATACATTCTTACTGTAAAGCTGTCTGTATGTCTGTCTGTCTGTCTGTCTGTTATTCACATATCTCTAGAACCTTTTATCTGACCCTCTTCAAACATGACAGGTTTGTTGCTGAGGACCCAAGGAAGTGTCAAATTTGGTGCAAATTGCTGACCTCATGGGGAAGCAGACATAAACACAATGAAGATTAGCATGGTGCAACAACTTGCTGTGGTGCAGCGAGAAAAAAGTTTTTTTTAATTTTTCTATTAAGTTTTCTATTCTTCTCCAAGAACTGCAGGCAAGATCTTAACTTTCTGTCGACAGCAATATGCTAGCTAAAGTCGGCTTCTAGGCTTAAAATGTTTACCATTGTATGTTAGCAATGTCAGCGGCTCTGGGATGCCTCTCTCTCTCATTGGTTCTTGTGGCCTGGACCAGAAGCTACAGATGTAATCATCCAGGTTTTTCCATAAATATCAAACGTGTTTGATCGATTATTTGATGTACTTAAAACATGACTGTATAGGGTCTTTAAGGCCCTGATCATGTCTGCATTAGACATTTAAACCTTTATAATTCTCCCTTTCTACAATATCTCAACATATGATTTGTTGAGGGAAATATTGTGGTGCTGGTATATGAAATATTCATGTTCTAAGTCAGACTGATACAGACTCACTTTATGCTGTCTTGCAAAGGAAACAAGAAATTCAGACAATCCCATCATGGCTAACATTTCCATATTTCATATGTTAGCTGAGAGAGAAAAGCCCCAAGACTTTGTCTCTTAATGACACAAATGTCATTTTAACTGAGAGAAATTGTCGCTGCAGAGAATTATTTCCTACCCTTTGTCTTATCGTATGACAGCAGAGCCTCCAATAATGTTCTGCATGGTTATATAATGATTTCAACTGTAGTGCATTATTGATCCCTTTTGAGCTGACATGGTTTTACAATCTGTTGTTACTTGCAAAATCCATTAACAATAGCATCCATTATTATTTGATTTGGGTTTATATAAGCATTATTTTTGGTATTTCCTCTCCAACAACAGTATGTGCTGTTGATCTACCATGACAGTTTTATTACCGTTCTTGTTTAACAAGGTACAGTCACGTTCCAGTCACTTTAATCTACGTACAAATAACATGACTTGAAGGTGATGGTGATACGACAGTCCTCCCCATTGAGTTCTACCGAAAACGGATATGTCAAAACACCACGCACAAGATATGTCAGATAGCATTGTATAAAGAGCAAGAAGGTACAAGCAGGGAGGAGGGCTGGGACAAACAAACGCAGGACATTCCTCCAGAAGGACTGGTGTTTCTGTCCAATATGAAACCAAGACTCGATGTCGACCTGTTTTAACTTGTTTTTTAGCTCACTAATGTAGTTAAGTTGCATCCGTACATTACATAATATAAATTACTTAAATAAGTAGGTACATTTGTGATGTAGGTTACAGGAGTCACATAGTTATTTTAAGCCAAATGATTTGTTTTACCTCAACCTAACCTCACGTTTTGAGAATGGTGATGTACTGTATAATGTCGTTTTGGGAGTCATGTGTCTGACTGTTGATCTGTTGATCTGCTCTCCACAGAAGGGAACAGGAAGGATTGGCACATCACTTGCACACAAATTGGACTTCGGCATATGCACCGCATACAATGTGAAAGTCTAAAGCGATATTATTTGTATGCAGAGCCCGAGTTGCTTGTCAAGTGAAAAGACAGACAGTCTTCAAAGTTGTTAATCAGACAAACACAAAAAAAGCTTCCCCTCTGATAGTATCTTTCTCAGTGGCTGTCGGACAAAAGTAAGGGAGGGAATGAGGAAATGGTAGAAGAAGAAAACAGAGACTGAGTTATAACAGAAAAGAGGAAAAATGTGTTGCAGTCTGATTATTCAAGGTCAGCCAGGGCCTCTCGTTGGAAGTGACATAATCTCGAGCACAAGGTAAACGTCCATCATCCTGCAGGACCACTGCAACACACACTTCTTGGATACCACGATGAGTGTGCGTGTGTATGTTTGTGTGTGTGTCTGTGTGTGTGTCCTTCAATCCAAGGTGGACATTATTCGCTCGGAGAGAGACACAGTTAACCACATAAAACCAACAGTTTCTGGATGAACTTACAGAACTGTATATCAGTATGGGAGGTAAATTGCTGAAATCATGGAGGATATCAGCAGGATGTACCAGTTTAAAGATGCTAATTGTAAGAAAAGTTGATTTTTGAGTCTTATTCGCAACCCGTCAAACACTGACGAATTGGGATTGTATGTCGGGCCGGCCGCCACCCTGATGTGTCGATATGGACGATTTAGGAATGAGACTGAAAAATCAACTTTTCTTACAAACAGGACCCTTAAGGGCATAGTCTGACATTTTGATTTTGCAGAGAATTAGACAAGGAGATTGATATCACTGTCATGTCTGATAAATATGAAGCTAGCTGGCGTTGGCTTAGCTCAGTTAAATGACTAGAAATGGGGGGAAACAGCTTGCCTGCTCTGTCTAAAGGCGACAAAATCCATCAACCATCACCTCCAAAGCTCAATAATTAGCACGTTTTATATTGTTTATGTAATTCATATGTGAACCAAACGGTAAAAATTAAGTAGTTATGGCTTTACAGTGGGTTATGTGAAGGTCTTGTGCTACTTTTGGACAGATCCTAGCTAGCTGTGCTACGCTAAGCTAACTGCTGTTGGCAGTAGCTTTATATTTACCATGTAGACATGAGAACGGCATCAGTCTTCTCATCAAATTATCAGCCCATCTGCGTATTATAGCAGCATCTTCTCCTCCTTTCTCCACTTTGTCTACCTGTCTCTCCTTCCTATCTCCCCGTGCTAATTCAAATATGTATTATTGAAACCGCATTAATTGATATAAAATGAATCTCTCGCCCCCTAATTGAAATATGCTTTATTGAAAATGGCATGAATATAGTATGAACCTCTCTCCCTTTCACTTCTATGAATATTCATGGCTGTGTGTGTGTGTGGCTTCAATGGCAACAGAGGGTTGCCACGGGAGACAGCCCATCGAGCCGGTCCTCATCCTCTCATCCCTCTCTTCTCTCTTTCATCTCTCCTGTCCTCTGTCACTAACCCACCATTAATCTCAACACTTTCCTGCTCTATGTTGTACTTTGTCTCCTTTTTTAACAACTTATTGTATTGAAACTACATATCTCTGCAGTTTGCATGCTGCTCCACTTCATTTAATTTAATTTCCTCTCAAATAAATCCATCTGTCAAGAAAATGTGTGGGGTTATCACTTCAAGGGCTGATTTTTGTATCACAAGTAATGGAAAAGGGTTTGTATATAAGGATATTTTTTACAGTGTGCTCTTGTTATAATAAAGGCAGACCTGGATGATACAAAATGTGGGGATCACAGCTTGTGGCTGTGATTTCAGGCCTGTTCCCTCAGTGAGAGGTGATACAATCTTATTCACGCTAATTGATGGGCAAGTTGGCAGCCTGATAATGAAATTCAAACCTCCATTCATGCCTCAGTGTGCGTCTGAGGTTTGCGCGCGTGTGGTGTGTAATTCTGCGCGGTGGCGGCCTGTAAACTGTCTAATTGACCTTTCCGCGCACCACACCAAGGACGGCTCCTCCGCCCGCCTCCTTCCGGCCCATACTCCCTCCCTTCTCCTCTTTCTCCCATCCTCCTTTCCCATTCTCCCTTGACACTCACAAAGTCAGAATTTTTTAAAAGTCTCACGTAATGGTTTCTATAGCATCTGACTGGACGCTATGATTGCATATATAAAAGAATACATTGAAACATTTTTACTGATCTGCCAAAAGGATGAACTTGAAACAACATATGTTTATTGTATTTTACAAATCATTTTTGTGGTCCTGAGACAAAAGTAAGGTGGAATCAGCAGTAACCTTTTATAAGCAGATCAATGGACTCTTTGACTTTTGTTACCTAGGCAATATCTTGTCATATTATGGTGTCTTAATGATATGAATAGATAACATTTCCCCCATCCTGCTTCTCCCATGTCAGCACTCCTTCTCGATTCTCTTGCAATATTATTCCATCTCACACAGTTAATTGAGCGTTCATTTCAATCAAAACAGAGTTGCTGATTGTTGGAATGGTGAAAAAACTAACCAAGATGTTTTTTTTTTGTGGGTTGTATTCTGTTGCTGCGGAGTCTGAATGATGTGTTGCTTACAATTATACGAAATTATAAGTTTTGCTAAATGGTGGTCTGCTGTATTCTGCGAGAGGATTTCACCCTTTTTGTAATACTGTCAGACACTTTATGTAACAATTTCAGCCTGTCAGTGGGAAAAAAACAAGCACTTAGTGGATGTAATTTGACAGGTCGAAGTTGCCCTCAAGAATTAAATTGCAGCTATTTCAGCACAGTGGCCATCTAACTTGGTCTACTGGAGCGGATCCAAAACTTTCTGTGCCTTATATTTATTTACACACATATTAAATATGTTATCCGACTATGACCACCATCTTTAGCCTTAAAAAAGCGATTTAATTAACTTAACTAGACAGGAAGATGATCAGTCCATTTATATGAGGGTGTCCTGGTGGCAAATAGCCAGCACAGCAATCCTCAGGTTTATGTAGCATATTGTGCAATTTCCCACCTCACACATCATGTCCATTAACAATGTTCAATGCAAATGCACACATACTGTGTGTGGTGCACAAAAAATAATTATGTATTCTTGATGGATTTGTTGCATGTTGGAAACCTGCAATTAAACTTTACATTTTTATTAAGTGTAACCACAATCTCTTCCTGGATTAAGATTCTTAGATTGCCAGAACTGTGCTCTTTTACTAAACTCTGGCCCTATATTTACATGCTTTGCTGTGTAAATGATTCATACTAACCTAAATTTTTGGAATTGACCCAGCTATCAGCCATTTGCAATTGCTACATTGTAATCCTTTTGGGGCAAGTGTAAGTCTTGATGCCACACAGGAACAATCATAACCAATTGTGATGTCACAGTGGAAAAATCCTCACCAGCTGTGATGTCACTGTGGATCAAACAGTGCAACATTGATGTTACAGTGGAACAATCTTAACCATCTGTGATTTCACAGTGGATCAAACAGTGCAGCTATGATGTCACAGTGGAACAATCATAACGAACTGTGATGTCAGAGTGGCACAATCATAACCAACTGTGATGTCAGAGTGGAACAATCATAACCAACTGTGATGTCACAGTGGAACAATCATAACCAACTGTGATGTCAGAGTGGAACAATCATAACCAACTGTGTTGTCACAGTGGAACAATCAGAACCAACTGTGATGTCACAGTGGAATAAAAGGTGTAGCCAGGATGTCACAGTGGAACAATCATAACCAGCTGTGATGTCACAGTGGAACAATCATAACCAACTATGATGTCACAGTGGAACAATCATAACCAACTGTGATGTCAGAGTGGAACAATCATTACCAACTGTGATGTAACAGTGGATCAAACAGTGCAGCTATGATGTCAGAGTGGAACAATCATAACCAACTGTGTTGTCACAGTGGAACAATCATAACCAACTGTGTTGTCACAGTGGAACAATCATAACCAACTGTGATGTCACAGTGGAACAATCATAACCAACTGTGATGTCACCATGGAACAATCATAACCGTCTGTGATGTCACAGTGGAACAATCATAGCCAACTGTGATGTCACAGTGGATCCAACAGTGCAGCTATGATCTCCCAGTGGAAATTAAAGTGCATGTTTCTGCCACTGATTGACTGAGGTTGTTATTGTGGTTGAAAGTATGAAAGCATTATTACACAGAGAAACCTTTTTGTTAATAAAATAAAATCCTTTTTGTCACCATTCATCTCATTCATGGATAAGTCTTATTCTGAAATCACACGAAGTGAGTTGTTGTTGCACTTCTTGCCTTATCTTAATATCAATGAAATAGTCAACCATGACTTCGGACAAAACTTCTTGCTGGTGGTTGCGCTGAGTAAACTCCAACTCTGACTCACATTTCCACTGGCGTCTTCCTGCAACAGCTCACCTCTTCAGAGCAAGACCTCTCCTTGAGCCAGACTTGTGTTTCTGGTCACAAAAAAGGTCTGTCTCCTCAGGAATCATTTCTGTAAAGTTGTCAGCCTTGCAACCAGAGTAACGACAGCCTGCTGTCAGTAACAAAAACAGCTACTTTCAGTGGAACTAAATGAGTTGCCCCGAGGGATTACATTGCAGCCACTGCAGCTTGCAGAACTGTCTGATGTTGACAGTCTTGTTTCTCTCTCTTCTCCCATTTTCTGTCTGTCTGTATACTATCAGCTATCCAGTGCTGCTAAAAAAATATCCCCCAAAAAGCACCGACAAACACTGTCATCCTGCCAGCTGAGGCATTAGATCAGAAAAGGCCCATATGGACTGTTTTGGAAGGGAATGAGGAAATGATCTGTTTAGCTGTTTTGGTTGGATGACTTGTTGGCTCCAAGAGGGATACACAGCATCCACTGGAGACAACATAAAGGCATGATTTTCACAAACTTTTGTAATATCTCCACACTGGGAACTGTCTGCAAAAGAAAAATGAATTAAAGGAATTTAAGTCTTCATAAAATGTTAAGCTACATTTCTGTGTTAATTGTCTCTATTCTTAGTTAAATTGTACAGTTCTTGTTTCATCTGTTTAAGTAATTTTGATTGTCATTTCTGCAACTTTTCATGCTGCCATCCGGTGTTTTTCTCAGAGGGAAGCTACCTGGTTGAGTAAAGGTTTGATAGAAACAAACACACAGGTTTCACATTTGCTTCTTCCCTAAAGTCCTGTTTTTCTCCGCTCCCACTACCTTTCCTTCCTCTTCCTCTGTTATTCTTCCTTTCACTGCTTTCACTGGCTTTAAAGGGTGACACAGAGTGTGTGCGGGAGAGAGATGATAAGTGAGTGTCTAGGAGACAAGAATGTGTCCTAGCAGCTGATTACCACCACTGATCCGTGTGGTTGCTCTGTGTGTGTGTGTGTGTGTGTGTGTGTGTGTGTGTGTGTGTGTGTGTTGCAGCTTTCAGCCTGGCAAAAAGTCCCAAGTCCCAGCAGTTCTTCGTTGCACGAACCTGTAGTGTACTGTCTGAAACACAAACACTCTGACCTTTCTCTCATCCCTCCTTTTAATGACCCTTCTTTTCTTTCCTTCACCCTCTCTCTGCGTCTCCTCCTCCCTCCTGTCTGTGGCGATGTAATGGGATTAGGGAAAATGTCTTGCGATGACCTCTCAATCGCAGGTCAACATCTGCCATTTTGTCTGATGGTGTAGATAGAACACTGGGAGTCACACTGCCTCTGGCGATACGAGCGCTGCAGCGTCAGGCCGGCAGGAGAGTTATTATGCGGCACGTGCGGGAGACACTCGAAAGAGTACAAGTCGTTGACATGACAGGTGTTTATTCAGGCTGATTTTATTATTCAGATTGACGTCAACCTCCTCGTTCTAGGCAGGAGAGCGGAGGAGTCATTTTAGATTAAATGTAATCTTCAATCTGCTTAAATCTGCTGAGGAGAGAACTCCCTCGGGTGTGTTTTGCTGTCAATCTATGAAATCTGCTGTGAAGCCTACTTTTAGGAGCTCCTAATGTGCCGTAAACACATAATCAGGGTTGTTCGGTGCTGAAATAGCATTACAGTTGTTCTCAACTATTGCAGTGCAAGGTTAACTCTAACACGATCCTCCTAAATCTATACATGTCCATTATTTTTGTCATAAGGCATTAAGAACCTCTCACGTATACAGTCCATGTGAAAGACGACGTATGCATGTGTATGTATGTATATATGAGTTTTTGTTTCTCTTTTTCTCCCATTCTCCCCCTTCTCGGTATGTCTCTCATTCTCTCTCACCCCTTTTCTCCTTTACTCTCCCCACCACTCAGAAGCCATACTCCCGACTGCACATTAATACATCACACTGCCACTCATACAAATATCCAAACATACTTAAACATATACTGTAAATGCTACCTAATCACTATAATCACTGCCTCTGGACACTGACCCACCACGTTATGTTAAGCTGTTTGTTATTATTGCTTTTGTTGTTTTGTCTGTACTGGTTATGTGAATGTTGTCACCAATTTAAAAAAAAAAAAATCATACAATCAATTTTTAAAAAGCCCATATAGCAACTTAACTTCTCAACTTGCTGAAAGGGTTTTCCTGGGAGGAGCCCGTCCACATCAGAAAAACACCCAATACTTTAGGTTAATGGTGAAAGCAGCTAATTTCTTGCTAGGCAGCGTCCTCTGGTGGCCGTATAAATTATTAGAGCAGCAAAGGAGTAAGTGGGGTGGAGGAGTATAAAGAGGAACGGTGCGTATAGGGAGGAGGAGGTCAGGGATGGACGCTAATGTTAAACAGGACTTTAATGCTGGTGACTGCTGTTTCATGGCCAGTGTGAAACCAGAAGTCAACTGTGAGTTCTTTTAACTTTAACGTAGTGAAGTTATGTAAGTGTACTTAAGCAAACATAAGTTACTTGTATAATGCTGGTGCGTTTTAAACTTAAGTAACAGAAGTAATATTGTTACCACAACGTTTTCCTAAACCTACCAAGTAGTTTCAGTGTCTAAACCTAATCAAACTACAACTGTACAACAATGGTCCAGTATGCCTGTTGCTATTATGCTGCAATAGTCATGTTGTTTTTATGATACATGACATTCTGTAGTTCCTGGAAATCAATCCAGTCAGTTGTTTATTCGTGAGAATGGGTTGCCAGGAACAGAAATACACTTCTTCTCACCATACCTAGCCTCACAGCTAAAGCAGCAAAGTCACTTCGATAAGCATACCAAGCAAATGACCAAAGACTTTCAAATTGCAGCCAGTAAATTCACCATGTCTAATTGTGCGTGCTTACCCATTATGCTCTGTGGAAAACACATGCCTCAAAATACCAAGCCTTAAAATGTCAGGAGACATAGTTTGAGTGAGAGTGTCCACGTTAGGTGAGGGGTTGGAAAATACAGAACTTTCACCAGAGTGAAAAAGGTTTTTGTTTCCTGTGTGGAACCAAAAGTTGTTGAATTGTTTTAACTTACGTTCATATGTGGATGTAATGTATTTTACTTACATTGTGTAGATATTATCATCTATTCCAAATTGTACCAAAGTAGTTTTGTTGAACAAACCTAAACAAATTGAGACTGTTATTGTTAATTTTAGCTAATATGACAAGGGAAGTTACATGGCCTGATGGATCTGCTATCCACAGTTGTTAACTGGGAGGATAAGCACATAATTTAAAAATCAAAAGGCCTGTTACACAAATGACTGTTTAAGGCATCTTATACTGAAGATTTTTAGTCCACAGAGTACAATGTCGGATTAGGATTGGCCATATCGGACAATTTATGTAACTTTCTGAAACCAGTGATCTGACATTCACACCCATTTCACACTGTGATTGGTCAGCTGTGGAGAGCTGAGAAAGGATCCAGGGTTTTAACGTTCGAGCTCTCGTTTTTCATTTGTCACATTGCTATTTATGTCACTTTTCATGACTGATTTGCTGAGAGGTCAGCAGGCAGAGAAACTGCCTTCACAAGGCTGCAATATCACTAATGTACTGGAGAAATATAGTTTTTAGTATACTCCCCACTTCCAGAAATTGGGCCAGTGTTTAGATAAATGCAAATATGCAATATTAAGGCTATAGACCACTATAAATGAAAACATTTCTCTTGAGTAGCATCATCAGTTCTAATGTTGCTGCAGGAGCACCAGCCTCCTGGCAGTATCTCTGCTGTTTACTGGCAAGTTTCTGAGTGGAATCCACTGTGACAATCAAAACTGTTGCTGCGAGATGTTAACCAGTTCATTTGTGACATTTCATCTTTGTAATTCCACTGTCCCAGTTGAATACATGTGTTTCATTTGTGAAAACTCTTCACCTTGCTGTAACTACAACACCTTCAGAGTGTCATGTAAACCTGGAATAATTGCTGTCTAACCTGAGGATGAAATGCTTTTGTTTATAAATCGTGTATTCTTTAAAAGCAAACAGTTTAACAGTTTACTTATCTATTTCATTTTACTTCGTTTATATGCCTGGGTTTTTTTTCTGTTATGGCAAGTCACATTTGCAAAATACTGGCTATAAGTACGTCCATTCCGAAAACCTGCCATCACCACTGGCATTAAAATCCAATATTACCTCAGGCTATCTTCACTGATCATTCATATTTCAGTATGAGCTCCTTCGCTTCCCACTTTTTTGCAGACAGCTAACGACTCTCACCTCTCTGTAGATAGAGTTCGCTGGTGTTAATGACCCTGTCTTTTAGTAGACCAATGGATGAACCACCTTGGGCACTGAACCGCTTAATCATGGGGGGACTAAAAAAAAGGGAGCAGACAGGGAGAGATGAAGTGAGGGGAGAGCGAATTGGACAATGATTCCACTCCAGTGATTTCACATGGAAGGAGACGAGGAGCAACAGGGATGATAAGGGGGAAAAACGAGGGAGAAGGGGAGAGGCAAAGACGTAGTTTGACAGATCCTTAATTAACTGTGGTAATGAGTAAGAGAGGAGAGAGGGGGAGGAGGAGAGATGGGAGAAGTTGGGGAAACAGTAGGATCCTCAGCATCCTGATGCATCTGCAAGTCTTCACTATGCATTATTACAGCAGGCCATATGTCCCACTTTGTAACTTTCCATAAGCCTGTCAGGTTTTCTATTCACACACGTGATAACAGCAGATTTACCATCAAATGCATTCTTATTTTGTGGCAATGGGTTCTTGATTTCAGGTGGAGGTAGACAGAAATACATTTCTCATGTCTAGATCAATTGCTGGCGGATTTTATCAGCCGTAGCTAGCTAGCTAGTCAAGCTAATGTCAGCTCAGCGAGTGGGGACTGCGTATTGTTTCAGTGTCCCATTATTCAAAACCATCAGTGGTCTGAAAATGTGCAATTGGATGGAAATCCCTCTATTCAAAAGCTCTTTATCCTGAAAGTGAAAGCTCACTTATCGGATGACCCACTGATCAGAAAATACACGCTCACCCTGGACTTTCTGACCCTTAACATCTTTGTGTTGGGTTGGGGTTAGGGTATGGCCAAAACCCTCACTTGTTCTGCACCGTAGACCATATTGACAGGACGGACATTTGCTCTGACATCCTGGTCAGGATGGGAAGCGCTAATGTTTTACTGCTGTGTTCATAGGAAATCTGACAAATTGTTATCATTTCACTGCCTCCTGATTGATCTCCGAACATTTTTGATAACCCCATAGCTAACATTTACATTCGCCAGCTTCCTAGCAAACATTGCGGTTTAATGACATCTGGTGTGTCTCACTTCCAGGTTTAAATAAATCTGTTTAAGATGTGTGATGTGATGTGTGTGATATTTTAGAATTATTTTATGCCCCCCTTTCTTATCGTGTAATGTGGATCAGACCGTTATGTTAGCTCACTAGGGGTTAAATGCTGTCACTAGCTATTGTCTAGCAGAAGCTAACGTTATACCCATTAGCTTCCATTAGACAACAGCCGACATTAGCATTTAAGCACCTCCTAGCTAATGGTGCTGTTTGATACATGTTACACAAAATGATAGAAAAGGCGTAAATTAATTAATTAAAATTAATATATCTACACACATCTTGGACGCATTTATTCAGACCTGGAAGCTATACACACAGGATCTAATCAAACGGTAATGTGAGCTGAAAAGTGGTTGAATGCTAACGTTAGCTAATAGGTTATCAAAAATTTTACTTTGCCTTGAAATATGGCCCCACAATTGTCTTTTTCAGTTGCTAATCAATTAGAAAGCTGCTAAATGATAACAATCTGTAACATTCCTTATGTTTTTACGACTTACAACCTGAAGCACAATGACATGTTTTCCAAGCAATGGGTTCATTTGTTTACATTAGGGTTAGTTTGTAGAAATGTAATCACAGTAGCCTATGGTAAGCAATATTTTGTAATTGTTTATATAGCACAACATTTAGCCTTATATTCCGAATAATGTCACCGTTATGATTGCATTTTATCTAATTTCTTTTTCTATAATGCAAAATGTCATCTCACATTATTTACGCGTGAACACAAACAGCTTCACACAAACACAAACACACCTGTTCACACACTTGCTTTTCATCTCCATGGCCTGTCTATTTCCAGAATGCCCCCAACCTGCACACACATGTCACTGACTCACACACATGCACAGATACACACATACCTGTCGCAGGAGGAAACACACATTTCACTGCCATGGCTACCGCGAAGCTGACCCAGTTTCCATGGCGATGGAGACGGGGTCGGTTGCTGGCTGCCGATCCCCGTGACACACCCATTTTTTACTAATAGAGGGAGAGGGGGGGATGAAAAGATGGGAAGTGAGACAGAAAGATGCAGACAGAGGAATGACGTGATGAGATAGCTGAAGAGACAAATAGCAAGGGATAATGAGGTAGCAGAGATGGAGGGGTGAAAGAGGAATGAGAGAGCACTAAAAAAAAAGGGAGAGAGGAAGTTGTGTGTGAGAGCAGTTGAACAGCTCAAGAGGAGGACTTGGAATAAAAGTATATAGAACAGGATAGACGATGTTAGAAAATTGGAGTAAGATGGAGTGTTTCTTTTAAATTAGAAAAGAAGAAAGAAGCAAGGAAAGAAGGAAAGATTAGTGAAAATGTATATTTTGTATTTCTGTGTAGCAGAAGTATGCTTGGGCTTGTTTTCTGTCATGTAAAATCATCTCGTGACCACTCAGGCTGATCTTGTCACCCTTTGGAGGGGTCCCAACCAACACGTCAGGGAACACCGATCTTGAGGCAATATGCAAACATTAGTGATGTGGGTGCTTTTATGTATAGTGTGCGATTTGTCAAAATTGACCAGATAGCTAATTCCACTGACCTACCTCCTCCTTGTAATTGTTCAGCAAACCATCAGGTCACCCAGGGCATTTGGCAGGAGGACAGCCGAGAACAGACGCTCAGGGCGGCGGGTATCTATCTCCCTCTTTCCTTCTTCTTGCCCTCCAGACTACTAGGACCACACAAATCTAACTGTATGTTCAGTGGTTGTCTGGTGTTAATGGGTTGTGCTTGTGTTCCTGTTGGTTTGAAAGGACAAACAGCCAACAGTAGAGCTGATACAGTGGATTGTGACCCATTGTTGCCCCGGTAAACACACCATCACTTTGGCTGTTGCAGCTGCTGTGTCCCTAGGCTTGTTAAGTGGTTGTGGAGCGCTAGGGCAGCTCGGCAGCAGCTGAGCCCAGAGACACTCTTGCGGCTCTGGAGGACGAGTGACCCCAAGACGAGCAGCAGTAGACCAGGAGAGGGGCCGTAGAGGTCGGTGCGTTTATCCACAAAACCGTGGCTCAAAAACCGCTGTAAACAGACAGTACCAGTGCTAATGTGTGAGTTAACGGTTTGAGTCAAGTCAAGCATAGAGAACACATCCAATGAAGCCAACTAATCAGAGGCAGAGTAGGGCGGTGACTCAGGCGGCAGACTGCCTATCAGCAATCTGGAGGTAATGGAGAGGGACGGCAGGTTAAATTGGGGGATGCATTTCGTTCATTTTGCTAACATGGGGGTCAGCGCCCCTCCTACTTTGAATATGGGTTAGGGTTATGATAGGGTTATATGTGATGATAATGTGATAATGTAATGTGAGGCAGGGAAGTCTGCTAGCTTACCTGGTAGAGTGTCCTCCAGGCTGTGTACTTACCTCAGTGACCGGGGTTGGATTCCAACCTTTGCAGCCTGTCCTCCCAACACCCTCTTAACCCTAACTGTTTCCCTGTACTATCGAATGTAAAAAAGGCATTTCTGGTATCACACAGTGATGTTGTATGGTAAAGTTAGAAATCTTTATCCAATAGTGGTCTTATATTGGCAGATTTAATTCCATTTTGTGGTGACAAATTTACTGTAAGACATGAATAGTGTATTACATGCTAAGTACTACTACATGGGTAGGTTTTATATGAATATCTATGGTAAGATTGAGAGTTTTGTGCAAATTCATCTGTTATATGCAAGGATGTTCATATGAATTTGTGGAACATATAATTTATATTGATATCTAAGAAGTTTGGTTAAAAACATTCATTCATGAATTCAATTATCAGCAGAATGTAAAGAAACAGTTATGACGCTTTTGACATGTGTGTATTGTGATGTGGAGATACCTAAAACACCAACACTCCCCCAGTGCTTGGAACCCCCAGTCCAAACTGCTAGCTGCACAGCTAACTGAGCTAACTAGCTAACTGTAGCTACTTAGCAGCACTTAGTGGTTATTCTAGCGATGTGCTGCCCCTACTTGTTTTGAGAATTTATTCGACAGGATGCCAAATCTTTCATAATGCACCTTTACGAATCAAATAAAACAAGATCATGCGTTAGTTTGACAGTTCTGGCAGGCCATGGGCAACTACTGATATGTAGGCCATGTGAATCAATCCTGCCACCAGTGATAGAGTTCGATTATCAGCTGAACAAAAATTAGAATTAAAAAGCCATTCATCTAGCTGATTCAGATTGGGCTCATCTGATTATTGTCTCGCTAACCTACTATTTTTGCAGGATAATTAGATAGGCAGACCTGTTCTCTGAACCTCTGTCAGCTCCTTCCTCCCACCACGAAAAGCCTTCTGTGGCAGGACAAAGTTGGAGATCAGATTCTATTCTCGTAGATGTATAACTGTATTAGGAGCAGACAGAAGGTGATGTATGTTACAAAGAGCCCAGAATAACTGCCGGGGTAATATTAGGCGCAGCCCGCCTCTGGCACAGTAGAATGAAATAGAATATCTGAATGAGAGAGGTGGGCTTCTTGGATTGAGCGGCGAGTCTGCGTCTACTATGACAAAGATAACAGGTGGTGGTCATTTGTGGTTTTGTTTGTGTGTGGAGAGAGAATGAATGAGAGGGAGCGAGTGGAAGGTGACGGGGATTTTCACTTCAAAGCCGGGCGAGGGCACAGCGCAGATTAAAGCACACCGGGAATCAAAGGGCCTCGGGTGGTAGGCAACACACAGGTGTTCCCCGTTTGTATGTGTTTGTGTGCATGCATGTGTGTTGTGGAAGAGAGAGCCCATCATTCTTTTTTTTTTTTGTTGTTGTTTTTTGTCTCTTATCTCTCCCAACACCTTTCTTGGTTCGTGCTCTCTTTGCTTTTTTCCGTGCCGTTCGGGGCTTTCAACACGGAAGTGTTGTTGTCGGAGATGAAGGCAAGTCTCCCTCGAACGAGAGCTGCTCTCGGTGTTTGACTCTGTAGATGTCCACAGAAGACACAACATTTTCAGGAAGCGTTTTACAGCCAGAAGCATTCTGTGTTGTACAAACCAGCTCTTCCACGACTATAGTGCAGCTACAGTGCTGCTAGTGCAGCGTGGAGGACAGAGTCAGACAACAACCAATGGAACAACATCAAAATAATAGTACTAATTCAATACAAATTGGAGTGAACATACTCTGCTTTCAAAATCTTACATATGATAAATATAGAAGCATCATCAGCTAAATAACAGTACCTGTTATGCAGACTTTTTGACCATTATTGAGTTTTTTTCCATAAATCTGCCTCTCAAGATCTCTTATAGGTATCAGATATTAACATATTACACATTTACTGACTCTTAAATTGTGAAACTTTAGAATGGGTCGTAAATGAGTACGTTTTTGTTTGACCAACATCAAATACGTGTTAACAGCAGCATCACAATCACTAAGCAACAAATGAGACAACACACCTTCAGTGCATTTTGCCATTGTCTGGGTATTTCTCTCGATAGTTAAAGTTACTGACCATCTTAACGTTGGATGGACTTGCATTTCTATAGCAATTTTCCATGTTTACTGACCGCTCAAAGGGCTATACAACATTTGTCACATTCACCCATTCACACACACATTCATACACTGATTGCAGAGGCTGCCGTGCGAGGTGGCAACTGCTCATCAGGAGCAATTTGCGGCTCAGCATCTTGCTCAAGGATGCTTCGAGGACACACTCTGCCACCGGAGCTACAGCCGCCAAAGTTTTGTTGTAAATTGTGACAAATCAACTGGTAAAGCCTGTCTAACAAGGGCCTAACAGGTAAGAAATAAAGTAGCATTTATTTTGCAGTACCATTCTGTTCTATTTCCCATATACAGAGGCTTGGGGGTTTGAATCTAACCTGTGGCTCACAAATTAACCTGGTATAAAATGAAACTAGGTGAAATAAAACCCAAATGAATTCACCATCCTCTGAGCTCTGTATTTTATCTGACCATTATTAAAATAGCATTACATCAGTCCGGTTACAGACTGTGTTGTCCGATGAAGCCATCGTAGGTCCATGTCGGTAGTATTTAATTTGGTGTCTCATGACATGTATTATTTGGTAGTAAGGGTAGAATAGCATCAGATCTGATATGGCGTTACAGATGATTTCTCGTTGCACGATCTTAATAGTGTATGAGGATCTCCTACTTGGTTTCTAATTAGAGTATAATTCGAAATGATAGCATCTTAGAACAGTATGTTTTACTCCAATGAGGCTAATGGAGATTCTAACTATACATGATTTATGTGAATGGTTTGTAATTAAGGTATAACTGTGTGTGTCTGCTGTCTAATAAAAAGATGTATTATTCCTTTTTTTCTCTAATTTGATTCAAAGTTCAGCTTGTTGTGTCTTATCACTGTGCTCTAAAATAAAGTGCCACAGAAGTGTTTTGTACTTGAAACGCTGTGGCGTCCAAAAATGGATTCCTGTGGTTCGGATCATCATGTTGGACCGCGTCTAAACCTGCGACATTTCCTCGATGTCACAGGCGAGATCTCCCTCGGCCCCTTCGGCTCGTTCCCTTTGACAAAAACAAACACGCTCTCCCACGGACGCAGATGCTTCACATTTTTGCAGAATGGGCTGGTCTAGTCTAAAATTATGCAAAAACAGCAATCATCTTCTGCCCTCTCTCGTGCACAGAAGCCCCTCTGCGCGCTGCACTCTTTCCACTCCAGGCCGGGTCAGTAATGGCATGAAGATTGTTAAACGGCAGGAGGCAAAAAGAGTGGTGATAGGGAGGGAGGAAAGAGTGAGAGAAGATATGAGGGGTATGAGCTGAGATAGATAGATAGATAGATAGATAGATAGATAGATAGATAGATAGATAGATAGATAGATAGATAGATAGATAGATAGATAGATAGATAGATAGATAGATAGATAGATAGATGGTGCAAGGATCTGTGGATAATGACAGAAGAGAGGGGCCACTTTAGACTATTGACATTTACTTTGTGTTTCACCTCGTAAGTGAAGTGTGCAAAAGTAGCATTAGGGAGAGGGAGAAATAGGGCGGACAACACCCACGTGCAATCACACACACACACACACACACACACACACACACTCTTTCTGAAGTGCTTCCCCCTATCCAACCATGCAGACATCCATTAGAGCCCTTCCCCTCCCTCCAATCCCTCCCAGTGGAGAGCGCCCGGGCGTGGGCCACGGGGCCGAACCTCTCAGCCTCCCCTCTCTGCCGGCCACGGCTCTCCACACACCCACTCAGCACTCCACCGCCGGGGAGAAGAGTGTGTGAACTCCATTTACCGCCCCAACCGAGAAGTAGTATCATGTAAAAATGCTAAAAGTGTCTCCGTCACTCGCTCTCACGCTGTGCGAGGAACAGAGAACATCAGCTTAGCACGCTTTGTTTTATTTTTTTGAATGCTCATCTCTGCCTCGTGTTTGGCTCTCTTCCAAGTACACATAGCCATGGGTAAACACACAGATAAACACACTCACACGCAAGTACACTAACATGTACACAGGCTGACAAGTGTCTGCTTCAGCACAGGTTGCCATAGCAACACGGTCAGCGGCGTTCTTTGCGCTTTGGCTTTCCCGAGCGTGACACTTGGGTCAGTATTTGTGCACTCACACGTGCACCGTCTTTGCACTTGCACATGCACATGCGTTCACACAAGCATGCATGTTCACTTTCACACAGACCCATGCACGCCCTGTATGAACTGTGTTTTTCTTGCACATACATTCTTGCATGTGAGGGTGTTAGTTTGATCCGTTGGCCATGTCGGTTCTGGTCTTTGAGGTGATTTTAGTGGCTGTAAATGGTCCTCACATGGGAAGAGAGCAGCATCGACACTGACAAACACTGCCACCTGCTGAGGAGACACCACAAATGCATCAACAAACACGATGACCTCATGATGTGTACAACGCCTGGCCAAAACTTCATTTATAAATCTACAATGTGTCAATGTTAAACGTCTAATTCCCAAAACATGGGCATTATGTGCTATTTGTGCTGTTATGACAGCCTCTATCACTGATGCCCATCACTGATGTTTGGGCTGGTGGTAAGATCTGGCTTATTATTATTTTGTTTTGTTTTTTAATCATCACTGCATGCTGTAACTTTAAGATTGCCTTTAGGTGGAGCTAAGGATCTAATAAGGATAATGAAGAACAGCCTAAAGTACACAAAGGTATGAGGGTAGTCCAAAGACATTTGGCCACATAGTGTTCTGTATAGCTACTGCAGTTAAAATACTGTTTACAGAATCTGGATTCCCAAACATTCAGGCATACTGCAAGTTAATAACAGATATTTCAGGACCACGGTCAGCAACATCCAACGTCAATGTAATGAGCACATGTGACCACTAGAGGGCGGTACAGCCTCACATCAGCAGCAGTGTGACCACAACGAGGTCATCAGTCAATGTGTCTTATGTGCCTTTTCTTCTACTGGCACCTTTGAGCAAGACACTGTAGCCCAGTTGAGAAATATATACATATTCACTTATCTCTGAGGATTATACATAGAACATTATCAAATGAAGGTATCTTTGTGATTTCAGGAGTCTTCAGTCAACAGAAACAGAAAGGGGAGTGATCTTGCCTGAATTTGCCTGAATTAGCAAGTCTGTTGGATTCCTTTATTTTTAATCCCCTCTTCCCTCTGGAATGTATTAACTGACTGGCTCAAGAGCTGCATGTGTAATCTACTGGAGTACCTAAAGGGCTATGTGTCTATATTTACCAGTTGTTTAAGTATCTCATTATTCCTGTCAGAATCAGACAACTCCAGCTGAGTTGAAGGTGTGAAGTGTGGAGTAGCGTGGTTGAGTAGAGTTCGTATTTTCTATGTTCTTTCAACCACTGATACTCAAATTAACATACATAAAACATTTTTTGGATTACCAGTCCAAATCCTGAAATAGTCCATTGTCTAATCATTGACAGATAATCACTAAATAAATAAGAACTTATATTGAGACATCTTTTGTCCAACAAACCTTTTTTTGCTGTGATTATGATGTAATTTCCCTGCTTTTCCTTATCTCTTCAGGAACGTCAGCATAAATCTTTCGATGCTGCTTGAAGATGAACACCAAAGCCCTATATGCCTCGGACTGTCTTCAATTGTGAGACAGTTTCCCCGTGTTACTGCCAACCAGTTTGGAAAGCCTGCTTTTCTTCTCACTGAAAGCTGGCAACTTAACATGCAAAAATATATTTATATATGATATTTTCACTGACAGCATCACATCTTGTCGGATGGGTAAACCCATCTCCACTTTGCCATGGAGGACAACAGATGCTGGAAGCGTGAGATAATTGAATATTAAGACTGGCATATAATTAGCATTTGGCAATTAAAATCAGTGCGGCGGCAGCCTCACAGGCTGGTGCCTTACACCTCAAGATATACAGGAGGTGTAGTTTGAAACACAAGGGAAATATATTATTTAAAATTATCACAATAAAATATCATACGAATGCAAAATAGATCCCAACACAGGGGAAATGTCCTGCGGTAAGATTTCACAAAAATGAATAGAAAACAATCCATAAAAATACCTCAAATATTTTAATAAGTCTAACCTAGATGATATATCCTGTATTTTTTGGTTTTACATCAGAGGACCCTCCAGTCAATTTTTAAAACTACACGGTTTTATAGAATATACATCATCTGACTGATGGAAAATGAGTCTTCAGCTTCGGAGTTTCAACCGGGAGACATCTAAGATTCAGTGCTTTAAAATATTTAGTTCCTTGTCCTAACACGGTGTGAGACACTTTCCCCTCATCTCTATCTTACAGCAGACTGGCATTACCACTCAGTCTCATGAATCTTAAGTAAATGAGGCTAATGTAATACTGTGTTCAACTGATCTATGACTTCTAAGTGAGAAACCATAAAACTTGCATTGTGGGAAACAATAACACAACTCTGTGACCATTTGGCCTGGTGAATACAACAAAGGACTGATGCTCTGTGGAAAACACAGTGACACACTATACATTCGGCCACTTTTCATTTCAAGGAGTAAGAGTGAAACTGTTTGGAAAAATCTTTATTTGGCTGCTGCATGTTGGCTTTGGTGCACGGTGATTAACAGTCACAGAACTACAGTTACTACTACAGTTATTCTGAGTGCGACAACATGTGCATTAAACAGTGGTTATACAGGTAAGAGGACAACATAAGACACATGATATGGCAAAAAGGTCAACATTACATGACATATTATGCTCAGAAATAAATTGCATAGCTCTGTAAAACAATATATTCTCCCATAAATTAAGTTAGTCATCAATTAAACAAGCATTATGTCAGCCTGTTGGTAACAGTCGACCCTTCACTGTCTTAAGGCCACTGGATGTGTCTCTTTATACTGCATGTTAACTCATGGAATCATTATAAACGTGTGACCACTAAAGAGAACATTACTATTAGATAAGTGCAATGATGTGGTTGTGATGAGATATGGTGAGCTACATTTCTATGAAAACATCATTTACAACCTTACAGGGAGCAGTTTAAAACATTAAACTGGGTAGGGAACAGTTTGTCATGAATACTGTGACGATTCTGTGATATTAAAACATAAAAATAAATCATCTCAAAACTTGATTTTTTTCCCAATAATGTCATGACTAATTTCACATGCTACTGTGTGCATTTTAAAATGTCATAAAGTGCCTTTGGGATATAGAGCACCAACACATGTTGATCTGAGCCAACATCACTGCAGGGTGAGATACAGTTTAAAATGTCTGACTGAAGTTATTTGATATGTAAACAAAGATTATAAATTCATGCTATATACATTCCATTTTAATATATAAACGATTACAGATTCTTGTTGAAACGACATGTTTATGTGTGTTTGGGACTCGGGGTGCAGCCGGAGTACAGCTCACATAACAGAGTAGCTTAACTGGCGACGGCTTGACTGCCTGCTCACATGACACACCATACTTTGTCTTTGGTGGTCAGGTTTTTAAATCCCTGCCCTCCATGTTTAAGACCAGCCTGTTGAGTGTTTGACCACTAGAGGCACTGTACAGCAACTGTTCAGTGCATGAGGAAACACTGTCACAATGTGCATCTATGCATCTGCACGTCAGCGAACACCAGCTGGTGCCGGTAAAAGAGGAGGAAGACCACAAAAGGTACGCAATGCAGGTTAAATACATTTAAAAAAGGCTTTAAATTTGTATGAGGTAGTAGATGCATTCAATGTGTTCTTTACAAGATGTGGTTTGAAAACACGGAATGCAAAGTAGACCACGTCTGATTATAAATAAATCTACATAAATCTCAGCAGGATATATTTAAGCACCTTGATCCGGTGGAATCTGATTGGACAAGATTTGAAAACAAAAGATTTTTACAAATATAAAACGTGTTAGCGTGTTATTCCAAGGTTCCTCACCCTTTTCTTAGTGTTAGTACTGAGAGACACGCACAGATTTGTTAGCAGCACCTTGGAGAACACGCACACATGACTAAACTTTAAAATCATATCAACATAGAGGTCCCTCTATAAGACGTCTGATGAATGTGTGGACCTGTGCAGTCTCCACTTAAGTGACGTCACTCTTGGGAAGACAACAGAAGTCCTCGGATTTCGGAGCTCACCCGACGGGTGAACCGTGGGCCTGCTGTCACTTTGAAGCGGCCTGCTCCTCCATGCCGGCCTGTGTCATGAGCTCAGCCACGTTCTTCTCAAGGTCATCGATGCGGGTTCCCATCTCACCGAGTTCCAAAGTCAAGGAGAGATCTGCCAGGAGCTGTACAGGTTGTCCAATTAGCACCAGAGATCAAGGACACAGTGCAGCAACACACAGCAGCCACGTTGGATACGCTCTGGTAAAAGACAAGGAACTGTGGCTTTTAAAGGAACAGTACATCCCAAAATCCATAATATGTTTTTTCTTATTCTTAGATGTAGTGCCTTTTTATCCATCTAGACTCTTTTGGTGTGAGTCTCTGAGTTTCGGACTAATGAGCCATAGAGATGTCTGCCTTCTCTCTAATATACTGAAACTAGACGGCATTCAGCTTGAAGGGCTAACATACATTTGAAAAACTCAGCAGTAATGTCTCTTTCCAGAAATCGTGACCTAGTTAATCAAGATAATATAGAGACCCACATATGATGTTTATCAATTGAAAATATAATTTTCCAAAACAATAAAGTCGTAGTTCGTCATAAAACAAATAAAAAAAGAGACTGTGGAAATAGGGTTATTATAAAGACTACACAGCCAACACTCGCGTTAGTGATGTCACTGTGTTGAACGGTGACCAAAACCCCTGACATAAACACTGTAGAACTGCTTCTGAATATTAGCAGCTCACAGAACTGACAAAGTCTCCTTTCACATAACTGCAGTTGTCAACAGGAGCAGCTTTACTGGGATTTTCATCTTTTTTAGATCCTTTTCTGTGCCGAGTTGGCGGCCATGTTGGTGTTGGTGACGTTTACTGAGCACTTTAACAAAGAACTAGATTAAATTCTACCTTAATTACGACAAACTGGGACTTTCTTGACTTGGAAAATTATGTTTTGAATTGGCAAACATCTTATGTGTAGTTCGTGGCACAATTAATTTTTAGTCTCTCTCGATTCAGTAACATACTAAGTTTTTCCAAAATAATGTCCACCGAAAGGGGCGTGGCTTCGGCTCTGCCAGGGGACCTTGTTTAACCTGAGTGTGGACGCCCCCTGGTGGCCGTGCATGCTGAAGTCTAGCAGGTGCTCCCAGGTGTTTTAGCTGATTTAGCTAACTTGGCGCCTCTTTGAGTCGACACAAACGGACTACACGTTACACACCGAACCTGAGCCACCTCAAAGTGAGGTTAACAGCTGTGGGCTCAGTGCATGTAGCTGGTTACATTTTTTTTAAAGGATATTTTTGGACTCCAGCTGTTCAGACACCGCCTGGAATCGTCCCTGCAGTCTCTCCATCGTCTTCTCCATCTAAAGGGAGAGAAAACCGTCAAAAAAACAAGTATCTTAAAGGGCAGAACGTCGGCTAGCACCGGATGAAACTTACCGCCTCTGTCATGTCTGCAGCTGCTTTGCTGTCTGTTTTTGACATCGTTTCTTCAGGAACACAAAGGTTAGAATGAGAGTCTAAACCGATCGGCCAAACAACCTGAATAATGCTGTTTGTTTGGTGTAACTGAGACGGAACCACGACAGTAAAAATCCCAGCTGGGCTTCCCCTCAGGAACGTTAGCTGTGACTCCCATAACTTTGCGGCGAGTTGAGTTGACGGAATGAAAACAATACGCCTTCCGCTCGTGTCCATCATTTCAAAATAAAGGTCACGTGATAACGCATTGCTGCGTATTTTTTTCTGCTTCTGCTTCTGCTGAGGTACTACTCAGTTTTGTGTTATTCTGATAACATCACATTTCAGTGTCAGTTTGTATAAATAATTTCTACAATAAATAAGGGCTTAATTCAAAACGAGCAGAAAAATAACTCATCATACAACTCAAGCATGTCACACTAGAACATTTCAGCAGAGGAAAATGACTGGCACCTCGAGAGTTTCGAAGAGTTTTCACGTGAAAATGTATAATTACAATCCATATCAAATGTACTTTATTTGATTGATATCTTAAGGCTACAAGACCTAATGCAAAACGTGAAGTGACCTTGACACGAAATGGCAAAGACTAAATCAAATCCAGTATTCGAGCTTCATATTTAACGCTTTTATTGTGAAGGTACCTGTTATTGAATATCCGGTCCCGTGCTGACTTACTTTGACAAGCTTGACTTTGACATCCGCGGGGATCTGTATGCATGGAAGCATATGGGCAGAGCGTTTTATTAACTCTTTGTAAACTGGTTGATCCCGTCAGGCAGGTCTCTGTGTGTGTCTCCCCCCCCCCCAAACTGAAGCTCTGGTTTTTATGTAAGAGATTATCCTGGATCAAAATGACAGCTGAGAGATGAGAGGTTGTCTGCTCTGAGGGTTATATAACTTTCATTAAGCCTTTTTAAATCTTTATAATCTGGATTTTGTGTCGGTGACAGTCTGAATTCACCTCCCGCTGAATATGTTAAAATCCTTCACACAGTAAAAAAGGCACCTCAGTTTGAACTGCAGCGCTCGTGTAATTCGTATGGCACTGCTGTGGTCTGCAAAAGCAATAAGTCAACTAAAATAAACCAGGTTGCATGAAATATTCAACAAGGTGTAGCTCAACTGTAAGAGCAAGAACAGGCAGAGTGAGATTCCTCACTTTCAGTACAATTTTCATTGCCTGTAGCAGGGTTTGATTCATTTACAAGAGCAGTCACTGCATGTGGTATAGGCCAAATGCAGGACTGGGGCCCCCGAATGGAAACCAACAATAACTGGTTGGAAAGTGTTGACTTTATTTTAGAAAAGCAAAACAATTGTAAAATCTATAAGTGTGACTTTGTATTACTTGAAGGGTGTTTTAACCATACAGATGTACACCTTTTTTTAGGTGCAGGTATTATAATATATATGACCTGCCAAGGGACTGCAGATGTAAACTCAGGTGCAATGCATCAAATGGCAACATTTATGTTTAATATTGTACATGGTCCCTGTACAAATAAAGATCACCAACTGACCGTCATTCAGAATAGCCAAAATTCTTCCTGATGGCCTGATGTTATATACACACATACGCACATATTTAATCATGTGTATCACTGATGAGATTGATATATATATATATATATATATATATATATATATATATATATTATATATATATATATATATATATATATATATATATATATATATATATAAACCCTTTGCTCTCCACCATTTTCCAAACTGCTGCTGCTGAAACAGTCAGACTGTAAGTTCAGAAATCCTTGCCTTGAGCTGCAGACCACTTACACGACAGTTTTAGGTGGTGTGTGAACTATCTTGTCTGAGTCAACCATCTTTGTCGTAACGCGTGACGTGTGACGTTTCAGGAAGTGTGGGCTAGACCATATAACAGAAATACACTGAATATGGGCCACTTGCCGAACAAACTATTATGATATAAGAACCGTGGACAACA
The DNA here is from genome assembly GCA_963678695.2 of Diplodus puntazzo. NCBI lineage: Eukaryota > Metazoa > Chordata > Actinopteri > Spariformes > Sparidae > Diplodus > Diplodus puntazzo. The sequence continues at coordinate 23,906,164 of OZ023169.1, forward strand.
AAAATGCGGGTTGTTTTCGTTTTCCTGCAGATTTCAAGGGCTTTCTATACCATTTCAGGAAAACTGAGAGTTTCTTCTCGTGAGTTCGGCGCAGCTTTTCAAAACAGCGACAGCTAGCATCAACAGAAGTGTTGAATCAGAGAATTGGAACGTTTTGAGCAGATAAGCATCTAGAGTCGTCTCCTTCACAGCAAATATCGCCGCTTCCGGTAGTAAGCATTGTTGTTCCACAAGTACCGTCGCTAACACATTGATGTTCTCACTGTTTGGACTGTTCTCCGATGTTACTGTATCGTTAGCCCCCCCGGGGTCGTGGTTTCGGATTCACTGCTCGGCTTGTGATGGCGTGGCAGTAGCTGCTTCTTTGTCCGTGTGAGGATTATGCACGAAACTCACGGATGTTTGTTTTGTTACACTGTCAAACTCGTTCCAAGGATCCAGCAGAGGAGAAACACATCGTCGTAGTCTCCACTGAGGCAGTGACAGCCAGCCGACATCACTTCACAACTTCTCGGCCAGGTGTTGGACTGCTGAGCTGCTCAACATGGATGATGAGCTGTTCGAACAGATTGTGGCTGTGTTTAACAGCCTGGTGTCGTGGGTGGCTGCTGGTGCCATGGTGTTTGGTGGGGTCGTGCCCTACATCCCCCAGTACAGAGACATCCGCAGGACCCAGAACGCAGAGGGGTTCTCCACCTATGTGTGCCTGGTTCTCCTGGTGGCAAACATCCTGAGGATACTCTTCAGGTAGCGAGTTATTCCCTCTCTGTTGCATTATAACAAAACTCCATTTGGAAATCACTCAATTTGATACTCTTTTGCTTAAGAGCCAATTGGATACATTATGAAACAAGTAATGAAATGTTCAATAATCAGCAGGATATTCTTTGAAATTCGGCTTAAAGGAAAACATCATAGGAACCTCTATTGCATGGAAACTTAAGATTTAGTTCTCATTGGTGTCCTCCTGCTGAAGTGGTGGACTCAATTTATGACCAAAAAGTGAACTCCAAACACAATTTACCCCCGCAATGTAAGCTGATTAAACATTGCTTGCTAATTTTTCATGAAAGGTATATAATTGATCTTAAAGTAAAACTAAACACACTTGTAAAGTCAAGCGATGCGACAAACAGGAGGTGTGAAAACTGTTCCCTGCAAGTACAAACCAAACTCCTTCCTAGTAAAGTTACTTTTAAGACGTCAAACTGAGTAGTTTTCACTTATCTATCGTGTGTTCATCTAATCTGGAGTCGCTGATGCCATCATGGTCCCTCTTTGCTGCAGCACAGGCACTAAGAGAGCTTTGACTCTAATCATGCATGCTACATGTGACCTACTACGCTCACACATTCTTCTGTGTATTTTTCCCCATTAGGTTTGGCCGCTACTTCGAGACGCTGCTGCTGTGGCAGAGCATCATCATGATCGCCACCATGCTCATCATGCTGAACCTGTGCACCAACGTCCGCATGGCCACTGAACTCAACACCAAGAGGCGCTCATTCATAGGTCAGAAACCCTCGGCAGGGCCTCTTTACATTGCAGATAAACACTGTGCGAGAAACTGTGTGTGTGCTTTTAAGTGCCGCTCCAAATGTTACGCGGCAAAAAAGAGTGAGTGTGTGGGAGTGAATATGAGAGGACGTGTGATGGAGATGTGATCCTGTGCGAGAGTGTAAAAATATCTGAGTGGTGTGTGTAGGCAGGTGCCCAGAGAAGTGTAAATGTGTGTGAATGAATGCGCTTGAGTGTGTGAGCATGTTGTTAACAGGTCTCCTTCCCCTCAGTGTGAGCTACCCCCGAGCCACTCCTTAGATTGGTTATGTTCTGATAATCCCTTAAATCCTGGTTTAACACTTCGTAAGTGTTGCAAACTCTGATCAGAGGTGAACTTTGCCCTTTAACTAGACTGAAGATTGTTGCCTGTGACTTGACAGACAGGATGTGTTTGTTAATAAATGACTCAAAACTTAATCCCCAAAACCAGCCTTCTTAAGGAGAAAACATTGACACACAAATGAAAAGAAATTCATTAAAAATGTTTTACTATCATCTTTTCAATGAATAGACCACAGATACCTGTTTTAAAAAGCTGATAAAGGCCTAATTTATTGGTCAAATATGAATATCCATGATCAACCATCTTCTAACAGTAGGAGTAATAAGTTTAGTAAGGGAACTGTTTTATTTTGAAGGGCATATTTTGCTATTTTCTTAATACTGAAAGTTTTTTAAACCAGTTAGATAAAAAAGCCAACTGTTGTGTGTTTATAATACTTTGTAAATGTTAATGAATACTGTGTAGTTCATCGTTAACATTACTTGATTTGCTATTATTGCAACTGATATTTATTAAAGTTTACAGTTAGTTATTAAAAGCATTTTATTGTTTTTTAACAGTCATATAACTATTAACTAATGTTTAATTAACGATGGTGGTTATTACCAAGTGAATTGAATTGAATTTCTTTATCGTCATTGTAACAAGTACAACAAAATCAAGTGCAGTCATTTCAGTGCAAATAGAGCTTGATAAATAGTAAAAAAAAAAAGTGCAACCTAGATAAGGAGAAATTTTCAAAATGTCCACAGTGTACAGCCGACTGCCATTTGCAGTAACTTGAGGTGTTCCTGGAAGCAGATTGCATCTTTCCTAACAGCCCTATTAAGTAATTCAGTACCTTACATCCTGTGGTTTTATGAGCGTCCTTGTGTGCACAAACGAACAAAGAACAGCCCCCTGTGCATCACGTGTTGAATGCAGTGTCGGAGTTTTCCATCCAGGCATACTGTACTGTACTCCTGCTCCAGGACTGCTTAGCTCTGCCTGCCCTGCCCTGCGCCTGAAGACAGGACAGGGGAGGACACTTGAATAACAAGGTTGAATGTCCTCAGGCCCAGTGTCACATGAGAAAATACAGAGAGTGAAAACTGTGGAATCCAGAACAGAACGCGTTCATGTAGTCTGCATTCAAAGAGGAAAGGCTGCAGCCTCAGGCCAGTCAGCCATCTTGACAACCAGTGGGCCAGGAAAAATGTCCAGCGTTGAAAAATTCATTTCCCAGACTGCTCCCTACGGATGTGACAGATTGTTGAACTTTCTATTATTCATCTCCAAGGTTCCGTCTTTTTAGATATTGTTGTATTAATTTTGTACAAACCAGTTTTGAAACATTATGGAGTTATGCATATATTTTTGTTAGTTTGCAAATGACATAGTGCTGGACAGACATTTTAAAACCTCTATGACAGCCCAACTTAAAGAAGGGGCAAAAGTCTTAGTAATCTTAAAGAAGGTTATTTGCAGGGCCATTTGATTGCTGTGGGCAGTTGCTTCTTAAAGTAAAATATACACATGTTCAAATGTGTATGTCAAACGTGTCATTCCCTATTGCCTTTTCAAAATGTTCTCAATATTTTTAAATGGTCATGACTTAAAAAGCAACAAGTTAAAGATAAAACTTGAAACTTACCTAACACTCAAAAACTGAGGCAAATCTGTCTTACTAGGACTGTGGGTGTGCTTTAACCAACAGTGACCATCCAAGCGTGTAGTAGAAACTACAGTTTGGCTGGTCCATTGGTGCATGAAACCAAAAACGTCTGACTTCCCAGGTATGATATTACCCAGATATTCTGCATTGGGGGGCAGATGCACTTCTGTTTGCCCAGCAGCTAACTTGGCTTAGCCCTGCAATGAACTGGATAAAACAATTGAATCGTGTGTCTCTTTTAGGCTTTCATCAATGTTAACTGGACCGAAAGGATCAAATTCTGATAGAAAAATGAGTCATTGCATGGTGGTTGTGATGCTCTAAATAATGAATTCACCTCTTTACACAATAAAAGCTTATAGGGAAAAAAGCCTTTTTGGGTCAGTGTGCATCATGTGACATTGTTATTAGTATTAAATGTCTAATCGGCTTCAAAGTGTAGAGATGTTCCTGGTGGCTTGGGTGGGATCTGTAGAGGAGCCCCCATTCTGTCTGTAAATATAAAGGGCTCATTATAAGGCAATGAAAACACAACAATTTGTATATAAAGGTTATGCACTATATATATGGTAATTATTTGGCAAAATATTGTATCTCGACTACATCAGTGGTAGTAAGAAGCTAATTGAGAAAATATTTCTTACGGGCCTTTTTAAGGTGCAAAAACACCTCAATCAAACTCTGTAATCAGTAATAAAACTATAATATATAACTATAGCTCAGGAAATCAGACACTTTGCAGTGTCACTGATTACTCACAATGATCTGAAGTCTGGTTGACTGTCTAACAGTATTACAAAGTCATGCCGTAGCTCAGTAACCTGACACATCACGGTTATCCTCTGGCTTTGCTGTCGAAAAGAAGAAAACCAAGCTCTTTTTTCTTTCCCTGTGTTTTCCCCCTTATTTTTGTGTCTGTAGCAACAGACAGTAAGGACGAGGAGATCAGAATCCCTAAGAGGATCTTTCTGGGTATGTACACAACTTACTGTGTCTGCCATGAAACATCAGTTGTAGTTCATCTGCCTCTCCATTTGTGTGTCTCATGCATGTCGCCCCGCTGTTGCTCTTCCTCCAGCTCAGCCAACACTAACTGATGACTAACACCACCCACCACCGCATGTTTGGCTGAAGCATGAGCCCATTTCACCACATGTAGTCCCGATGTTGCATCCATATGTTTGATTCATTGAACGTATTTACTGTCCGTCCATTGTAGCCGCTGCTGTGATGCTTTCGATGCATGTTAGACCTCACACCTTCACTTTAAATGAAGGATCAGCTTTCACTGACAAAGCTGTTTGGATGTGATTTTGCATGTATTGATAGTACTTACAACTAAGTTATTATGTATTCTGACCTGATATAGACTAGTTGTTGGTAATCAGTGATTTACAACAGACTAACATATTGATAGTTAAGTTTCAAGCCACATACTGACTTTTCTAACTTTAGTTTTTGAGATTTGAAATGATGGATATCTCAGTCCAAATGTGTTTTTGTGTATGTGTTTAATGACCCTTAAACCAGTGCATGCTGATTCTATTTTGTGAATGCCAAAGCATCTTTGTTAATGGCTGATTTATGCAAAGTCAAATGCTAATGACATTTAATTGATGTTGTCTTCTCATCGTCTTTTTTCCCATCATTCTTTGAACTACAAGTTTGGTTTCAGCACAATGCCACTCATATGATGGATATGTCACAGCTGCAGGTTCAAAAGGAGAAAAACTGCTTGTTGATTTGTTGATATCAGGCTTTGTGTGTGTTTGTGTTTGTGTGTGTGTCTGTGTGTGTGTTGCAGCTTTCAGTCTGGCAAAAAGTTCCAAGTCCCAGCAGTTCTTTGTTGCACAAACCTGTAGTGTACTGTCTGAAACACAAACCCTCTGACCTTCAGTATCTCCGGACATCTTGCATAATTTCAACCTTCCTGAGACAGTAACTAGGTCTAATTTAAGGTTAAGGCTGATGGTGTTCTCTGTGTTTCTGTGTCTGTCAACAAGAACAAAAAAGCAACAGTGAATGTGTTGAATTTTCTGTGAATCCAAAGCTGTATATATCTTCTTCAGCTGTGCCACAGAGCTCCATTGTTGTCCAAAAACACTAACAAATCAATGAGCTACACTGTTGCAGTGGCCAAAAGACATGTTCCTTCATAGAAAGTCTACTTTTAAGTCGGTCTCACACACATCGTCCTGCTGCTGTAAATACTTGCATTTGCAGCAAATATGTATCAGTCTGCAGCTGAAAAAGTCCCCAGAAAATGTGCATTGTCTTTGTTTGTGTAATGTTTACTGAAAACTACAGTTCCCAGCTGTTTTTTTTTGTTTGTTTTTTTTAAGTGAAACTATATATTTCAGGCCCTTTTTTTAAAAAAAAGATTGTAATGTTCAGTAGAAACAAATAGGGTTGGGGTTGAGTGGTACAGCACACACGGGTAGGGAAGTATGAAGGTACCTTGAGACAGACTAATGCGTTGTTGGTTATGGTCCTTTTTAATTACTTAAAATGACAGAGAAAACATCGAGAGTACAGCTGAACTGACTTTTGGATCAAGGCAGAAATCTGTACAGCTCACACTGACTTCAAACTGTCAAAACGTTGTGTTTTCACACAGTCACGTGTTCTCCATCAGCCCCTTACAGGCCTTCTTACAGTAGATTTTTGGATTTATCATTGAAGGGAAACACAGGTGTTATTCATAACATTACCAATGGCTCCACTTTATTTAAATGTCCCAGTAAGCCCATATGCACAATACCAGGAAATGGTTTTCCACTCATTTAAGTGGCCTTCTCAGTGGCACTAAAAGTAAACCTTTCCCGGCTTCCAATCTAAATGTGGCCAAGTGCAGCTGTTCGGGAAAACATGGACACCCGCAGCAAACTGATGCCAAGTCTCTGGACTTCACAAGCATCCAGCACAATTTAAAAGAGAGGAAAAGTAGGCTAGTACATCATGCTCTTAAAGAATTCTATGAAGCACAAATGAACTCATAAATGGAAATGGCAACTACAACTACAAAGTTGTGAGAGCATGTTTCATAACACAAGCAGTACATAAAGTAACAATTCCTCAAAGGTAATCCACCAAACTCACTGTTTACTCTGTGCACCCCCACATTACTGTGATATCAAGTTTGTTAAAGTAGACGATTTGGGGCTAAATGGACCTTGCAAGAGTTTCCAACTGTAAGATTCCAACTCAAAAGACCGCTCCATTACACTTTTCAGTCTCAGAGGCATTTTTTCCAAGTTCCGGGTGAAATGGTTTGCAGAAGTAACTACTTCTCCTGTTTTATAAATGAGAGACCTGGTCACATGGCCCGGATGACCAGAAACAGAGACATCACACTAAATTACTCAAATACACAGGTCCAGTCTAACATAAAGGAATGGACTGATTATTAGCCTGGACAATTATCAGGGTGATATTCAGCATTTCCCACATTGGTTTTGGTGTTTTCTGTGATTGATTGCTGACAAAAATAAGTATAAATATACTTGCTACTGTGGTCAGATTCAGCATACCTTCTTTGTCTGTAGTTAGCACTCTGTGGTCTGACTGAATCTGATTGGTTACATCTCACAAGTCGTAGCATATGAACACTGAAATATATGTATGTAACTAAAGTTATCGAATAAATGGAGCGGAGTGGAAGTAAAATGTAGCAGAAAAAGGAAAGGGTAAAGTACCTCACTACTCACAACTGCAAAAATAATAACTTTACGCTTTTTTGTTGAGGTTTAATTGACAGTGGCATTCTGATGATGCGTGACCCCACTAGAATCAAACTGCAACCTATATTGATTTCACTCCGTTTACAATAAGTATGCCCATTGGGATAAGGACACAGCTATTGTTGTTCCTGGTCAGGGCACTAGATGGCGGTAGGAAACAATCTATGTATGATGTGAAAAGGCACTTGCTCTCTTGGCTCAGTGTGTTGTAATATATAAAAGATTCTCCTCTTGGGACTGACTAATGCACACTAGATGACTGGGTATTGAAGTGCTATTTTGTTCCCTTTTTATTGTTTTTCGGTCGTTTTAAGAAAAGCAGGAACAGAGGAGCGGAACCACTTTTCACCATCATTACGGCTTTCTGTGGTTCAGCCTGTCTTTGTCTGTTTGAGACATCTGGCTTCAGCTGTTTTTGCCCACATGTTGAACCGAGCTTTTCAGCTCCGGGGGCTCAATTCTCTATGAATGGTCATCGATCAGTAAGCTCTGCCAAGCATCATTAAAACAGACAGGAGGCCATGTTCTTTGATCGCAGCTTTGCTGGTCTGCGCCCGCTCATTGATCTGTGAGTGTAAATATCAAGCGTAAGCATGTTATAGTCTGCTATTGACGGAGGCATGAACACACCAAGGTAGAGGGAGGGAGGAATGAAAAGGTGTAGCGGAGCTGTGTATTGGTTCGACACGCGGCATCCCTTTGGGGCCTGGAGCCAGTGTGGTCGGTGTCTGGGCTGATGCAGCAATGGAAAAGCAAATTATAGAGCTAACAGCATAACATATAGCACCGAACTGGTGTGAGCGTGCAGCTGTGAGATGGAACAGGCTCACATGGTAGCTTTCTGCTGTGACTCACCATAGTGTTAGTCAGCAGGATGAATTCTCAACCTGTACATTTCTCTGATTGTACAGTTGGATTCTTTTATGTCCTCCAAGCCCTCATTATAGAACATATTGGTTCCGTCGCAGCACAGCGTCATTATAACACCAGGCACTTCCATCTCACAGCTGGATACTTGCACTCAGAAAGAAAATCACAGAACTTCCAAAGACGCCTAAATAAAGCTTGACTATAATAGATATCAGTGGCCGTGAACATTACATGCGGTGACATTGTACTTAATAATGTGTAATTTGCTGAGATAATATCATGTAAGTGAGAGCGCACAAAGGTTCAAAGAGTGCCTGTGGTGCCTCAACTACACTCACACAACTGGCCACATCTGTGCAGCACAGTACGTCCTCAGTCAAAGGCTGTGTAGTTCAACTTCTCAGACAGAAGAAATCCTGGTGTAATAGCAGCTCAGGGTGATTTATATGGAGACTGCCTGCTGCAATCCTTTAAGGAGATTAAAAGATCAGATCGTTTGGCTGTGTCGGAATCCGAAATGCTGGCGATCACTCAGGTGGAGGTAAAAGGGTTTGGAAAGAGAAAGCAAGATCGAATATTTGTCGTAAAAGTTATGACAGTGGGGAAAGTTCCCCTTTGCCTAATGTGTGCCTGAGTCAAACTTTACTGTTGGTTATTTTTGAAGACCTGAAAGAGGAATAGTCTGATTGAATTTTTGGGAATCTCCAGCCGCATATAAATGAATTTGTGTCAGCGAGCAAACCGTCAAACAGGGCTCTGCTCCATGATTGAAAATCCTTCATGCAAACTTTAGGCCGTCTGTGGTTTCAGACTGCGGGGGAGCTCCGCCTGTTTGTTCCTTAGAGGCAGTTGCTCTGTTTTGTCACAACCACATTCTCATTCGGTTACAGCTCAGTTTAATCTTAAAGCGTAAATAGACAACTTTTCAATTGCCACCCCCCATTCCTCCATCCCAATGCTTCCCTGCGGTATGACTGTTGGCGCCAATGTTGCAAACACAGCATTAGAATCATGGCTGCTGCTAACAGCCTGACTGCTGTCCAAAGCAAAAAAAAAACACCTGTTGGAATCCAAGTTTGACCCAGAAACCTCAGTGCTTTGAAAGGGAGGTGTTGAACACCTGGTTGTATTAATAAGTAGACAGGTTTTGACTTTACCAATCTAGTAGCAAGAAAGACGGTTTTAAACCGTCTCATGGCCTGGTGGTAAGAGGAGACACATAACAACAAGGGAGCAGACTTTGACACAACACCAGAGAGGAAAGATACCCCTTTTCTATGAAATTTCCCACTTGCAAAAGTTAAATTGACTCCCCCTACACAAGTTGCGGTTCGCTCAAAACACGAATCAGGAAGCATTTCATGAAATCTGCAGGTATCTTGATTATGTCACTGTGATTGAGCGATACCGTACCAGAGAGCTACATGGCAATAAAACAGATCTCCATGTCTTTCTATTGTTGGTTATGGCTCATTGCTCACTCTGGTCCCGTGGGGGGTCTCTACCTGTAGCTTCATTGGGTTTGTCAGCTCAAAATAAATCATCTTCTCCTGGAGGTGCAGTTACCCGCTCCCTAAGGGCAGGTAGATGCCTAACTTTCAGCCTCAGTCCTTTTTTTAAAGAAGAGGCGTAGCATGTAGTTTAGGTGTCAGGACAGAAATGCTGCTGTGCTTTGGCTTGCAAGTGAAAGTCTGTTAGTCACTGTGAAATAGCTCCATGTCTTAAATTGAGAAAATGAAGCATGTCGAAATCTGAGGGTCAGTTTTCCCAGGCTGCCTCGAACAATAATGTTCATGCTCCTCCAACGAGTGCTTTTGAGTGACAGCAAGTCATTATTTCAGCTACCCCATAGACGTGTCGAGGGCCTAACGGAACTTTTCTAGGAGCAGCTGGTAAACAAGCTCCGGCCCGATTCACCCACACATGCAGCACAACTCTGTGGGACTTCAAACCGAGCTGTGTGCAAGACGTTTGGCCACCAGAGTGAGTCTTATTGTATGTAGCTCCGGTCTGTTCCCACACAGTGCCACTGCGGCTGCCACACAGCAACAGGGATTAAAGGCGCGGAGGAGAGTGCCCTAGGGAACACGAGTGGCACAGCAAGAGAGGGTGTGTGGCAGGATGTGGCTGAGGTACGGTACTGCGATAAACATCCCATAGCGGTCAGTGTGAGACTGTGCGACACGCTGTTCTGCCTTCACAGTGCTGTTTTCTCATTTTTGCTGCAGCTCAGAATATACAGCAGATTTGTGTGCATTTTCAAAGCCTGCACACACGCAGGATTAAGAGATGATGACTACAGCACTGGCACGAAAGAGTGTAATTACCGAAACATGAGGCAGAGACAGGGACGGCACAAATAACTGAAATGCATGTCATAATCAAGTTTTTTTTCTCGTCAGAGCCAAAGGTGTTCTTAAGAAAGGTTTTCTGCTCTTCGCAAAGTTCCTTGGCCAATTTTTTTGCAGTTTGGCGCCACTACAGTTTTGGATAGCCATTCACTCACACGCTACTGTCAAGAGTATGGACAGTGCTACACATGCATTAGTTGTGATCGCATTTCTTTACATAACTTCATAAAACTAGCCAGTTAAGATATCTTACTGCCCCAAAGCAAGAAGGCCAACTAGATGTCTGTCATGCTGCTTTTAATTTTGCTAAACTCTCACCAAGAACTAAAAGCCAGTCAGAGATGTTCTCTTGTTTGGCCTCTTGCTTGGTGACTCTTTTTCTAATCCCCCTCCATCAACGTCCTCCTCAGGCTCTTCACCTCCATCCATGATGTCCCCTAGAGGCCGCTGGGCCAGGCTCTGTTAACAGCTCTGGTGCCCATTCTCTGTTTTGGGCCAGAAAACCGCCTCCTCCCAGTGATCCAGAGCTTGTGTGCTAGTGGTGAGAACACCAACAATCTGCCAGTGCTCTCCCAGTCCAGCTCCAGGCAGAGTCAGCTAGCCATGAAAAATTATTTGAAGCTGCTATTTTAATCTGAAATTGTCGCATTATGTAACTTCAGGTGCAAAATGGAAAAATAGCTCAGATTTCTTCACCACAGAGGACATTTGCCACATTATCGCCACATTACCAACAACAGACACGAAGGGAAAAAAAAGAACTATAAAAACGTTCTTTATGTTTTTACTTTAAAAACTGAAAGGGAAATCTTGTAGATACAGCCATGTAGTCGCTACAATTATGTCTGAATTTCAAGCGCATTCAATTTAGAGAGAGTCATTCGGCAATATTGCCTAATTTAGAGCAAATATAATAATAAAAGATGTGTGAAATACAAGACGGTATGAAAGAAGAAAGCCATACTTTACACTTCACTGAGATCTCATACATCAGAAAAGTACCTGCATTTTACATTTTAGCATATTGCTAACTTTAGCAACGTCTTTTAGCCACTTGCGGAAAGACAAAGCAAGCTAACAGATGCGGTGAAGTTGTTACGGCTAACGTGCCAGCAATCAGGTGCTTATTTGCACATTCAGCAGGCACAGACCAACGTTAGCATGTGTTCTGTTTTGTGTTTTTAGCCACCTGACAACTCGTGTACTCACTTTTTTATTTTCGCTGTTTTGGATGCCATTTATGGGCTTTAACACTGTTGAATAAATGTGTTAATGCTAATTTCACATGTGTGACACTGTTCTGTGTTTTGCTCTTGGTCTTCATTCCAGAAGTCTGCTGAGGTTGAACATGCTGTTAGCTATAGCTAACAGTATGTAACACTGTAAATGTTTCAACGGCTCCTGCCAACTCTTTCTGTATGAGCCTGTTATGCTACCCAAGCCAGCCGCATCATCACTTGGAGCCATATATAACATGCATCATGCATTCAGTTCTGTGCTTAATGTGAAGCTGCGCATGGCTCGAGCAGCCAGGTCGGTACTGAACGCTGCTCTATTGCCCCTGATTGCTTCCCTCTGTGTTCGGCTGTTATCAGGCCGCGCCAGCCTGGTGCTAGTTGGCCCAGATTCACAGTCCTCTGGCTCTGATGCCAGCAGGGCTCCACAGCCTCACCAGGCATCTGCAGCCACAACACCTACAGAACAGCACAAGTGCTTAACAGTACACATAACAGCTCTCAAAGGATATTCTTAGTGCTGATTATACTCAGAACAGAAATATGTGCCCTGTTATACCTTTTAAGAACAGTTTGCTTGTCTTTTGTTCAACACTGCTTTGTGTAGCCGTGTTACATACTGTATGCCGTGGTAAATCTCGGTGTATGGATTGTGTGGTGGGCTGACAGAAAGCTGTGACCTGGTTTGAATTGGTCTTCGAGGTTTATGCGGTTGCATTTAGAGGATTTGTCTGAGATTGAAGAACAATTGGATCGTCTCATTTTAGCAGGTTACCTTGCTCACAAACATGCCCGCCATGAGCATTCATGTTGAAATGCCATCTAAATGTCAGAATCACCCACCATTCATTTTCTTATGGAACGGTATTTCATTAAATCATACACTCAAATGTCATAAATGCTTGTATCACTCCCCTTATGATTTTTTCACCTGACAGTCTGAAAATAGCCGGTCTGTTTATTGTAGTGTGGTATAAAGTGGTGTAGTTATTCCAAACAATGCTTTGATTTGTTTTTCCTTTTTCTGTTTTGCCTTATCAACTGTATAGTCCCTTCTCTGGAGGGCTATACTGGCGTATACAGTAGGCCTCTGTAGAATGCTTAGATGTGCCCCTCAGATAAAGCGTGCCTCATTTAAACGTGATTAAACGAATCGGCTCTATTGCATTTGAGGCCTGTAGAAATCCCATTTAAGATACAGCAGCGCAGAAACATCTTTTGCTCTCAGCCATGATTAGATTTTCATGATAAACTCTTTTAATGTGCTCAGCTCGCGCATTAAACCAGCAGCTACACTGTATCTGTATCTGTGCCTTTTAGCAGCTCACACCATAAAGGTGCGTTGACTGTGTAGAAGGAATTAGAGGTAAAAAATAAAAAAATGTCTTACGTGGCATATTGTAGGTTTACCTGTTTCCCTCATCAGCTAGTTAGAGCGGTGCCTGAAGCGAAACAGTTTGAGAATATTATCACAGTATGATTAGTATTGGTTCTGTCGCATATTACGGAAAGTCAGTGTTGTGCTCTGAATCTTTATCTAATCATTTCCTTGGAGAAAGAAGGCACACATGAGGTGCAGGGGGCAGAAAACTGGGCTTTAATCATTCATCTGTTTCCATATTCTCACCCAGCCCATTACTGCCGTGTGGAAAATGCTATAACCTTGGCTGACTGTCAGCCTCCCTCGGGGCTTTCTTTACCGCCGTCTTTCCTTTTCACAGAGTTTCCTCCCTCAAGACCCTGAAGTCAAAGGCTTCTGTTTTTGCGAGAACCTGAATGAGAATGAGTCTAAATCACGTGCAGTGCCGACGGCCTATTTGTGGCAGTGACATATAGTTTCTCTCTGAATACGAGAAGGGATGGTGGGAGTCATGTGAAAATTCGCAGCTCAGGTGTGAAAGTTGGTTAAACATGTTGACAATAATAGGAGTTTTGATTTTTTTGTTTTAGTATACCGTCCAAAAAAGGACAAACACGATTGATAGATAATTATTTCCTCTGGTGCGAAGTGAGGTGAGCAGAAAAAGTTAGATTGCATGTGCATAGGTGTAAAAGAGTCTCTCAGCTGACCTAACCTGAAATTTAAATCACTTTTAAGTAAATCTGAAGTCATTTTTTCTCAATCATGCCGCTCTTCTAGACTGGAGACTCGAGATGGATTGGATTCTGATAGTGAAATGAGTCAGTTTGTGGGGGCTGTGATGCTTGAAGAAATGTATCCACCATTTTGCAGCCCTCTTCTTTCACATTGTAAGCTTATGGGAGGTCTTTTTTGGCTGATGCGCATGATGTGACATTGTAATTTCACATTTTGGTCATTATGTCAAATTGACATTAAAGCTGAGAAAACTTCCGGGAAAAGCACTGGACCCTCCATTTCCCATGATGCACCAGCACCAATAATTTTGATCCTCCACGACCCACGTCGTTCTAACTCATTGCCCCTCAATTCCTGACACAAGAACTGTCTTTTATCAATGTTTTGTTTCCAAACCGAAGTTGAGACCACCTGGGACATATCATCGTGGTTATTTTCACCCTTATGTATATGTGTAAAATTAGTGGACTGGCCCTTTAAATAGCAAACTCAACACTGTCATATTGTTGTTGGTTTTTTTCAGCAGAGAAAACACCCCCGCTTAGGTGCTTTTGGCGGTAATAAATATTACATCCTTTAGGGAACACACAAACTTTGGACACGTTTGTTTATTCCCCAAATTCACTTTGGAATGAAACTTTTTCCTGTGATGTGAGAAAAAGTGCTTTCCTGTCTCTTTTTCAGAACTGCCTTGCCTCACCGTCTTTCTTTTTCCAGGATCAGTCCACATCAAGTAATGTTTCTGTTCCTGTGCCAGTGTTGGCCGGCTGGAACTGCTCTCCCCTGAGTGGCTGGTTGTTAAAAAAAACATTAGTTTGTGTGGACTCATTTGTGGTTTCCCCATGTTGTGCACCTGCAGACTTTGACTGGAGCCACTTCTGGTCGTGGACTCACTTTGTGGACTACTTGCAGTGCGTGCTTGCCTTCACGCTGGTGGCGGCCTACATCACCTACCTCCTCCTGGACTCTGCGCTGTTCGTGGAGACCCTGGGCTTCCTGGCCGTCTTCACTGAGGCCATGCTGGGCACACCGCAGCTCCACTGCAATTATCAGAACAAGTCTACAGAGGGCATGAGGTACGATTCAATAATGATCGCTTGTTGCATTCACATTTTGTTTTGGGGCCTTTTTGCCTTAGGAGGTACACTAGACAGATAGAAAAGCTTTTAGTAAGGTCATGGTGAGTGATATTGATTTTGCAGTCATATAGTGCAACCTCTGCAAAGTGAACATCCAGGATGTTCTGTATTACTCCCATATTAAACAAGTTACAAGGGTACTGAAATATATTCATTACCTTTAATTTTAGTTTTTCATCAGCAGCTCATCTGCCGACTCAAACAGCACTGTGGGAGTAATCTGTTTTCAAAAAGGCAGAAAAAAGCAATACTGAACTTAATACCCACTCAAACAGTCACTTTGATCGGAGATTGGTTTGACTACTGGTTGCTCAGACTCATCAGACTCGCTGACAGGATATCAAACAGTCGGGTAAACTCAAGAAACCTCTACTCTCGAGAGTGTGTTTCATGTCCTCACATGTACGTATTTGGAGCCATAAAATTAAGAAGAAGAAAAAGAAGAATTTTTATTTAGGTCAGATAGCATACAATGTACAATATATTGAAACTGCATTAAACCCATTTCGAGGGAGCAACCAACCTGGCTGCCGGCGAGGACACGAGACCTCCTGCACGTCTCGATGTCGTGCACTCCCTCATCAATGATGTACTTGACAGTATGAATGCTAGGAATGTTCATCCTGCTGAAGATCACGTGGAAATCAACCATGTTATTGAGCAAGAAGAGCCACTTCTGGTGAAATAAAGGCCACGGCCTCGAGGTGAGGACGTCAAGGATGAGGACAGAAGGTGGTGGGATGAGTTTGCTGACGGTGATACAGACAGCTGTTCTGACATCGATGACAGCAACAAGGACGAGGAAGTCCCAGAAAAAGAGAAGGTCCTACCTCCTCGACCCGTGACCAGGAAGAGGAAAAGAGATGAAAATGGAAGTGAAGAGCAAATAAGCAGAAAAAGATTCAGGAGGTGTGATGAGTTTGCTGACAGCGATGACAGCTGCATGGTTTACAAGAGTGAGGACGGTGACAAGGATGACAAAGTCCTCGGAACAGAGAAGGACCTACTTCCTGGACCAGTGACCAGGAAGAGGAAAAGAGATGATGATGAAGAAGAAGAAGAGCACTGTCCGACACCGTAACATCTCCTCTTACATCACATGACACCTGCACCAAATGTCTCATCATCAGCTCCACTCCAACCTGCTTTATATCTGTTCTGTACCAAGCCATCACTCCTGTTATGGGACAGGTTCAAAACTCCTTTCTTTTTCGAAGGAAACATCCAGGTGCAACAGAAGGACATTTAGTGACATCAGAATATCCCTGCCTGAGAGTAACAGAAGGTGGAAAAAAGCACAAAAAAAACCCCAAAAAAACCACGCTCTTGGCACCCACCAGCTGATCGTCCTGGAGGGGGATCCCTCTTTGAGTAGGCCCTCCCAAGTTTTCTTCCTAAAGGGAGTTTAACCTTGTTCTCATTGAGGGGCGAAGGTCCGGTGAGTGTGATCTGCATCTGAAGTGTGGGCTAAAAAACTAAAACTGAAAAAGACTGATTCAACTGATTGAACATAAATGAAAAATCAGTTGGTTATTTTGTTATTCGTTTATGAATCTGATACCAAAAGACAAATACCAGTTTGTTTTTTCATATTTCAATTTTATGCTCAGCTCAAAAACAGGGATAGTGCCATTGGCCGAACTTGATTTGATCTTTATTTTGTCTGATTTGTGTGACCCACATTGACTTCTACATGTTCTGTACTTGATAAGCAAAAGACTTATTTGAAACTGGCAAGACGCATGCAGAGATTCCCACCTCGCTGCAGCAGACCGCGCTGCAGTCTGCATCCGATTCACAGCTTCCTGTTGGAATTCTCCAGTCTACCGTAAAAGTGGCATACCGCCTACAGAAGCCGTTGTTCCATTTTAGGCGTTTTAGTAGTTATATATTTTGCTTAATATGAGATCAGACATGCCAACTATTCACAATGCCAAATAATGAAAATACAAATCTTTTTATTGAATCACATATTTTATGTGAAGAGCCTTTTAAGTGAAAAACTAACTACTTTAAATAAGGTAATCATTAATCCTACATATATAGAGGAATTGGAGGAGGGGGGGTACAAGCCTAGCCTTCGGCCATGGTGACAGGCTGAAAGTGAAAATGATGAAGTAAACACATTTTTATATTAAAAATGCTTTGGTTTGTCTTGGCCCTAATACACAAAACCCATATAAGACTAATGAGGGGTCTTGGCAGCGGTGAGATTGCGAGAGTTTGCCCCCAAATCTCTGACAGTGTCAGATTCTGTCACCAGAACTCAACATCGGCCACAGATAGACGTGTGTCCCACAGTGTAAACACTCTTTGAATGCTTTAAGGTTATCTGCTGTCACTCTCTCTTCCTCCATCTTTACCTTTTGGGCCCTCAGTATAATTTACCAACAGTCAGTCAGATGGCAATCAAAACAAAGCTTGTTGCCTCCTTGATTAATGATCATGTCTTTATCCTGATGAGTATTGTTTTTGAGTGCCACCTCCATCACCGGCAGCTCATCTCAAACTTGAGTAATGGCTCCAGATTATACTGTCTCACATGTGATCATTAACACTGACACGTGCTTATTAAGTATTTCTGCCACATGTCGAGCAGGAAGTAAGGACAGGTCTCCTGACAACTATTTATTATGCTAACATGACGATTTAATTGACCCTCTGAAGTTTCCCCGCACATCTATTTGACAATGAGGTACTCTGTCTTGCTGTATCTGTTGCTAATGTATCATTTTGGGTCATTAATGTTGATCTGCATCAAGTCTTCAGCTGTAATTAGAGGCCTTGACATAAAACAGATTTTTGAAGGCATATACAGTTTCATAATCAGTGCTACTGTACAAGCTTTCTGAGCTGTAGCCAAGCCCTGGAAGCTGCTTCACACAAAACCTTTATTTTATCGCACTTGAAACACTCAAAAAAGCCAACAGCACCGCAAGATTAAAAGCTGGATCCAGGGCGAAAGAAATAAGACAAAGGGAGATGTTGAAGTCGTAAAAAATTAATTGAGGTGATCAATCTGATAATGTATGTATGAAAAGACTTGTGAGTTTGAGATTTTCCACCGAACACACAGCCCTGATGATAAAACCTTCCTCACAGCACTGCCTCAGAGCAGTGCCCACCCCACTCCCCCTTCTGCTGGTCGGCTTGCTGTAGCAGACAGATAACAGAACTCCAGCTGGGCTGCCTGTCCACTTAACTGGCCATGACAGCTCCCACGCTGGGCTTTGCCATACCCTCTGTCCCATGCCTTATTTATGTTTGAATTTCTCTTTTTTTGTGTGTACTTCCAACAATTGTTTGTCTACCACACTGTCTACTGTATGTGCTTACAGTAGTCCACCCTCAGTTACTCTCATATCGCTTGATCTGGAAGATTTCATCATTTAATTTGTGATTACCTGATTTTTGTTGTTCCTCGCTTTCCACAACGTCTTCATGGTTTTTCTACAGTTTCCCAGAATTAATTTCAGCAGATGATGGTTTTAAAACATACCTTCAGTCAGGGTGGACAGAAATATAGATTGTAGCATGGGTATACCCTGTACTCAAAATGCAACAACTTGTGGTTGCAATGCATTCTGGCCTATTTCAGATACTGGTGAGACTTAAATTGTGTGTGTGTGTGTCCTGTCAGAGATGGATTTCGTCCTGTCTGACAGTAGAAAAAGCACTTTCTCTCTATTTTGAAGTACTGACAACAAAACCTAAAAACTGCCCTTGATTTTTTTTAGAAAGAGCCCAACCATTTTCTGCTGTGAAACCCAGCAACAGAAGGAAGTATCATCTCATCTTCTTTTGAACAATTACCTATAGGGATAAAACACATCACCAAACAGTTGCAGAAATGCAAGGCACATTATCTAATCACAGTTGTTCATCATGTACAGTAATCCAGCTGTCTTGCAAGATCATGTTTGTGTGTGGATTTTATCATGAATGTTTATCATGAAAGATTTTTCACAACAATGTCTCAGCGAGCAGAACTCTTGATGTAAAGAGCCAAGCTGACTTGCTGAATTTGCAACTGAATCGCTGAACCTTAAACATATCTGGTTGGTTTGGGGACATTTTACTGCATCATTTGAAACTTTAGCATTGATAAAACATTTTTTAAATGTAATACATTTAAATTTAGCATATTTTGCATTATTTGATTATTACCGTATAATTTCAAATATAACCATGTTTAAAATTCTCTGATAAACACATGCAATGTCATGATGCATTGGTATATGTGCTGGAGTTTTGCGCAACGAAAGAAAATAACCCGTTATGAAAAATAAACAATTTGTTGCTTGCAAATTGACACTCCGAAACTACAAAACAGCAATTGTAGAATGCTGTAATACCCAGACAGTGTGAATGGTGAAGTTTCGTGTCAGTTCTGCCTGTCAGATCTTTTTGTCTCACAGCTCATTGTGCCAGCCATCAGCTGCTGAGGATAAAGCTGCCAGAGACGGCGGAGGACATTGTCATTTCCAGTTCTGTTTGTTGTTTTTGTCCCTGCTCCCTCTCTGCGAAACCTGTTGAGTCTAGCACGTTGTTGCTAGGTTACTTTACCTCAGCACTCTGTTCAAGGTTCTCCTGTGTGTGTGTGTGTGTGTGTGTGTGTGTGTGTGTGTGTGTCTGTATGTGTGTGTGCGGAGATAGAAAGGAATTGGAAAGCTGTACAATTTTTTTGTATATATATATATATTTTTTAAGCTAAATATTTTGGCTTTTTTTAAAAGATTTTATCCCTGAACTTGTTTCAGTTGCTGGTTTAGAACAGGTTTGTTTTGTGTTGAGGGTATGTGGAGGCTACAGAAGTAAGGGTCAGGTAAATAATGTATTTATGTTTGTGCACATATGCATTTTGTAGAGACAAAAACAGACAGGAGAAGTAAAGCAGAGTGTCCTGTCTTGCAAAATAACCAGATCCCAAGCAGCTCGTCTGTGTGGGGAAAAACAACACGATGACCTCCTTCCAGTAAATAACCCAGCCAGTGTGCCCCGACTCCAACTGCCTTAACATTTCTAACAAGTGTCAGTGAAACTTCCAGTACTCAGGCATGCTGTAAAACATCACCACCACACAGTATACATCCTCCCCAGTAGGCAGGGGATGGAGTCGGAGCAGGAGAATGAATCATACAGCATGTCCTCGGTGTGTGTATACACACCAGCGCTGCACCATGACACACTGTCAGACCAGCAGCAGCAGAGCAGTTTCTAATAATGAAATACGGGTAGAGTTCTGGGGGAGGCTGATGAGTCCCACGTTGGACATGTTTGTCCCATGAGGATACAGCTGAAGGCATTCGGTATTTGCCTGATGTTAATTCATCCCCAGGTTCTCTGTTAACCTCACTGATGCTGTCTGACACCAGCAACTGTTCTGCTACCATAATGGGACCTCAGGGGACTGCATTAACGCCACCCATACATTTTGTGTGTGTGTGTGTGTGTGTGTGTGTGCGTGTGTGTGTGTGTGTGTGTGTGTGTGTGTGTGTGTGTCTGTGTGTGTGTGAGGATATTCCCTGTCCTTTCCAGCTCTCTACTTTTCAACGCCTGGTGTCTTTTAAGCGCTCTTCTTTTCTCTCATTCAACTTGTGCAGTCTGCAGTGAAAGTGGTGTCGATTCACAAAATATTTCATGATTTGACAGAGGTGGACAAAAGCAGCCATCGTTTCCAGCTAATGCCAGTTATCAGTTATCCGTAGTAGCTAGTTTACTAACTAGTCTTTGAAATGACATTTCTTGGCTACACATGTTATATGTAAAAAGGCTATAGCAGGGCTGGACAATACTGTATATACATATTATATCATTATCATGATATGCGACCATCAGTGTAGATTCTGGATAACATAGTGAGTCCGTGTAAGTTTTGTCTTTCTCCTGATTTTAAAGGTTGCATTACATTGAAGTGATTTCATATTCTGAGCTTGCCGAACTGTTCTGCTTGTTCTAACACTAGCTTTTAAAAGCTTGTTTTAACACTAGCCTTTAAAAGTATGTAAGTATCAATAGCCATTGCTGCAATAGTAGCGCAATATTGATATCCAGGTATTTGGAACTCAGATATCGTGATATTTGACCGACAAAATCATATATCATGATATTTGATTTTTTTCGTTCCATCATTTAGAAGGTGCTTTTGAGGTGGTTGCAAAATATCGAAATATATATCATGTATCGCATGATAAGGCCTAAATTATGTTATTATTTTAAGACCATATTTCCCAACCCTTGGTTAAAGCTAATCTACATTTCACAGGAAAATAGTTCTGTGTCCTCACTGGACAGTGATTTCTGTATTGTCTGTTGTTATTGGTTTCCAATGTACAACTCGTTAGTACTAGAGTTATAAGCTCATATGAGAAAAAAATATAAAATCAGACCAGAGTACTTTTTTTTGTAAGAACTGTTTTGAGTGCTCATCTTACAATAGACTTGGACAAGCAACTTAAGTATGATTTATGCCTTATTGCCATTTGTTTGCTAATTTAAACTGTTTTATTTTAAAAAAGGAAGAGAATTTGAAGAGCTGTTAACTGATGAGTTAGTTACTAACTGGATGCAAGCCTGGGTAACATTGACATCCGAATCCAATAAAGAGCAGGACAGTGCCGCTAAAGTTAGCCTAAACTTTGATATAGTGTCTCCAGGACCAGGTTCCACACTCAGGAAATACTGCACAGTGAACGTGTCAGTCCTGAACCAGGGTTACCTGTAACCCTATAAAGTAATGTAGTTAGAGTACATTTGTGTTGGCAAAGTAAACTTAGTGAGCTAGTTAGCTGAACATAAACGTTTGTAGCCATTGCTAAAGTAGAAAAACACTGATTGATCAGTTACTTTCACTTTTCCTTCTTGTGGTTTTACTTTTGAAAAGTCTTATAAGACACCACCCTTCAAACTGTTGTGAGAAGGCGAGTGCTGCACTCACTTCAGCTCTTACACGTCAATTTAGCGTGCAGAGAATCCAAAGATTGACAGGAAAATTGTGTGTGGGTGAGAGAATGCTCAAACGTAACACTTGATGCTTCACAAACGTATCAGCTACAGTATATGCACCGTTCAACAACATAGTACTATCAAATATAATATCTTCCAGTAATTGCTGAAGCAAACGACACCGCTGGCCCTTTTCACACTGTTAATATTTACAGAGGATGTTGTGAAAGTAACAGTCCTCCTCCTCAGTCTCAGCATGTACTCTGTTTGCCATAACCATGTTTAATTTCATTTATCTTCTCTTCACTTCTGTCACCAGTTCAGTCAAACCTGAGTGAAAATTTCTTCAGTATTTGGCCCGAAAAAGCTCTGCTCCCTTTTTTGTGCCATAAAGCAATTCAGTTCTTCAGTTTTTTGAGCATCTACCTGGGGGCCCTGCCCTTCTTCAGACTCTGGTTATTACACTGCACTCTGATGCAGTTAGCAAGGCTGAACAGCTCACATATAGTGACTGGCAGCTGCCCTGACCTCTCATATAACAGCTTATTCAAACCCCCGAGAAAAGGAGAAAGAGGCAGAGTGGGACCTTTTTTAAAGGACAAAGGTCAGGATTCATTGCAATGAAAAGAGAGATATCCGACAGTCATAAATTCAGGATTGATATGAAATGCAATGTAGAGCTGTTTTGGGGAAAGGCTTGTTTGCTTCCCATAATTAGTTCTGCGATTTTTGTCCAACATTAGCTTTACTTTTTAATACGTTTTGTAGCATTTGATTCGAAAGTGAAACTAAACCAAGTCCCTTAATGTCGGCTGTGTTGCAATGGCTTAATGTTTCATTTCTATTTCTTGTTTTTGGTTTGTTCATTTGTCATTTTTTTTCCTCAGTGTGAAAGAAATCGTCTTGAATCTTTTGAACTAGTTGGAACTGGAATTGGAACCAAGTGAAACTACCTCCGCCAGTGCTACTGTAAATACTTGAAGACAGACAGATGTTTTATGGGGGGGACATTAGGCCAGATGAAAGGTGTGAGAGCGCAGTGTTTGGAGGATGGGTGGGGGGCGGTTTGAAGTTAAACGTTTTCAGGCTGCTGCTATTTTTAGATTGTCCCAAGCTTGGGGAGTCAGAGCTGCATGCTGATACTTAGCAGCCTGCCATAAAACAAATAAAATACAACACACAGACAAACACAGACAAAAAAACAGCGAGGTGGGACATCCAGACAGCCAACTGCAGCCTTATAAGGCTTGTGGTCTTGAGCTGCATCCCAGTATGCTAGATTAAAGTGCCAAAGCCTTATTTAGCCTGCAGGCTGCTGTCCACACACACAGAGCCACGTACTGGGATGGATCTGTATTGACGAGTGATGCTGGCGGGCTGTCACCCCTGTGGCCGGGTGCGTGGTGCTGCTGTGCGTTTGCGTGGCTGTCGAACAGAGCTGCTCGGGGGCTCCCTGCAGCGGGTCACTGCAGCCGGAGAACCTTAAGAGCATCTGTCCAACACATCCACCCTCCGTCTGCTCACATCAGTCAGTGCACTGATCAGCGTAGAAGAAACTGTTTCTGTTCTTCAGGGGGAGAATTCTGCAGAGACCAGCCAATGGAAGTCTGTCTTTTGTTCTGTGTGCTGTGTTTTCTGCTCGTAAAACGAATTAAACGAAATTCCGTGAAGGCAACAGACAATACTGGTGACATTGGCAGGAAACATAAAGAACTGCTAAATGAAGTTTAAAAAGTGGCATCTACTCACAAAACAAAACTAATATCAAGTTACTTGTTTATTGGGAACTCAGTGCAAGCACTACTCCAAGTGCTCCGTCCTCAAAATGATTACACTCTTACAGCACAGACCCTCAATATTTGAAGAAAATGAAATGAGTTTGAGCGAAGGCACAGCTGAGACTAAATATTTTCTCTCTAGCAAATATTTATAGAGTGATAGACAGTTTTCCTTCAATATTGCCGTGCAGTGGGGTAACCCTTCACAATGCAGTTTTCCACTTTATTTCTCTTTAAAGCATGCCGGAACTTTTTGTTTCATGTGTCTTTAAACATTCACTTATAATGACACATTTCGCTGTCACAATCTGATCCATTTGATCCAATAAAATTAGGAAAGCCTAGAGGAGCCATGCGATTGAATCATTTTATCTCTGTTCATATATGGGTTAGTATATGTATATATATATATATATATATATATATATATATATATATATATATATATATATATATATATATATATATATATATTTATATTTATATATATATTTATATATATATATATATATATATATATATATATATATATATATATATATATATATATATTTATATATATATATATATATTTATATATTTATATATATATATATATTTATATATATATATATTTATATATTTATATATATATATATATATTTATATATTTATATATTTATATATTTGTTTATATATATATTTATATTTATATATTTGTTTATATATATATTTATATTTATATATATATATATATATATATATATATATATATATATATATATATATATATATATATATATATATATTTTATTTTTATTTTTTTTCGGGCAAGCTTATTTTCAATGGAGTGCAGGGGCACTGGCACGTTAGCATCAAAATCACTATTTTTAAAACACTAAGAAGGCTCGACACAACATGAAACTTTGCTCGTAGTATCACCAGGGTCTCTACACATGAACATGAGCATTGAGAACATTGTTTGTGTACGCAGAGTTTACTAAAAAGAAGGTATTTGAACTACTCACTGTAGGAGCTGGATCTCCAGCGCGCCACCGTCATGGCAGACAAAAAGTGTTGATCCCAGAGTGCGACCTAACAGGCAGGAGAGTAATGGTAGTCCGCTCCTCAAGCCTTCCTGTTAGGTCGCACTCGGGGTAATTTAATGTAGTGTGCTTGGTTTTCATGCCCATTTACAATGTGGGCAAAAACACCTGAATGGAGGCAACTAAAATAAGGGTGGAAAATAGAAATATCACAAATAAAAATAGCTGCAGACAAAAACATCGAATCTGTGTGGAAGGATGACGTGGCTGTAACCTTCCTGACATTATTCCATGAAACAGACGGTGTAGGCTGTCATTCTGGGATACAAAAATTTATTCTTCTTCCCTTCAATGTTTTATCTCCCAAATGACTTTCCTTCCAGCACCATAGTAATTCCCCCAGTTATACCTCCCAGTTTTAGTAAGCGCACGATGATTCAGCGCTGGTCTGCTTTACCTCCTGTGTGTGCTCACTGCTGTGGTGTAGTAGTTTACAGGCGAGCTGACTCAACGCTGAATCCTAAGGGAGGAGCTGTAGAGACGACAAGATTTAAGAAAAAATTATAGCAGAGGAAATTACGGACCTCACTAAGTCTGTTTACTAAGATATGACCATACATGTAAAAGTAACTCTTAATTAAGTGATATATTAACAGCAAATGGGTTCGGCTCCCTCAAATGAGATTATGGCTCTTAAGCTTTTTCCAGTCTGGGTGGCTCCTGTTTCACTTGCAGCTGCACCAACTGACCCCAACTTAAGTGGTAGTTCCAGCTATCAAATAAAATGCATTATTGTTATTATTATTATTATATAACTATGTAAACAGTAACGTACGCAAAATAACTGCAACCAGAAATTAAAATTTAAATATGAAAATAAAACTGAAAAAGAGAATAAGATAACAGACTTAAATTGAAATATTATATATATATGTGTGTGTGTGTGTGTGTATATATATATATATATATATATATATATATATATATATATATATATATATATATATATATATATATATATATATATATATATAAATATATAAATATATATATATATATATATATATATATATATATATATATATACATATAAATATATATATATATATATATATACATATAAATATATATATATATATATATATATATACCTAACCCTAAATTACACTTACCATCCCCATAAAACAGGCCTGAAATACAACTTTTTTTTAATCAAGAGCCATACGTTATTTAAAAAAAATATCCACCAAAAAACTTGACCTGAATCTGTTCCTTTATTCTGCACCACACCAAAACTAAATGTGGTCTATTCTGGGCCGAGACCCATCCTCCATCCAAGTTTTGTGGTAAACCGTTTTGTAGCATTTGTGTTATCCTGCTGACAAACCAACCAATGAAGGGACCTGGGGGAATAACCTCCTTGGTGGACGAAAAAATAACACAGAATTTAAAGTATTACATTGTAAAACATAATTATAAATGCATATTACAATGTAATGTTATATCAATCCAAATTGCAACATAACGTTAGCTAGATTAACATAACCAGATATTTCCGACTCATTCTAAAATATCTGAATAGCCTACTTAAAACAAAAATGTCTCCTTTAATCACAAACAAAACGAAGCAATGCCCACATTGATAAAGAATGAGATAATAAAGGAAGAGAGGGAAAACAAGAAATGTCTTAAATGGTTCCAAACTGATTTCATAATGGTTACAATTATAGCCTTTTACATAGTTGGTTGCTTTTGATTGGACTGTGCTACAGATATTTCAGGCAAAAGTAGTTATTAAGAACTTTATGCACAAACTTTATAGAGGATTCGCGACTAGCCGATACAACTCAGTCCTGTTCTTGTACTGTGGAAAGTTTGTCGCCCACCACAGCTCCACTTCTCCTCGTCTGTCAATATTATTCAGTCAAAGTCTTTTTTTTTTTAACACTGAAACTGTTCCAAAATGCCTGTAGCTGCCAATCCATTCATCTTGGCTTAAAGTAGCCTGTAAATAAATCATTTTGTGCTTTAACTTTCAATCTGTCTTTTCTGTATTACGAGCGATATAAATCCGAAGGCAGTTCTGCTATACAATACACCTACCGGGAGCTCATTGTGCTTTCTCTCTCCTTGCCTCTGTATATCACTCAGATAAGGTGACAAATAAGTAGCTGGGCATGTTCGCACCCTGTTTCCCCGGCTCTCTCCATGTTACCTCTTATTAGCGGACCAGCGGAGGCATTGATCAAACGCCAATCCTGCCTCTCTCATCATTACCTGCAGGTACATATCATCATAAATCAGACAGCAGCCGGCGAGGAGCACGGGGGAGGAGAGGGAGCGAGGACTGTGGAGGGAGGGTCTCTTCCCACAGAACTAACAAGCTCCTTACTGAGAAAGCAGAGAGTGTGAGGGCGGAAGGCAGGGGGGGGAGGCGAATCCAAACAGGTATAGAGAGGCGAAGGCGCCGGTGGAAGGAGGTGGGAAGATGAATGGAGGAAGAGAGAAGTGCTGTAGAGAGTGGGCTTTTGAAAAAACGAAAAAGTATGTGGAAGCCAGAAGGGACATTCAGAGATGCTGCAGGGAAAGAGCAGGTAGAAGGAAAGACGGCAATGTGAGGAAAATGGCAAGGTTTGCACAAATTGGCCTTACAAACGAAAAAAGGGCTGAGGTGAAGCTGAAGGCATGAATAATGTATGAAGAGATTTGGCTGCAGAGCTTTGCCCCTGACGAGGCTCAACATGTTGGGGTTACACTCTGCTCTGTTGGGGGGCACACTAGATTACCTCTCATCCATCCTTTACATCTGTTAAGAGGCTTACAGAAAGACAGGCAATATGCTAACACAAAGACTCATCCTGTTTGATAAGCGTCACACCATCATGTTTCACCTGCTGCAGGTTTATCTCAGCATGTTCCATCTGAGGATCCACACAGGATGTGACAAGATACAGTTATATTGATTGACAATACTTGACCCCACCATGGATTAATTGTCAAGAGCTGGTTTTGAGATTACTGCCAGAATTGATCTTTCTCTAATGAATTGAAAACCATTGTTTGTGCGTACAATTCCCAGCAAATGGTAACCAGCTGGAGACAAAGGCGGCGGGGGTTGACTGTTTTGATTTGGATTTGATTGACTATTTTGTCAAAGGATGTAATTTTCTTCAATGAGGGGTCTCTCAATCGAAACAATACCCAAACACTGAGTTTGATGACATGCAGCTAGGGAGTATTGGATAATGGGAGTTGTTGTCTTCACTGATGAACTACCAGATTAGGATGCAGTAACACCCTTAAGATCCAGACACCCCATGACTAAAATCCTCCATCCAGTTAAAAGAAACAGTCTGAGACAACCAAGATCTAATAAGAGATGGTGCGAGTGACTTGAAACAGTGAGAAGTAGTCGCCTGGAAATGTTTTCAGTCAGGCCATCCAGCGACAGCTACAGCTGCTGTAGTAGTAGTGTACTGTACTGTAGTACAGTAGTAGACTGTGGATCCTGACGGCATGGATTTGCTCCAGTTCAGTCCAGCCCAGTACAGAAATCCATTCATATTGGACGATTGTCAACCTCATAATTTTGCATCCATTGCCAGTGCAGGAAGTAATGTGGCCTATATATGGTCTGGGCAAAATATAAGGGTGAGTGATAATCATCCAGCATGTCTGACTTCAGGAAACTGGAGCTTCCTTGCCATCACAGATATGCAACCAGTGTTTGTAGTTTTATTAACTATTAACATGGTCTACCTAACCTTTACAGAGTGTTTTAGTCGCCTAACTATAGCTTAACCGTAGTTTACTTTCCATAACCACAACATTTCCCTAAACTTAACAAAGTCGTTGCCATTTGCAGATCTTTTATGCTACAGCTATTACTGGTGACAACATTTAAAAGTTGCCAGTTGTCATAGTAACACATTGCCCTTTTCAGCACTCAAGCGTTTGTTAGTGTGCCATTGGGGCCTGTTATCATTCTAAAGGGGTGCTATAGTTTTAAAGGTTTGTAAAAACTTTTTTTAAATCGATCTAGTAACTAAAGCTTGACCTATTGATCAGTCACCCGATGTTATTGATCGATAATGGCCTCTCCCAGATATTTTGGTATTGACTTATGCGTGGTTCATCATGTGACGATGAAAGCTTGTATTTTACAGAACATAATGCAAAAAAAAAGGTACTTGGGGTAGTTTATAATTATAGAATTACCACTGAAGTTGTAAAAAAGCTGTAAAAATTTTAGGGCTCACTGCAGAAAATGTGTGATTATGGATGTTTTCTGCCTATATAAGCCAATGTATCAATATCTGAGTTTTTTTACTCTACATTTACTACAGTGATTGCAAATGAGACGTGATCTGTGACATTATTGTACATGTCCTTCACAGTTATCAACTGAATTATGTTTGCAAGTTGGAAAAAATAGAAGCAAACAGTCCAGTCAGTCACAGTGAGGTGCTGATGCACAAGAGAGGCAAAACTGCACTGCAGGTCGAACACCAGGCTTTTGATGACTAGCACTCCTGCTAACCGACATTCATTGGATTTGAGTGGAGGCAGAAAATCTGAGAGACAGCCACTTTAAAATGAGGACAAAACCAAAACTATCTTGCATGGGTGGACAACAGTGGGGATAAACCAACCCTTTAGATTCAGTAGAACTTGGCTCCTGGACAAAAAGAAAATATCCTGCAAAGCTTATTGAAATAGTGCTGACCAAGCAAACCGGCACGCATGAGTGAAAGGATTTCAAATGTCTCAGCATGTGTTCCTATTGTTGTAGGCAGGTTGCTGAAGGGACCTGTGTGTGTATTTATGTGTGCACACCGGTGCATTGTAGACACAGTGCTGGCTCAGTCCTGTCTTTGCCAGCATTGCCTACACATAGCTCTGCCTCAAGCAAAAGAAATACAACGTTTATGAGCAAAACAGAGTTGAGAAGAAGTGAGGTCTGCAGAGGTACAGCAAACAGCAGTGCTGTTAATGGGGTCTTAAAAAGTTGATGCCCCCACCTTTCCTCAGTGCAGTTGTTTACTGTATCTTGGTCTATTTTTGCATGGACATGTACATGAAGTTGTGTTTTTGATGCCCGGGGCTGGGGTCTTTTCCCTTTGTTTCCTCTTCTCTTATTAGACTTCCTTTTCCATCTCATTAGTTGAGTTCACAGTGCTTCCCAGCGGCAGCGAGAGGACAAAGCTTACACCTCAAGTAACTCTGCCTTCTCAAATCACATCGCCACTTTTCTCCAGTCACTTCTCACACAATAGCTCTTTTATTTAACTGTTACTCATCCCCTGGATTGTCTCATGAGCGCCCTATGAAGAGCTAACTCAGCGTGTAAATCTGCCACAGGATGTGGAGTTGATGAGAAGCCTGCGCCCTGAGAACATTAACTATTTCAATTTCCTCTGGATGTTACTGTGCCAAGTTTGTTTTTCCCTTCTTGATATTGCATACATCTGTGCCCTTTCCTACCATCATTAATATGTGCTCTTGGTGGCCAAATTGAATTTAGACCGGGCAAAAATAACCAGGTGGAAATGTTTTCAAGATGCATTAATGTTATTGTCAAGCAAGGTCTGATGACAAGGTGCTGGGGCCAAGTGGAAATGAGTTAAAGTGTTGGTTATGAAATTAAATAATCACACTAGTAAATTATGTCGAATAACTTATTTAAATGAATAAATCATCTGCGAAATATATGTGGAGTGGACAACCAAAGACAACTGTAATATTTTAATTTCATCATTTTAGTATAATTTAGTAGTAAAAATGCCACCCACATGAGCAGTGAGCGAGCTGTGTGGGTGTGTTTAGCTTACTGTTAGCTTGAAACTGATTTATTTTGTTATGGTTACAGTTGTGTGTGTCTCTCATCATCGTTTTTCTTTCAGCCATTTTCTGACCGTTGCCCCGTTCGTTAATTTCTACAGAAAGAGCACGCAGTACTCTATCGACAGTGCTTAGTACTCTCATTTTAGTGGAGAGTGTAAGATTGGACTACACATGCTATTTACTGTGAGGGAAATTCTCAAATGACCCTTATTATGTTGATATAATGTTCTTACATATGAAACTTAACAATATAGACACA
The DNA here is from genome assembly GCA_963678695.2 of Diplodus puntazzo. NCBI lineage: Eukaryota > Metazoa > Chordata > Actinopteri > Spariformes > Sparidae > Diplodus > Diplodus puntazzo. The sequence continues at coordinate 23,936,945 of OZ023169.1, forward strand.
TTATTATTTATTTCAAGTGAAATCTGTTCGGAGATGATATGAATGTTTTGAGTGAGATCACATGTAAGCTTGTGACTGCTACAATTATGAGTATTGTTTTGGGTTATTGTAAAAGATGACAAGAGACTGCCTCTCTTCAGTCACGATCTATACACTGCTGATGTGACTCTTGCTTGCAAGCAATAAAGAACTTCTAGACTAGAAAATAAATATTGTGTCAAACTTGGTGTTTTGACCAACTCTCATCTGCAATAGACCAGTGACTGATTTTCAGTTGCCATGACACTACCTAGCCAGCTAACTAGCAGAGCTGTCAAGTCATAAGTTTGTGGAGGGTAAGCAACGCCAGCAGCTAACGTTAGCTAACTTGGACATTGTTGTTGCTTTAACTAATAGAAGTAAATTAGCTTTTAACATTTTTCAGAAGTTGTCAAGCAAGCTAGCTTTAAGGAATCAGGAGACGTTAATTTGACTGAATGGTGAGGGGAAGTCAGTGTCGAAAACTAGTGTCATCATAAAAAGGGACGTAAATTAAAAGTATCACTGAGAAAATAACACAAATACAACTGTAAACTGTTACACACTGCAATATTATTCAAAATTATGTACACTGCGGTAATAGTGTAGTACTAGGCACATATCTTACATCTCTATTTCTAGTAGCAATTCTATAAATACAGTATATATAGTTGTCACATATTATAGTTTAATACAGATATTTTTACTGTTTTGTTTTTTTTTTAGTTTACTACTTGTATATTTTGTGCTAAGTTGCTCTAAGTTCCTATTGTCTTCTCTATATATATATCTTATTAAAATCTCCCTATAGTCTGATCCCTATTCTAGTCTGAGTGACTGTAACCATAACTGATCAGGGATCAGTACAGAATTTCTGATTTTCTCACCTGATCTCTGAAATAAAAACATGTTTGAAAGGGGACACCTTGAATAAACAAAATGTGCATAATGCTATAAACACATCAAAAGTGTTGTTTGATCATTTTAATTCTCATAATCACATTTTCATGATAGCATTAAGTTTGAACAGTTTATGTTTTTAGTTCTAATAAAATCGCATCAGTCTTCTCCTTTAATCATTATCCCTCCTTTTACTCTTTCCTCACAGTATCAAGATGGTTCTGATGTGGACCAGCGGTGACACCTTTAAAACGGGCTACTTCCTGCTCACCCAGGCTCCTGTGCAGTTCTGGACGTGTGGGCTGCTGCAGGTCTTCGTGGACTTCGCCATCCTGTTCCAGGTTTACTACTACAGCCGCTACCCACAGAAGCCTGTGTCTCACACCGTCTCCCACACCACCAGTGCCAAAGCCCTCTGAAAGCCTCTGCAAGCTCTCCGAGGACACGTCAACACTTAAAAAACACCCGTGAGGAAGCACTTTCAGAGGCGCTGTGGACATGTATAAACATACACGAGTACCAAAGCACCTTGAGATGATGCAGGCTGCTCACCCTCACCTTCAAGTATACATAAAGACACATACAAACCCATAAATAAGGCATGAACATACACAGACACATTGTGGTGTTGGTGTCTGCAGCGATACCTGAAGGACACTTGGATACAAACAAGCTCGACCTTTTTGTTTTACTTATGCTACTGACTTGTTCTCAATGCGACAGTGTGCTTGTCTCGGAATGCAGACTTCTCAGAGTATATCCTTCAATCAACCTGTGCATGTGGAGAATATTATGCACAAATATGAATATATACAGTCTATAAACTGCAGGTGTATGCACTGAAATCTGTGCTCAAGGAAATGTGGACTAGCTGTTGTCGTCCACATTGGCTGATGATTGTTGCATGGACCCTCTGCCTTAAAACACACATTGGAACATGGCTTACCAGCGATATAAATGTATGAATCAATCAAAAAAAAAAAAATCCTAATACATTGCTGAATGTATAAAATGGCATTTTTTATTTTGTAGTTTTTCCCAACTCAGTGGAGATATGCCGTCAGTCTACCGCTTGTCGCCTTGTGCTGTGCATCAGAGGCTCAGTCTTGTGGGATGATCGAGGAAACTTGAGGCAATCACACTTTACCAAAAGAAGACAAATCCAAAGGCTTGGAGATAAGGTGGAGATGCATCCGCTTTGGAAAACAAATAGTTATGAACATCACCAGTGGCATTGAAGCTAACGGAGTGCTGAGGAAATCGAGATGTAAAAGACAAAAGGGCTTTCATCTGTCTGAAGCCAGAATTGCTTGAAGACATGAGACATTGTGACAAGTGTACAGGCTGCATTGGAATTGAAAAAAGGCCAATGCCAGCACGTTTTTAAAGGTGCAATATGTAAGAATTGTCCACCTGTTGAATTTCTGCTCAAAACAAACAGGGCACAGCACATCACCAAACTAACTGCTGCTAACTGTAGCTGAACATGCTTTTCAACACAATACAAACACATCATAGAATGAAAACTGTCATTCCTTCGCATTCTGTTAATAATTTTATTTTGAATTGTTTTTGTTTTCAACTATAATTCCTACATATTGCACCTTTAAATGATCAATTAGGCTTATTATAAATGAATGCTCCATTCAGGCAACGTCAGCAGAATGGCAGGACCAGAAAAAACATTATCTGACTTGGGAATCTTTACACAATTTATATGTGAATTTCAAGCCTTGTGGTCACACCATTTGAATAGTCTGAATGAGCTACTTTTGTTGTCATTTTGCCACCGGCTTATTGACACTTCTGGCGTTCTTTTTCGCCTAATGGGAGGTAATGTAATAGCTGTCAAGGTTTTCCAATAAGTCTGACTCAGAGTTACAACTTGAATCTTTTTTCCCACTCGGCTGCTGAGAATTACAGTTTGAACACTGTGAGCTGGGTGCAGCTTTACTTTGCAGTTAGGCAGGGGACAATACACAAAAGTCATGCTTCGGTTGTGCAGGCTAAAATGATTGTGATACAGCATATTATCCTCATAGTCATCACGATATGCTTGAGACTGTTAAAATGGCATTAAAACATACAGGAATGACCTTAACTTACATTTTTTAAGAAATAACCTCATTCTGTAGTATGTCGGTCCTTATTTGGAATCATTTCCACACATCTGATTGAACTGTTTATGTGAAGCCAATCTTTCAGCCATGGTGGCAGGTTTTCGTGATAGGTGAAAGATCTGGAAATCTGTATAGGACCATACGTCAGCGAGCTAGCGAAGATATTCATGATTATCCTTATAATAGCAATTCCCCATGATTGACTTATCCTGACTTTTTATTGCTATCTGTGGTAATAATCTTTTTTGTCCCCTCCCTATTTGCAATTTTGGCTGTCATTTCTGTCTAATAATTACACACACAAAGTTAACTGATGAGATGTGAAAAGGCAACTCAGAATATTAATTTGATGAGGTTGTTATTATTGAATTACAAACACAGACTTCAAGTGGGGCGTGAGTTATAATGAGCCGGAGTGATCCTCTCTGAGAGGTTCACTTTGTTTTTTACAGACTGATGCTCCTGAACGTGCTCCGCAAAATCCTATCTTCACTTCCCATCGCATTGGCTGTGGGTAACACTGCCCGGCCGGTTTATTATTTAGCTTGCAGATCTAATAATGTCCCTTCATATCCCTGCTCATGACTCTTCATCACCGTGCGCTGGTGCTGCTTTGGGCAGGTTGTACTCATCACCATTTTGTCAAAAGAAGATTAATTTCCTGTTCAGGGGAAGCAGCCAGATGAGATCAGCGAAGGTTTTTTTTCTTTGGTTGTTGTTGTTTTGTAATTTTTGTCTCTGAGGAGGGGAGAAATGCCAAACCAGGAGGTGTACGACTGTCAGCCCTTCAGTGAACTGTGTACCAGAGACCTGATTCTGTCCTCTTCCTCCAAACCTCAAGAAATGTTCCAGTGGGACGTGGCGGGAGTTTTCTCTGAATATTTCTTTCCTTGGTCTTAAATGTACAAAAAGAAAGATATGGTGGGGGTAGCTTTTTGGTTTCTTAGTAGTGGGTGTGCACTTTTGTGTACACAGCAGTTTAGTCTACCTATTTATTCTGTTATCCTTTTGATATGCCACTGTAAGATCGTGTGTGCCTGGTGTTTACTCAGGCAGTAGTGGGACTGACAGTGTTTTAAGGAAAGACTGAGATACCTAACCTGACAGCTTGTGCTGAGACCTCAGAGTTCTACCTGATCTATCATTCAAATTCATGTATCTGATTTTACTATTTTTTACCTTGTGTTTTGTACCATTTAGTTAATTCATTTTTTATCTTGTGAAGGTATTTTCCCATACAAACCGCCAACATTCCAAGTCTTTTGTATGAAACCCACATTGAGTTTGTCTATGTACCAAACGTATTATTTCCCTTGCTTCTGATGCCATTTTTATTATGTTACATCTGTTAGATTGTAGTTCTTTTTTTTTTCTTTTTTTCTGTTAAGCTTCCTGTTGTCCGCCTCAATAGCTAATAACATCCATCAGCACTTGTTACAGCTGTTTTAAACACCAAGTTTTGTTGAGAATCTTAGGTGGCATTGTCACCCAATAAATAGGACACGGAGAGACTCGTGCGTCATGTTTTGTTTGACAGAGATGTTCGTGTCAGTCGTGCAGACATCCACCGTTGCTTCCATCAGCGGCGCAGATCTGGCAGACATCAGTTGTCAGAGGAAGAATAAGCCCCACCGGCCGTGGTCCTTCTTTGGGCTTTGAGCATATCTAAATAGTAAGCACATAAATCGTAATGTGCTGGGCTCTCACATCAAGCTCTCTGCTGGTACAGAGAGGAGACACTCCGCAGATAACAGATGTACCAGCCAAGGGGTAAAAAAAAAAGATGGATTTTTAAATGTGGAGTTGCTGGACTGTACTAATCTGCAAACCAAAGTCATGAAATAATGAGACTGTGCATCAGACGCACAATGCTGTATAAGCCTCTTACCTACTGTGCAGTCTGTATATAGATGAGAACAGAGAACACCTCCAGAACTCAGCAGTCAACTGCATGAGCTCTCACCGACATAAACGTATTTAAACTTTGTATCTAATTTAAACTCGAGGTCAGGAATTCATAAACAAAGGCCTCAAAATAAAATTCTGACTGAGCTCAGTGCCTCAGGAATTGAGTGGGCGTGAAAGAGCTTCCCTGCGCGGTAAATACTGTAAAATGGCTGGTATAGACTCTTGTACGTTCCCCAGTGCCTTGTGCTGTGCAGGTATTAGCGGTACATCTCTGCATTAAACTCAAAGTGATGATGAGGAGTCTTACTCATGCCCTTCCCCACCCACATATTTACTTTCAGGAACTTTACAGTATACCTCGAACTCACTGACTGCAGTACCACCTGAGGAGACCATCTGGAGCTGCTCGGCTGGAATATTTGTCTGAGCTGGTGTACTTAAAGCTGCACTGATTAATATTTTCATTTTAACAATGGATGAAATGACTGTTTAATTAAGAAAGTGTTGCTCACAGGCTAGATTCCGCTGGCTTTATTGTTGCAGTACATTAGACTTGTAGGTTTTCACTAACAGGGCGCTATCTAGGATAAGGAGTTTGACTGCTGTTGCAGAAGAATAAAGCCTCCAAAATCTATAAAGGTTCGATAAACACTTTTGTGTTTTCCACAGACCTTATTTCCTGCAATAATCCAAAATCAAATTGAAACATCCCATAGGCTGTTAACACGAGCGATGCTGACTCGCATGTTATCAGACAAACAAACGCCGGCCCTGCTGCTCTCTGTGCTTACTCTGATGTCACTGCCGCCATGAGGTGAATTTAGTTCAAGGTCTATTTTTCCTGAAGTGTTTGCACCCGTGAACAGGAGACCTGACTGAGCAGGCCTCTTTAATTACCTACTCCCAACTTTAACATTTCATTGAAGCACTGTCAGCATTCATCAAATGTTTAGTGCACAGAGCCAACGTCATGACTGGAAACAGAATGAATTTATTATTCATGAAGGATGTGGGGAACAAAAACACGAACAAAACCACAGACAAACCAATTTAGGAGGTTCTAAGTGCAGATAGTGCAGCATGCTCTCTGTTGCAATTTTCAGGCCATCCTTGTGTATAATAAATTGTTAAATCAAAGCCTCTCCACAGGGGACCATATTCATTATAATCTTTATTACATTTTTCAAAAGAGGCTGTTCCTCAGGCTGTGGATTCATGACGCAAAGCACAAATCCATTTGAGTTGGGTTTTTATTCAAATGATGTCCATTTGCACCATATACTCCTCACAAAACAATATTTCCATTTCTTCAAACCTAAATATTGTAGATATAATAGTTAAGTGTTCTGTGTAATATTTCCATGCTTTTTAAGGGTTCAGTTAATGCAGTGACTGCGATTCAGAGTTGACGGACTAAACATCACCTTGTGGCAGAATAAACATATCTAAATCCAATTTGCACTGTCATGCACTTAGGCTGCTTTGATGGATTCCAACTTGACAACAGTTCGGGTAAATAGGTTTTTAATGTGTCATATTCGAAGTAGAAGGCACTCAAGTCAAAGGAAATGAAGTGCTGTATTTGCAATTATATGACGAAATCCTGTAAGACTGTGGAAATGATCTGAAATGCTTTTAGATTGGAGCGCTTGGGGTCTGTTGCTTTCACTGCCTCAGGGCAGATACATAGCATTTGCCTCTTTGAAGAGAATCAAACTGCAATTAGACCTCTTGGTAAGTGTTTGCTTCTCTGGCTTGTTTCATTTACATAGAAGAATTATGGTCACTGGTAAATTATCTGTGAGGATTTGGCACTAACATCATCTCCAGCTCTCAGAAGGATAAAGCTCTTACTAGTGCACAATAATTAATAAATTATACGGGAAAAGTGGCATAATTGTAACATCACCACAATTCTACAACCCATATATTTTTCAGATATGGCCTATTTCCAGTGACCTGATCACACATGCAATTATATATACCTGTCATCTTAGTCCCTTTAAAAAAAAATCAGGGGATCTGAACTTTCATCTCCGAGATATCAGCCAAAATCTCCTTTTGTGCAAGTTAAGTAAAATATGAAACCGGAAGAGTTTTTCTCATAATTTCTCTCCATTACCAGCTTGAATCTGAAAACAATCTATCTATTTTTAAAGAACAACCCTCTCATGGACAGGGGCATGTGCACATCAGGGAGAGAAAGCAGGGGTGGCTTACAACTGTACCGCATTTGTTGAAGTTGGAGTTGGATTTAAATCAGCATCTATGAGTTCTAAAACCCAGGAATAAGTAGTATTTTTGGACATCTAGTTCCCTTGTTGTGAAGTCCATGGGTTTTTTGTCATGTGTTTTTGGTTCAAGATTTTCACGTTTTGTTCTACGACCAATAGTACACTAGTAAATACCCCACGTTAAAATTACAAAGCAATTACGTGTCTCAAAAAAGGCGGATGCTAGCCAGTGGCTAAATGGAGGCTTGCGTGGACATTAAATGTCAACAGACTGAACGTGGAAACTCATCTGCTCTCTAGTCCGTCTTTACAGGCGGACTTTAGTTGCTCTACAGTTTATACTACAGTGTGTATGCTACAGCATAGTAAGATGCTTTATGTTGGTGACGCTGAAGTCATGCCACTGTGGTGCAGATCGCTCCTAGCGTAAGCTTTTTACTTGTGGTCATTTCATTTACGCTGCACAAAAATCAGAAAAGGTGGTGTTCAACTGTGAAGATTATCATAATCTTTTGTTTGCCACACAGCTTATTTTTTCTACAATAATCCAAAATCCAATTCAAAAAGTACCATAAGCTTTTAGGAAAGGGAACCAGGGGGACCCTAACTTCTGGGTTAGCCTACAAAAATACATCAACCCTGCCGCACTCAACTCTCTTAAATAGGGGGGGGGGGGCATCCCTGCTGTAGCTCACATTTCATGCCCAGATGTCACAGTGGTAGCTGTCTTTTCATTCAACTCTTGGTTTCAAAGTGAATAAGTGTATTTCCCAAATTGGCTAATTATTCTTTTTAAAGCATCAGACGGAGCTGTGTAACAGAGACATCATTATGGGACCAATCCTCTTGTCATTCCCCACTGAGCAGAACCTTCAACCAGCTGTGTAGCCCTTTGACAGATAATTTCATTTTGTGTTATGTTGGAGATTAAATAGCTCTGCTTCACTGCAAATAAATGCATTGTGTGAATGTGTGAAGCTTATATAACAGAGCCCGAGGTACAATACGTTATTTGATTTGGCCGAATACAATACAGAGTGAGTGGGGATGATATTGCACATCAAACAGCTTCATTTCAGACAATCCTCTCGAATGCAGCTAGATATGCCATATTCATTTTCAGTCAGAGGTCAGAGTTACAACATGTGATGTTTTGATGTCAGGTTTTTGGAACAGTCCTATCTCAAGTCTGAATCGCACTCAGAGAGACTACTGTCACGGTCACCTTTTTTCAAATCTCATTTGGCTGCAGTTGTTTAATTATAAATATTGTAGTGTTACCCATCTTTTAAAGTCAAATTTATGGAGAAAGAAAAACACCCCTGCAGCTCCTCTGTGAAACTTAAGAAACTCAGACACACTTTGCGCTACTGCACAAACGCTTCACTCGATCAAAGCAAACACCCCAAGCTGCCGAGGAGAAAATCTCCTCCCTGCTCACAATCCTGCTGCTTGTCAACTTTGAAGTCCCAGCGCTCGGTGTCATGGCCTCCTTGGCTGCCACTTGAACTCAGACATAGAGGGTGACACACCAGTTAAGTTTTCATGGTGGCTCTGATCTCAGCAGCCCTCTGGGCAGCCATGGTCTTCCTCCGGTGCATGGATGAGGCCGCGGCCTCTGTGATGCCGTGGTAGCTGTCCGTCTCCTGAGAGTCCTCGCTGTTCTGGGACTTGGTGCTGTCCTGCGAGTCCGGCTTCTGCCTCATCGCTCTGTTCTGTTCCTCCTTCAGCTCCAAGTAGGAGCGGGAGAAGGTGTGAAAGATGGATGTGACGGGGAAGGCCATGAGGAGGATGCCGCTCAGGATGCTGCTGAGCGCCACAACCTGGCCGGGGATGCTTCTGGGCACCATGTCTCCGTAGCCGACTGTGGTCATGGAGATGACCGCCCACCAGTAGCTGCCAGGGATGCTTGTGAACTCCTGCTTGGCGCCCATCTCGCTCTCAGCCAGGAACACCAGTGGGGAGAAAAGAGCCATGGCCACGCAGAGGAACAGCAGCAGCAGACCGAACTCACGCGTACACCTCCTCACCGTCAGGCCGAGTGTCTGCAGGCCTAAGGAGTGCCGGGCCAACCTCATCACGTAAAAGATCCGTAGAGCTCGCAGGACTCTGAGAACTAACCCCACCTTCTCCAGGTAGTTGTTCCCCGAGCCTGCAGGCTTCCCTCCCACCGACAGCGAGTCCACGATGAGGGTGATGTAGTAGGGAAGGATGGCCACCACGTCGATGATGTTCAGAGGCGTACGCAGGAACATACACTTGCTCTGCGTCTGGATGAAGCGCAGCAGGAACTCCAGGGAGAACCAGGCAACACACACCGTCTCCAGCACAAAGATGTTATAGCACCTCTGGGAGCACTCACCCTGCGGAGGTAGAAAACACATAAAGACAGACATTAAGGGTCGTGTTACACTACACACCAGCAGTGACACACTTCAGCGCTCACGATATGTGAACACCAAAAGCGCTTGAGATAAGGCTGGCGTGAAGGCGCGGCATGAAGTCTGTAATTAAGAATCTATTTCAAAGGCCGCTGTTTGATTCGCGAGTTCGTCACTGACAGAAGAGGTCGATGCTTTTGATCTCACAACAAAAAGGTGATTCTGATCTTTGACAGAACAAAACACGGCAGAGACGGCGCTGAAAGATTCATGAAGCTTAAAACAAAGGCTTTGATTATCTCATCTCATAAACCTCGCTGACTTATACATCAAATCAGTGATCAAGAGGTGAGCGCCTGAAGAGGTGCACATGTGCAGGCAGTGTTTCAATAGGAGCCGTCTTAGTCACAGAGAAGCCTATACTGTGGATTCTAATGCCGGCGCAGATGAAATATTCTCTCTTTTAGTGATAATCTGTTTTTTTTAAGACTGCTGAAATAGCGTTCATAAATATTTGAAAATATAATTATAAGAGATTACTCGGTTATTCATTCAAAGTCATCCCTGGGGGAAACTGAAAATGCTCCTAATTTTTTTGCATTTACATGAGTTTTGTTAATGAACTCAAAAATACTTTGCTTAATTTGCGAGGATTAATCAGAGTGCGAGGCTAATGAAGCAAAAACTTCTTCAGACCTTTAAACTTTGAAATCTTCCCTCTTTGAAATGCCATGTAATCGTGTCAAATAGGTATTTCTAAAACGTCTTTGACGAGACGTTTGTGGCTGTGCAGAATCATCAAGATGATGAAATTACCGAGCCATCAGGGTAACGCCGCCGCACGCCGCGGTTGTCCAGGTTGTCTCCAGGTGTGAAAGTGCACACGTGTGACTGCATAACCAAACCACTTCCCTCAGTATTTGCTCAGTCAACAGCTCTGCTCCATAGAGACGTCATTCCAACTGACCGCCCTCGCAGGGAAAAAAAGTCCTCCTCTCAGATCGAGCCTCATGCATATTTCAGAGGATACACTTAGTTTTGCATGTAGCGTGGTTTTTACCCTTGGGACCTCGAACTTACTAAGCCCATTAAGGACTATGTAAATCACTGATCGCCAAAAGCTGGAGTCACAGTTTTTTTTAACTCAGCAGCAGCAGAAGCAGCAGTAACCTGCTAAAGTCAAGGCTGAAGAAAAATGAGATCAAATAACAGAAAACAGTAAAAAAAAAAAAAAAAAATATGTGGATTTGCTCAGAAGTCATGATGATCAGATGTGGTAAAGACCTACCATGCTGCATGCACTGTGTAACATCATTACTGGCCATTTTGCCTTTCTACTGATAGAAAAAACGGAGATGTTTCGGTTGATTGCGGTCAAATGTCAACCCACTGACAGGTGACAATAGCTGATTCAGTAATATTCTGGCCTTTACTGAATGTGAAGTCTTAATAGATCTTAAAGTACAGCCTGTCACAGGCTTTGAGAAAAATTCAACGGCACTTCTATCTGACCCCCACAGTGTGGATGTGAAGTGCTGAAATTGCTGTGTAGTAATTAAATCCGATCCAGCATCTCGCTTGCGATTGAAAGTCAGCCATCTTGAAAGTCATGATTTCTTACAATGTGAACAGAGTGGAAACAGAGACCCACTTTAAATGGGGGTCCCTCACCCCTTAAAATGCCTCCAGTCCCATGTGTTTCCAGGTGGTATTCATTTTGCCGTGGAGATCACAAGGACAATGGGATCGCTTCCCAGCAACAACTACCAACAACACGTCAAACATGAGTTAATTATTTATTTGGTCTATAATGGAGATGTGAAAGCAGATAGCAATGGTGACAGGCTGCCAGCCTGACTGGATCACCAGTCAGCCTTCATTTTCACGCCCCATGACAGACAGACAAAACTGAATTTTGAAAGCGAGGCCAATCTAAACACAGATGGTGCCTTTTTTTTTTATAACCATTACATTGTGCAATCACCTTATAATGCATAATGATACCATATGGCCCTCATCCTAAGCTGTGACTTAAAGCAACATGGGGCAGAGGCTTGTGGAATTTTCTTTGCAATTTATTTGAATGTTAGTCCATTGTTAACATGTCTTGTGGTCATGGTTATGGTTATGGTATTTGGTTATGCCAGCTGTGCTGATCTTACCTCACTACTCCTCTTGTGCCACCATGACAACTTATAAGCTCTTTAATAAAAATGCCATAAATGTAAATGTATATTAAAATATCTAGGCGACTATTGAAAAGATTGCTCTGACAGCACACACAGTCATGGTCCAAGGGGGTTAAATTGTAATCTGAATGGTCTTGTTCTCCACGTACCTGCAAAACATATGACATCCCCTGTCAGCTTCCACAGTACTTTGTGTCTAGTGCATGCTAACATTATGGTGAACAAAATGAGCATTATACATGCTAAACAAACACCAGGATTAGGGTCAGTTATAGAGGCTTGTTTAAAGCAACATTATATAACTTTTTCACCTTAAAATAACAGCTTCAACATCATTTTGATGGTACAGTGTATTTTAATAGGGTGAGTGGTGTCTTTTGCCCCCATCACTTGTTTGTGCACTACGTAACTTCAGTGAGAGGACAGGATCACAGTCTTACATACATGTTTACTTCAACATACAAATTGTAAACACATAACATTGTTATAATGAGTTTTGGTTGTAGTTTGCACCTTCATTACATCTGACAAATTGTTACAGACCTGGGACTCTATTTACGACAGTGGTGTTTTACTCAGAAACTGTATATTTACTGTAAATATATATATATATATATATATATATATATATATATATATATATATATAATGTTTTGTTTTAGTTTGTACTTTCCTTTTCAAGCAACATTATGTAGAAACTGGCCTTTTGTGCAATTTGGAACCCCCCTCATAGGAACCCCCCTCAGCTGTAGAGATGTTCTCTTGAATATAATGGAGCTAGAGGGCTTTGCTAAAACTGGCCAAGAATATATATTTAAACAATTCTACAGCAATGCCTGTCCAAAATTCATGACCTGGTTACTTAACACAGTCCACAGAGAGCAGTTTCATATAGGAACTATTTTCTTTCTACTTAACTACACCGTTTCACCATAGGAAGGAAGCATGCACCTGCTCATGGACAACAGGCTAGCTATGGTTGCTAACTAAGCTCACTAAAGTAACAAACCTCTTGTCCATGAGTAGGCGCTCGTTTCTTCCTGTCGTAGGCTGACCGGGTCACGATGTCTGAAAAGAGACTGTCGAGTTTTTTTAAATGCACACTATATTTTTGGCGCTTTGAGCAACACAAGCAGAGAGCCATCTCGTTCTACCATATTCAAGAATATCATCTCTAGGGCTGAAATCTTCAAAACTCTCCAACACACACCAGAACAGCCTAGGTGGATCAATAGCACTACAGGTAAGAGGGCAAAATATGTATTTGTGATTCAGGGTTGTCTCTTTAAATCTGCCTGGATAAACTCTATCAACAGTATACAGACAGACTTTAATTTAATTCCATAACCTGCTTCCTGCAGGGTTAAGTAACAGAGCAAGAGGACATATGGAATCTTATTTCCTGGTACTTAGTGTCACATCAGAAAGTCTCCATTGGCTGCAGTCCTCAGTTAAATAAAAATGAACAATAGGAGTAAGTTCACTGCCTCGGCACAGCTCGTAAGGTCTCTGGCCAGCTGCTAACAAGCCTCGATCCTCTTAGTTGGAATGTAAAATGATAAAATAAGTATGAGGGTGAAAAGCACAGATTGGCTACTTGGGTTCGAAGGAATTTTAAGCCAAACTGGTTCGGAAATTTGAAAACAGAGAACACTTTCTGTTCATATTCTGCCTTTTCAGAATGCCAGAAATATTTGGAGAGTTTACAGAGGCAGCAGTGCTTGGCTGGATATTATTATATTCAGTCTGAGGTAAAATATATATATCTGCTCTTTTGTACAGTCTAGCTCTCATATCGTTTGTATCATATGTTCTGTTTCTTTCTCTAACGCTTGTCATCTGGGTTATTAATCCACTTTCGACCCCTCCTGTGGCAGACTGTTTAGAGACCTACAAAAGTATTTTTTCATTCCACCAGCTTTTCACCAAACGGACAGATTCAAGTGCTGCCGCGGCGCAATCTTGAGGCTCGGCTGTTGCGTCGGAGCGGTTCAAATTTGAGCTGAAGTCCACCCTCTAACCACATGCTGTCATTTCACATCCAACGTAAAAAGAGTCTGAAGCCAAAACAAATACATGTGCTGCTGGCCAAATCCTTAAGGAGCTCAGCCATTTTCAACCACTATCCACCACACTTCCTCTGTCATGCTGCCCCTCTGCAGCCACAAGGGAGTCTTGTGTGACACATTTGCAACTGATACCGTCCCTTTCACTTGAATTTGACCAACGTATTCAGAGGCTTTCTGGCTGAGTGCATTTTCCACTCCCTCCGTCCACGCTGAAAAGCCTCTGATGTATGCGCAGATGATCAAATTAGAAGCGCCCAATTATCCGTCTCAGCGATCAGGGGACTCTGACCTCTCGGCAGCTGAAGGCAAGCAGGTAAACCAAACAATACCAGAACCAGCAGCTTACCTCTGATCCCCACTGATAGGGTGGAGTGGATGTGATTCACAAACAGGCAGCGCAGCTCAAGTGGTTCCGTCTTCGACACAACCACGGTGGATTTATTTAGCGCTCTCATTTGTTCACCTCGCTGGGCACTGCTGCGTGTGTTTGCTCTGCCTCCCAGATTGAGTTTCAACACTTTTTGCCTCTCTTCCAGAAACCATCTTGAAATGCTTCTTCGCACAGCAAGAATCCTATTACAGAACAATTACGTGATTGTGTGTGAATCAACAGGACTTTAAGGTCAAGTGAGCACGATTTCTATCCATAGGAACAGATGGCTCTTTTATGATACCATGCACTAGGCGTATTTTGCGGTTGACACAATCAGGTGTTCTCACACATGAAGCGCTTGGCTTCCAGGCACACTGTATTCAGTCATAAATATTTAAACAGATTGAAACCAGTTACATACAGGATGAAAAAGGCGCTATTACCAACAGTTGGTGCTGAAGATGAAGTAAATGCACACAGAGACGCTTGCTTTTATCCTCATTTCTGCTTCTCGCATGCTTTACAAAGACACCTGCCTCATCAATGCATGGATCAGTAGGTCTGTTGCTCGAGCAACATTTCAGCATGCATAATGGCAGAGCACGAGAGTAACAAATGCACACCTCGAAAAAAAATTTTTTTAAAATGGTCAGGTTATGTACTGTTACACACTTTAAAAGACTTGCAGTTTTGGAGATTATTATCAATGTTTGTGAGATACTATGTTAAATGTATGTAGACTGCCTCTTTTGGGAATACTGCATTAGAGACCAAGTCCAGATGCTTCCAGTAGAAAAGCTGGGGGAACCAGCTGCGCACTGCGCTTTAATGGAGGTGAGGAAGTTAACTAGAGGTGTATCTGCCAAACCAACCAGATGTTACTCATCCCTGAAGACATCTCCGATGTAAAACAGAAGAATGCAGTTTGGAAACACCTCAGGTGAATCATTTGATCTTAGTGTCCAGTTATCTAGTGCATCATGAAGGGGTGTGACGATCGCCGCGGGGTTCAGTGCAAAGTTCAACTGGTTTAGCATTGGGTGCAAGCACTTAAAGCAGCAAAAAAAAAAAAATGCTGTGGTGTATGCCATAGGGGATAATGGGTTTCAGAGTGCAGTGGTGCCGTTGTCACATTCTGCCTTAATGCCCCATGAGGCTGAAGGGCAGAAAACACCCACCGGAACTACAGTTGGGTGAGAAGTGAAGTCTTCAGCATCAGCCGCAAGAGGTAACAATGCCACATTCAGAAACAAAGTTGGACTAGCCACAAAAAGGTGAGATGTATGCTTAAAGAGGAGCGCCTCACCAGATTATTATTATTATCATGTTATAAAATGTTATGATTATTTTGTTTGCAAAGTGCACACAATCTCATAGATTATTATTGGCATATATGTTTATAAATTATTTTTTCTGCTCAAAATTTGCTTATGTGAGACTAATAGACAAGACTCCAAGGTAAATCTCATACATTGAATATCCAACTATATAATATACTCGGCTACCATAGTTGGATATTCAATATTCAATGTATATACTGGCTAACCGTAGCCTCAACTTGCCTAGTTTGTACCTCTCACAAATGCTCACACTGTTAGCAAGCCTCATATACAGCGGAGGGACATCGTAGTACGGCAATAAACAAAACAAATGCCCGTAACTGTGCTATATTCAGAGCTTAACAAGATATGTAGGGCTATGGAACAGTAACAGTAACTCTAACAATCGTGGTCATGTGTACTGTCACTCCCCCACAGACCAATACTGGATAGCCTGAAATAGGGGAGCTGCTAGCCCAGCTACAACACATGTACCCACACAGTGAGTCGCTCAAAGGGCCATGAATGCGCTTCTAGTGGCTGTCGAAGCTCCGCCAGACTCCCTCTCCTCAAAGACAAACAGAGTCAGTACAAAAGCTTCTCATGACTGGCTAGCTCCGACTAACAGCGTGTTCCTTGACCGTCCACGTCATACACTTCGTAGCCATGGGGCTACACCACCTACAATCTTTGTTCCGCCACTCCTCTGTAGTATTTTTTAAAATGAGCTGGGAGGAAGGGATCTAGCAGAAATTGAGGGTTTAGTTAATTTTATTCGGTATGTTTCAGTTTCACACACTTATTATGAGCCATACTTGTGTTTATTGTTAGGCAGTGACCTCTCACAGCCGTAGTAATATTACAGTGGAAAAGTAGGAAGCCAGGTGACGTGGTATGAAGTCTGCATATGGATGAGGTGGATGGATGGGTCAGATAAACAGGACTTTCACCGTGGAGACAACTGTTCGTGTCCAGACTGAAACCAAAGTCAACGGTAAGTTATTTTACCTTAGCAATGTAGTTAGATGAGGGTTATGTAATGCAATGTAAGTATAGACAAAATGTATTTTTCGAAGTTGCATAAGTGTCAAGCCACAGCAGAGGGACATTCGTTATTTTCATGTTTAGTTACCGAAACCCGATTTAGCGACAGTTTGCATGGTACACTATGACAGTCACGTCACTTTGGGGACACTGACATATGTCATTTTGGGAGTCACTGGCAATCAACCTGTTCTGTTTTTAAAACATGAGGATGTGTTGGTGTGGCAGCATGCTGATAATGACAATAATGATGCTGACAATGTGAAAACGCTCATGCAGGTAATGTGTGCCATCATCACCATTTTAAGCGAATGTGTCACCATTTACTGATTGCTGGTGAAGACCGAGTACAGCTGAGGACATGCTGTATTTAATATCTGTCAAATTTAAGCTTCAGTAAGCTGGTGATGAATCATCAGAAGCCATCCTCTGGGCAACATGACTCTGAACATAATTTGATCCCAATTCAACCATTATTTGACCAATAACAGACAGGGACTACACTCTGTGTTGGAAGGTTTCTTTGCATGTGACTTTTTTTTTCTACATAAATTATTGTGATACATTAAAGCTAAAAATAACTCCAATGTTAATGAGCACACAGTTGTTCAACCCAGATACTTTAACAATGTTTCCCACAGGCAGAATTCCAGCCATTTTATGCAACGGTTGCACTTTAAGTGAATTGCTAACTACACAGCCGATAGAGGAAAAATATTTGTCCGTCTATTTATAGCCCTGTGAAAGACTGACGACCTGTCCATGGCGTACCCTGCCACTCACCCAGTGCATGCTGGGATGGGGCTCCTGTCCCCTACAGTTAACGATGTATTCAATAACCATTAGTGCTTATAATGTTGGATTTGAGATTATTGCATGTAACTAGGATGTCTGGGAAAGTGGAGACAGCAAATCTGAAGGGCGTGATGGTTCAGAGAAACCTGCCTCAGGGAGAAATGGAAGCAGATGGAAGCTTGCCCTGATAATGTTACACAATTTATAATAAATAAGACCAGTGTACCCTAAGTTAACAGGTTAGTGACCTGCTGTGTGGCTAATCATTTCTCAAAATGAGAATCAGTCATTCCTCCACTCCGTCATTACTAACCAGGCTGTCTTGGCTCATGGTTTTGCAGCTTTCCTCAGTATTACTGAGTGGCTGTGTGTGTGATTAGGATGCAGAATCTTGATGAGCGGGCAAAGTATTCTGCTCCAACCCAGATTCAGTGATTACACAATCACGATTATTTTGTCTGGAACTTTGCGAAGATCTTAATAAACATCATCTTTGGCTAGAAGAGGAGGTCTAGTCCACCTTCCACCATGGAGACTGATCACATTTTTTAATCATTTAGGAAATGTATTTATATTTCAATAGCCTGAAAACACTGCAATAACTCACACACACAGGGCGCTGGCCTCGACCCAAGCAGTTTTGTTGCTTGTCAATATGTATTTATTACAGTCGGGTCTTTAGGGAGGGCAGGGGAGCTTTACGGTCGAGCCCTTTCTGTTCTTTGCTGTACTAAATTCTCTTTTATTCCCTTCAACCTGCAATCTGCCAGCTTTAGCAGATTTCAGAACACATGCATGCTGTTCTCTAAATTCATGCATGAGACCTGTGGCCACTTGCACTTCTAGGCATATTCATTCTTTTTTCCATCCTTACACTTGAAGTGGTATAGTTCAATAGTTAGTCATCCACTCCAGCCTCAACAGTAACGCAGTGCCTTTACAGTATATGCCCATACGCTGTTGTTTATATCCTGTTCTCTGCAGCTGTGACAACCCAAATTCCCCATGGGAGTCATCACAGTTTCATCTGATCGAGCCTGATCTTAAGTACCGTCAATATTGATGGCTGTTGCCTGACAAGTTTATACTTTTACTCTCTGCCTCCCACTGTTTAAATACAGCACTGATGTACAAACATAGTAAATCAGTTAAAGTGGTCCAGTTAACATCTAGTTGTTCATCTTTATTGCTAAAGAAAGATTACAGTGTTTTCAGTTTATTGGGATTTAGCAAGTAGTCAATTCATTTCACACAAAGCCATAGCAGGAAGAGCTGCCATTGCTATGGCTTTGGTGCAGCGGATGGTAGCTCCTCCAAATTATGCTTTTTTAACTGTCATTTTTTCCGGCTTTGTTGCTGAAATACGTGGCAGAAACACTGTCATCATCATTGGAGAAGAAAGCGGGTGTTTTGGATCAAAAGCAGCAAACTTTGAGACCATCTTTCAACCATCCAAACGGAATAAGAGCCATGCTAATCCCTCTTGGTTCAGCTTGGCTGCTTCTGGCTAAGGCTTGGTCACAGGAAAAGGAAATGGACCAAATGGGACTCAGGCTGGCCAAACAACGTGAAGACAGACTGTTGCACCCACGTCTTTACAGAGACCTGTCTCCACCACAACATCTTAGATCAAGCTGTTGCACTCCACCGTGTTCTGAGCCAGCTGAGGGCAGGACTACAGCAGGACGAGGAGAGGACGACTCTGTGTTTATAACATTGATGCTTGGGGATCGCATACAGTCAAGGTTGACGGATGTAGCACTTTTGATGTGAAGATGCCGACCAAGTGTTTATGTATATTTGGATATAAACTGTGTTTATACTGTGTTCTGTAATTTGTGTGGCAAGACGGAGTTTACAAACTTTCATTTCGTTATGCAACCCTGTGTTGTATAATGATGAATAAAATACCTTGTACCTTAACATTTATGAGCAAGGCTCAACTCAATTGGGCCTTGAAAAAATATTTATTTTTTGAAGAGATATTCCACTCAAGCTGAATACTAGGACACAACTTTAAAGCTCAATCTCCTGGGGCTCCAAATCCTCTCCATGTTCACATTACATTTTGGCACAACTGTACCCTCACACCCCTGGAGAGCCATCAGTCAATAGCCTTCATCTCATCCCCACAGCAAAGTGCTTCCTTTGTGGTCACAATGGAAGAAATGTTTTTAAAATATTGGGTATTACTGGACATAGTTTCAGTTAATGAGCTGACAGACTGCCCTATCTGTGAATGTTTTCTGATGCAAATGCTTCTATGGGAAAAGGAGAAGGATTTTTTTTTCATACTTCAAGTCAATTGGTCCTCCCTCTTCATGTGTTGAGAGGCTGTTCAGCTGCATGTGCTTGCAGCTCTGCAGGGAGGAGCAATTAGAGCGAGCGCAGCTGAAGCATTTTCCTGTTAGCTGTAAGTAACCACGGGGTTGGGGGAATACATTACTGCACGGTCCTGCTAAAGCATAGGGAGAAAGACACCTGTGGCGGCAAAGGCTTGAAGTTAGCCAGTTAAAAACCATGTCCTAATGGGATTCAGATATAAAGCCAGTCATGGTGTAGTGTTATTAAAATTCAAGCAGTCTTTCAAACTTTTAGCTTTAATTTTACCAACTGATTACATCCACACCAAAGAAATACCTTCAATCAAACCAGTCACAACTCATACTGAAATCCCGTAACTTTTTTTTTCCAGATTGTTAAACTTTACAAACCTTAAGCCAGGTTTTTGTTGCAATCTTTTCTTGCTCTCGTAGTCAAACACAAACCACCAGAGACACTAGAATCATTTTTGGTGACCAGAGTCCTACATCACAGATTATTTATTGCTCTATTACACAATTTATGACTACTAGGGGGCCACAACTGAGGCAGATACTGAGTCATCAAAGAAGACTCTTGAGGGATCTCTACAGCCTGCAGGGTGAGGGTAAAGTGACAGGTGGAGTCAGTAGACAACTTTTTGTAGCCAGGATCCAGTTTCTTTAACTGTGTTTTGTTTTGATAAAGCAACCTGATAACAATTCATACATGTACCATTTCTTTCAGAAGAATGTATTTATACCTTGTTAAACCCATAACCAGCAGTCGATGCAATAAACTAGCTTGCTAGCAGTTGTGTTAGCCCAGCTAACCCTGTATAACCCTCACTTTGCCGGTCAGATGTGCCTTGAAAGTCTCCCCTTAAAAATACTTGCCTATCAGAAAATGTTGTGTACAATGGACCAAAATTCCTGTAACAACTGAGAAAAATCTACAGTGTTGCAAGCAGGACGGAAAAATTAAGCCGATGGCGAAGTAACAAAAACTGCAATTCCTCGAATCGCCACTTGAGGCTGACTTCAATGTTCTTTACTCCATGAACATTCAGAGAAGGGAAACACTCCAAAAGACACCGGAGGCTAACAGATAAGTTAAACTAAACACGACCCCACACAAACTTAAGGGTGACATCATGGTGGCCGTGAATCTGTTTCAAGATGCACATCGACACTAACTCGTTTCCTGGTGCATCTTGTTGGCCAAATAACACATGCTCACTTAGCTGCCTATGGTGCTGAGGCCCTTTCAGACCCGAGACTGAAGCGAGTTTTTAATGAACACAACTGCTGTTTGCAAAAAAGTATATATTGAAATTTATCTTTGAGCAACAGCTTTAAAAACCGTTCAATCTTGTACTGAATTTCCATACAAATATGTTGGTGCGTGTCCTGTTTCTGTACGTATACTATAAAATTTAGAATCTGACAGAATGAGGTAGGGAAGGTGCTAGGGTCCTGGCATAAAACACGACAACGCACCCCTGTGGATTTAGGGTTTGTACTCTGGAATCACTCAGCAGAAATTATTCACCGAGCACTGAGCGAGAAACACAAATCATCACCGCCATGATGGATTGCACATTTCTCTGAGTATGAAAAGCCTATGTCTAACTCCCAGCCAGGAGGGATGACTGATGCACCTCCTATTCTCAGCATTGACTGAGACAAAATTCTCTCTATTTTCCTACAGCGCTTGCACACATTTCTCTTCCAACCGTCCACAGCCTCTGAGCTCTGGCTCCCCATTCCCCTGTGATGATAAATGACTGGGGTTGGGGTGTACTTTAAAGTGGCTGGGATTTACATCAGAATTGAGTGTATAGGGCTCTGGGACTTCGGCGGTGTCACTGAAAGGTTAGATCCACAGCCGGGACTCTCGCAGAAGATATATGGGATACGAACACAGTTTTCAAAGATGCTTATGTGAACAGAGTAAGCAATTCTGAGGGAAGAAATTGACAAAACACTTGAGATGTTTAATCCCCTATTCATCCAGAGAGTGCAGAAGAGGGACCATGAAATGTGAAATGCAATATAGCTTCTTTTTTTGTAGTCGGAGGCTTTAGTGTGTGTGTGTGTGTGTGTGTGTGTGTGTGTGTGTGTGTGTGTGTGTGTGTGTGTGTGTTTCAGATAGGTCTCCCAGCCACTGAACGCTTCTCTAAAAGCCACATTAGATTAGGCTAAGTGCTTTTGGTTGGAGGCAGCTGCTTAAAAACTTCTGGTTTCTTCCTGAACTCACTCCGGCTCAAGTGACAGAGTGCATAAAGACGTCTGCTTCCTGGGTTTAGGTTGCATCGGCCTCCTGCTTCACAAGTGCAACGTAATTTGGGCCGGAATCCACATCTGACACGTCTGACGGCATCAAAACATGACATTGGGAAATAAACTTGTTGCGATGGCTTCGCTCCACAGAAGTCGCTCATGACGACCCAACAGAGATCAATCACTGACCCTGCTGTTCCCCTCAGCTCCCAGAAATGTTATAGCATCTTTCAGCTCACTGTTTTGGTTTTTTATCCGGGAACTTTACAGTTTTTGTTTTTGATTCCACTGGGCACATGTTACCTGGCATGTCCGACGCTGTTTTCCTCTGTCCTCCGTGCGGCTTTATGTCCCACTAGGAGCATTTCAGAAGCTGAGCGTCATGCCCGCCTTTTATTGTGGACTTGCTCAGATTGTGTTTATTTAATAATTTCTCCTTGACTGTTGTGCTTCTACTGTGGTTGAGTAGGCTACGTAGTTAAGTCGTTTCTTTTTTGGTCTGTTTCAAGTGTGTTTCTGACTTTGCTGTGCTGTAGATTCTGAGTTGGCACACAGCTTTATTTTGAAAATGAATGCCCTATGCCATTCTGTTGTCTGACTTCCTTTCTTGATGTGGCTGCGGTCCTCTCCATCACAATAGAGACTCAACACATATTCTCCATGGAGCAAGGCTGAAAAATGAGGCCAACAGCAAATTACCAAAAACTGCCATTCCTGTAATGGCCATTTGAGGCTGGCTTCAACGGCGAGTCAATCCCCTGAGGAGCCCATTTTAAAATGCCCAACTCTACAGCAGACATATACATGTGTACAGCCTGGTACAACAACGCTTTTAGTCTCCAAAGGATTATGTTACATTAAGTAAAAAAGAGGGATTCAGGCCCAGTAGCCATAGTAGCATTAAAAATGCTTTCAAAACCAAGTGTATGCTAGCTGCCCAGCATGCAGAAAAAAATAGCTTCTATCCGGTTAACATATTGTAGCATTTAGCAGCTAAACAGCCATAACATCCGGTGAATAGAGCTGGTGAAGACCAAAACAGACTCGAACGAGAGTGAATACAGACTGGCATTCATCACATGTTCACAAAATGTTCACATGTTGTTTTCCATATGCCAGATATGTAACACGGTTGCTAACTGTTTGCTAACACATTCACACTTGCTCCTTACCCTAACTCTCATCACAGGCAGCTGCTCTCAGCAAAGAAAGCTCTTTTAACTGACTGTGCATTCAGTTACCAACCACCCAGCACCAAGTAGCAGACACTGTAGCAGCTAGCTGGTGAACGTAGCAGCTAGCTGGTGAACGTAGCGGCGCATTTAGCAGCTAAAGAGCCACAAAGTTCTCAGTAGCTGTAGGACACCAAAAAGTGAGCCATTAGTTTTGCTAGGCTGGCTATGAAATGACTTGAAGTGAGTGCTAATGTTGTTTTGTGGATGAGTAAAGAAGCAACCGTTCGCTACCATATTAATGACATGATACCATGATAATAGGCTATGTCTGTGTTTTGTTCAGGGCTTGTTTGACTGCCCCAAATTGGCCAAAAAATCAATTATTCACAGGTTTAAATTATCAATACTGTAATACATTTAATTTCGAAGTATTGGTCAAATATATAGCTTTAGAATGTCAAATGTATTATTCAAAAGGCTGCAATTCAGGTAAGATATATTAAAGCAGGGTCAGCATTGTAAGACAGTGTGTCTGACATGGAGGGCTGCTGCCTTCTTACTGCCAACACTGGGGCCTAAAAAGCCTTTTTCATAACAGGTACACAATATATAACAATATCGAAATAGGTATCTGAGGTGTGAAGCAATCATTTCATTACTTTCATTAGCATAGGGAGGAGGTGTGCAGATGTAAATGGCTGGCTATCAAAGCTAATGGATATTAGGAGGCTGTGTAATGGAGGAGGGTGAGTGGGCGGACTCGGCTGAAAGGGATGTGGCAATTAGCAACGGCAATTCACCAAGTTGAGCTGGATTCATAAAAAATCCTCAGCTGCTGAAATGCTTTGCTTGACATTTGCGTGAATGAGGACAATGCAGGAAGCAGAGCCCACTCACAGCACATACGTAAGTTTTTGAGAACAAGACAATACTCCTCTCCTCACATGGAAATGAGGAGAGGAGATACTCTTTACACATGCATACTTTTTAGGACAAAGTATTGATGTCACCTCATATTAACAGGCTTTGGCACTTGGGGATAGCACTTTGTTTTAATCTACTCTCTCTACTGTTTGTGGTGATGAAGGATACGCGATGAAGTGGCAGATTGCGGTTTGCCTCCCTTCGCCGTGTACGATGCTTTCCGAGAGTGACAGCCACCTCATTATACCTATAAAACCCTCACGTTCCCTGGGTTGCCTCCCATTGCTGGTTCAGGTTAGGCTCTCACTCCTAATGAACTCCTCACTCATTGAGGAGGAGGAGCGAGACTCACATTTTCAGACATCCCTGGGTGGTTAATTGGAGCTGCAAAGACACTGTTTTCATCTGTCCAGAGTTTGAAACACGGCACGTCCCTAATCGCACTCTTCTGATTCAAATAATTAAAACTGCAGACTCATACAGGCGTTTAATGACGGATAGCACTTAATTAGAGATAAGACTATGTCTAAGCTGGTTCAGCTTTCACCCACTTTGTTTTTCCTGATTGATTTTTCCCTTTGAGGCTTACACACTTCATGCCAACACCCCTCTCCCAGCCCGCTGATGAAGACACATCTTTGACAGAGGGGGAGGCTTTAAGGCTCTTCTTTAATCATACTATCGTCTGCTAGTGTCGCTGTAGAGGTGAATTAGTGTGATACAAAGGTGCTTTGGCTTTTTTATGTCTCTGAGGCAAAGGTGGACATGAAAGGCTCAGGAGAAAGACATCGCAGCTTTAATATGCTTTTTTTTTGCCCCACTTGTCAAGGAATGTGGCAACATGTGTAGTCGGTGGGAACAAAAGCCTGAGGTAGAAATATTTCTCTTCCTGCCAGATGAAAGCTAAATGCAGCAACAAGTGGCTGTGCTCCGCTCTCACTTTCAGACCCAATTAGAGACCAGAGACTGAAGATTACAAGTATCATGAGTGTTATTGTAAACATTTCTACCTAACAGGTTACAGCTTTGGGATAGTATCAACCGTATATTTTTCCTAAGTGCCAATACTATGCTTAGTATAATTATATTCATAATCTTCATGTTAAACTGCAATTAAAGGAATTGCTGGAGGGGTATGGTTAGCCTACCTAGCCTGTCACCGTTCACAGTGAAAACATGTGCCACCTCCAAAGCTCACTAATTACAGCCCGCTCTCACTCTCATCCTGTCAAATACAGCGGCCTGGTCAGTGGCCCAAAGCTAATAAGTTTGACGCTGTAGATACCCCTTTCAGGGTCCCTTCTTGGAGTGCCAATCTCCTGCAGTAGTACAGAGAGCGAGAAGAGTACAAGTCTAGGTGGTCGGATGGATCATATACTGGACTCTTCCTCCTTCCTTCTGCGGTCAAGAGTCAGGAGTGATTTGTTTTTTAATTTAAGTAAAGTAAATAAGCGATGGTACACAGAGGAAGTAACATACAGTATGTAACAAGAGTGTGGGCGTGAGTTATGTCACTTAAGTAGAGATGTTACGGTAAACAGTATGTCACGAGATTGAATGCAATTATTTGAACCAAAAATATGATCTTTTTACTTTTGGTGCCTAAACCTAACCAAGTAGTTTTAGTGCCTAAAGATAACCATGAACTTTTGGTGCCTGAATCTAACAGAGTATTTTTGGTGCCTATACCTTAACCAAACTGTGACTGTTATACAAGATTAAAAATTGTCCAAAAGTCTTAATTTGTCATTCTGTGTGAAATATTTGTCGGCAAGCTTTACTTTGAAAGTCTAGTAGCATAATGTATGAGCGTTACTTTGACCGTGGAGCACTTCTCATGCAAAACTGATGCTGGAGAGATAGGTAGAGTTTCGTCGTTTGAGGCTTAGGGCCACTGACCAAGCTGCCATATTTGACAAGTTGGGAGTGAGAACGTATTGCTGATTAATATTCTATATCTCGTTTCAATCATTACATACAGAAACAGAAACATTTCAAGAAATGGTTTTGGGGGGATTTCTGTGATGTACCTATTTTTTTTTTTTATTAAAACGTTTGTTCATTAGCCCAGTACCTGTGTGCACATCTGCAGTAACAGCGGATGCCAGATAATGGTGGTGTGGCAAAGTTAACTGTAAGACTAAGGGAATGTTTTTCTTATTATTATTATTTATTTACTGGTTTTGGTGAATTTTAGACCATCTTGTGACTTTTTTCTCTGTTTTATTTTGTCACTTGATTTAGAATTGAATATACAACAATAGTTGATTCCAGTAATGAATCCAGCCTGCATATACTGTACATGGGCGTTAACAGCATTGTCAACATCTATGAAGGAACACAGTGAGGTCAGTGAGGTAGTTTCACATTCTCACATTGTATGAAAATCATTTCTATTTAAATCTTTGTGGAATTGCAAATCACTGCATAATAATGTAGTTTGTATGCAAATAAAAACATACTGCTTCCTTTGAGAGCAGACTATAGCTGCTTTCCATTGAAAATATTTAACTGGTTACTCCACCCAACATATCTAAATTGTGTTGTACCACAATTTGATGTTTTTACATTTTTGTCCACTTGGATAAAACAAATTAAATTCAATGTTTTAATTAGAGCTTTTACTAGGCTTATTTTCCACTTTGGATGCAGCCAGGCTAGTTGTTTCCACTTGTTTCCGGTCTGTAAACTAGGCTAAGTCAGCCATTCCCCATGTCCATTGACGCACAGACTCATAATTGATTCCTATTTCTTATTTCCCCTTCAGAGGTAACGCATTTTCTTGTTTCTCATGGCAAATTGTTGGTATATGCACTGAATATATTTATTGTATGCATTCAAAAATGTCCTTTACAAACTACATATTGATTCAAATAGTATCACAGTGAACGACACACTCAACTCAATTTAAGGCTCCCATTATGTTGAATGGTCAGCAGGTCTGGATAAAAGTGGGGTAAACAAACCTTTTAGTGTAAGAAGACCTCATTGCCACAATTTGCATAATCATTATGTTATATAACAATAATGAGCTCATTTCATATCCATTTGAGCATATTTCATATTCATTTGAGCTTGTGCAAAATCAATATGACATTTTTGGAAGCAGGTCAAGTAAAACCAACTGCATGGGGACGGTATCTATGGGATTTTGCAGATAGAGAACTGAATCATCAACCCAGAAGACCTAAGACCATTCATTTAAAGATGTGTGAATATATATCCTCTTTTCTCATCCTCATCTTATGTATGCCCTGTCAATTACCGCATACATTTGGGAGAACATGGATCTTATCTTGCTATGAAGGAATGTGCAGAAAACGTTGACGGGCTGCACAGTAATCTGGTATTCAAGTGAATGGAGAAACAGCCTCGTTGTCCCTGAGCCTTCGCCTCTGTCTCAGTCACGATGATTTACAATAAAGCCCAGGAAGACTCTGTATGTGGGCTGCTGCATCAACATAATCTGAATTTTACTGTATAAGCTGTAAAGCATTCACATCCCTAAGGCTGTTGTCAAAAAACAGGAATCCTGAGACCGGGGTTCCTTCAGTTTATAGTTATGCACATTATATAATGTCGTAACTATCTGTTCATCATGAAAATCTGTTTTTTGCTTTGACGTTTTTAACATTTGTTCTGCAATTAGATGCCACAGGCTACTTTACTTTACAGGAGCAATTATATTTGTTATTACATCAGTGTCTGTTTTTGGAACTTTTCTGAAAATGGTCATTTGATTCTGTGTTGCATTCAAAATGCTGAAACACCTAGTTTTGGAACCTCTGTGTAAATGGTAGTAGTTGTTAAATGATTTCAGCGCTGACAGCTGAATAAAATGATTCTGATCTAATAACTGTCAGGACTTCATTCAAGTACCTGAATATGGGGCACCAGATATGAGTTTGGACATTTTGGATAATTTAAATGTAAATGAAGTCTGTGAATGAGAAAGTCAAGGAAAGTTATTACAGTTTAGTGAAGAGATAGAGTGTACTCACCCTCTCCTCCTCCTCTCTGAGATCTGGCATGGTGCTGACACACAGCGTCACAGCAGTAATGGCTACAAATATCACTGACAGACAGGCGAAGATCTTCCCTGGCAGGCCAGAGTGTGGGTTCTCCACCATGTCCCTCAGTCTCCGCATGCAGCCCCCTGTATGGGTCTCTTCCAGAGTCCCCACACTGGGGGGCTGCTGGGTCTCATCGCAGGACTGCGGCGAGTTGAGTTCGGCTTCCTCCTCATCCAGCCTCTGCTGCTCCTTGTAGTCCTCCTGCCTGAGCCGCAGCTTCCTGAGGCAACACCATTCCAGGTTGTTCTCCTCCACCCCCCAGTACAGCAGTTCCTCCTGGAAGGACAGGGCACACATCTCCCTCAGGAGCCGCAGCTTCCCCGCTGCTAAGAAAGTGACGATCGTGCGGAAAGCCAACGGGCTACGGTCGAAGAAATACTCGTTGCGGCTGCCGTCATAGTCGTCACATACGTCCATTATCTCGGCCTCATTGCTGCAGCTACGTAGCTTGCCCAGCCTTGTTAGGGGGAACTCCTCCAGCGTGGACCATGGAATCCGGTACTTGATCCCCCCCACATTAATAATAGCCACCCCGTCGCCGAGGCCGATCTCATCTCCGTCTTGTTGGCGGGGCTGAGACTGGAGCAGGAGTTGGGCTCGCTTGTAGAACAAACCCTTCTTGGAGCTGACTTCCTTCGGGTTCTCCACTCTGTTGAAGCTGAAGGTGGTGAACTGATGTTCAGTGCTGCCTGCCAGGAAGGCCACCTCCTGGTACATCACTGCCACTTTGCTGGGGGACCCTGTCCTGAACAAAGTGATGGGAGCGGGGCTTCACAGGGTATGTGAGGTGACCTGGAGTTTGTCACCCATTCAGCAGTGCAGCATGTCTCTGCAGGACAAAAAAAAGACCAATCAACCATTACCTTTATTTAGTGTCTTAACATGCTTTTTACCATCTAAAGGCTTTAGTACGCCTCAAACAAAGTGCTTGTTGGATGGTCGGACAATGTCTGATACCCCACAATCTTTACAATGTCTGAATTGAGGAACGGGCAGCTGACAATTCTTGTAACTTTAAAAACAAACAATTTGAGGTTTCTGCCAACTTTACATAGTGTGTGGACGTGAGAAACGAGGCAGGTTTTTAACCCTTTCGCAAGTTCTACTTTAGTCAGCTTTGGATCATAGTGTCTTCCCCCTCTTGATTAGCACAACAACTCATCTACTCCATGCTGTAAGCCGTGTTGATAGCGCTGACCTTTGAGGGAACAGAGAGCCAAAATTGAGGAAGCTATCGTAGCTAATTAGCTGTGTTGCACCATTCACTTTTATTTCACCATAGTATAAACAGTTCCACAAATGCAGAATAGGTATGATGGTACAACATATGTTGCAGTTATCAGCAGGTATCTTGCATCCAAGCTGAAGAGTTTGCTAACTGATAGTTAGCAGATGTTAAACAGCAGTAATATCTCCAATTCTTCACTACCCAATAGTTTTTAGTAATTGCAACTTTGTAAGTGTGATCATGGCTTTTAATCATAGGGCGACATATCTCAGTGTATAACCGAGTGTATACCTGCCCTAAAGCTAGGGTCTGTAATGTTGTTCAGAAACACATTTTGTTATACTGGGTGAAATGATCCTGCTATTCTGAGAGTAGTCAATACATTATGTATTCAGAAAAAGGAACAAAAATAATCAGACCTCTGTGGCAGCTGCAGGACTGAGAAAAAGCTGACCAATCCGTGCTTTTCGGCCCGAATAGCACGGATTGGTCAGATGCCTTCATTTCTCGTTCTGCCTACGCCCCCCTCTGTCCCTCCCTCCTCCTCGCATGCACACGTTACGTTTCACTGATGCCGGAAATATTCAGCACACTCCTCTGCAGAAATACGGAGTTGCAGGAGAAGACGTTCATTTGGTTACAATGGCAACCAGCATTACTTGTAACATCTCACCCCGCTAAAAAGGCAAGGAAAAGAAAGCCTGAGGCTGAAAAGGCTGCTACGAAATAGGCTCTGGATAAAGAAAGAAGTCGACCGAGTCAACATCGGTGCGGCGTTTGAGCGGTGGAGACAAATGGGGCATGTGAAGGGCGTGAAAAGTGATGCAGAGGTTGCTCTCTTTCTGTTGGACAGGTAATTATTTGTTTTGTTTCGGGGGGATTTGTTTAACTCATGAAGGTTTGCCAACTTGGCTACGTTTGTAGCTCGTATTAGCCCAATGCTAACGTTAGCTTCTTTGTGTGTTGTTTTTAGCCATGAGAATGGCTAATGAGTCGGCCCAGTTTCCACTGGATACGGGTCCGCTGCGTTGCGGCTCCACCTTCCGGCAATCCCCACCGGTTGCGGTTTGAGTCCGCCACTGCACAGTACGGTACACAGCTGGCCTCACAACGTGTGCTGGTGTCAACATGGAGTGTTTTATTTTGAAAAGTAACCAGATGTTGTTTGTTATTTCGGCGCTTGACTTCCTGTTTGTCCGTGCTAAATTCAGCAAATTGCTTCGTTGTGCTCCGGCATTTCCTTCTCCTGCTGAGTCCTACTGCCAGATGCGCGTTCAAGTTTGTGGGGGCGTGGCTTTGGACGGAGCACTGACGGGAAGAAGAGGGGGGGTGGAACTTAGAGGAGGTGCCACTTTCAAATCTTGCTAGCTCGCTTGCTAGCTCTCCAGGATTGTAGACCCTAGCTTTAACTGTAAGTTAAGTTTCACATTGTCAGGCTCTGAGAGGAAACCCAGCCAAACAAAGTAAGACCAAGAAAATCTCTGAAAATGTATGAAAGTAATCTACAAACACAACATTGTGGCTTTTAACTACCTTGCTTACTGGACTGAAAACAGAACATTGTTAAAGAAACCCTTCAAGTAAAAGCAGATAACTTCATGTCTCTGAAGTGTAATTGCATGGAAGTTCAAAGAAATGCAATTGGTGTCCACTTACGGCCTGAGCCAAAAGCAGACAAATGAATAATGTTTTTCTATTTACCGCATCACCACGCTGCGGGATGAGACAATTTGAAACACTGTGGAACAAACTGTGGGAAACACAGTGATGTAGACCTAATTACAGCACAGTAAACCAGCTCTGAGTACATGTCAAGTAAACATTTACTCAGAGTTTAACATATGTTGTGATTCTTTATTCATTTCTCATTTTATATGAACACACGGCTTCTGTGGAGATGTATTATTCAAACCCATCAACATGAAAAATATTCTCGAAGGATCAAATGGACAGCTACTGTTTGCATTTGTTTCCATATGAGGAGGCTGTTCATATTTTCTCTCGAAGAACAATATCCTGAATGAAAGTCAGCTGCTATCAACCAAATCCAGATGGTTACATTTCCTATATACGCTGATGCTGCACTCGGGATTTATGTGATAAGGGCAAGCAGTTTGAAGTTTTCTATGGGATTTATGTACTTTAGCTGTCAGTGGTGATAATATTTCAGACACAACAACGGCAATTAAAGCAAATTTATGAAAGACACAAGGAGATGGCGCAAGGTGAAAGGGAGAAACTTCACAGGAAAATGAATATGCGTTCCCCCTCGGTAGCACTTAATGGCACCGCCGGAGTGAAATAAATGAGAAAGAAAGAATATAGTAGAACAACTGATCACACTGCTCATATGCTCATATATTTACTTTACTTATGGGTGACATTTTGCCTTCCTATATTCCTTCCTATATAGCAGCTGCTCCTACAGTAAGTGCGTGGTGCCAAGGATCCAAGGTTTCACCACATCACAACATTCTCAATCATCAGCAAACAGAAGAAAAGAGCAACAAATACCTTGTAATAACATGCAGTTATGTCGCTGCTAATGACATTAAAACTCACAGTTGCCAGTTGTCATAGTAACACAACAGGCTTCTGAATCTGAATCCAACAAAACTAAAATCAGAATGGACCCCACTCAGCTAACGGCGTAACGGACGGGTTTTAGCTGCTTGTGGAACACAAGATATTCATCATTGTCTCAAAGCAGATTCATTATGGTACTGCACATACCCAACATCATATACTGTAAGTGTGATGTTGCTCTGTCATCCCTGGCATACAAGAAAACAAGGAAGCGCCAGTCAGTGGAGTCAGGCTGTGCTCTCCTTCCCAGCAGCAGGCTCACATAAACCCCAAACATGCCTGCAACCTTTCATTTGTTCGTCCTTAAATAAAGCTTATTTTAATTTTGAAAAAAGAAATAAACAAAAGCACTATTTAATGAATTAGCATATTTAAGTCAATTCATTGTCTTTTATCGTTAATGGTGCAATGTGTTTGTATTCAAAACAAATAGGAAGCAGCTTGTCACAAGAGTTAGAGCTTGCGGTAGCTGACGTTAACTAGTGCGCGTCCATTGCTAAATGTGCTTTGCAACACAATACATAGCTTTACAAACAAGGTTGGATGGTATCTGGTAAAGGCAAGATCAAAAAGCTGATGATCAAGCAAACTACTTCTACAAGTTTTTGACTTCATGAGGAAAGTGACGCCTGGCTGCCTGCTGGTTTTGTTGAATCAGAGCAGTGTCATCACTCCCTGATCAAACAGTAAAGAAGTCTCAGTCTGTGTGGATCGCCTCTTTTCACATCTAAAAGATATTTAGATTAATTTACATATTTTTGAAGACATCCTGTCTTCAAATTTCCTGTTTTATTTAACATGGGGATCTGGGTACACACTCCACAGAGAGGGAGCACAGGCTTCAAGTATAACAACATGCCATAGTCACTAAGAATGACTGTACTGGACCTGAGGCGGTGGAGGCGATGTAGGGAGGCTGGGCACATCATCACAACAAATTAAGAGTTGGACCCCTCGAGCTATCCTCAGAGTTTGCTCTTCTATTGTGAGGCCAATCCTTTTGAAACAGGCCGCCTTCTCAGCGGAAGGGGGTCACAGAGCAGCACCTCTACAGCGACTCAGCAAAGTGCCTCTGACAGGAGCACTTTATTGAGCTTGACACAGCACCCAGGGGTGGCTTCAGAAGCACAGGGAGAAAGTATTCAAGTTATAGATGGACCTCCACATTGGGTCAACAATGTCAGCTATGGCTTATTGGTTTACTGTGTAAAGGAAATACTTCATTTATGTTCGGCCAGATAAATGCAGTGTTGAGCCATTTGCAGCAGGATTGTGGTCTAATTTGATTTAGTAATCTTGTTAGTCTTTGCATTAATTGTTTAACATTCTGGTAGGTTTCCTAACTGTCTTGCTGAGAGTTTAGTAGGAGGATCAAAACTACAGCCATGAGATGGTTAGCTTAGCTTAGCATAAAAACTTAAAGGAGTATACAGCTAGCCTCTGCGCACTAGCACTTTAAAGAAAAGTAAACAAACACCATACATGTGTATCTTCTTTGTTCAATCCGTACATTAAACAAAGTGTAAAAGCAACAAGTTGCTTTAGCTTCAGAGGTGCTGGTAGGTGGATTGTTTTAACCCGAGGACAGAGCCAGACTAGCTGTCTCCAGTTTCAATGCTAAGCTAAGCTAACGTCTTCTGGTTGATGTTTCATATTTGCAGAGTTTGTCACAGATGTTTCTATCAAATCCAATCAGAATCTGTGTTATTAAGGAATTTTGCTTGCACTACGGCTAGCCACGTAAAATCTCACAAGTTGCCTCAAATGGTGTCGCTTGAGTCAGTGTCTTTCAAAGAAGTTTGAAAGTGAAAACAATCCAGTGTTCAAAAGAAGTGAGGTTACCAGACCTGGTTGAGTTGATTTGTGGGTTTTGTAGGTGCCAGATTTTAACAAGGAAGAGGAATTCCTAGACAGGTGAAACAGGTAAGTGACAAGGATATAAATGTAGAGTCCTAAGAAGAATTCTAATGAGACAAAGTAAGTGAACACATCTGTGTAGGGTTCTTCAGTTGTGTCTTTGCTAGTTATTTAAAGTAAAAGCTGGGTAGTTTGGTGGTTTGAGAGAAAATGCAGTAAATGTCACATCTAAAATCACATTCTGAAATTCTCGTGTGCACATAGTTATTTTTTCTTGGTCTGTTTTTGAGGGAACACGGACAAACAAAAGTAATAATTGTTAGTTGAAGGATAAGAAATCACTCTGTCATTTGTAAGAGAAAATTGGTCTTTTGTTGTGAGGGTTTGTTGTCAGTTTATTCAGTTTGTAAAAATATATATATATATAAAAATATATATATATATATATATATATATAAAATTGGACCCCTATCTTGCCAAACCAAGAGAAGCAGGCTTTCCAAATCCTCACTAATGTGACTGACTTCCTGATGTATTAAACCAGGCCATTATGCAACAATTACTTCTTGGATCGACTTTGAGGGAAAAATCTCTTTCATTTCAAGTACTTTACATCCCTCACATCCTCATTAGATGGGGTGAGTACAACATTTGAGGTCACGTTCCTCCCTTTCATCCTCAACAAAGGAGGCTCATATCCCGAATCTGAACCCGTGACTAAAGAGTGAATTAAAAACATTCCCTGAGAATTTCTTCTCTCAAAGCTGGAGGTTATTTATGCTTTTTTTAAGAAATACTTTAAAAATAGCAAAGTTACCTTGCTCTCTTTCCTTCTTCTGAAAATGGACCTGAAGAAGTGGCTGTTCTGTTGCCACCAGTTGCTCATGCAAATATAATTTACATGCCTCTTTGCATAAATCTGCGGCCCCATGCATCACTGATACATCTGTCTCCCCTCATCCAGTCAGTCTTCATCGTTGTAAGGGCCTGAAGCAGAGGCCTATTTTGGGACACAGAGATCTTGAGTGACACTGAACTATCACCTTACCTGCTGTTAAATCAGACTGATTGGCCCTCCATAGAACAACTTTTTGTCTGTGACGATTTCCACTCAAAAATATGAAGACAATTAAGTTTCTTGCCTGCAGAAGCAGCGGAGCAATCAGCAGAGAGAAAAACATTTTTGTAATCTATAATGATGCAAAATGTCTCTCTTGAACTGCAATAATCATGGAAAGAGTACTTCTCACATAATAATCACATACGTAAGAGTCGGAGGGAGAGCACATTTTAGATTGTGAGTCACAGGAACTGATGATTTCGATGACTAGACAGGCTCGGTCTCACCGAAAAGGATACTTTATTATTGGGCCTGGGCAAGTGTGTTAGATTACAGGAGCCACGATGACATGACCTATTCCTTGTTTCAGGGTTAATTAACAGTACAACAAGGGACTAAGAACTGGGTATGAAACAGTCTCAGTTTAATAATGGTGCCTCTTTACGCAAATGACACTATGAGCGAGAAGATTGCTTATTTCTGTATAATTTTTGGAGTTAGGTCCTCACTAGGTCAGACTTAACTGGACTGAATAAATCATTACATTAAATTTGTTCGTCTTGGCGGAGGGCTGAGGATGAAGGGATCTAACAGTATGGCAGCCGATATTGGAACTGTTGGGACTGCGAGGCAGACAATTCAAGCACTGCAGTGGAGTTTTAGTTCCACTGTCGTTTGCTGCTTCATCAACTTCCCTCCTGAGAATATTTTACATGAGTAATCAACTGTTTCATGAAAATTGATGGCAAGTCGAAAGTACGTTCCAACGTTTCGGAGTTGAGTAGCTCTGCAAAAGCATGTGGGAGTAGCTAGCTAGCCAGCCAGCTAATTCGCTGGTTGGCTCAGAGACCCCTCTTGCCCCCCAGATCACAGAGATCGCTGCAGCCGACGCAGGAGACAAATTCAGCGACACTGATGTCGACGTTTATTCTGTTTATTTTGCATTATTAATGTTAAGACTAGCTTTAAGTAAACTCTTTAAGGGAAGTCCGCTCCAGGTTCATCACATGTGTGTCCAGGTAGCTCCTCAGGAAAAACGCACATCCAATGCTTGAAGTGGGCCGGTGCTTACCCTTAGGGAATACCCCCAGGACCTGGGAATGAAACTCAACAATCAACTATCTTTCTCCAGAGTCGCGTGCCTATCTTTAAATAGACAGCGTTACCGAAAGGCACGGCAGGATTGTTACATGTCCATTTTCACCTGCCTGCTCTCCTGACTGGCAGCACTGCGGGCCGCTGTTATGTGAACATGATGTTCTTTCGGGGCACTTGTTCAAATGATGCTGATCCTGTTCTTTATTTTGGTAGAATTGTCCCTGAATGTGCCATTAAGTTTGTGCAAGTCAGTTTTTCTGGGAAAAAGTTCCTTTTACACGGGCCCACCCAAAATACAGTATCTGTCTGCGACACGGCTGGAGACTTCAGTACTCACTGCTCAGTCTATCACACGTTAAATCAGTGCTGCTTTTCAGAACTTTTCAGAAGCACTGTGACTATCTCTAATTGAAAATGAATCCTGCGCTCCCAGCCCGACAGTCAGTGTCAATCAGCTGATTCAAAGGCCTGGATATAAGAACATGCGAGACAGGGAGAAGGAGATAATGGGCTGAATAACCCGCTGGAAGGGAAAGGATCTATTTGACGGCGAGCCCGAGCGTGGAGAATGCGATGTTTGAGTGGAAGCGGTTATTGGGACAGAGAGTTTAGAGATCACAGCAGAACACAAAAAGGAAGAACAACAACAGACGCCTACTTAGAAACACATGAAGAAATGTAGGACATCTCTGCTCTATTCTGTTTTCTCTGTTTCGCGTTCTCATTATGTTCTTTAGCAGAAACAAAAAAAAAAAGACAGCAGTGGCTTTAAAGCTTGAGTCTGCAAGCTCCCAGTAAGTAGCTTCACCTTCAGTTCCAGATGAGGAGGACTGATGAGTGAAACTCGAGATGCACAGATCCACTTTTTTGTTTGTTCCGATCCAACAGCAGTATCTGATTTTTTTTTTTTATATCCGCTCTTTTTTCTTGAATATCATTATCATCATCATTATTGTTGTTGTTGCTATTACTATCATGATGATTATTATTATTATTATGTGTAAGTTTACATATGTGATGTACATGTAATAAACAAACAACAGCAAAACAATGTATTTGACAGCAATTCATGCAAACAGTTTTTGAAAGCAAACCCCTTTTTGTGTTTTGAATAATGTGAACAAATTATGTGCACATCCAGAAAGTATCAACTATTAGTGAGTAGATTTCAGCACATCAAACTGCAATAACAAATTGAAAATCAATCAATCCGACCCCGGTGTCTGGGTCAGCAACAGTAGAAACATCGATAAATTGGATCGGATTGGTCCCATCTCAATGTTAAATAAGCTACCGTAAGATTTGACTTTGCACAACGTGTTGAGAACCACCTTGGTACAGGAAGCAGGCTGCATTATTCCCCAGAATCTGTTCCCATTAGCCCGTTCTCTCTGGTTCCAAAGGGCCCACTGGTGTGTGTGTGTGAGGAGAGACATGAGCATCCGTCTCGACACATCAACAGGTACAGGGAGGCAGCTCCGTGTACATATGGACAATCCATATGAAGAGAGCAAATGGAGGGATCATTGATAAAAGCTTTGCATCCACTTAAAGGTGCACTACGTAGTATTGGAGAAGAACAAACAAACTAAACAAACTTTCTTTGTTTTCATGACTGAATAAACTGTATAAACAAACTGACCTTAACAGATGACACAATTTCAGTTTTCATTTATTTATATGTGGCGGACCCTGCCACCTTTCTAGCTTCAAACAGTGTTCCTCCGACGTCATTTTCCTCTGAGAACAGCTTGTTTATCCGCTTATAGGAAAAAAATATTCGTATCATTAATTTTAAAAATGTCTCCTCCAAAACGACATACTGTCCCTTTAAAGTGTAACTCCTTAACTCAAATACTGAAATTCAATCATCCAGCGAGAATGGGGAGGCTGCTCTCCGACAGAATCGATCGCATTCAAAAAGATTCGAAGCCTCCATCCAAGCAAAGGTGAGGAAAAGGAGCTCATTCGATATGCAAGGAGACGTCCCCAGATGAGCCTATAGCACCACTGTGATGGTCCCTGTGGGAATAGTGTAATGCCATAACTGGAGGAGATCACATTATAGGGAAGTCTGGAAGTCCCTTCAGGAACATTAAAAAAAAAAAAAAGATACCAGGAGAACATTATAAAAACATTAATTAAGAACCATTAGCCTCTGAAGCCACTTTACTGTCCCTGCAGGGAAGCCAGTGGGATACTGGAAAGGAATTGAGGAAGTTTGTCACAGGGATGACACAGATGGAAGGTGGGAAAGTCGCTTCTGCTATAAGGCTTGGATCCACTGTGTGTTGGCTCCAAACGTTTTTAGGTAGTTTCGACACATTTGCCACAAAAACAGCCAGAATCTTGTGAAAGCAAACTCTCCACTTACCCAGTGTTGTGTTGTCGAGCTCGTGTCCATCTGTCAGCCCTCAACCTGCAGCATGCCTTTAAGTTTTCCACGCAGATGCTCTGGGACACCGTAGTACAATCATCTTTGGAGCGCACACACGCCGCACGGACTTTTTTTTCATCGCCCTGGTGAAAAAAGAAAAAGAAAAAAAAAAAGAAAAGTCGCTGTTCAAACGTTCGAAAAACAAAACAACGCGTTCGAACGTCCGGAGAGCTCCAAACGCATCATGTGGTCCATGACAGAGGTAGACATGTTACTCCACATCCACACAGTCTCCGCCACACTGTCCTCTCCATCTGAGACGACGTGGCAGATGTTGCAGAGGAGTGTGTGTGTGTGTGTGTGTGTGTGTGTGTGTGTGTGTGTGTGTGTGTGTGTGTGTGTGTGTGTGGCTCAGGGCAGGTGAAAGGCTGTCTCGAGCTCACTGGCGGTCACACGCACCGCTCAGACTGTTCAGGTGCGTCCGGTGCTGCGCGCTCAGTCCGCGCCGCGCTGCGCTCTGACAAACTGCGTCTCTGGGAAACCACGAAGCGCTTCAGTGCAATTTCACAGCAGCGTCAGGGGGAGGGTTTGTTATGCATGTCTCCTCGCTGTTAGGAGACAAGCATGGACTCCTGTTATTTTTCTTTGCCTTGCGGACAGTTCGGATTGTGCCATCATCGTCATTATTCCTCTTCTGGCTTCAAAATGCGCTTATAAAATGTGTCTGGGTTGTAAAGTTTAGCTCTTGATGTCACTGGAGCTGCTTATCTAGGTCATTTTACCATTTTACCATCACCACAGCTCAGCGTGTTCATATAATGCAATTGTACTGAAAGGTAGTCTTAAAAATCATTTCTGGAACACTTTGCGTACATCTTTGCGCTTCAAGATCAATTTTCAGAGAGATCCACAGCCTCCCAGAAAGAAGTATTAATAGATTGGGACATGCACACTGTGTTAAAGAGGTTAACACTGTGGCCGAGGCATCCGCCACACTGGACACAAAGCCAGAGGCAGACACACCCTGCTGGTACAGTAGGTGTGGCTTTGCAGACCGGCAGGGAGAGGGCTCCTCTCTCATTTCAGGCGGGCTTGTCAACACGTCAGCCCAGCCCAGTGTGTTCAACATGAGAGACAATAATTGCAGGAGTCTGATTGATGCCAGAGTAAACAGTGGCGATGGCAGTGGAAGCATCCATTTGCAGGTTATCTGGTTTGCTAAATGCCTGCTAACAACTCAGGGTGAAATGTGGTGACATAAAAAATGGCTATCGCCACAATTTCAATAGAAAGCATTTTCAAGGACTATAAATAGAATCAAGGACTGGTGATTGCTTTTAGAGAAACTGCTCGTCAACAAAGCTCCTATTCATCATGTTGAAGTGTCCTTGAGCAAAACAGCAAACACACAACAGCTCCAGTGGTCCTCCTCTGTGGGTGTAGGTTTGACCTCCGACCTCCCAGTTAAGAGCAGGAGAAAAAAATGAACCTTTCAGTGACTGAACTTCTTTGGAACAAAAAGACGTCATCATTCATTCATTCTTGTAATATTTGTTCGTCATGTACCCAACAAACATCATTCTGTTAAAGGAGCAGTTCAACTCAAAAATAAATTTAAAAAAATCAGTCGTTATCCACTCGCCCCCCTGTCGATGGAACGTGGGGTGAAGGGCTGGGGACCTGTTTTAAAACATAAACAAACAAAAATAAAAAATGACAAAAAATATAACATAAAAGGCTCCTGACAGCTCGTTCAGCATAAAACAAGCCTTTTTTTGTTTTTTACATTTCAAAACAAGTCACCATCTGCTTCAGTTGATGAGGAGAACGCTGCAACTCTGTTTTGCTGCGAAGCCCCGGAAATGTTTTACGGACTACAAAACTTCAGCCAACTTTCCATCGGCGTGGGGGTGAGCAGATAATGGAAGGATCTCCATTTTTTTCTCTAGGTGAGCGTATCCTTTAAGAGAATGACTTTTGTTGCATAAACTAACTGATCCACAGAGGATGCCGTATCTACTGGCATCTACTAGAATAAGTGATACTCCTGGTAGATTAGTATTAACCTCAGAGTCGATGCACAGGCTGACATATGCTGTCTGGTGTGGATCAAGCGCCCAAAGTACATACTCTTTCTATGATGCCGTGACACATAAAGCGAAAATCTTTCCCCGCTCAGTAAATGCACCTGTCTTACAAACTCACTGCCTGTGCTTTGTAATGCTGGCTTCCCGCAAATGTTTTGTCTTCTAGTCCTAACCCAGATAACCTCAGATTGGAACAGGAGTTATTTTCTCAGACTTGGCAAAGTGCCGACAGAGTACAGTAGACATTATATAAGTATTTGCACAGGCTGTGTAGCAGCCCGCCCTCCATCTGAGCACATCTGCTGCGATCGTTGTCATTACATTAAAGCTTGTAGCCTGACTGGACACAATGATTTATGGGCCTTTAGAAAAAATCAAGTAGAGCACCTCCAGCAACCTATGCAGAGTGGGAATCGGTAAACGGCATCTGGCTTTAGTTTACATTCAATATACATATGTACGTGCAACATCATGACACTTGTTCATGGTCACAGGAGGCATTTAAAATGTGGACAGTCTCAACAGAGGTTACCTGGTTACGTCACCTGGCCATTTTATCCAGATGGGGGATGCCCCAGATCACATATTTGAAGATGATCAAAAGCTAAACGTACGTAAACTGGTTCAATGACTATCTCATAGCAGGTGTGTGGCACAGGAATATGACATACTATACTTTTTCAGCTATATTTCTAATAAAAAAATTCAACACATAAAACCAAAAATTATGACAAATCAAAATTAATATGAAACAATTCATCACCAACAATGATTATTGCTGTTTTCATTCCATCGTTTTCTTTCTCTCCCTCTGTTTTAGTCTCATTTGCCATCTTCCTTTCCTCTTTCCTGTCATGTTTCTTTTCCTCCGACCTGGTATATACTCTCTTTTTTCAAGTTTATTCAAGGCTTTTTGTGGTGACAGTGTCTGACCTGCCTTAACTGAGCTCCCTGGCACCAGCGCTTCAATGACTGTCTTTATGTCTAATAATGGATGGAGAGTATAAAGGCAGGGAGGAGCTCTTTGTATGTACCTCTGTACTTTATACCTTTGTTTGCTTCACTTGTTCCTTCTTGACCTCTCCCTTCCATCCCTTTCCTTCTCTCCATTTGTTTTAGTCTCATTTGGCATATTGCTTTCCTCTCTCCTGTCGTGTTTCTTTTACTCCAATGACTAGTCAACGTTAGCAGCGCATGTATGTGTGTATAAAACCCCAAGTTGATATGAGCATGATATGATAAGAAGGGTGTATTTTATTTAATCAACTTTTTTAGGAGGAAGAATGAATTATTCCTTCTTTCATAAATCACACAGCCTGGCTTTAAATATAACATGAAGCAGACAGATAATCAACACCAGTGGCACCAGCATTAATGTAATGTACTGTTTGAAATGGCGCCATTCGTTCTTATTTATTTACTCAGCTCTGACATGCCACTCCTGCCCTGACACTGGAGAACTGCACAAAGCGCCAAGTCTGCACCCTTAAGGAACAAGAATGTCATATCTTGCATAATCCACAAGTTAACATGTCCTGACTCGAGTCAGAAATAGCCCGATGGGGACACTCTGGGGACAAAAGGCCATAAAGACCTGATAGTGAGAGATATCTTAAATTTGGGAAAAGTTAATTGGACTTTTTAATGGAGTGGGGAAACTCACACAGTCAGCGGTCGATGAAACCCTCTAGAAGTTCCCTGTAGGAGTTATGAACTCTGCGAGTCTATTCCTCTTTGTTTGTGTCTCTCACTTTAGTTGGTTTGTGTCTTCGGTTAATTCCAGCTCACATCAAGGTAAGAGATCCTCCCGGGCTCCTTTTGTTGGCCGACAGACATTATTAATCCGCCATCCGTTTCCCTTTATTCATCTCTTCCTCGCACAGAAGCCAGACTCCAGACTTCCCCTGTCCCTGTGCGTGAACTCGTTATTCAAAGTTTTCTCAGTTCACGTCACTTGATGAAATGAAAAAGGAAGTCTGTTGTGTAAAATCATGTTTAATTCAGCCAGTCTGAGTCAGGCGGCTGTTTTAAGTTTTCATCCATTACACAAAAAGCTTACTCATACATACATACATGTGGCATGGGGGGAAAAAAGAAAGCTAGCACACTGATGTTACTGCCTGAGAGTTAAGTAAATATAAGTTATGCTGATACAGCTATTAGACTCTCTCCACGAGTGCTTGACATTGATGAATTACCGTGCTGGGAATATGCTGCATCAGCCATGTTGGTACATAATAAACGTTGACTTCATCATCTCCCTCCCTCCCTCCCTCCCTCTGTGGGGGGATGATGTGACTGGGCCGTGAGTTACGAGCTGATAAACCCGCGATTATGGTCGTAACATGATTCCAGCCTTGAGCCCTCGAAGGCCTGAAAGTGTACATGAGGAAGAGAAGAGCCAAAAAATAAATAAATAAATAAATAAAAGGCCTTGTTTTCTCCAGACAAAGCACGACTACGAAGTGATGGCGGTCGGTTAATGTGTTAACGTAAGTGTTGGCCATGTTGTATTCATCAGACAGTCTAGG
This sequence comes from Diplodus puntazzo, assembly GCA_963678695.2. Taxonomy (NCBI): domain Eukaryota; kingdom Metazoa; phylum Chordata; class Actinopteri; order Spariformes; family Sparidae; genus Diplodus; species Diplodus puntazzo. The sequence goes on from OZ023169.1 coordinate 23,979,874, forward strand.
TCAGTAAGTTCCTGACCTTTTTCTCAAATGTTTCCCTACAGCTCTGTCAAATATACTGTAGTGTTATATTGTGTTCACACAATTGAATTGAAATTTTTTGATGGTTTGGTTAATTTTGCATTTGTACTACGGCCGGCAGAGGCTGGACATTTCAACCATGTATTCATTATACTTAGCTTACAACTAAAAGTCATATCAAATCAACTCGTCTTTTCTTTAACGTAAATGAACCATTTTAAACTTTTTTCTAGTTAACATTAACGTCCCTAACACTAGAATGCTAACTTCGCAGTGCTGACGCGAGCTAAAGTCAACGTCGCCAACCCTCGCTAGCTAACTAACGTGAGGCAGTACGGTATGCTGGGCACCATTTTTATGTTTGTCTTCCTTTATGTCCCTCTCTCGGTATAATATTGGCTCACAGTCCTTTGTTAGAAACTAAAACCAACTGTCGGAAGTCTTACCAAAAAAATAATTTAGTGCCCAACAAACATTTTAAAATGATTAATTCCCAATCATAATGAGTTTTTAAGGAGACGGTTACTCTAATTCTGTACCTTTCTACAAACTCTGTAGATGTGTTATTTTTAATTGATTTGAATACATAACATTGTTATTAATATGACCTTTAAGTACGACTGAGTTTATATCAAGTGTATATGACTTTGGCAGTTATTAGTTTTCAAAACATTACAAAATTACCTCGACTTCAATTATTTATCTTTTCCACCAATGTGATTATGTCTAATTACAGTATGTTCTGTTCATGTTGACTTCAGCATAGCTTTTCCACTTGGTAACAGTTGTGCACTCGGGTGTGTATACAGAGGAATTCCATTTCAACGCCTATATTTTTTAATCAGTTGACAGCAGAAGTGCCTCATGGGATACAAGTACCCCGGGTTGAGGATCACTGACATATGTGTCTCAATATGCTGCTAATTAAAACTCATGAGCTTTGTTGTGTCTCGTTGCTATGTGAGCTGTTGAAAGCAGGCCACAGGTTAGCCTATTGTTTTTAATAATACTCTCTTCTCCACAGTATTGATTAAAAAATGTTTGTAAAGGTTTTCATTCGGTCCCGCTGGAGACATCGATCCATTTCCTCTAATGGGTTCTTTTTTTCAAGGGCACAGCAGCTCTACCTGCGTGAACACGTGTGGCCTCCTTCCACTCTGTAAATTATGAATCTGCTGATACCAGGTTTGGCCTTATGATTATGACCTGCAGTCTTAATGAGATGCGCACCTTGAGGAAGATCTGGTCATGACCGGAGGCCCGGCAGAGAGAGCTTCAATATTAATCACGCAAGCTGTTGACGTGCCTACCTGTCAGTCTTCTGAGGCTCATCGCACAGCTTGTTGATATCAGGCAGAGCAGAGACCTTCTGGTGAAAGGAAGAAGGATGAGCTCAGAGTCTGAAGACAGACACGTCCTTGTAAACCGTCAGTGAAGTTGTTGATGTCGTCCAAGTTCACAGACTAAGTGGGTGCGTGTTGATCGGGTCGATTGAGTCCTTCATCCAGAGTGCTGTCTTTACATCTAAGTTTGTGAATAAACGTAATTACTTTTACTTCCTTTTAATCCTTGTTCGTGCACCCTAACTTCAGACTGTGGCACATGTTATCAGTATTAGGTGACATCACATTATTTTCTGTGCAGTTTGCACCTCTGTGTCACAGTAAAAACAGGCAGATTCAACGCGCTTAATTTCACTGCCTCACACCACAATGAACACATTCCTTCGGCACGGCAGAGACACAGTGATCTAAACACAAATAGACATGCAGATATAATTTGTCAAACATAATGGAATAGAGCTGTGCCATTACTTCTTCATTCTGAAGACCAAGGCGAGACAAGTAGTCACTGGGGCAGCAGCTAATGGGGATCTGCGCAGAAATAAAGCTGCAAAATAAGCGCTTATGCAAGTGGAAAAAAGCCAAATGTCACCTCTGAATGGCACTCATTCCCACATCAGCCTGGCAGCCATTTCCCTTTTCTCGCTGCATTTTCCTTTAAGTGAAAAGATATATCCGTCCTGTTCAGCAGAAGGTCTGGCACATCAACATCCAGTAATCATTATGAGATAATGAGTCATGGTCAAATGGTTTAAGAAAAAAGGCACTTTAGAGTTGAATGAATGACATAGATGCATTCCATTGTGAGCACCTTTCATTGCCTTTATAGACTTTTACTTAAATGTCATTTCGACTCTGAGTGGGAGGGGGGGTCAGGAAGTATCAATCAAGGCCAGACCCTGTCACTGAAAGGCAGCACAGAGAGCCAGGAACTGAATCTGTCGCCAAGGTTGTGCTGGTGATTAATATGCTCTTATGCATCTATATGCAATATTTAAAAAGGCCAAATGTCTTCAGTCTTCATAAGATTTGTATTCACATTAATGAGACTGTATACGCGTTAATTATATTATCATAAACACTATAATTGTTAGATAGTGAGACATTTATGAGCTTTATGAAACAATTTCTGAACTTGAGCCGGTTAATTGAATTAGTCTCATTTGTTTATTAAATCAACTTTTTCCAGGCCTAATAAATATCATTTATGGCGGCGTCAGTCTGCTGTTAGCCTGCCTCGTTTGTGTGCAGCACACGGGAGAGAAAAACAGTTTTGTGACCACACTGAAAATGTTATTTTTAAGGTGAAACGGCAACACATTTCAAGTGAAGCAGAATATCTCATCAGGCCAAAATGAATTTTAGACTTTTGGACTTTTCAAGTGCAGTTACAGGGAATGTTTGATCACACAGAACCTGTTCCACCTCGATGCTCGACACTCCGGTATCCTCCAGGGCACGCAGCGCTACTAGCTTAATCCATGCAAAGTTTGCAGACATAGTAGCTACAGCAAGTTAGTGCATGAACAAAACATTTTTGTAGTAGATATCTTAATGAGAACAATATAGAGCTAGCTAAGCATTTATGTGTTTATGTGTGTGGTATTTATTCAGTTTCAGAAATCCCACAGTCTGAAGCACTGATTAGCTCAAAGTGACTGACCTAGTCAACAAGGACTATAAAGCATCTCTGTTGCTAGGGTCGTTGCTAAGGGTCGGCCTACTTGCTGGAGCAGTGAACTAGGTTTTATAACAAATAGGAGTCTGCTGACATGAGTGATTGATTTTTATTGTATCTTTAATTTTGTTGGTAACAGTCGTATAAATGCAACATAACACTCAAGGTTGATGTGGTCAAAAACAAGGTGCTTGCACACATTGACATGTGTAGGGTTTTATCAACTAACTAACTAACTAAATGTTGGGTTTAAGTCATAGTCATTTAAAGGTGCAATACGTAAGAATATATGTATATAATAATAACAACAAATAGAGGGCAGCATTTCATGGGAGTTAGTGCGAAATGCTGCTAATAGTAGCGGTCTAACTCAGGTAATAATGGAGCTAGTGGTCTGGGCTGTGAGTTTAGAGCACTGCACAGGAGCTTTGGGACTGGGACAGGCCAGGCCAAGGCTAGCTGGTTAGCATGCTTACCTCAGTAGATACCTCGTTAACATGATTCTTCACACTGGATTAATCATTTTAGTTCTTTTTTATTTTTTATTTTAACATATTGCATCATTAAATTCTTTTTTTTTCTAGAAACATCTGGTGGGTTGATTTGAATCTTATACCAACTATGGCCACAGGTCCCCTTTGGGCAGCCCTGCTCTATAGTAACAATGGATCGAATGACCATGGGTAATGTGATCGGTGTCATGAGTAGTGATGAACCCACAGAGAATCATCACCCGACTCTGCAGTTCCCTTCAGCTCTACAGAGCTTTTTAGCAGCTCCTTGTTTTGGTTTTCTAGCACCATCCCTAGCAACCTCATTACCAACAGCAGGCAACTGTTTCCAACGAAAACACTAAAGCTCACTGTAGACTACATGCTCAGCAGATAGACAAAGTTAGCTACCGACTGGTGAACAATTAGCTAAACAGACGACATTCATGTATTTCTCATCTCATGTAAGCTGATGAAGTTCACATGCTAGAGATTCATTGTAGAAACACATCTTCATATGAATGTTGATGACGTTCCGTATCAGCTGGATGTGGAACAAGTACGGCAATCGTTTGTTAGTTGGGTGATATAATGTCTGAAAGCTGCTGTGTTTTACAGTAGCTTGCTAAAAATGGAGGACTACTGCTTCAACCTCCCTCACTGAAAACAATGGAAACGACGTTTTACTTTCAGGGCCGTGAACAGCTTTCATTGTGAGGCCTGACATAACAGTAATTGGTCGATTTGTTGAGCCCGGCTCTGATTGTGAATTTAAAGACTGTTTGCTGAAAGAAATGCCTTCAGGACATACTAAAATGAAAAAAGCAAAGTCAATACATTAGGTTTCTGGTGAGCTAAGGTGCCATTATCCTGAAAGATTTTCTGCAAATAGCACCCACAGGATACAGGGCACTGGTGGTAGCTCCCCATGGTCTCAACCTTTTGTAGAATATAGAAAATGTTTATGATTAAAGACATTCGAAGCGATAAGGAAACAGGTGTCTGGGTAGCTGTTTGTGGCCACTTATCTTTGTTCACGCTTATCTCAGTGTTGAAGGCTGTTTCATCTGGAGCTGCAGCGATAAGAGTGTTGAAGAAAGTAAATAATGTAGAATCTCCTGGCAAGCTTTCTTCTTGGTATCACATCCCATCAGAGAACAGGTCCTTGTCGTTCTTTATCGGCCCCATCATGTTGACAAGAGCTCTGCTGCTGTTGTGCAATATTGAAGAGAAGGGAGAGGAACAGAGGGAGGAAATCCCCTTAGCATCCTCCGTCCTCCAATACTGTGGCTTTTTTTTCCCCCCTTTATGTCACAATCACGTCCTCCCGAGATGAGAAAAATCTAGTCTTTACAAAGCCTGGGAGATGAAACGATCTGTCCGTCCACCACAGACAGACTTGCAGAGACAAGACATCTCAGGGCCGTTATAACGGTGCCCGAATGTGCGCAGTAGCTGTACACATTGTCCAAATGTGCATTAACATGTGAGGGAGCTGATTAGCAAAGAAAAAGAGAGAAAGTTGAATAAGATTTGAGCGTGGTCTTTGATTTGATTTGGAGGGAAACTGGCAGGAGAGGAAAATGTCACCGGGAAACACAAGAGCTCCGGCGTCTTAAGTACGGGGAAACACGGCACTTACCGCACAGTTTATGTCAGCTGTTCTACCACGGCACATCCTCAAACTTGCAGCGGTCCCCTGAGTCAGAGATGAAAAGGGGAACTGCTCGCACAGTCTGACATCCCTCGTCAAACAGCTCGAGCAAAGAGGAGCAGCAGCTGGATCTCTGGGTGAACCCCCAACCGCTGACAAACCTGGACTGCTTTGTTTTAACGCACAGGCTGGCGCTGTTCCCTGGCAGCAAAAAAGGAGCTTAATGAGAATCAGTCCATACACTGTCTTAACAATTCTCACATCAGGCTTTAAGTGTTATTTTTCTCGAAAAAAATGGGTTGCCAGTGGGATGACTCAACGTGCTGCCAGTGCAGTTGTAGCAGGATTTTTTTATTTATCTTTTTTAAGGTATGAGGGCCAACATCTTGAGAGGTAATTCTTTAAAACAAGCTGATCTGGTAAAAGGAATTCATGGTATAACAGACCATCTTTGCTTTGGAACTAAAAGAATTACATGGTTGTAATACTTGAAGGGTATTGACAAGATAAAAGATAAACTAAAATTAACTGAAAGAAGAAAAATGAATGCAAAATATTCACCATTGTGGTTAAACGGCATTTGCATCGCTTCAGGCAGCATGACAGCATACTGAGGCTGTGTTCTTTCAGCCAATTAGCATCAGCTGCTTCAGTCATGCTTCACCCTCAGTGGCTAATTCATCAGCTGTTTGTCTACCTGGTTACACCTTATCGAATTAAGACGGAAAAACCATTCATTGCTGGACACTTCTCAATAACTCACACTTCAACTCAACACTTTGACAATATTAAAAGAAAAAACAACAGTCTGAACTTAACACAATAAAAGAATACAACTGATGCAGTCACTCCACATTAAATGCCAAATTAAGAAGATTATTATTACTCATTTTAAATACTAAAGGAATTCGCTGCTTTTAGATCCAAGAGGAGACTGGTCCATCGTTTAGGTCCAAAATGGCTGAAAGCAGGCTCACAAACAGGAATGCTAACTTTAGCTGCATGTAAAAACAAACAGCTTCGAACACAGTCAGCAGAGCTTGATAATGAGCTGATCATTTGAATCAGGTGTGTTGGAGCAGGCTGACCTCTAAAACAAGCAGGGCAGAAGTCATTGTTTTGTTGTCCCAGTAGTTTGTTGTTAGAGTTCTTAAATTATGTGACACACGACTATCGAGTGTGATATTTGATGAGGCTGGACTGAATTAAAGGGGACAAATGTACTTGACTGAAGCTACCAGTAATTTTATTATTTAATGATTTTTTTTCTGTCATAATTTTTGATTTGTACAATTGTTTGGATAAAACAGACATTGTGAAGGTGTTACTTTAGACAGTTGTGTCAGTATTTTTCACTATTTTGTTGAATTTTTACAATCTGAACTATCATTAGCTGTAGTCCTACACACATAGTTAAAAGTAATCCATCCATCTATCCATTGTCAACCCCTTATCCAAAGTCGCAGCAGCTTCAGCAGCGATCCCCAGACTTCCCTTTCCCCGGCCACGTCGGCTAACCCTGACTGGGGAATCCCCAGGTGCTCCCAGGCCAGAGAAGAGATATAATCCCTCCACCTGGTCCTGGGTCTACCTCTAGGTCTCCTCCCAGTTGGACGTGCCAGGTGCACCTCCATAGGAAGGCGCCCTGGTGGCATCCTCATTAGATGCCCAAACCACCTCAACTGGCTGCTTTCCACGCAGAGGAGCAGCGGCTCCCGGATGGCTGAGCTTCTCACCCTATCTCTGAGGGAGACCCCAGCCACCCTGCGAAGAAAACCCATTTCGGCCGCTTGTACCCGCGATCTCATTCTTTCGGTCATGACCCATCGCTCATGACCATAGGTGAGGGTAGGGACAAAGATTGACTGGTAGATCGAGAGCTTTGCCTTCCGGCTCAGCTCCCTTTTCGTCACAACCGTGTGCGGTGAAGCACATGCAACACCGCACCCGCTGCTCCGACTCGCCGATCGATCTCACGCTACATCATCCCTCACTTGTGAACAAAACCCCGAGGTACTTGAACTCCTTCACTTGGGGCAAGGACTCATTCCCCACCCGGAGTAGGCAATCCACCGGTCTACTAGTTAAAAGTAGTTTCATACTGAATAGCCCAATGCATAAATGTATTGCAAATGTGCTGAGTTCAATGTGTAAACATTAGGGCTGTCAAAAGATCAATTTTTTTAATCGCGATTAATCGCATTTTGTCCATAGTTAACTCGTGATTTATCGCAAATTAATCGCAATTTTTTTGGCACATTTTTTTCTGTTCTAAATGTACCTTAATGTATTTTTTTCATGTTCTTAATACTTTTAGCAACATAAGAAAGGTCAACTATGCTTGCATTATGAAAATGTTTATTCAACACTTCAAATCATGCAGGAAAATAAATCCAGGGTTGTCTGGTTTTGGCGAGGGGGGGCGACGGGCTCTCTGCATCTGCCGTCTGTTTGGCTAAAACAGACGGCAGATGTTTTGGCAATAAAAAGTACGACTTGAAATTCAAACTTTCTGTTGTGATATATTCAGAGGAAAACTCGGGAGAAGCAGCTGCTAGACGTTTCTCTGTCGACCCCAAGAGAGTGAGAGAAACGGAGCTTCAGCGTCTGTCCGAGGAGGACAGCAGCAGGGCCAGGCTGCCTGCTGCAGGGAGGAAGAAGGCTAGCGAGGAGCCTGAGATAAACATGCAGGGATGAGTTATCAGCAAACGGGCACAACACGAGAGAGTGTCCAGCAAAATGATCAGGGCGATGGCGTAGCTACGTTGTTGCCGCAGACCCCTACGCGGACCCTACGCCGTAGCCTGACGTGCTCCTCCAAAAAATCCTGACTACGCGTCACGTCGACGCGTCGAGACGCAAATAGCAAGGACTGTGATTGGTCGGACAGACCACCTCCGTAAATGTCTTCTCTGTCGCCTGCGCTTCAACATTTGTAATAACAGCATTTGTTGTTCAATATCCATGAGCTCCATCTCCAAAAACGCCCGCTCCATCTCAGTTGCCATGGTTTACTGTCTGACCGGAAGAAAACCAAGGAATCCGATATGAACCCCCCCGAAACCAAACAGACACAGCCACACCGGTGAATTGCAGAAAAACGCATTCCTCGACACAGAACTTCGAATCCTCAATGACAGCATAGGGTCGACGACGTCGCTACGCCGTCGCCGCAACGCCGTCGCCGCGACGCAGAAGCATAAATCAGGCTTTAAGAGGACGTTGCGTTAACGCATTTTTAACACGTTAACTTTGACAGCATTAGTAAACATGAATGTCAGCATGTGTGTGCAAGACTGCGTCTTTATATGCAATTTGGGGAGATCAGTTACATCCAAGGAGGGAGTAACAGAGAGCTCAATATCATCATTTCATTGACTCTGTGTGTGTGTGTGTGTGTGTCTGTGTGTGTGTGTGTGTGAGTTTGTTTCTGTTTGAAATGATGATGATGGCAACCGTCAGGGCAACATTCCATTCTGCTGTAGTCTATTAAAGCTTTAGAGCAACATTTCTTTAGTCTGAATCTTCAACCGCTTTGACCACTGACACTGAGGGGAGCACGTGAGAAAAGCAAAGAAAAGGTTCAAGAGAGAGACTTCTGATACAGACAATGTCTGTTCATTGAAGACATTTCTGTGAGACAGCATTTCTGTGAGACAGCATTTCTGTGAGACAGCTTATTCCAGCTGAAGAAATGAGGTACTCTAGCAGCACCCAACAGACATGTCTCAGCAGAGACTTCGTCAAGAGCTGGAGGACACAAAAGGGAAGAAGAAATGTATATCAACAGGGGCAAAGAAACAACCAGAGAGCTGGAGCGGCTGAGAAAGTACAACAATGATGTTACTCTCAGCAACGCCAAGATAGTTACTCAGGTGAGAGATAACACCAGGCAGAAGAAGAAAAAGGACCTTCATAAAGATTATGAAGAGCTCCAAGTTGCCCATTTAATCAATGAGGAGAAGTATCAAGCTGACCTCCAGGCGCTGAAGCACAAGAACAAATTTCTTCTAGATGAACTGGATCGGATCAGTGTCTCCCACAATGAGATCAGACTCAGTTATGAAACTGATGTCATAAAAGTCAGACAACAGCTTGACACCCTTCAGCTGAAAAAGACCCAAACATCCAGCCATGAGACGTTCACTGCTGAGCTCCAAGAGGAGAAGCAGAAGAACAACCTTCTCTAAGACAAACTGGACAGGATCAGCCATGGGTATGAAACTGAAGTCAACACTGTGAGACAGCGGGCTGATACCCTGCAGGAGCATGAGACAGAAGTCAAGTCTCACTCAGACACAGTGTCGAAAGGCTTGCAGATCATTACCAACTTGAGGGCTGAGCAGGACGACCTCCGTCACAGGATGGCCGAAGAAATCTATAAACTTGGAGAAGGAGGAACGTTATGAGAGGCATCTGGAGGAGCTGAAAACTCAGCTTACCGTTCAGATCTTTCTCAACGTTGAGCTCTCTACAGGGCTTAAGGCCTTGAAAGACACTAAAGTCCCCGAGGAGAAGCCGTGTGACCAACAGGAATCCATCCCTATGGCACCGGCCCCTGAACTTCTGGAGGTGACTCAAATTCTCGAGGAGAAGCCGTGCGAGCAGGACTCCATGGCTACTGCACCGGCCCCTGAACTTTTTGACGTGACTCAAGTCTCTGAGGAGAATCACCCACGCAAACCAAAAAAGTCTTGCTGGAAAAGAGGCCGTCACTTTCAGGGATTGAAGAAACCAAAGAAGTGGAAGAAGTAAGATGGCTTCAACAACTCAAGCTGTCACATTCGCCATCAAACATCAACACCAAAAACATCTCTGCAGCTGACAGCCAGTAGATACCACATGTCATCTGTGCATCTGTGGTTGGGCATGGGGGGCGCATTATATATAGCAGACAGCATTTCTGTTAGACAGCTGAAGAAATGAGGTGCTCTAGCAGCACCCAACAGACATGTCTCAGCAGAGACGTCTTCAAGAGCTAGAGGACACAAAAGAGCAGCTGAAAAAGCATTAAAAAAAACCCTGAAAGAAATGTATATCAACAGGGGCAAAGAAACAACCAGAGAGCTGGAGCGGCTGAGAAAGTACAGCAATGATGTTACTCTCAGCAACGCCAAGATAGTTACTCAGGTGAGAGATAACACCAGGCAGAAGAAGAAAAAGGACCTTCATAAAGATTATGAAGAGCTCCAAGTTGCCCATTTAATCAATGAGGAGAAGTATCAAGCTGACCTCCAGGCGCTGAAGCACAAGAACAAATTTCTTCTAGATGAACTGGATCGGATCAGTGTCTCCCACAATGAGATCAGACTCAGTTATGAAACTGATGTCATAAAAGTCAGACAACAGCTTGACACCCTTCAGCTGAAAAAGACCCAAACATCCAGCCATGAGACGTTCACTGCTGAGCTCCAAGAGGAGAAGCAGAAGAACAACCTTCTCCAAGACAAACTGGACAGGATCAGCCATGGGTATGAAACTGAAGTCATCACTGTGAGACAGCGGGCTGATATCCTGTAGCAGGAGCATGAGACAGAAGTCAAGTCTCACTCAGACACAGTGTTTGCAGATCATTACCCACTTGAGGGCTGAGCAGGACGACCTCCGTCACAGGATGGCCGAAGAAATCTATAAACTTGGAGAAGGAGGAACGTTATGAGAGGCATCTGGAGGAGCTGAAAACTCAGCTTACCGTTCAGATCTTTCTCAACGTTGAGCTCTCTACAGGGCTTAAGGCCTTGAAAGACACTAAAGTCCCCGAGGAGAAGCCGTGTGACCAACAGGAATCCATCCCTATGGCACCGGCCCCTGAACTTCTGGAGGTGACTCAAATTCTCGAGGAGAAGCCGTGCGAGCAGGACTCCATGGCTACTGCACCGGCCCCTGAACTTTTTGACGTGACTCAAGTCTCTGAGGAGAATCACCCACGCAAACCAAAAAAGTCTTGCTGGAAAAGAGGCCGTCACTTTCAGGGATTGAAGAAACCAAAGAAGTGGAAGAAGTAAGATGGCTTCAACAACTCAAGCTGTCACATTCGCCATCAAACATCAACACCAAAAACATCTCTGCAGCTGACAGCCAGTAGATACCACATGTCATCTGTGCATCTGTGGTTGGGCATGGGGGGCGCATTATATATAGCAGACAGCATTTCTGTTAGACAGCTGAAGAAATGAGGTGCTCTAGCAGCACCCAACAGACATGTCTCAGCAGAGACGTCTTCAAGAGCTAGAGGACACAAAAGAGCAGCTGAAAAAGCATTAAAAAAAACCCTGAAAGAAATGTATATCAACAGGGGCAAAGAAACAACCAGAGAGCTGGAGCGGCTGAGAAAGTACAGCAATGATGTTACTCTCAGCAATGCCAAGATAGTTACTCAGGTGAGAGATAACACCAGGCAGAAGAAGAAAAAGGACCTTCATAAAGATTATGAAGAGCTCCAAGTTGCCCATTTAATCAATGAGGAGAAGTATCAAGCTGACCTCCAGGCGCTGAAGCACAAGAACAAATTTCTTCTAGATGAACTGGATCGGATCAGTGTCTCCCACAATGAGATCAGACTCAGTTATGAAACTGATGTCATAAAAGTCAGACAACAGCTTGACACCCTTCAGCTGAAAAAGACCCAAACATCCAGCCATGAGACGTTCACTGCTGAGCTCCAAGAGGAGAAGCAGAAGAACAACCTTCTCTAAGACAAACTGGACAGGATCAGCCATGAGTATGAAACTGAAGTCAACACTGTGAGACAGCGGGCTGATATCCTGTAGCAGGAGCATGAGACAGAAGTCAAGTCTCACTCAGACACAGTGTTTGCAGATCATTACTAACTTGAGAGCTGAGCAGGACGACCTCCGTCACAGGATGGCCGAGGAAATCTATAAACTGCAGCAAAACAACGTGGAGAAGGAGGAACGTTATGAGAGACTCCTGGAGGAGCTGAAAACTCAGCTTACCGTTTAACAACAAGAACATCTCTACTGCTGACAGCCAGTAGATACCACATGTCATCTGTGGTCAGGCATGGGGGGGGGGCACTATATCGCCATTACCTCTAAACAGCAGCACACTCTTGCAGACATAGCAAGAGGAGCTAATCAGAAATGCTCCCCGTACTGAAATAAAAAAATACAAAATGGATAAATATAAAATTTTAATTCCTTGTCAAATGGCTTTGTTTTGTAGTATGTAGTAGTTGTACAGTAATTAATTTTAAATGTATGACGTGTTTTTCTTGAGGTGGGAACACACGGGTAAAACTTGAATTAACAATTTCTTACTATCTAATAAACATTTACTATCATCAGTCACATTTATGTGTGTATGACCTCAAGGTCGGCGAGATGTGTACCAAAAATACATTGACTTTCAGTACATACAATGTACTCTGAAGATCGTAGTGGATAAATGAATGAACATTGACTTCATTATTCTTAGCCAAAGTTCTGGATGTCTCCCAGCCTGTCAGAGCATCTTTGTGTTTGATGCCCTTCATCGTCAGCGTGGCTCCGGTGTCACAGACAATCAGCACCCAGCCTCAGACAGGCGCAAGGGGCGGATTCATGGGGTGGCACTGTCTGCCACATTTGTTGCTCCTGTCACCAGCTGCAGGGGACGCCTCATAAATGGAGTGGGCTGCGGGCGTCAGAGGACGTCCGTCTCGTCACACAGAAACGTTCAGGTTTGTGTGTGCTCACACACACCCTGACCTCCACCTCCACCTTCCTTCACCATCCGTCTGCTCATTGTTTCTGTATGACATTGAAAGAGGGTTAGAGCTGCACAGAATACAATGCAGTGATTTGCAAAGTGACAGTTGCTGAAAGGAAGCTAAATGAATTATGTTTGTTATGGAGAGTGCACCTTAATCAACATTAGACTCGACACAGAACAACGGACAATAATGGTCCCGAGAGGATAAGTCACTGTGACTTTTATGATCCTCTGACCTTTCCTCTGGCATACACAGCAGATCAAAGGTTTCACTTCACATTCTACACGATGGAGTGGCACAATATTTCTTACATTCATGATTCCCAGGTGATGTGGCCTATTGACTTTTGGGATCCCCTGAGGTTGACAGTTGTGATTCTGAGCATCATCAGGTCAGAAATTTCAGTATCTAACCTTTTTCTTCATGACCAAATATATGACCTGTATTTGATCGCTTGGTTCAGTTGTGTTCACAGGGCAATTTTCAATCATTGTCCAAAAGTTGTAAACAGATGCCATAGAGAAAGCGAGCTGTTCTCTCATTTGTCAGAAACATGACCGGGAGGAATTACCACAAAATGCCTCCTCCTCTTCCTTTGTTTTCTACTTAATTGTGGAGCACCAGCAGCATGTATTAGTATTTGTTCTCATTGTGTTCATGTGGTTCATACACCAGTGTTAATTAAATTGTACCCAGTTGCTGAGAGCATCCAGACTGCGACTAGAAAACAGTGTCCTGATGCATGTTATTGGGAGATGGCTGCATACCAGCACAAACTTGCTCATCAGATGGTAATGTGCACTTGATTACATTATGTTTTAATCATCAGGCAAGTTGTTTTAACCAGTTGTTTCACATCTGTTTGTATTCTGACCGCGGACAAACCGCTCCAGAGTTAACCCTAACCCTGACCCTAACAAGGCGAAGCTTGGGGTGAAACGCTCTAGGTTTTGAAAAAGCTGGTCCGAACAAGCTTATAAGTGAGGAGATGAGCCACTTGAAGCATTCAAATAGAAAAATGTGCTCATATGCAGTAGATGAACAACTTTATAAAGGTTTTAATCAGATTTTACTGTTGATTTCACAAGAGCAGTCTTTATGTCCTTAAACCATTAAAAGTTATTTCTCTCTCCTCATTCATTTAGATAGGAACTGTCCTTGTTAGCCAAAACTGACAACTGCCTGGTAGCGTTGCCAAGATGGCTGCTGAGCTGCGAGACTTGCCTAAAAGGGCTCAAATCACAGCAAGGCATTAGTCTTATTATTTAATTCCTTCTTGAGATTGGATGTCATGCAGACTAACCCTGAGCTTCCTGCGCTTTCAAGATGAAATATCTGAAGTGGAAAATATAAAGTTATTCTCGTGTGCACAAACAGAAGATTTTCCATCTTCCTGCTCAATGTCCTTTTCCTTCCTAAGTCAATGGTGAATCTCAAAAGGCTGGATTAATGAAAAAAGGCCTGTGAAGCAGCTTGTTTCCATCAGGGTAATTGATACCTGCCGTTAACCAGACGGTTTGCTGCTGTTGCATTTAAGAGTCATAAAGTGGTCTTTTACAGCAAACCAATAAGCCCTGCACACATTTAGGCAATCAGGGCTGAGCACTAAGCATGACTTGAATTGCTGGGGTAATAATAACCTGATAAAGTCCGGCTTCTCCAGCAGTAAAGCCACTTCCTGATTAATTAACCCTGGCCTGCGTGCTTTTCTATCTATGGCAGGGACATGAGAGAGCGCTCCGTGGCTCCCCTCTAAAGCCTGGGGCCACCGGCTTTATGAGGGCTGTAAATCAAAGTGGCACAGATGTGTAATTTTTTCACCAAGTTTTGTTTTTTATTGGAGGATCGTGTGGATGAATTGTCCTGGTTGTGTACCTGCTGCGCCTTTTGGTGCGATTACAATGAATAAAATATAAACTTCTCCTCGCTGTCTATCACTAACGGTGGCGATGATATAACTCCCCTTGTTATCAAGATTGGCATCCCAGCTGCTGTGTGAAATCATAATTAGTGATATATATTACCTCAGATGTAATTATCCCATTACATATCAGCCATCTAATCAAATCATAATGATGTTTATATCATCCAGGGTGTGCGGTTCACCCATCGACTGTGAAAATGAACTCTCCTGAGAGCCAGAAGGGCACGAAAACACAGAATAATATTCAAAAATGAACATTTTCTGCTCCCTTTATTGTCAAACTTGTTAGCAGGATCATAAACGTCTTGTTTTTAACCTGAGGGATGGTCATGGGAAAACAAACTTGTATAATCCACCGGTGTTGATGTGATTGGAGTGTTACCTGTGGTATTAGAATTCATATTGTCCACCCGACAAGAAACTTTTATTCTGATTAATATTGTATTTTTTTTTTACTTTTGTTTTTTGTGTTCCCACAAGCTGCAAGCTGTGTCACTCTCTCATTGTCCACTCTCTATAGCTTTCTCTTCCTCCTTCTCTTTCCTCCTCCTCTCTTTTCATTCAGGCTCCCTTCTGATGGACCAGGGGCCCCTTGGGACCATCTACCTCTCCTGGCTCCTGCTGTCTCAAGTATTGACGGATCTGGATCGTCACACCCTGGGCTCCACTGGATCACTGCTCTCCTTACATCTGTATTTCTGTCAAATTTGATGCCTCTTCACTCTGATGTCTCTGTTTTACTGCTAATTATCTGGTGTGGCCTGCCCTCTTCCAGGTCACCACGGTTGAGCGGAGTTCATGTGGTTCAGGCTCCACTTGGCTATGCCTCAGCCTGCTCAGTCATCCTCTGTTCAGTCAGTTCTGTCCATGCAACTATTGCTTGTCTGTACTTCCTGGTAGAGGGATCCCTGCTCTGTGGCTCTTCCTGAGGTTTCTTTTCCATTAAAAGTTTTTATTTTTCCTCAATGTGGCAAATTTTCCTCACTTAAATCGAGGGTCTAAGGAAAGAGGATGTCGTTCACTGTAGATTGTAAAGCCCACTGAGACAATGTGATTATGAGTTTGGGCTACATAAATAAAACTGATTAGACTTGAACATGTGGACCTGTGATGTTGCTGATCTCCCTGATACAGATCCTGGGTCCAAAGGTCAAACGGAGGCCATGATCAGTGATCCCAGG
The DNA here is from genome assembly GCA_963678695.2 of Diplodus puntazzo. Taxonomy (NCBI): domain Eukaryota; kingdom Metazoa; phylum Chordata; class Actinopteri; order Spariformes; family Sparidae; genus Diplodus; species Diplodus puntazzo. The sequence continues at coordinate 23,995,877 of OZ023169.1, forward strand.
CTGAACCTCCCCAGAGAGGAGAGAAGTGAGAAGATACAATTGGCTCATCATAAAGCCGCCAAGAGAGTCAGTTGTCCATAATCACGCATTCACTGCCACAAATACACACTCGCCATTAATAAATCCCACACTCTGCAGGAAATACAGCAACCAGGGACCAGCTTTTCTTTTTCACTTGAGACGGTGGCAACGTTGTTTCTCTGATTGTGTCTTTCAGCAGCAGGCTCTCTTTGAATGATAAGAAGCGTGTACTTGCCATTGGCATTGTTTTTTGTCTTGCCTCCTACGTCCTGCTCCTCCAAATCTGTTTATTCGGTTAATAAACATCATGTTCAGCTCCATCTGCTGCGAGAAAGGCCGTCTTTTGAGAAATCTCGATGCAGAAATGTTGGATTCTAGTGAAGTCACGTTAATAAAAAAAGAGCTCGATAAAATGATCTCGGTAGTTTTCACTTGTTTTGCAGGTACTGATATGCAGTGACGTCCTATTTAGCTGCATGGGGATAAATCCTTTGGAGAAGGTTGATTTGCAATGTAAACAATTGAATGAATCCACACAATTATGACTGACGTTCATGCATTTTGAAGAAAACACCATTTTAACGCTCATCACTGAACAAATTAACATGCTTAGATGGATTTTTTTTGCTCTACAGGAAGCTCAGTCAGGCTTTGCTCCTTGTGGTGTAAATCCATGTTACACAAACAGTGCATAACAGCAAACAGAGCCATGAAGAAATCTGCCACTTCAATATGCAATCTATAAAAGTCTTTGTTTTCAGAAAATCAACAGAATTTGGCAATAGACGAAAATACCCTGGGTATTAGTGAGTGCTGTATTTCTGGAGGAACGGAAATGAGCTGAGGTGTTGGAATTTGATTAATATTCCCAGCCACTAATGACTCGGGACCGGAGAGCTATTGGCTGATAACGGCCAGATCACCCTGTGAGATGCATGTGATCTGGATATGTGAAGAAACGTTCAGTCATTATGATGAGTGGCGAGCGGTGTCTTCCCTTTTTACAACGTCAAAAAAATCAAAGCAGTGGAAGAATTCAAGAAGTAGGAACAACCCTCATTCGCTCTCTTGCCTAGAGGTCGATGAGAAGTTTCATAACACTAAATGTGAAGCTAGACTGGGAGCCAGGGGAAACCGCTAGCCTGGCTCGCTCTCCAGGTTAAAGGAGGTTTTCAGGCTCATGATTTTATTTTAGGTAACTACTGGACAAGGGTTACATGCCTCGGTGTTCAAAAACACATCAGTTTTCTCCTAAAACTCTAAAACGCTGTGTTTTTCGCTCCTGTCTGTTTAAGGTTAAGTATGAAAGCAGGTTTTTCCAGCTGATATTTACATTTCCTGTTCGGCAGCAACCTCTTGTGGCTGTAGTTATTACTACAGCTGCAAAGGAGGAAGCGAAGCAAGTGACGAAAACTCAGATGAGGAAGGAGGCTGTGGACGGAGGGTTGGGTTAAATAAACACAACACTTAGATTCAGGAGACCGCTGTTCATGTCCAGCGTGAAACCAGAAGTCAACGGAGAGCTATCTTACTAATGTAGTTTCATCACAAACATAACATAAGCTACTTACCTAACATAGTTACATACATACATAACTACAATGTTTTCCTCAACCCAAGCAAGTAGTTTAATTGCCTAAACCTAACCAAACTGCGAGACTATGATAAGGTCCAGTACGCCTGTCACTGGTATGCTGTAATGTTGTTTCTGGAATGGTGATATAAGAGGTTTTGGGAGTTGCTGGCCGTGGACCTATCCAGTGTATTTGATATGAGGATGTGTTGTATTAAACAAATCTGTCAAATCAAACAAAATCTGCAGTGTAAGCTGTGGTTTCACAGGGACTATTTCTTGGCCGGGAGCAGTGACTTTGTAAGGTTTTGCGTCACAGACAAACCAAACAAGGTATAACGTATTATCAGTGAGTATGAGAGGTGCTGGTGGGCAGATTATGTTACTGAACCTTTGGACAGAGCCAGGCTATCTGTTTCTCCCCTGCTTCCAGGTTTTATGCTAAGCTAAGCTAGACAGCTGGCGGAAGCCTCATGTTTACCAGCTGTATGAGAGCGCTATCAATTCCTCTTAACTAAGCCCCCATTTACAATTAATCACGTCATGTCTCTTGGGCCGACTGGATGGGTATCTGATCTCAAAAAAGTATAAATGTGTGTGTTAATGAATCCAAGAAGCGCTCAAGATGGACTGAAATTCGATTCAAACCTTGAGAGGTGGATCATCTAATCATCTGCAGGCTGTAGCTTCACATTTAGTGGACAGACACGAGAGTGGTATCGATCTCTTCATCTAAATCTTTGCCAGTAAGCAGAAAAGGGTGTTTTCTCAAAAAGCCACAGCGCTCTTTCAGCCAGATCAGTGTCGATTAAAAGAAAAAAAGGCTCGATTTAAGCTCACTTTTGAAAGAGAACAATGGGACACAGTTTCCTGACCTGGCCCAGATATCAGCTCAACTTTTTTTAGATCTACACATTTCATTAAAATAGTGCCTGCCATTTATTTCTGGAACCTATTAAAAAACAACTTTATCAGTCGCTTTATTGACCTGATTTAAAAAGTGGGCTCCAGTCTGTCAGTCTGCGTCCGCCTTGACTTTAAGTTAGTTGGAAAAGGAACATATCGGTTATTCTGAACATGCCCTCAGGCTGTGAAATCACAAGTCTGACTTGATTTATCATGTTTCATTATGCAGCTTTGAGCTCATGCTGTTATCCATCTTGGTAAGTTACACGGGGGATGATTGATTATCATGCTCGTGGACCTTGTGTAAGGACTTTCCAGTAAAAAGCATTTCAGAGATTGTGAAGAATCACATGGCTGGGAACATACGCATCATATCGGGTACATACAGTGGTAATAATAACGGGGCGGTGCTTTCAAGTCAACTGCTCAGACAGTTGCTGATAAAGCTCCAGTGTGCTTCCTGTAACCAGCAACGATTTAAGATAAGGTTCAATTTAGTGTTGGAAATTCAAACAAGATAAACAGTGCTCTAATCCCAAGTGTAGGACTGGGTTTACCTCATTTATTGTGATGCATTATAAGTGATGCTTATACAACAGACCGAGTCAATATCTGTGGATGCTGTAATGGCCTGCTAAAATCTGAGTAATCAGTCGTGTTCATTCAGCTCGAAGCGATTTACAGCCACTGTCACCTCCCCAGCTGCCCTACATACTGTAGCATAACAGCTGCTGCACATCTGCAGTCCGCTGATGAAAGGTGCGAGAGGTTCGGACAGCCTCTGATCCCAGCCTTGTTGCGATTCTTCACCTGGTTTTACCTTTGAGATGCGCTCGTATGACTCAAGATGCAGAAATAAACACATTCATACTTCACGGTCTGGTGAATGGCAGATTGAGCATCGGTCGCATCCTCTGCATCTGTAGGTTTGCTTCCATCCAGCAGTTTTTATGCACAACTTTCTCTAAAACATCGCAAAAAAAAAGTTTCACGCCAAATGTGACAAAGTGCAGTGAAAGTAATGCCAGACAAATGAATCATGGCGTACATGAAGAGCGTGAGTTAGATGTGCACTGAGGCTTCCACTGTCAGCAGACTAAACATCAGGTCTGTGAAGAGCGGTGAGGCAAGCCAGTCGCCGGATTGAATGGATGTGTCCTCGTCTTGCAACTTTCCGTTTGTTGAGGTTGAATTTTCTGTTTCTCTTTTGTGACAACTGTGCTTGTCTTCTGTTCAGGTTTAGGCACAATAACCACCTGGTTAGGGTTAGGAGAGCATCATGGTTTGGCTTAAAATGCCTGTTTTGGTGGCCACGCTCAGGGATGGAGAAGGTCCGACTTCCTGTGAAAAGTAGCTGGTTTTGGTCACCACAGAAACACCCTGGAAATGTGTCCGGATGTCACTAAAAATATCCAGTGGTGCGACTCAAACCCTGAGAGGCACACTAGAGGCACACTAACTAGAAACACAGAGTAAACCCCACCCAGCCTCCAAAAACACCGTCATCATCCATCGCGATGCTTCAGTGCAGACCTTGTCATATGCATTTTGATAGAGAAAGACCAGCAGCATCTGACAAGAATGCCTTTAAGATGCTTCGGATGACTGGCAAAATTGTCGAGGAGCTCTCCCCATCATACCTGTCCGACCTCACTGAGCCGTGTGTCCCACCTCATACATTACGCTCTGTGCGAGGCTCCTGTCAGTCCACAGAGTTAACAGAAAACAGCAGGCTGCAGAGCCTTTTCAAAGCATGCCCACTTCCCCTGTAATAACCTCCCTGCTGACATCAGACAGTCTGACCACACTGAGGCCTTTCACTCCAAACTTAAAACTAGTTTCTGCGCCTTGATCTTCACTTGGTGCTTATTCTTAGATTTGATTTGTTATCAATTATCCTTTTGATGGGTGGGTCTTAGAGTCTCAATGAATTTAAAAACCCTTCTCTTCTCTTCTCTTCTCTTCTCTTCTCTTCTCTTCTCTTCTCTTCTCTTCTCTTCTCTTCTCTTCTCTTCTCAATTCTACTCAGTACAAAGGGGATTTATTGGCCTGAAAATTTGAGCAACAATATTGCTAAAGCATCTGTCCAAACACTCGGACATTAACAATAACTTAACATAAACACCAACACAACACCAAGATTGATTTACATTAATTTACATTAATATTAATTATATATACAGTATATCCTGTGTGTGTGTGTGTGTGTGTGTGTGTGTGTGTGTGTGTGTGTGTGTGTCGGTCACTCACTGTACCTCAGGTTGTGGCATGTTGACATATATCGGGCAGCAAGATGTGCCCTGTCTCCTTCTCACAGGAGTATTTTTCATTTTGAGCGGTCATTCAGCTCTTTGAAATCTGAGATTATAGAGTTGAATTCGTCAAAATGAATGTTTCCTGTTTCGTTGAATTTTTTACATTGTCAGATGTAAAAAAAATCCTCTCCGTCTATGTTTTCTACCTCGTCTCTTCGCCCTCTCTCCTGTAACATCAGCTGTCTGAGAGCCACAGACTCTCCTGGCTCATCCAGATGCTTGGATCTGGATCACGGTCTCTGAGGAGATTCAGCCTCTCCTCTTCCCTCTCCCCCTGGCTTAGGTTTCACTTTGCAACACCTGAAGAGGTCAGAGTCCTCCCTGACCCACACTCGTCACATATATTTACTTGTATCAGAGATGTTGTCATGTCATTTTATACACTCATTCTGTTGGGCTGAGGACAGATGGTGTTGTATGTTGAACAGATTGTAAAGTTCTGTGAGGCAAACTGTGGTCGGTGATTTTGGTCTGTAAAAGTAAAAAACTGACTCGACACATGGCTCGTTTACAAATGTGCCTGCATTTAGACAGTCACTCAGATTATTGGGTATTATCCTGTGTCGCTGAGAATTTAGCCTTCAGAGCCTCTTCGTAATGTGCCGTGTCATGATCAAAAGCGCAAGAAGAAAAGAAGCTTAACACTTCACCTTTGGTGTTCTGTGTACGCGTTACATTTGACAAACAGTGACGCAAATGCAATACACCAGGAGGCAGGCAGGTAAATGAATAAATGAGGAGATTTAATGACGGAGCTTAAGTCCAAGAAAACCAAAATATAGGTATGAAAGGAAGCAGACAAAAGGCTGGCAGGTAAAGGAAACACAAAGAGAGGAAACAGGCAAGTCCAAGAATACAGAAACTTAAAAAGGGTACAAACCGAAGAAGCACAGAACATGTGGAACAATAAGAACACAGGGAACACAGGACTGATACAGGGACACAGAACAGGAACTCAGGAGATGCATGACAACAGATGAACTGACAAAGACTAAGACAGAAAAAGAGGTTTAAATAGGCAGGACTGCTTAGCAAACGGGAAAAGGACAAAAGCAAGGAAAAGCAAAAATGACACATGAGGAGCATGAGGAACTTCAAAATAAAACAGGTAATAACTGAAAAAAGACTCAAAACACAACACTTTCACAAGGCTTTTGGTACAAAAAGTTGCCCAAACGATCAAAAGATCACTCTGCATCCTACATACGCATCTTTATTCTCACTCCTCAACATCTCAGTTAGCTCTAATAACTTGGCAATGGGGATTATGACAAAGACAGACGTTAATTATCATGATGATAGTCGTAACGATAATGGTGATCAGGACAATGACTGTCATTATCGTTGTGATTTTCATTACCATCCATCAAAGTGCATTTGTGCGAAAGACTATATAGACGATTATGATGATAATGATGATGATTACACTATTATTTACTTCACCTACAGCTCTCTGACTCATGTGTCTTCGCGTGTACGCTCAGATCTCAGGCCCATAAACCAACAACCCAACCATGCACAGTAACACAGCAGGGCAGTCAACATATCGTACATCTGTTGGGGTGTTTTAGACAGTAGAAAGTCACGTACATGGCTAACAGGCCAATGAAAGAAAGACAATGTTAATCAGAACTGCTCAGCTTTGAGTTCTTCTCTTCAGCGCCACTATCGGTGCTGTCGTCCCTGAGCAGAACTCTGCAGAGACACTGCTGGTGGAACAGAGATCTGACCTCAAGTGCCAATCAGACCAAAGCCTCTCACTGGCTTCATGGATTATCTATCACGTCCATGTCTGGCCACCTTCGGGAGGAAGACAAAAGAAGAGAATCAGACTCAGCAGAGGTAAGATCAGAGGTATGGAGGAGAATCCTTTGGAAGGCACCAGCGGGAGCAGCTGTCACTCACAGGTGAAGGAATAATTACCTCCTGTTGGCGGAGGACATCTGGAGAAGAGAGTGATGCAAGAGGGCAACATCTACTTATCTCAAAATAAAGCACATGACTTCAAACAAGACTGGTAGAATAGTTTTAAATCACAGTCCACCTACAAACTTTTCCAGAACTTTCAACTGTGTAATGGTTTTCTTCCTCGAAAACTTGAAAGTCTGATCAGTATTACAAAGTACTCCAAGTGAATCGCCAGGATTACCACATTTGCTCACAGATTTTGCTTCTTATAATCCCTAGTTAACTTAGACTTACACATGTGTTTTTAGTGTACTCTTTTCTATTGTTGTGCTGATTTGATGTTCATTTTCTGTACAGTGTCTCTGAGTACTTAGAAAAGCACTTCTAAATAAAATGTATTATTATTATTATTATTTATTTTGAACATAACTAAATACCTTCAGAAGTGCCAGAATGTAACTGAACAGAGGGCTGGAGAGTCAAGAACAGGGGAGGCTAACGTAGGTTAGCATATTAGCTGTGTCTGTACTCGCCTGCCCTACAAGCGCAGTGGATCATCTCTGTGATAACCGAGATAAATTCTTCTGCTTGTATGGAATGTAAGACCATGTATGGTGGCATGGAGCTCTGATAAACGCTGGTATGTGGACGTTGAGTTAAAGGTCCTGTGTTTAGAATTCAGGGGATCTTTTGGCAGAAATGGAATAATGTTCATCAGATTTTAACTGAAACCAAGAATCGGTATCCCCGATATCCCCAGATGGAGCGGGTCATCTTCCATGGAGCCAGCCATCTTGACACTCCCTGTGGGTTCTCACAGTCGCTCTATGGAGTTTTTTTTTTAAATTTTAATTAGTTGCTCCCCGTATTGTTTATCCTGTGTGAGGGCAGTGACACATCAAGATACTGTACGCTCCAGCAAAGACTTAGAAGAGGATGACTGATGCCCACTAAAAAAGGATGTACACTCAGGACGCAGGATTTTAAACCGCTTTAACAAACTGTCTTTGTAAATGTTTTATGAGGTGGGAAATGCATTCAACACATTTGCTGGACCTCAAGGATTCACACAATGTGTTTGGGTGAGTCACACTGAATGTAAAAAATAAAAAAATGTTCTTTGTTCCGCAGGGCACCTGTAAGATATTCTGCCTACTGTTGTTCTTACTGTTCTCAGTGCCTTTAATCTCTGATAAGACTCTTGCTGCACCTTATTTTGGGTATATTCTTTCTAAAGGTTGAAACCATGTAACACCAAGTCTGCGAAGCTTAGCAGCTTTGTCTCAGGTGGCGGAATGCCAGCGGATTATGAAGTACTGTGTGATTTTGAACTCTTCTGCCACTGAGGGAGGAAAATTGTGGCCATTTGCGTCTCTATTAAAACCAAAAGCCAAAGCACAAGTTCATTCTCTTCCTTGACATCAGTAGTCAGTCACTTACGGATTCAAAACACATTCTACATTCCACATTTGATTCTTCTGTAAGATTGTCGAGAGTTCTGTTTTGCTTTGTCTGTTTGAGGCTTATTGGACTTTTAAGTGCTCAATACAATCAATAATGCGTTCTGATGCATCCTTGTAGGACATTCTGTTGGTAGGTGGTGCTTTTATCTTTTTGTGCTGAGCCACTGAGTAGTTATCACTCATAGTAACCGTTGTCATAGTATTTATTTCCAGCATGCTGCTGCTGTTGCTTTGCCCAGTGACGCCCATGGAAAAGTTTGTTGCTATGAAAATGTGTTCGTCCTGCCCGACAAACAAAATAACATCACTTAAGGTTTATGGGTTGCTCATTTTATGATTTGACACTTGTTTTAGATTGTCTCCTCAACCATAAGCCATTTTAGGACTGTCTTCGTTAAGGCTTTAGGTAGACCGATTATGCTTTTTCGTATTTCCCCCTTTCCTTGACTGTCTTGTGTACATTCTTGAATGTTACAAAGGTCCACACTAACAGAACCTCCTCTCTCCCACAGAAAACACTGCTCCTGAAACGCCTCGTCACCAGTCCCACCTTTGAATTTGTGACCGTGTGACATCACACCACGCACACATTTGCATAATTTATGCCTGGTGACTAGTTTGGCACACACAAATTTACTTGGCACGGCTTGCTTTCTTGTTGTTGTTAGAATCGCTGGGTCAGGCGTGTGTGAGCAGACCAATCAGAGCAGACTGTGTATTCATCCAAAAATAAACACCTGAAAATAAGCGTAGCATGTCTCCTTTAAACACCTTCCTGGATCATGAACACAAGATGCCGTTTATTTACATTCAAATGTGGACAGCACTGACCACTGTAGCTCTGTGAGAAAAAATACACCCTCAGAGAAAAATACTGCCTTATCACAGGATAAACAGCTCTCTGTTTATTGCTGTTTGCTCTGGCCTTGGAGGCAGTGGATCATCAGGCGTTCCGGGAAAGAAAACGTGCAGAGCACCATAACAGAGCTGCTATGGCGTCACGCTTTTAATAGGCTTTTTACGAGCGTGACTTCTCCTGCTCTGTACTGTGCAATCAACATCACACACGACGATGAATTACCAGTTTTATTCGATTTGGGCCACACCAGATTTCAAACACAAAATCCTGTTGTATTTATTTCTAAGGGAATAAATGAATGCCGTGAATCCCTCACCACATATTATTCTTTGGGCCTACTTTCTTTTCCCCTCCCTGCATCTAAAATTGCAAACTGATGACTTGTGCCGCCACTTGTCTCGGTGTAATAAGGAAGGAAAAAAGGTTTGTTGCAGGTGGAAACACATTTGCTACAAGCGTACCTACCAACCCCGGAGGCAAGATGGAACAAGGCCTAATGGTTCTGGTGCGGTTTTCATGACACAGAGCCACAGAGCCCATTAACTGAGTGGTGAGCCCTGGTGGGAGTCTCATAGCCCCACACACACATCATGATTCTAAAGAAGAGGCTGCAAAAAAAAAGAAAAATAAAAAAAAGCTAATGGGCTTTGTGTTTGTATGATTTAGTGATTTGGGAACACATAGAATTTCCTGCACGCTATCCTCTTTGGGATGCAGAAAAAGAACAACACTGGATCCAGTCGCGTTACTTAGAAACCTCTTTATTTAATGAAAGTATCTTTTTCTGTCAGGGTCAAGTAGGAAATAGACTTTACAAATACTTTACATGTCAGTTATTTGAGAATCATAAAACCACCATGAACACAAAAGGGGATGACTGTCACCGTGAAAATGAGCACTGTGATATTTTTTGAAGGTGAAGGTGAATAATTTATTGGTAGAGATTCAAACAGACACTCGCTCTCATGACAGTTATTTATTTATACAGCCGCAAAGGCAGAAGAAGGAAGATCTTTCACTGTTTAAACTCCTGAACGAAACAAAAAAAAACCAAACAAACTCAGTGCTGTGGGTTTATAAAGGACATCAACAGTAAATGTTAGAAACCGTGGTACAACATACATGCTCCATTAGAGTCAAACGAGGCAACTTTACACAAAGGTGGTGAAAAACACAGTGAAAATGGAAGCGTTTGATCTACAATATGCAAATCCTGCAATGTTAGTAAAGTGCACATTTACCAACCAGGCTGGTTCGAACCAAAGGGATGAGATGCTGGTGAGTCCTGCTCTCTCTGCCACTAACTCTGAGTTCACAGCTTCCTTTGGACAGACAGGAACAACTTGACTTTTTTTTTTAAGGGACGTTTTTATCCTCTTGAGGCATCTCGCCTCATGCAGATTTAAAGAGTCTGTTAAGCCAAAACATGTTTTCTAACTTACCTCCTAGTGGTATCTAACATGCAGATATTTTTGTCTCTGAGATTTCTGCTGCGCTCCAATACCACACAGGTGAACTGAATTTGTTTTCGTCATTAAAAAAAGAAGGTGTTCTGAAAAATTCAAGAGTCACATATCTCTCCAGGATCAATGTCCTTGTTACGCTGCGAAAGGTTTGTTTCTGGAGCAACTTTCAGCTTATTAATGAGTTCATAGAAAAATAGTTGACAGACATAGTTGTTCATTGGATCACTGATCAACAGGGACAATTATTCTGGAGAAAGGTGTTAAACCTGAATCTATTAAACATGCATCACAAAACTGTATGAAGACCCTCAGAGTTCATATGGTAAGAAATGATACTGGCCTGTAAACCCTCCCACAGAGGACCCAGTCAAAAAATAATGATTGTTTGCATCAATACCACTTAACACCATCTGACAGGATGCTGCGTTGGCCAAACAACCGTGTGCGAGCTAACATCCCTGTTGGATTCTATGAATCGCGAATGCTGCATTTGTTTACTTCACAATACATGGAAAAAGATATCACAGTGATAACCTTCTGTCACTCAAATGAAACTTTATGAATTGTGTTTCAATCTCCGACTAGTACTTACACCAACACACCGTCACAGATGCAGCCATAACTGAAACACAGGGCTGTTTTTGGTCGCCTCTTAGAAATGCTGTTTATATACAAATAATTTGGAACAGAAAATATGTTTTGGAGGAAACACATCTTCACTTTTTATTTATTTTCAATAATGCAGAAATGGTTCATTGCTGTAATCATATGGCACTTTTGTCCAAAGAGCATCTCTCATCTCATCTCATCTCATCTCTCATCTACCCAGTCACACTTTCATTTTAATGGTGGAACTGAAGCTGCCTAGGTTGTTGAAATGCTGTTTAGAATACATCCGGCAAGTCACAGTTACAAAAATCTATTTTTAATTTGTTTTCTGCCAAAGTACCCAATCTTACAGAGCAATATCAGCTCAGTGGCAAATGCATTATTAGAAAATGTTATGGTTATGTTTGGGCACAGGCAGCACTTTGTCAAGACTGGAATGTGATTGCAGTTTTGTCCAAAGTAGCTTCAAACAAGAAACCGAAGATATTCATGAACATTTAAACAAAATCACAATCTTTTCCAAAACCTCAACTAAAGCGTTCTTGTGGCGTAGATAAATGCAGTGCTTGATTCACACATTGCCTCTGAAAATCATCTAGCTAGCGATTACAGTCGAAGTTCGTCAGCGCATCATAATTGGGAAACTAATGTAGGAGGCACGGTTGAGCAGTCAACTTGTGTCAAATGAATTTGTAAATGCTATAATTTCCCATGTGCCGTACTAAGTAGACAAAAATAGTGACAACATGTTGGCCTCATTAATGAATCACCATCCATTCACTTAATTTAGTTTTAAGAATAATAATAAACATCTATTTTCTACAATATGAACCCCCTGGGCCCTCCACACCACTGTAAAATCCCCCACAAACTATCTGCATAGCAAGATAACACTAAAGGTAAGGGTTTTTTTACTTTCTTTTTCTTTTTTTTTAATTCTGTGAACTTACCCCTACGAGGCATCAGGGCTTCAAAAGCTTTAAGCTCCAGTGTACACAAGCAGAGGTCTGGTGAGCGTGCGTGTCCTTCTGAACTACACAATATCGACAGTACTGTAGAAGTGAGTCGCCAAAGGACAGGTGAACAAACACTTATGAAACACATGGTAATAAACTTGGAGTTGAGTTAGAATCGGTTCACACTGTTAATGCACCGAGGGGCTGGTTTTCACAAAGACTGAGAAACTGACCTTACCATTATGCTATCAAAAGTACAAACACCATGAGGAGGAAGAAATGACTCAAGAAAAACACATTCAAACGTCTAGATCCGCTGGTTGCATTTTACGACCCTAAAAAACTGTTGAGGCCAAAAGAAAAGTAAAACTGGAAGTCCAGAGAAAAATGTTTAGCTGCACGCCTTGGCAAACCTATTCCAAACTCTTTGGCATGTACGACCAGCAAAATGTACGGTTTATAATTTCATTTATCTTTTCATCATCAATATAAAAATTGAAATAGAAAAAAGTAAAACAAAAAAAGGTATCAAATTCACGTCTCCTATTGTTTGTTATCTTACAATAAAATGTTAACATCAAAGTGTTTTATGCCAAAAAGGGCCATATATCAATGCTACAAAAAAAATCTAAGCCTTTATTTACACTGCAACAAGTCATTTCTGTACAGGACATTCATTTTTATTACAGCACACACTCATGGCTCATACATCCTAAGTACACACCGATTCCAAAGCAGAAAAATAGGATTTTTTAGGTACCACTTGTAGGGGCGACTGGGGCTGATTTTTTTTGTTGTCCTCTTCCTGTGACTGAGTCCCTTCATGTTCCACGTCACATAAAGTCATTGAGCTCTGCCTCCAAGGCAGCGGCCATCTCGTCTGCCTCTGAGCTGCTGCCGCCTTCTTCTTCATTGGAGTCTTTAGAAGACTCGTCAGCAGATTCCTCCGCCGCCGCCTCCTTCTTCTCGTCGTTGTCGTCCTCCTCCTTGGCTTCATCGTGCTTTCGTTTGTGTCCCCTGTAGAAATAAGAAAAGATGGTTTAGAAAAGAGAACTGTCAGCCTTTAACCTGAGGGTTTGCTGCCATCAAACATGAATGTCTCATTTAAAACTGATGCCAAAATGCTGTAGTTTTTATTACAAGGCTGGAAGTGAAATTTGAAAACAATCACAAAACCATTGACTGCATTCGTTTACTTGGTTACTTATAGGAACTTCAGTCATATTGCACGACTTAACATTTATATTGGTTTTGAGTGAAATTTGGCAGTTTTCTTTCTTTCTTTCTTTTTTTTCAAATGATTAAGGTTACTTCAAGAGTTTGTGGGGGTGCCATCACGAAAACATTTGAGAAGTGGTCATTTGCTTATCTGAATGAAGTCTCAAGTGTATGCTTTCCAGCTAGGAAAGTGAGTTCTCGAGATAAAGTAAATGAATAGCCTTTGATAAAAAAATTAAATAAAAGACCAGTTGTTTTTCCTGAAATATAGAAATACAGTATACTGCATTTTTTTTAAAAAAGAGAACATATAATGAAAAGGGAATAATTTGCTGCAATGCTTGTTCAGCACAGCATGTCCCCCTTGAGAATATCAGAATGCAATTAAAAAGGGCTTGTTCTACACACAGACTGTATACGGTGCACAGCCGAATTCCTCACAAGCTGAAGACATCCACAAAGCACTGAGAGGAGCTGCTAGGAGATGTGAAGGCCCTCCAATGTCAAAGAACAAAACAGTTCTGTGGTGATGAGGGATTCAGAGCAATCAGGAAAGCAGGGTTTCAGAAATGGAGGAGACATGAATACAGAGACAGCAGGAGAAGAGAGGTAAAGATAGTCAGGAAAAGCAAAGCGGACCAGATAAGAATGAAACACCTTTGGGAAAAGAAAGCGAATTGGGGGAAAAAAGCTAAATCTCATAAAATGTAAGTGCAAATGAGGCCCAGGGTCCTGTAAAGATCCAAACCACTCTGAAGATGGTCGCATTAAAAGCAAAATGAAGACATTGTATCTCAATTAACTAAAAAAATACAGAGACAAAAATAACCTTCCAACAAAGAAGACATTGCGAACCAAACATACCACAGGCAAACTGAAACATAGAGGAGCTGTGGGGCTGAGTATTGTTGAACTGTTTTCAACACTGGATGTAGTAGGCTATCTGAGAAACACACAAACAAAAACAATGCCTCATGGACATGCTGGAGACACATGTTCATTAAAGTTTCCAATGGAACAAATCTTACATGTTTCTGTCAACATGGAGCTCAAGTGGATTCAAGACGAACGCAGGGAAAAGAAGAAATGAAAGCACACATTCCTAAGTGGCCGATGAATTCTTCGCTTTGGCTGTAAACATGCCATCCCTCTTTCCACTCCATTTTAGCTTCTCCATGACAACGTCTGCAGAGTGGCTTATTAGCATGATGCTAATGAGGTGTGGAGGGCCTCTGTGTGGTTATTGTGGAGGACTGACACCGCCTCTGCTGAGAGGGCCCCTCTCGTTAGACCACACTGCTGTCAGACAGCTTCGCTAACATCCCACAACAGCGGGGCTCTGGTTGTGCGTTCATTAAAGGTCAGATGTCGGCTACTATCAGCAGCGAGGCTCTGTGACATGAGAACATTACATTGGACCCCTGCGGACTGTGTGGTTAGTGTGGGAGTGTTTGTGTTACAACAGCAAAGCTCTGATCCTCCAAATTGACAAGAAGCTTAATTTTCAGAGCCGCAACATGGAGGCTCGGCGGTCAGAGGGTTAATGTGAGGCTGAGCTGTAATGAGATGAGCGATTAATGATTTTTTATTTGGCAACAATGTGAGAAAATGAGCCAATATACCACCATTGGTGATTCTGTTCCTGCTACCTGGGCTGCCGGGTGACAAACTATGAGTCACTGCTGTGTGTATATATACACACGGTGAGGATGAGTAAAAACTTGGTGTGTGGTTTTACACCCATACCCCACCATCTCTCTCCTATTTCCAAATATGAACAGTTGAGACAGCAGGGGTTGAAGGGGGCGCGTTCTTCATTGCATTCTGCTTTGCATCATTACATCCAATCTAAATTCTCGTCTATTAATACAACTACCCAAAGACATACATGCGGCAGACAAACTACGTTCACTCGTGTCAGCTCCAAAACCAGCTTCAGTTGTAAATCCACTTTATTAGATTTTTAGCTGCTTTCACATGCTGTTAAAGTGCACTATTACGAAGGGGGGTGTCCCTGCAGTCAACACTTTACTTAAAGTGAAACTCTCGCCAAAATGCAACCTAGGCTTTTTTGTGAATGTATATGAGTCAAACCTTGGTGTAAAAGCATAATTACGACGAAAGAGGCACTTTTAAGATTTACCGTATTTTCGTTTTCGGGTCAAACTCATTTTAAATGGGAGTGCATGGGGCAAATTAGCGATAGCATCAAAATCACTATTTTTAAAACACTAAGAAGGCTCGACACAACATGAATCTTTGCTCGTAGTATCACCAGGGTCTCCACACCTGAACATGAGCATTGAAAACATTGTTTGTGTACACGTTAAAAAAGAGCCACACTGGTAGCATAGCAAGAAGTGATTTATTAAGTCAGTACTGAAATTATTCCTGAAGGACAAACAACCCCAGGACACATTATTCTTTTCGATCTGATAAAATTCCCACTGGAATACAAATATTCTCATGAAAACTGCAAGCATGGTGCCTGAGGATGCAGGAACTTTTTCTTTGCCAATATCATCGAACAAACGATCAAATCTAAAATATAAAGTACTGTAATCATTACCATCAAACCTTCCCAAAGGCCCTGACCAATTGAAGCCTTCAGTATAGTCCAACACTCTCCAAAAGACTGAGCATAATCACATCTACTATCACAGCTTCAGTGAGCATTCACAAAAATGTTTACTTTTAAGTGTCATGTGGAACTTTTGACTTGGTTATGTTTCTCAGTGAGAGATGCTATACAATAAAGAAACACTGCCTTGTCCAGCAGTCGTAAAATGTTGACAGTTAATTAAATTTACCCGAGACTGAGGCAGAACCTAAGCCCTGAGGGAGCACTTAAAAGCGTGCTGCTATCAATGACAAATAAGGGGAGGCTGCCGGACCCCACAGGTAGAAATCATCAGGTGGAGTTCTAGCAATAATTAGGACCGCGATTTGGGTGAAAACTGCGACCAAAACAAAACAAAGAAACAGATTTATTGCTGAAGTCTTGGATTATAAGCTCTCCCCTGACGGTTTACGGAATTACATTTGTGCATGAAACAAAATTCTGTGTCCAACAAAAAGCAACAAATGTCAGTTATGAGAGTGCAAATGGTGAAAATGGGTCTATTATTATAGGCGCAGATGTTGAGGTCATTACATTGAGATGTTATTATCTCTGTGTACTATGGGAGGATGATTGCATTAGGGATGTCAAGAGGACATGCTACAGAGTGCCTGCTGGTAAACAAACAGCCTGCAGCTACACCTGCCTCAACACATCATTAGAGATGCAGTAGAAACATAAAATGTCTCGTACAAGTCAGGAAAACTGCATCTGCTCCGAGCTGAGATACGTTTATAGACATTGGGGACTTAAGAACTCAGAAGGGCAAAGTCGCAGAAAGAATTTACAGAACGGGCTAAACTACAGATTAATCTTGTGACGCAGAGAAACTATCACCGCTTAAAAAGAAGTAAGCTCTTACTAAATTCCAAGGCTGCAAATTTTACCCAAGGCATCCTAATCTAGGACTGGTGAGGAAGGAAGCAGAGACAAATGGGGAGAGGAGGAAGTAAAAGCAAAGACTTCAAATGCCTCTGACAACTCTGCTCACAGCAAGCAGGAAGGAGGGGAGTGAGGGGAAAGAGGCAGCAAAAGGGCAAATGGAGGAAATTAAGTGTGAAAGAGGAGGAAACAGAGCACGGAATACAGAAGAGCGAGCTAATGAACTCAATAATGAACTCACAACTTTTAGGACTCAGACCAAGTTTCCTCTGCTGTGTGTAGGAGGATCAACATTGACAGGTCTTATCTTGAGAGGGAATGATCCGAATAACTGACCATGACTTAGATTAATGATGTATCCTTCCACACTCTTCAATAGCTTCCATCCATGCGGGTCAATTAGTTACAAAATCATCTACTGACTCTGTATTAGCCGACTCCAAATGTAGGCCTGATCTTTACAGTAACTGAGTTACTGCTTTGAAAACAAGCGCCTTTGCAATTCAGCAATGCAGGTCATCACTGTCCTGTATCACAACAGTTCCTTCCCCCTCAATCCAATATCATTTACAGCAGATGTGTCAAATGCAGATGGCGAGATATAATCACCTCCGTCCTTCATGCATTCAAGAGCTCCATATGCAGTGAGCTGATAAGCGGTGCAGTTAAACAATTGTTTTTATACAGACATTATCTTTCACTGCCCCTCGTTATATTATCTTACTATGAAAACTGACAAACAGGAGGATAGAAGAGACAGGCGCTGTTGTGGGGGAGAGGAGGATTTATGAGGGACGCGTCAGTTTTGCTTAGCAACGTTTAAAAACTCTGACTTTCAGCAGTGTTGCAAGGAAAAGGGAGACAGAGATGCATGATGGCAAAACAATAAAGCACTCAAACAATGACTTGAGTATTTTGAGGTTGCCTGCTTCTAAGTTACACTTGTGACAAATACGTGTTGACAAATATTTTAGGCAGGATGTTCACTGTGGAAAGATTCAGTTTGCATGGGAGCATCCTTGTGCACAGCTGTAAATAACAAGACCTTCAGCAGCTCTGGCTATGTGGAAGAGCTGGTTAATTACTATGTCAGCTACTTAAGGATAATTTCACATTATCTGTCTTTTAGTCTTAAAACAATACTCACATACTCAATAAAACCGCCAGCGGAGCCAGTTGGTCAATCAAACTTGTAACCACATCCATTTGGGAGAAGAGTGAAAAAACACATTTTCCATGGAGAAAAAGAAAAGCCAGTGCTGTTCTTTGCTCTTCGTTTAATTCAATATATTCTCTAATTCTGATGTAACTGATGCTATAGCAGCATCTATGCTAACCTCTTCAGGAGCTGCCATTGTTATGTATTTTCACAACAACAACAATCACATGTCTTGCTGGTCATTCATCCCTGTATAATCAGCTCATGGGACACTGTTTGGTTTGACAATTGTGTGTTCGGCCACAGATGCAAGATCACATGACCTTGTAGATCCAGTTTCCTCCCGAGCTAAGTCCCATCTATGTCCCCAAAATAAAGCAGATTTGCTTGATTTTTGTTGGCCACCTGGAGGTACACACTGACATGTCACCTTTTAAAGTTGGTGTGGTGGATGTGTTAGCAAAAATTTGCAGAATTGCCACTCGACAAATGCAGACCAAGTATTCATTTCGTTTTAGCTCTGTTTGGTCGTCACCAACTCCTGAGGGATATATCCATTACTTTAGCTACTAAATACCTAAGTGTGCTCACAGAGAAGCCCCTAACTTGCCCCTGACTTTATGCTGTTTGATGCTGGACAGGAAGAGTACAGTGGTTATGGACTTCTTTATTTGTTCTTTTTTTGGCAGCCATCTGCTGTGTCCAGTAATGAGTTGATGAGAGAAGTGACAGTGAAACAGAAGAGTGAAGGCTTAAACCTGTGTGGCTTGTGTTTAATTCAATGGTAAGAACTTTATGGACTACAAATGGCTTTCCACTGTAATATGGTTGTCATACATAGATTTACTATCCCTCAGACTAAACTAGCCATTGTCTTAAGGTTACCTAAAGATAGTTTTTTGCCTGAATTGTGGCCTTGATATAATCACTATAAACTGTGAAATTGATATAGATTATATATAGATATTTAGGTTTGATACCTGCTCTATCAGAGAGTAAAACAGTAAACAGACTTTTCCCATAAAATAAAGGTGAATTAATGTGACAGTTTTATTAGACCATAGACAATACATAGAGAAAAATGCCTTGCTGACAGCAGCATCCCAGAGTAACAAGTGTGACAAAGGTATGATGCAGCATGTAAACTGGGTGATTCACTGTCAGTGTCATTTATATCTCCCCAGTCACCCATGTATGCATCAAACCAACCTAATCTCTGGCTCAGCCACAGGCAGCAGAATCAGATTAAAGCCCCGGGCGTCCTTTCATAGGAGTTACTTATTTTCTCTGTTTGCTTATTGGCAGCACTGGTTTTGATAAGGCTGCAGGGGTCTTTTCACAGGCGCTCGAGAGAAATTTTGGCTCAGGAGTCTGGAGTTGGTTCAAAGAGTAGGGGAACAAAAAGTATATGCCTCCGTTCTTTTTACAGACCGATAAGGTAGGGCATTAGTTAAAGCCACTTTCCCATAAAGAAGAGGCCTCAGGCTTGATCCACACTCAGTGTGCTATAAACAAACATAAAATGCCTGCACTGTCCTTGTGAAAGGAAGGGAAAGACAAATTGTTTGGACTTTCAGTTGTAAAGTTTAAAGTTTTTTTTTCTTCTTTTTTTAGAGGAAGTTCTGTTTGGACCAGTTCCAAAACTGCTTAATTCATTTATAAGCTCAGAGGGTCCCGGCTCATAAAATATTTGAGATTAGTTTTTGCTTTGGGGTTATCCATTTCTACACTCTAGCAGAGCTTTGCAAACAACTCTGTTCACCCTGCTGTCTGCGTTCCTTTTTGTATCTCCCAAATATTAAAGCCTACTCGAGCAAGCCCACAATGACGGGTGACAAATGCAAGCTGGGCCAAGGTATAAAATCAAAATAGTAGAGTATAAAATCTAATGCGACTATCAAACAGCCTAGAATTTTTTTTTTGCACGAGTGCCTTTGATGGCGATGAAACTCTAACCCTGGCACACAAATGCGAATATCACAATCAAGTATTTAATGTGAATTAACAGAAAATGAACACTTCACTTGATTCATTGACTGTTCTTTCATTGGGAGAGTGACTCTGTGGTCACATGTTGGAAGACAATTGGAAAAGCGAAGAGTCAAAACATTTATCTATATAAAGGCGAGGTGTCAAGAATCAAGTCACTAAAACAATGGGAAGTGTGCCTGGCAGAAGAAGGCTGGACAAGTTGAACGGATGAAACTGAATTTTAAACCTCTCATCTAAGAGATAATGTAAGAGAGGCAGTGGTGAGAGACAATAAGGGGAATGATCTTCAATAAAGTACAGATTACAGAGGCAAATTAAAATGAGATATATATGTTACTACTAGGTACAAACACTAGCAGCAACTAAAATATTTGTGTTCGAATACAATTCATGGATGAAATCATGTTTGAAGTGAAAAAGGATTCTGAATGTTAACATGAAGGTTTTACAACAAAGCAGCCGTAAAACCATGACTACTTTGATACTCCCACCTTCCCACCACCCTGTTCTCCTCATCAGTCCATGCAGTGGGTGGAGAGCACTGAGCAGTGTCTGAGCTCAAAGCATTTTCTCCCAAGCCGACTAATTGCCCCACTATGACGAGTCGGCTCCTAATGAGGTACTCTTCTCTTCATACCTGTATTGTTGGCAGCTGTCCAGGAACAAACCTACTGGTAATCTATTTCTCAATATTGAGCCCGATGCCACAGCCACACTCAGGGTCTTCAGTCAGCTGTGGGTGAAGCATGGAAGCATTTTGATAAAAAGTTGTGAAAACATAAAATGAGAGATATATTTGTTGAAGCAGCTACAAGGAAGGTTTATTTTGTTTTGATTCTGGCCTGGCTTATTCTTCTTTTGTTATTTGAACAAGTCCAATAATCTGAACTTTTCCATTGTAATGAATAATTGAAATAGCAGCAGCAAGGATGTATAACTCAAAGTGTACTACCTGGATCACACTTAATATTCTGCTTGGTACCTGAAGAACTGGCCCACTGTTGCTTTAACAGACTTCTATTTTCAGTCTGAACGCCCACTGACATTAAACCTCAGACCTTTCTCTTTCTGGAGTCGAGATCAATGGTGCACATTGCAGCACTGCTAAGAATTTGGGGTATGTCTGTGCAGACACTCACATATAGGCCAGGGACTACCTCAGTCGAGAGCAGTCAGAAACTTTGGATGTCTTCAGCTTTTCCTTTTCCACATAGCCATAACATTTTCAGCTGATGGTAACAGGTTATCTGAGGACGCTTAACGTTATTCTGGGTATACTGTCAATCATTTGTGAGTCAGGCCTACAAAATGCACATACCACAAAAATACACTCAATATTTTCTTGCAAAAAAAAAAGCACTCCGCATGCACTGGACATAACAACCCGGCAGAATCAGAAACAGTGCAAGAGATAAAGTTTGTGATAAAGATGGGGAAAGAAGACAATAAATCTACAGACGATCCTCAAGGGCATTGCTAAATATTTTTTTCCAATGCAGATAAAAATACTATATGCACTGTTCTGTGTGAGGAAAAAAAAAGCGTATGCATGGGTGATGATAAAAAATGGCTATTAACAGGCCAGTCTTCCCCTGAGATGCATCTCATTGCCTCATAGTGAGATCAATCTGATGCAGTGAGCATAAATAGAAAACTGCTTGCATCACCAGCTTGGAGCCACAAGCCAACGGGAAAAAAATGGGTCAGATTACTTGCAGTTTTTTTTCCTACTTACGTATTCCTCCTTCCTCCTCTTTTCATCTACGTGAAAAACCTGACTAAGCAATCATATTCCTCACAGCAAGCCCTGTCTCTCGCACTGCTGGGCTGTGTTTGTCAGGGACAGGGAGCCCGGGGATCATCGTGCAGTTTCTCCACACTGCTCCGCTGAGAAACACACACTGCTGGATTCAGTGTACTCACAAGGGGCAGCCGGGCAAGGCAGACGGCTGTCAATGTCTTTTAAACCCACGTTACATTCATAATCCTCCCTTCCTGCATGTGACACCTTTCAAAGCACCTTTGGGATTCAGGTGTCAGGCTTCATTGTCAGACTAACAGGACAGCTGGGTGTCACTAGACAAAATGTCCCGTGGGCCAGACTGATGGATCTGATCGACCCCATGAGGCGAGACCAGGCTTTAAAATTACTTCTCACAACACATTCACACAGTGTTGTATAACTATACTTGTGAATATCTCCATGGCTTTTAGTTTGAGACACTCCAGGCTACTGAGTATACATGAAGACGACAACCACTGTCAAATACTGATCTATGGCTAAACCTTGCAATGAAAAAGGAATATGGTCAGCTGTGTTAATGGACTGTCACTTATTGTTGTGTTTTACAGGACTAAGATTTCTGGAAAACTGTCAGGAAAACATAACAGCAGAGCAGGAAACAACAGCAGAGGCACAGAAAGAACAGTGTCGGGCCAATAATGTTGAAGCACTGAACACATTTAGGGAAAATATCTCTACCACAACACTGTTTGTCTGGAGTACACTTCTCAAAATCATATGTCGAGAAAAATAATGATGTCATGAAATGTCTGACTATGTAAGGAACCTAAGGAACACAACCTTTACTTATGGATTTCTACTATACGGTGACTTGAACAGTGAAAAGGGTACAATACATCACTATTAAGGTTTGTTACCACTGCAGGAAAGAAGTCAGCTTTATTCAGAGCAATAAGGCATTTAGGATTGGTCAGCAAAATAGCGCAATTTTTAAAATGCTTTTTTACTCGGGGAGGGTTCATTAAAACTAATTTCATCTTTTTGTAGGAATTCCCTTATCACTCTCACGCAGTTCAAAAAGTCTTACCTATATGTGACTTATTGTCAAGCACTTTGTAACTCTGGCATTTTGTATTAATCTTGTTAACTATGATATCATCTATTGGCTACACTGGAGTAGTTGGATATTATGAGCCTTGCTTGAGGGCATCTCAGCGGAGATAATGAGGGAGGGGCAAATGCTGCTCTTCTAGAGGTGCCAGAAATTCTGGGTAGACCTCTGTTGATGTACATATTTTTCCTCCTCATTACACAGATATAGCAATATATCTGAGTTTCTCTTACAGTACTTCATTATACGGTGTAAAGCTATCATATTGCAAATGCCTGAACCCTAGTCCCGACTAGGACTGCAATGATTAGTGGATTAATTGATAAATTAAACATACGTTTTTTGTCAACTGCAATAACAATCGATTAATCTTATTGTTTTTTAAGCAAAAATGTCAAACATCTACTGGTTCTGGCTTTTCAAATGTAAGGATCTGCTGCTTTTCCTTGACATTTATGATAGCAAATAAAGAATTTTGACAAAAGAATTAAGCAATTTGAAGAAGTAATTTTGGAATCTGGGTTATGTGAATTATCCATATCAACTTTATTTTATTTATTTTACGTTTTATAAACCCAGGGTTTTTCAAGGTTATTCAGGCTAAGGGCCTCCCCCCCCCCCAAAAAAAAAATGGATGGAGCAGGGACCCACTACTACATATGTATACTGCATGAAATTCTGTTGCATAATAAACTGGGACTAAAATAATGTGCAGGGTTGCCTAGAGTCGGCAGCAGCTGTAGCATGGCTAATGTTAGGCGCGTCCGCCTCACACTCTGCATTTTCTCTGGTGGTTTCTGAGGTGGAGGGTATGTCAGAGTCTCTTGCTCGATGAGTTGCAAAACAATCCATTGTGGTTTACAAGAATGTCCGTACACCTGGACAATCAATACAATCAATATATTTAAATAATTCATCATTTGCTGACTAGTTTGCCATTACACAACCGTCACTCTGGTGTAAAAAAAACTTGTAATCTAAATATATCATCAGTTTGCTCATAATATATTGGATTCATGCTATGCTATGTTCATGCATGTGTATTTTCAGACACATTCAACTCTTTGACAGAATTTAAACTTTAAAAAATATTACCATAGGATACCCTACAGGTTTGGGACACTCTGTTGCAGACCCAGGTTACAGACTAAACAATTAGTTGATTAATCATGAAAATAATATGTAGATGAATCAAAAATGAAAACAATCGCTAGTTGCAGCCCAGTGGCCGCCTGCCAGCTATTATACAATGTGGCTCCTTCTCTGTTACTGAGCTCCGACATGGGATTTTTGAGGCATGTACTGATTTCAATATTTGAGAGTTCATAAAATCCAAAAACAATGGTCATGGAAGAGTTATGACTGAGTGAAAAATAAATGTGTTATTTCTCTATGCAACTATGCTACTAACCAATGAAGAAATTGTGAGCAGATTTGTCAACTATGCAATGTGTTATTACTTCTAAATAACCTCAAGCGTTTTGACACTTAAATCTGTTGTTACCTATTGGCCATCATAAATGACAACACATATGCATCTAAAAATTAAAATTGTTGGATAATACAGGCCAGCAGGAAATTTTGTGGGAACAGACAGAAGTAGATTTATAGGCAAGCACATTTGGGGTAAAAGCTGCAGTAGCAAGGTTACAGGTTTTTACCATTCAGCACCCAAAATCCCTTTACAATTCTGTAACAGTAAATGTCAAGGGGAACCATTGTGCACACTCACACCTTACCTGTTTAACTCATCAGACAGCTGACCTTTCAGCAACTCAAACACACCATTACTCACGTTTAAGGCAATAGTTTGTCTGAAAACAAATTCTAGACAGTATGGCAGGAGGAAACAGAGGCATTGTTCCCTGAATCAACTGTTCTGGCTACAGCTGCCAAGGAGTATTTGTACCTGACAAATCAAATAATCACCAACAGAAGCAGCTCGGACTAGGTGTCACAAGAAAAAGACAAAAATCACTGCAGCCAGCTGTTTTTAGATATGGATCAGGTGCAGAGGAAAATCTGTTGCAAGTGATGAGCTTAATTCAATTAGGATGTTTATTTCAGTCTCAACGTGAATGTCAGACACTCGTATAAATTCCAGCAGTAATGGTAGACATTTAATTAATCTGCAGCAAGCATCAAAGTGCCCTGCGACAGAGGACAGATATAAAAGCATTGCCTTCAGAGGAAAGAAAACTCAACACAACAGCTTCCATAAATGTAAATAGAATAATTTGAGCTCATGCTGGAGAGATACAGTGCCATTACAGCAGTCTTCAGGGTATTAGCCAATCCTTAAAAACAATTACCCACAACAGGGCCCTCGAGTGCAGATGTTCTAATTGGAAAGCTCACGGAGTCTAACTTACAATACAGGCATGGAGATAACAGCCTTATTTTCCCATTTATACTCCAATCATCTCTGTTAGAAAATGTGGTGTAAGACATTCACAAACACCAGCTACTCAAATTTAATCAACATCATGATGAAGCGCAATGTTTAGTAGCCATTCCTTTACATTTACAGTATTCAGCATTAGGAACCCGACACACCAGGCAGTATATATGAGTATGTGTGTTTTTGTGTTGTGACCTGCACAGTTGGCGCTTATTGTTGACATCTTTATAAACGATTGAGCACATACAATCAGCTGTGGGCCTGTCAGTGAGAGAAATCCCTCTGAATGGCTGTTCAGTAAAACGAATCAGTGCACGAGAAGAGAAAGACAAATAAAAAGAGAAGCAACCTGAGTCTGTTACTGTAGTGTCCATGACTTTGTCTGACTGCAGTTTCCCCTCTGCCATTTGAAACTTCTCATTAGAAGTGTTCTCGATAAGAAGTGGCTATATTAGGAGTGGTGTCACTAAACACTGCTTTAACATGGCAGTTTGTATATCAGTGAAGAGGGATTTCCCTTCACGCAGGTGCAAAATGTACGAGCTAGTTGGCTCTCAGCTGTATCCTTTGTCGTGTGTTCAAGTGCAGCTCTTTGGCTGAAACAAAGATGACATGAGGTGATGCAACAGTCTGCTTTCATGTCCACTACTTCTCCCCAAAACAAACAAACAAAAACAATTGTATAAAACTTACTGTATAATTAATGTGCTGAGACTTCTTAAATTTCCTACACACCATGAGGACATTTTGAACACAAGTAGCACTATGGAGCAATACTTTTATGAGCATGAGCATTGCATTTGCAAAAAACAGATATAGATTAAAATAAAAGTGTCACTTTTAATACACAAAATAAGCAGAGAGGTTGGAAATACTTTTTAAAATCCTGAGTGAGCCCTGAGTCTATAAAGCAAGATATTGGAAAACTCCAGAACTATATGGGAGGAACATTGTGAATCAAGTTTGTTTTGGCTGATTTCATTACTTAAAATGAGTGTATGCTGTGCTCAGGCCAAAACACATTCAGACACTTAGGTAAATCCTCACAGAAAGAAGCTTCATGTTAGCTGCAATGTTTACTGGCAGCAAACCTCACTGTTGATCTGCATGCACAGTTAAATTTAATGGAGCAGTCGTGTTGGAGAAGATTTTACTGGCCTTTGGAAAATTGCATCTCTTACTCATGTGTCACAAAATACCTAAGACTGGGAGTGTAGTTTGTTGCACAATTTCTCTAATGGTTTGCTAAATCCACTCAGTAGGAAGACAATAACACCTTGCATAAAAAAGCCAATAATTAGAATATTTAGGAGGTCAAAATTTGTTTGAGCTTTCATGCTGTAGACAGATAATTAGTGTTAAACTGCTTAAAGAATAATGCACACAAATAAGTCTAGGAGGACAGGAATAATTAAGAATAGCAATAATTACATAACGAGCTGTGTGAAGGAATTGAGAATTCACACTGAATGATTAAAAGCCCTAGAACAAGGACAGACGTTTCATGAGATCATGTAGTCCATATATGAGGTTCCCTGTTAATTTCCAGTATAAGGAAGGGCAGGGTGCCAGACTACAGCCAACTCCACGCACAACTATAGCCTGGATATGAGGAATGAAAACCTACTGGGGTGGGAGAAGAGAGCAAGATGGAGAGTGTGAGGAAGAAAGCGAGAGTCCAATTCACAGAACGCCAAGATGGGCTGTATTTTTATTTTTCCCTTTCATCTCGGTCAGCGCACACAGTGAACAAAAGGCGGCAAATGCTGATGAGACCAACCAGGCCGACCATGTGGTTTGTGCTCCGGTATTTGGTGAGGAGGAGGATAAGCAGTGGGATTTAGATAATCAGGTTTTTCAGTGGTTCGACAGAGTTTTTCTCAAAAACAGTAGCAGAGCTGCACTTCACAACTCAAGGTGAAGTTTATTTTTCCTTCAATAAATACACTTTCATCAGAATAAACCATGCCATTACCAAGAATGAGGTCTTTTTTTTGTCAAGGCAAAGTAGCTGTAAACATCATGAATGCATCACCAGCAATCAAGGTGTGTGTTTGTGTCCTATTTGTCTTTTTCAAACAAATTCTCAAACACCAAATCTCGCACTGAATCTAAAAAGCTCATTTAGCCTTATTTGTTCCAAGTGCCACTTAAGTTCAGGCCACGACTAAATCAGCTGAAGTCGTGTTGGCTAAGCAGTGAGGGGGCAGTTGCATTGCACTTTGATGAGGTGATGAATGTCGAGTATGGTAATTTATTGTAACTGCACAAACTGTTCACTGAGAAAAGTTGACTCTGGGGAACTTCTATGTTGTGAAAGCATCTATTATTTAATTAGGCAAATCACAGTTCTGGTGGGTGGTCAGGGTTCACTGCAAACAAACACACCATCACTGACAGACCATTTACAGTCAGCAAGATGGCACTGAGATACAAGGAGTGGGTTTGAAGACAGTGATATATTGTTAGTTGCACTGACATTTAGCTTAATGGAATCAAAAAGGCATTTATACATGTTACAGGGTAGTGTGGGGAGTGTTATATAATCTTATAACACCAATTGTTCAAAAACAAAACAGTTATTTTAGTTGCAGAAAAGCATGTTTTCACAAATTGATCAAATAATTAAATTAAATTGACTGGGACATCATTGTGATTAACAATTCGTCTGGTTTTGCATAATTCCACGGAACTGCAAGAAAAGGACTTAAGACAAACAGCCCCAAGGAACTGATGGCACCTAATCACATTATCATAGTATGAAACAGGCTTTTCATTAAAAAAAAAATTGAAGTAAAATTGAGTAGGAATCAGCTGCCTTTGCAATGATATATAGCAATGTGTTATTGTTGTAATGTATGTATACGTGTATAGCTAATGTGGGTGCCTAGCTTAGCAGTCCAACAAAGCACACTAGCATTTTGTCACCAGACGTCAGCAGAAACAACGTTTATCAATCATTTAATTTACTAATTACCAAAGAGCAAGCTTTTTTGAGAGAGAGTATTAGCCGTTTCCATTAAACTAACAGACCCCTTCTAATTGACCAAACTAACAGTGTTAGTTACTACTAACAGCCAGCAAGGCCATGCTCATGTAGCATAGCCACCCAAGCCCTAATAAAGTAGTGCTAATGTTCCCGGTCTCCCTCACTTAAGCTATCTATGCCAAGCTTCCTTAACCTGATAGGAACTAGCCTTTATCTTTATCCATCTCTATTTTGGCAAACAGCAGATCACTACCAAACAATACATATCATTATGGACACTTGATTGGACCCTGAGCAGCATCTGTTCATTCTGGTTCTATGCCGCTTTATCTGCTAGGCTATCTAGGTATTCATGGATACAAACATTATCAGAAAACACAGGTTACAGATAAGTAACCTTTCTGGCGTGTAGCTGGAGTTGTATAAGATAAGAGTTGACCTAGATTTGATGTAAGAACATCACTCTTTTAAATGTCTTTGATATATCAGCTCACCTTACACCCCAGGCCCTGTAGATTTACCTTATTTTTCCAGAAATCAGTCTATACCCCATCTAGAGAATAACAGTCTCAAGAGTGAAATACAAGCCTTCCCCTGAGCAGTAAACAAGAAAGATCTCGGTCCAGTTAGACTGTTAGATGTTATGCTTCCTTTCTCCCTGTGGCTCTTTTGCATAAGGCATCACAGACTGGCTGGGTTGGCAGGCAGGAGCTTGCTGTATCCAGCTTACTGACGTCAAGTTGGATGATTTCTGGAAATTAAGTTAAACTTTATCAAAGAGTTCTGGGTGCCACTTGGAGATGCCAGTTTAAAAATCGGCAAACCAATTTTGTGGTGTCCGGTACTGAAATGAGCAGATGAGACAGTGGTGCAATTAGCCCGATCAGTTTCATCAGCCCCGGTTTAAAAATTTGTCAGGGAGGAGGTGTGTGGGCTGGATGTCCTGAGCAGTCAAGAGAATATTGGGCTGGGACACTTTCACCTGGAAGGACAGCTGAACTTTATCAAAGAAAGAACAAAAAAGCGGTGCCAAGTGATGTCTGGAGAATGAACTGGCTCTCCTTTGGAGCCGGGGGACATCTGAAAGCACTGCAGAAATGGGGGGATACGGTGGATTTGGTTCAAAAATTTTCAGTGTGAGGATGGGGAGGCAGTGGATTTTCTGTTTGTCTTGGGGGCTTGATTTGACTGCCTGGCTTTCAGCTAATGGCCATGAGAAAGAGAGAGGCCCAGACATCAGGTGTCATCCACCAGAAAAACAAACAATGAACTGATTCATCAAGCGACTAATGCCTCGGTGAGCAACAGTAGCTTACATGACTACAAGCAAAATAAATTATTTCTGCACTAATCAGTGTAATTTTCTTGATGCTACTGACAAACTGCCCAATGTTACAAGCAATGTTACGCTAATGAATCTCCAATGCCAAGAACAACAGGCTGTACTTGCTGCAGGAAATACACGCTTCCCAAGAAATTTAGTAATGATGCCAGCTTAGAGATGACAAATGAAACTGGTGGGAGAGAGTGGTTCTAGACACAGAATGGAAAAACAACTCTCAAACCATGGGCTCCATTCATCGAGGTGTGCTACATCACACAGCCTACTATATACTTACCATCCCATGTGCGCATAAAGGCACACCAGTTGCAATGACTATACAGATATATGGACACAACTTAGAGACCTATAGGAGTATTAAGGGTGACCACCAATTGACATTAGAAATAGAGCCAACATGTGGTGAAATTTACATAGTAGTAGCCTTGGGTTGTAAATACGGTGCTGCAGCCTTCAGTGAGTCAACAGCACTCAGACCAACGGACAAACCAGTCACACTTGACCTAAATTCACACTACAAGATTTAAGCCCTGATCTCCCACTTGGAGACGTTATTTTGGAGATAACCGACAAAAAGCCCCAGATCAGAGGCAGATCGTGCACGCTCCCATGAATGGCGAACAGTTCAAAGATACTACCCAGTTGCTCAGGGACAGCTTGCCGACGCCCGCTGGAAATCTAGCAGGGTAAATATCTGGTTGAGTCGCAGACATGTTGAGGAGCCATGAACGAGCTACACGTTCTCTGCTCTCATTTGTGGGAGCTCTCTGTACACAGTCTAATCATGCATCTATGTATATCTGATCACAATAATAGCCCATAGTTTCTCTCAGAATACATACACACGAGCTGCTCAATCTTTGCAACCGTGTCACCCTTGCTGAACTACAATATGAGCAGGCAGTTTCATGTCTGTGCAAAATTGTCCAAAAAAGAACTTTGACTGTTTGGAAAGCGTCATTACCGTGTCCCTGTCGCTAATCAGTCAGCAAGACTACCGATTACAAGACAGAAATCTGTGAAGTGTGAGTAGAACAGTGATCTGACGACTTTAAAAGTCTAGTGCGACCAAGGCATTATAGTTGTATATAGTCTATAGACAGCTAGCAACTACATACATGCTTTTATACCTGCTAGTGTATAATGCATAATGTTACCGTTTAAGTTTGCTTAACATAAATCTTCAAAACCTTCGTAATTGAGATTCAAGACTTAAGTACACCGTGTTGGTCAAATAAGTGCAAATGCACCTTCCTACCTTGTAACAAGGACAGAGGTATTTTGCTTTGTTATAGTTGAGCTATAGGATAAAATGACAGTCACTTTATTGACTTTGCAAAGTTGTATAATTCTGCCTCAGAGTATTACAAACTGCTGTGTAGGGTGTTTTGACATCTGACATTATTTCAATGGAGTTCTATTTCAGTCTTAACGCCTTCTCATGATTTTTTTATGGAAGAAATCCTTCCTGCTTTTCATTCAAAAATATGTTTTAATACAGTAATTCATTTATCTTATACGCATGCTTATAGGGATGTCTGATGACAGCTTCACAACCTTTGAACAGAGAAAAAGTAAAAGATTAACATATCAAAACAATAGACACAAGATAAAAATGGAGAGCTTTGCTCCGATTCCTAAGTCGGTTGAAAGAGTAACAGCACAGCAACCTGGGGGGGGGGTGAAGCCATCATAAATCTCATGACTACATACAGTTGGAATACACTGGGGAATCCCTTATGTAGAAACACTGATGTAAAAGCTTTACCAATAATAATTCATCCAAACCTACAGTATAATAAATACTGCTAAATCGGCACAATATGTTATGGGGCCGGAGGCAGAATACATCCCATGCTGTGCTGTGAGTCCTTTCCTTTAACAGCAGTGGCCCATTTGTTTTAACCTATTTCCAAAATGTGCCTCAGATTTATTGCTGCAGCACCAACAACAACCATTGAGGAAAAAGTGGACATGTGTTACTATGTGAAACATTTCCCAGGGTGCCTCTTACTCGCAAACATGTTACTTAGGAACAGCCACCACATCTACAGTACGTACTTACAGAGGCACAAGCTGATGAAGCTTGTCGGAACACATTTACAAGAGCGGCTGGTACATACTGTAAGGTCACTCAGAACTGTGGTCTCTGCAGAAAAGCTTTCTTTTTCATTTACGAAGCAGAAACCTCGGCCTGAATCAGATTTATAAGAATTACATATTAATACTGATGAATGTCAAACAATAACCACCTATTACAGCCCACTGAGGGGAGAAAACTAGGTAGTAAAGAAATATTCAAGCAGGGCAGTTGTGTGAGCTGTGACAAATTAATGTAAATTCTTCAGTGCGTAAGAGTTATCAGTGTTTTTTGATTTCGCACTTGGTCTGAATGTGCCACTTTCTATTGTAATACAAGTTAATTTATAGAATAATGTCCGAAAGAGCTGTAGGAGGTGAAAATCTAGAATCATAACAGGTGTTGGCAAATCTAGCTAGTTAATGTTAATTGTTTTAGTTGGCCAAAATAAAACACTGTTGTAAAAGCACTATCTATAATACTTTCAATCTGGAGATTGAAAGATTCATGCTGTTCAGATGACGAATGGAGTGGTGAGTCTTTCTCTGGATAAATGATATAGCTCAGGGAAATACAAATACAAATCTTAAAGGGCCACAAAGATTTTTTTCAATGACTCAAAGGTCCATGTATTGAGGTCGGTCAGGCCACATGCAATAATACTGTAATATTCGAAACAAAATGTCCTTTTCATTCAAAACAACAACAAAAATACAACTAAAATAAAATGTCATTTCCATTTTGACATAAATTAAAATACATAGTTGAATATTTCCTCTTTTTGTTTGCCTACAAACATTGTGTCCATCGCTTCAGTCATGCATTCTTTTATTATTTCTGCATCTGAGAATGGCTTCTTGTGCTTACCTAAAATCCACACCACTCTAAGTGAGCACTCTGTTGCTTTTTGTTCTTGTGTCATATATGTGACAAGCATCCTGCTTGCAGCTTGATATGACGATTTCAGTGCATGTATTTTTGTTGTTCTTAACTCTGAATTTTGAGGAAATGTCTCTTCAAAATTCCTATGCTTCGTCTCATAATGCCGTTTCAAATTGGAAATCTTCATCACAGCTATAGTCTCCTGGCATATTAAGCACATGGGTCTTGTGCTGGTTGGAGGGAGAATGAATGCATTTTTTTCCATCCATTCTTCTAAAATTGTCGTGCAATCTAGGCTCCTACAGCCAGCAAAATGTCAATATGCGAACTAGAGTCCTGCACGGGTTCGGGTACCCTACAGGTGACCAGCACAATTTGGTTGAAACGGGTGAAAAATAATGTACTGTGTCAGACACGGGTGCGAATCGGGTCGGACGCCTGGAGAGCGCGGGTCGGGTTTTGCGATTGCCATTTTCAAGGCGTTATGCGCAAATTTTTTTTTAAAAATCCTTATTAGCGACACCTCTACTAAAATGATAAGCATTTATATATGAGCTCATTCATGCGTGCTTGCGCCCTCCCAGAACTCCCATTCCCCACGCTGGCTTACTTTCATTTTTAAAAATTGCGTCCATCTAATTGTCCTTTGGGTGCGGGTCGGGTGTGGAATGTAATTTGTGCTACTGTTGAACGGGTCGGATGCAGTTTTAATTTTGGCGGGTAAGAGCGGGCGGGTTTGCAAAATAAGACAGCCCGGGGGACCACTGATATAGCTACTCACACCATGTCATTTAAAGACAGTTAGCAGCTAGCTTGGTGGTTGTGGAGCATGATCAACAGCTGATGGACATTGGTGACCTTGTTGTTGTAAATACCCGGCTATAATTTTAAGAATCTAATCATTGTTTTAAGCTTATCTCACTAAAATTAAGCTTAATTGAGAACATCATAACTCAAGTATCAAAATATTGTCTAACATGACTTATAACAGTTTGGTATTATTCCCTTAATTGTAGATGGTCCCAAAAAATAAAATACAAATTTGAATATAATTATTATATTTAAAATATACTGAAAATATACTTAATATTGGTGAAAACAACCTGACCATTAATCAATTAGTCGATGAAAAAAAATGATCTGTAAAATTAGTCTAGAATAATTTTATACATTTTAGAGATTTTTCTAGTAAAACACTAGATAAAATGATGACTTGATCTCATGAATCCATCTCACAGACTTCAAGCTACTGTATGTGACTGTCTGAAACAACGTGGTTTGGACCAATCAGATGAGGAACCCCTGGCAGCTATGAGCATGGTTAAGGTGTGACAACCAGAAAAAAACTTTTGTTTGAAGACAACAATGGCAGCTCCTGAAGAGGTTAGCATCGATGCTAGGTTAGGGTTACCCTAACACTAACCCTAAGCAATCAGAACTGAAGAGTATTCTTTAATAAAAGAAGAGTTAATAATGGCACTGAAGGCTTTTCTACATGGAAATGTTTTTGCACTTCTCTGGACTGTCTTAGGCAAGAGTTGGTTATACCAACAGGTTCTAATGGTAGGGCTCTCCTACTTCCACCACATTCATTGATAAGTTTGGTTGAAGCTAGCTCATGATAGACGATAATAAACAGATGGTTTGTCCAATCACCTGCCAAGTATCATGTGGTAGTATCTGCCCTTTTCCAAACAGCTTGTAAGGGCGACTTCCCAGGTTGTTTTGTGTAACAAACCATCTGCATCGTCAGGTTAGTCAATCTGGTTACTGGTTCCAAAATGTGAGGACTTGCTGTTTTTATGTTTTATAACACTTCGAGATCGAAGATCTTTGGGATTTGCTGGACAGTGACTAGCTTGAAGATGAAAAATGTGGGTATTTCATAGACAAAAAATTGATCAACAAAAAAAAGTATTGATGGATAACATTAACAAGAATAAGCTGTATCCCAATCGCCCAAATCAAGTCTTTTGCTGCTAATGCAGAAGAATGTAAGGGAATATTTTAGGCCAAATTAACTTTATCAATCCCTAAGGGGAATCTGGGGCATCGCACAGCCAACGACAGAGAATGAGAGAGATATCCAACAGGCAGCAAATTGCTCTGGGCCATCTAAGTTGGAGTATGCGGAGGAGGCTTGCTTCATTATCAGAAGCCTTCAAAAAAGCTTGTCCAAGAGCCTAAAGGGATGTGACTGTGCTGTTAATGATTTAAGGATAAAATTGTGCAGGATAAAATCCTCTTTTTAACATCGGGCTATCTATAGCCTCAGTCCCAGTTGAACTATAAGCAGACAGCCCCTCTAAGATTTCCCCGAAAAACTTGAAACTTTCAGGAGTAGGATGGTTGAAGTTAAGGGGACTGAGATTGGATCGTGACTTTAAATCTTTAAAATTCAAGAAATGTAGAGTTTCATCAGTTTCTATCCTTCACTGGGGGCAAAAGGTTTAAGCGACAGCCCAGCTTGCAACAGGAAAAGTGAAAGAAAAAATAGTGTAAGCCTCTTGGTAGGTCCGGTGCTCTGTGTTTCATTCATGTTTAATTGGCTCTCAGACCAAAGCACCTCTTTTGATATCACACAGTGGGTGTGGCCAAAGCATAAGTGACTTCATGCTCTGCTGTCCAGCTGAGAGCTTTTCTTTGATTAATGAGGGGTCACAATTTAGTCACTGGAACCAGCTCTCAGACTTAGCTGAAGAACTGACTAGGGATGCACATTTTGAATTTTTTTTATGACCGATAACCGACGCTCATTAACCGATTAATAACCGTTATTACACGGCTCTTCTTAATGCTGCAGAAAGCTCCATTCACTTGAATGGAGTGGCCTTTTTGCCTCTAATTCGCGTATTTCGTATCACTCCGCGCTCTAAAATCTTTGCTCCGCAAGTAGTCCCAGTCACTTATCACCGCAGCGTCTTCGGTTGCTAAACGACGTCAGCTGATCTGTAGTCTACTTCATATTGGAAAAAACTACTCCTATGCCACTAGTATGGATGAGTTTCACATTAACTTTAATATTTTTGGTAAATACAGTGATTTCGGGTCTTGGTAAAAGGCTGAGTTGTCATCAAAGGTCAAGAAAAGAAAAAGAGGAAAGCAGCGAAGAGGGAGAAGCGAAACGGCGTCGGTTTGGCGAACTATTTCTCTGCTGAAAAACACTGAACGCCTAAACGGTTACAAATAAATTGTAAAAAGACATACTGTGTGACATTTTTTTTTTCGTGTTGGCAAGTAGCCGTGTAATAAGCGGGATTAATATATAAAATAAGTCCCTCAGGACGGATCAGACCCCTCCGCTTCGCGTCGGGGTCCGGTTCCTGTCGGGACTCATTTTCCCGATAATGACCGCCGTTCTATACATTATCCCTTACTGAACCGATTTAAATGCTCTATTGAGTGTCTGTGACCCATTCAAAAGTACCGTTTGTGATCTCCTCAGACCGCCGCGCGTTGCATCTTCTCCCTGCCATTATGGAGGGCAAAGTTTGCTGTGATGGTCCTCCATCATCTGATCCTGGATGTTTGCTTCGCAAGTGGTACTGCTTGAATATTTCAGTGCTGTACCGCATAGTTTGCAAATAAACTCATCTCCTTTTCGGTCGAAATTGTCCCACACAGAACTCCTTTTTGCTCGCTTCATTTTTGCTGTGAATGGGCTGTGGCGGAAAGCATGTAAAGGCACGTGTTGCACGTGTGGCACGCGTCGACACGCTCCCATGAGTTGATTGACAAGTAGCTAAAAAAAATGTAACCGATAGTAAAAGTCGGTCAAAGTTCCTGTTATCGGTTAACGGTTAAACGGTTAACCATGTGCATCCCTAGAACTGACTGTATGTGCAGGGGCACTGTCCTTAGTTACCTTCCACAATGGTGCCGTTTACATTTTTTCTCTAAGAATAGTAGTTTCCAGGAACCTGCTTTGTGTAAGGAACAGGTATTGTTTCCTAGAACTGTCATTTTTGTCATTCTATCCAGACCGACACTTTGATCATATGTTTGAGTGCTGTACAAGCAACTTTACACATACAAAATACAGGTTTGACCATGTGTGAACTGCAGCAAAAAGCAAATCAGGCAGCCTCAGGTTCAGACATCCAACAAAGAGAGTCATAGAGGATGAAACACTTTCCAAATTTCACACTCTACTGCCTGACAACCTGAATGGAAAACTTTACAACCCATCTGCCTCCTCCATCACCGTCGCTCTGATGATGTTATAATACCATGCTCACTCAAGCTGACAACTTTTACACTTTCATTTTCCCTCTGACATAAATACGCTCCAGAGGTACACAGTGTAGAAAAGAGTGATGGAGCATCTGAATGAAAGCCTATCACCAAGAGACAGAGAAATTAAAATTGAGGAGAGCTGATAACAGCAGGTGTGTTGGAGTGGTGAATGGGTCTAATTGCTTGATCTTTCTTTCTGTAAAAGTCTGTGATGTAATACATTGAATTGAATGGAAAGAGGTAATGGTGAGAGATGGGAAGATATCTAGTTAATCAGTTACCTTAATTTCATACAAAAGACTAAAGCTTGGTTAATTATTTTAAATAACTCCTGAAAGAATGTATGTATTTTCTGTCCTTGTTTATGTACAGTCTTTATCAATACGAAAACAAAATCTCATCAGTTGAATCTCTTGAAAATGACGTTGACTGCCACATTCATCAAGTGTCTATTTGTAAACACATGCATGGACACAGTCAAATGTGATCATCTTGGTCGTAAAAGTGTAGCAGTACTGAGGAGTAAATCCCTGAGCTGCGTATTACTTGGCACCAAAAGTTCCACACATACACACTAATCCTCAATTGAAAGCCTGTTTGTTGTTTGGCTTCAGCTCTATAATCAGTCTGCAGTATGGAGTCCCAGAATTGCTCCTAATAAACTGAGCATAGTTCAGTTCAATCCCTCAAAATGTAAAACTACTTTTTATAGAACATAGCCAAAGACACATGGGAGCAACCACAACCTAAGCCAATTCAATAAATAAATACATTTCATAATCACTCTGTATCTACTCAAGAGGTGATCAGTGATCCACCTTAACTAGGACCCCACCTAAAGTGACATTTTAAAGCACTTAACATGGACACCATAACTAGTGTGAGTCAGGGCTGCCTGGAAGGGGGCCAAAATTGGGTCTTTGTACTCCAGGGGTTCTCCTTCAAGGGCAACAATAAATGATCTTATGAAAACCGAGTTGTTATTCAGTATATTCTAACAGACACAGAGTTGCTTTTGTTTGTAGCAGTCATGGCTATATACAGTATTCGTCTACCTAACTAAGGTGATAATTAAACGTCAAGTTATCAGATATCATCTAAACGATCTATACCAAGCCAACATTGATTCTACCCTTGTTTTTACTGGTGACAATTTATGGGTGCACGGAGGTTGCAGTGATGGAAAATTTTATGTTTTAAGGGTGTCATTTTCAAAATGGCTTGGTCTGGCTCAAACCTTGCATATGAGTTATAGGGTTAGGGTTAGGGTTAGGTTATGTTTGAAGCTGTGTCCGTTTGTAGGTTGGTTGGTCAGTAAAAGTACTGTACGCAAGTACAATTATGAGGTACTTTACTTCAGTATTCCCTTTTCTGCTACTTTATACTTCCTCTCCACTCACCAAACTTGGTTTCAAGTTACTATGCAGCTTGTCATCATTTCAGTGTTTATAGGCGTTTAATTGTGATGTGTTACCAATCAGATCATGTATTGGGCAGGACATTATGTGATAGCATGTTGCATCAGTCAAAGTATCACATTTTTAAATTCATTTATTTTATCAGCAATCTGAACAGAAATTGCTGAATATAGGCTTATCTCTAGTGTTACCCCCAATTAATTGCGCATAATGTAGTGCTAACATCAGTTTCATTGGTGTAATAGATAGATGGGTAGTCATCCAAAAAAACATAGTAAAAAGAGAAGAAAATCTGTTTAACCTAAATGAAAAATAAGATTTTTCCAAATGTATATAAATTCTCTACAAGAAGCGCCATATGCCAAATGAATATAACGCATCTGTAACATGGCTTGGAATAGAAAACATGTTAGCAGGCCTGTGTGTGATACTGGGTAAGAGAAACAAGAAACAAGTCTGACAGTTGCATTAAAAGCCTACACATTCCCTATTAGATGTACCATTCATTGTTGCAGTTCCTAGCAGGGAGGACTATCAATTATTCATACTGTTCATATTATTTTAAGAATAACCTAATTTGAGAAACCTTCTATTTGAAGGCTGGAATTTGCAGCCTAATAATTCTACTGACCGATCCCTGGTTTATGAGAAACATGCCAAGACATAAGTATATAAAAATATAAAATGTGTACTGTATGTCTGGACTGAAACTGGGGCTGCGCTGCCTTAACCAGGATGTGACAAACGTTTCCATGAGCCTGTGGGAAAAAAGTTCATCCACCTTTTATATCAACCCTGCAACCTCCTTATTAAATCTTAAATCTCTTAGAGCCCTAAGTGCCACTGCTCACCATAAATCATTACAATCAATCCGAACTAACAGTTAATGACTGCCAGCACATCCACAAGTGGGCTGAAATACCAGCTTGCTGGAAACCTTCCTCATTTCTGAGTTACAGAGATGCATCCAACTTTCATTAAAGCACTTCAATGTCAAGGAGCCCAGACAGGAACACAAAAGACAAAGAGTGAAGGTGGTTGGGGCTAAGCCAGTTCAAGGATGACTTTGATTGCACAAGGTCAGTAAACTCTTCCTTTTGCTCAGCAGCTAATTAGAGGACACGGTAATGGAAGGGTATAAGCTCAAAACACATTAACAATGGTTCTTCCCTGCATCATACTTGATTCCCAAGTACACTCATTGTTTGTATGTGCCATTCATGCAAGGGGAGCTTTGTAGACTACAGCACCCTTACATATCTACTCAAGAAACAACCCAAATATAGATATATATATTTACTAAATCCTTTGATGAGTACATCATAAATGCACAAAGACCCAAGAAAAAGGGCAGAGCGGTTCATTCGGTACAAACAGGTTTTAAGCTCAAGGATCTTAAAGCAGCATATTTGCTCAGTACCGACTGTACTGTGTCAAAGCTGACACAGTTAAATGCTTAGATAAATATCATGGCAATTTTCATCAATTGTCTGCGAGGCTTACATGGCTTAGAATGTCAAACTGGCAACTGAATTTTGAAAATTGAATCTAGTGTATGGTACGCCAGGGTTTCTGCACATTGTTGAAGTTGTGTGAAGAGTGTATCATTGGATTGATATATCAACTCAATGATAAAGGGTCCAAAATAATCATTGTAATCTGAGAATCAATCAACATTGTCATCTTTAAAATACGCTAATAGTTTGGCCCATCTGTGTCACCTTGTCCATCCAAGTGCATCTCCTTCCACAACTCTAAACAGTGCAGACAACAGGCATGTAATTGCAATCAAGTAAGAACTGCACAATGAGTATACCCTCTGGGGAATAAATCAGTATGAAGATATTTTGTGTTCTAAAGAAAAGACGGGTCAACAGACTAAAAAGGCATCTCACCTAGAAGTCCACTAAGTTGTTGCTGTCGCTACAGCAATATTAGATGCTCTTCGAACAATGTTATGCTGAGAAATGTGCATACAGACTGAATTTCAACTGCAGTGTTTTGAAGAACAGTGCAGTGACTTAAAACTGAGGTAGACAATTCTAGAGAAAGATATTTGATTATTGAGTTTCAATCCAAGGTCATCAAATACTGACACTTTGGGTTGCCCACCAGATGCTGGCCAACCAAAAGAACTGGGAATGAGAATCAACAATTATTTACACTAATAAGCCAAACCAATTAAAACCAATGACAGGTAAAGCGAATAACATTGCTCATCTTGTTACAATGAAACCTTGGGTCCTGGCATTCACATGGGTGCAACTTGACATGTATGAACCATCCAGATTCTTATTAGCCCTTCGTGCATTCATGGATTTTAAAGACAGAGCACTTAATTAACCGTGTGAAAAGATTTAAAAAGCTTACGCACTACCACGAAATGACGTTAAAGATGCTACGAGTTGGGTGAGTATGACTTATCATTTTCAAAATGGGTAGGGAAATAAAACATCTTTGGATCACCTTTGTTAAAGCTAATTAGTTTAATTTCCCTCAAGCAGTGGTTGCAAACACTGGTCCTTGATACCCACAGTGCTGCTTGATTTCAACTTGCTTTAAACAAGCTTTGTGGGTGTAAATGCATTTGCATGCACTTAGTTGTCTAAATGTAGCCGCAATAGGTAACCAATAAATCCTGTTAATATGGATATGGCTGCATTTCCAGTGTTACCTTTGTGTTCGAGAAATGGATTAGAGCTGAATGAACAGAAATAAGAGCAACGTTGTTTTACTTTAGAGGGAAATGATAAAGAAAGGCAGGAGCAGATAGTGAATGAGAACAACACAGAGACATTCACATCACTACAGTATCTTAGCAACCGATGTATGTCTATTTTGTGCCAAATATGAGAAGGTGGTGAGGCCAGAGATGGAGACTGACAGAATGACAACTATTAAGCCAGCTCCTGGGGGAGTGGAGGTCCCACAGAGTCTTGTCTGAATCAGAAAACCGCTATATGAAGTCTTGCATGAATCTTGCCTCTAATGGCCTACTGGGCAACAACACAGTCAAATTTCTTTCTCTGTTAGACAGGAGAATTACATTAAAGCAGCCTGGAAGACAGTTAAAGGTGGATGCCAGACTTAATTGTACATGTGCCTGTGTTATTCCTCGCAAAATATAGACTGTACACTTGTTATTCATGCTGTGGAAAAAAAAAAAAAAAATCAAGGTTAAGTCTCAGTAGAGTTGAATGTATGAACATATTCAACTTCTCATCTTTGACATCTAATAAATGTTCTGACGTGAAAGTGGTTATTTGGCACTTATGTCGTAGTGAAAATGAATGTGTTTAGAAATCATTCAAATATGCAAATTAATATCTGTGGTTTAGATGATGCTAGTCTCACCTCCAGTTTTTACAACATTGTAATATTAATTTTGATAAAAGCAGCAGTGCACTAATTTACCACAATGCGTCAGGAACAATAGGACTTTAATCCTGATGATGTCCTCAGGGATATTGTAGCTTAGTTAAGTGATACACAATATTTAAAAGGGAGCCTTCATTACATTCTGGTGGTGCGGGGGATTTTAAGAAAGAGACATACAGGATTTACCGGTCAATCTACGTTCCTACCCTCACCTATGGTCATGAACTTTGGGTCGTGACCGAAAGAATAAGATCCCGGATACAAGCTGCCGAAATGAGCTTCCTCCGCAGGGTGGCAGGGCGCTCCCTTAGAGCTCTGTCACCTGAGAGGAGCTCAGAGTAGATCCGCTGCTCCTCCACATCGAGAGGAGCCAGCTGAGGTGGCTCGGGCATCTGTATCGGATGCCCCCAGGACGCCTTCCTCGGGAGGTGTTGTTCCTGGCATGCACCACCGGGAGGAGACCCCGAGGAAGACCCAGGGCACACTAGAGTGACTATGTCACTCGGCTGGCCTGGGAACGCCTTGGGATCCTCCCGGAGGAGCTGGTGGAAGTGTCTGGGGAGAGGGAAGTCTGGGTGTCCCTGCTCAGGCAGCTGCCCCTGCGACCCGCATAAGCGGAAGAAAATGGATGAATGGATGGAGGCATACAGGAGTCCCTTGCCAATTTTATTTAAATAGGGGCCTGGTCTTGTTAGTCAGAAATAAATGCCCAGGGCCATTGCCAAGATGGCTGCTGAGTGGCAAGACTGGCCTAAAAGAACTTCAGTGATGATCTGGATCCAATGTCCTCGATTTCCAAAAATAATTTGAGATGCGGATTGTAGGGCTGCTCAATTATGGCACAAATCATAATCACGATTATTTTGATTGATATTGTAATCACGATTATTAAAGATGATTATTCATTGATTTGAGAACAAGCACTTATTGAACTTTGAACTGGTAATTCATTTAACATGATAAGTTTGAACTGAAAAACAAGAAAAGTGCAAATAAATAAGAGAAAAATATATCAATAAAATGAATTAAATAATATGTAAAAATAAAAAATAAACACTATCCCGGTGCGACTCGACCATAGGTCCGTTGTGGTGGCAAAATATAATGCTGCTGACACTTCTCTTGCAACTTTTCCGTGATATTCGTCATAAAGGGTAGGCAGCACAATTCTGCTGAATTGGTGACGTGATGGTAACACATACTGCTTGTCCAATGTGTTAATCAGTTTATTGAACCCCGGGTCGCTAACGGTGTTGAAAGGGCACATATCTTTGGCAAGCACGAATGTGACGGCATCCGTTATTTCTTTATGCCTGTGGGAGCTGGGTGGATATGCGGTGGCACTGTAAAGTGTGTCCTTA
Organism: Diplodus puntazzo; assembly: GCA_963678695.2. NCBI lineage: Eukaryota > Metazoa > Chordata > Actinopteri > Spariformes > Sparidae > Diplodus > Diplodus puntazzo. The sequence continues at coordinate 24,038,766 of OZ023169.1, forward strand.
GTTTTCGCTTTGCAAGGCAGAGTTTTAACTTGCATTTGTAAATGCAGCAACAAAACTGTGTTGACAGACAATAGCTTTCTGAACTGTTCCGGTGCCCTTGTAGTAATATCCTTTATCCAATTATGTCAGCTTTTAATGCAATGCCACCTGAGGGATCAACAATTTTATTTATGATTTATTCAGCTTCCCAGCTTCTTTGAAATCAAGGTCATATCCAGTATTTCCGGACCTTGACCTTTCTATCCATCATTTTCTTGTCAGTCTTCCAACTTTATGGGGGCACAGCACTTCTGTAATCTCTATGTGGCTTGAAGTAATGTAGAACAAACTTTGTTGTCTTTCAGGCTATTGCGAATGTGTAATTGATGAAGAAATTATATTTTTAGAATGGGTATTCCTTTAAGGCAACATTGTTAGACATAGACTGCATAATTGTACAAGACGGCATGCAAGCATGTTTTTCCTTCTTTTAAATCTTTCATTTTTATGTTGCTCTAATAGCACGCAAGGACATCAGTTCCTTTTGCAGTTCTTTTATTAGTACAGGACTCCAGGCAGAGCCAAGGCAGGGGATAAAAGCATATGTAAGTGTATGTTGCTCATAAAAAAAAAAACTGAATGAAAAGCAGTTTCATGGTTTCAAAAAGTGAAATCAGAAGCACATTCCAGTGAAGAGAAAGAGTTGTCAAGGCATCATTGTCGTTAAAAATATAGACAAAAGACAAAGACAGAGGTAGAGCAACAGAGGGCTGAGAGCGTTACAGTACCAGGTAAGCTGTAATGTAAATAAAACATCTCTCTGGTAGCTCTCTGGTTTATGTGGAAGGACTTAAGACCTACCTACCAATTTGAGTGGACAGTACTTTCAGATTCAAATATACACTCCTACCATTGTGTGTCAGGCCTGTGCTGTTGCTGACTGGGGATGGACTTCGAGAGGTTTTCAGCAATAAGTAAACAACACACGGTGTATTTCAGGCTTGGCTCATTAGCAGCAACCAAAGGTGTCAGACCAGGTGACAGACACGCTGATGTATTCAAAAGAAGGAAGCACAGAGGTAAATCATTATGCTGACGCTGACTGAGGCCTGGGTAGCCATGGATACTGAGGTACAAAAAAAAAGAAAAAAAGAAAAGGTTTTTGAGAGTGTTACTGGTGAAGAAAAGCACCCAACACTAGGGCTATTACAGAGGAGCTCAAGAGTACAGGCGATAACTTTTTTTGTTAGCCGAGGCATTATGGCTCTTATTTCTCTATCTAGCCAGTGAAATTTGGCCTCGCATACATTTTTTTCCCACATTTGGACTTGTCTAAAACAGGTGCAACCAACAATATCATCAACTGCTGCATTGCAATAATTGATATAAAGGTTAATTTATGTTTTAGATCCACCCATGTCTTGCTGTACGGCTATAACAAGTACATGAAGTGTATGAATTTGTTGTGTGAAATATATTCACTATTATCTACTGTCAGAGATTCCAACTATGAGACAAAAAGTCGGAGAGCAAAGCATAAGTCTGCAATCGCAATTCAACGCATTTACAAAGTAGATTATTGAGCGTCTATTACATAGGGAAAAAGTGAAGTGAATGACTGAATGAGGAAGTGATTTTGGACACATCTTCAGAATCAAATTCATTCAGGAACAATAAAGAAAACAAGAGTATCCTGATGCTGGGAAAACTATCACAATTGAGGTTAGAAAAAATAACATGAAGCCAAAGACTGAGTTTTGCCACTGAAGAAGGGATAAACTAGTGTTTTTCATCAAGCACATACTGGTCAATACCAGGATTTAAAGAAGCACATCTTACTCTTGAGTTCACTTTCAAACAGCAGGGGAGCACCTTGTGTCTTGACTGTATGTGGAAAATATTTGGTAGTTTGAGCAAATGTTTGATTCCCATTTTTCATTTGCACACCACAAACCAGAAAGTAGAGTAACTACAGCAACATTCAGAACAATAATGCAGTTTATGCTCTTGATAATGTTATTTTTTGCATTCATAGTTTAGTTTTTCAGCTTTCAAAGTCAGGCTGTGGCAAAATAAGCTTGGAAACCACTGTTGTGCCTGACATCATGCTTTTGTCTTGTGTTTTTCTTTCTTTCTTTTTTCATTTTGGACCTTTGGATAGTTTGGTGCTATATGGATGTTTATCTATTGTTTTACACATTGTACCACTGTAAATGTATGAATTGGTATTTTCTAATTATTTTCTGATCTTTACTATGGGTTTTTTTTCACAGACTAACCTGGGTGGATTTGGTATTTGCATCTGTATTTGCTCAAGGTGCTTTGCTCACCAGTCAAACTAATTCTGTCCTCTAATTGGATAACTTAGGGCTGCTTCCATGTGCATATAGAATGGAACTCTTATGATGCTTCCCATATATCCAATGAAGGCCAAACAGATCAGAACGTATTCAATTAAATACAATACCAGTAAGCGAAACAATGCAATGAAATATTCTCATTTCTTATTGCGGTTGTGCTTTCCTTTGATGCACCTGTCACATATTCAGGTGTGCCCTGTGTTGCTGTACTTAATAACACAAAGTTCTTTTTTCTGATGAACAACCCACTTTGTGTTTCACCTCTCTTCAGAGAGCAACAATGCATAACCTTGCTTGCCTAGATAACATTAAACAGACAAAGAGAGCACAGATTAAGATCTATCCACTACAAAGCCACCACAGGTGTGAGGTGCGTCATATTTAAAATTGCCACACAGTGCCGAAACAAACATGACAACAGCAAACCAAAACTTTCCAGAGGTTACCAAAGGTCTTAGGCAGAAGTCATATGGACCATAAACAGATCCTACAGTATTATGCAAGTAGGTTACAGTAACTGCAGAAATTCACATTTTCTGTGTCGGAAGAATGACCAATGAGAGAAAAGAGAAAGCAAATGTAGCAACAGATAACTGAGCTGAATTTCACTTTACTTAAACTCTGTTTCTGGGTTTATTCCATGCTCTTTCCCATGTTGACGTTTTCAATGTGGAGAAATGTATTACTGAACTTTGAAATAAACTGCACAAGCTTCTATTTATGGAAAACCTCAAATGAATTCTGCACAGGAATATCACAATGCTGAGGATGTACAAAAGTCGACAAAATCATCTGCCAGGAGAGAACGAATGTAACAGCTCAGCTCAACTGGGCCCGTCTCTCAGCAATAAGAGCCGCTTATATGCTCAGAAATGTTCGACTGCCTGCTGTCTGTTTGAAATTTATCTCCATGACAACAGACCAGTCCGTCTGGCTTCAGCATGGTAGCACTGATTAAGTGTTGTGTTATGATAATAGTCATTAGAGAAGTAGAATCTGAAAAATATACAGTGCATTTTTACGGGGTTTTCAACGGGTTTAGATTCTTGCCAACTGCAATTTAAGTTAAGCATCCTTCTCGCCTGCAGGTGTTTATGCAAAATACAGAGGAGCGACAGTGAAAGAGGAGAGTGCCAAGAGTGAAATTGTAAATATTTGGGCTGAAGAGAGACAAAGGGAAGAGAGTTATCCATGTACAACATTTTACGTAAGAGGGGATGCTGCAGCGGCAAGAGTCAGGGCACAAAAAAGGTTCGGTATGGTGGGAATACTGAAAAAAGCAACAGTAAATGACGAAGGTGAAATTGGCAGTGAAGTTCTATGTCTCACCTTGGCACACTATCTGGCAGACTGGCCTCACTGGTTGATGTCTGCATCCTCTCCTCCAGTGCCTGAGGGCCGGACCCTCCTCTTGCAATCTGTCCAGCTCCTGCCTGCGTCTGGTGCTGCTGCTGCTGCTGCTGCTGCGGCGGCGGCTGCTGCTGCTGCTGCTGCTGCTCCCCTTCGTCATCCTCAACCTCTTCATTATCGGGCTTCTCCTTCCCTCGGCCTTCACTTTCGTTGTCGCTCTCTTCACCTAAGATGTCGTCCACCTATTTTGAAAATAAAGGAGCTTTTGTGAGAAGCTTTGGACAGGACGGTGTCATGGAATTTGTCACAACAGCCTCAGAAAAAAACCTCTTTCTACATTCAGTTTTGTTTTGAGTTTACATATTAACATTTCAGAATGCATATAAAGCATGTAGATACTACCAAAAATATCCTAGCATATTGAATATGGATTTCTGTGCATTTCGTGCACAAGGGATTAATTACTCTCCAACCTTTCACTTAGTACCAGTTTGGCCTTACATGATAAGATATTCACTAACATAGCTAACAAATTTAATGGAATAACTTATTTGTAGGCAATCATTAAATAGAGGTAATGACAATTTCTCTTCAATTAATAATCTCAGTTTAAAGTGTCATGAAGAGGAACAATTGTGTTAGTCCATTCCCTTGACACACTGCAGATTACAATTATGCATTTCATTATATCTGGGAAGTGGTTTTTTCCATCTAAAAATAATTAGGCTACATACTGTACTGTAACCTTGGAAGGTGATCAAACTTGAGGCCAACAGTTAGCAGTGTCATTTGAGGAACAGGGACTGGCCAATGAAAAAATTTAACGCTGATACTATCCTATATATATATATATATATATATATATATATATATATATATTTTACATGACTGCATAAAATTAAACTGATTAATGTGGATCCCTTAAAGAAATAGATTAAAACATAGAGTAAAGTTGCAAAATTGAAACCATTCTTACATCTCATATCTGTACAGCAATAAGGCTACAGTGAGCAGCCTGTTAGCACCTAAAGTGAAAACAAAAACAAACTACCATTCCAACTACCAGCACGAGCATTGTTTATCATCCATCTCATCTAGAAAGCCATTACTTTAAATGCCTAACTATTTCTTTAAATGTGATTATTAAAGATTTGTCCACAAGCCTATAATGGCTGTGCTGCCACATTGGTCAAGTTTTGAAAGTAACTTGTTGGTTGATTGGGTTGTCTTGTCAATAAATGCAACAATGAAGGATGTAGACACAGTATAATATAAGATCAAAAATCATATCAGTTTTTAACTATTCTTGGTTCATATAAAAAAATATATATTAAAAAATACAAATACAAATGTTATTAAAAGTACAAAAATGTGTCTTTCTTGGTTAGTGGTTATAGTACTGGATAATAAATTGAACAAGGTTGGATTGGTTTAATCAATCCTCCTGCAGATGGAATAATATTTGAGGTAGTGATAAACTCATCACATCAAATTTCTACCATGAGGAAACAATCTGGAGCTGAGTAAACAAAGTTAATCTATCCAGCGGGATTTCCTGCCGGCCATAGAAAGTGAAATTGTCAGCTCCACCGGTTCATCAATGTTTGATTCCTCAAGCAGCTCATAATTTATCATGCCCCGAGGTTACTGACCATTTATAGCAGGTTAGCTAATTGACAACCATTAGATCAATGGAAATCACTGGTGAATATTACCACAGCAAATATGCAGCATCCCGTCCACTGCCTCATTAGCAGCACGTGGCTGCGGAAAAACTGGGATTAATGCAGGAGGACACTCCCTTGGGGCTGGAGTCAGGATCATTACTGGCATCAAGCCAGGCTCATTAAAGCCTTGTTGTTGGTTATTTGGACAACCAAAGAGAGCCCTGGTGAAAATAGAAGGTAATAGTGCCTGAGGCAGGGCTGCTCTAAAGGGAAAAGAAAAGGAACAAGAAACTTTGTTGTGCTCCATTTCCGACTGCTGCATCAAATTTTAATTGAGAGTGACCCTGTAGGGCACCAACAAATTACTGGGTAGGATACAAATAAGAAAGGGGTTTTGTTTGTTCCTTCACTGTCGTCAACAGACATTTTAAGATTTCATCCCAACACAAACAGCTTTTTTTGTCTCCACTAAAATGTTTCTCCTCTCATGGCAATTTCCCCATCACTAGCTCTCACGAGCGCCAGCTGCGACAATTTGTTTGGCCTCGCCTTTGTGACAGCTGCTAAAGATTTAAAAAGAGATGTATTTTCCAGTCAATACAGTGAAAATACAGAGAGCTGAAAATAGACAGATGTAAGAATGCCACAGGTGGACTTCCAGACAGCAGATTTTCTGACAGAAATATTGTGCACTGAAAGTTCATATAATAACACCCAGATATTTATAAAAACAGAAAGGAAGACATTTCAGCTGAATAAAATTAATATTAGCAGGTTCACATTCATAACTAAGCAGGTGCATGGTACAAATCAAGCATTTTATTAATGAAAATGTTGATTTTGGACACCATAGCTACAGTAATTTTATCAGTGCAATATCTATGTGTGAGAAATAACTCATAACTTAATTCTGACAGCTACGCAACACTTAACCAGTAAATACCCCCTTTTCAACTCACTGTGTCATACAAGTAATTCACATCACAAAGTATTATGTGGTGACCATCCCCACAACTAGAACCATTTAGGGGACACAGCTAATGCTTTCCAGACCCCCATCCTTTGTATAAGTTGTCTATGACTCAGCAGATGAATATATAATCCTAAAATGTAATTTGAAGTGGGAATCAATGCTGACATATTCCAGCTGGACTAACTAGCTTGGCCTTTTCCGAACACCATTTTGCAAGTGAAAGCTACTTAGCCTTGCATGTTAGCTTCCAGTGGAAAATGCTGAATGTTATAAAGGAACATTGAAAATACCAATGTACATAAGCTGCACTATGTGAACTTGTGTTTTAGTCAATAATGCACCATACTTCTAACAACGCTGGCTCACGAATGTCAGTGAATTGATGTCATGGAAAATGCCCATTCAAAGATTTCAGGTTGTGACTAAACATTTTCACTGTCTGCGGCAGTTTTTTTGTAACCAACTGAGATCATTGCAAACCTGCTGCTTGTAATTGAAATAAAAAATAAAAACATTTGTACATTAAATTAGATAAATATGAATTAATCTAAAAATGCCCCTAAATGCTGTGCTGGTGCAACACAATGAAAAAGACAGGCACACCAGTGTAACCAGTGTGAAAAAAATGCATAGAGCCGTGCCAGTCAGAGGTTTGAAGCTTTGACATTGTTGGCACTAAAAATTTCAGTAATAGTTCTATTTTTTTATTTTTTAATAAAATTGAATAAATATAAGAACAAACTTTGACAAACGTCTGAGCAAACAATTCCAAACTTCAAGCAGGAATAGGAAAAGGATAAGAAGTTGTTTTGGTCCATTTCTCAGACACCAATAAGGCCAAACATATGAACATTTAAGGGCAAACATTTGTTCTCTGTGTGGATCAGAGAAGTTGTTATCTACCACTGACAAATAGCTCTGAGGCACTGTACAGTAAATGGCCAGTGCAGCCATGTCTGCTTCAGATCAGAGCCATTTAAAAACCAATCTACAGTTCACTGTATCAGGAGGGGTCTTATAACCTCTGCAGAAATGGAAGCATTAACAGTCTCTCACAAACAGTGTAGCCAACTTGCCACAGCAGCTTTTTCCTGGCTGTAATCAAAGGCCAAGCAAACAGCGCACCATGAAACTTTTCAAAGCACAGCCCGGCACCCCTTCAAAGCTTGCAGTAAGGCTACTGGTCTCAACACTGCAAGCTGCAAATGGAGGTTTCGTACAAGTGTTATTCCAGGGCAGAGATTTTATTTTTGGCTAAACGTGTCAGTGGCTACACTACTGGCACAGTTTGTGACTATCCTGTTGTCTTCTGTGATGATTTATCTGTTGTGAGGAAGATGTGTTGATGCGGAGGACAGAAGAGCAAACATGACAGAGCTATGACAGACTATGGTTTGAAACAAATAAAACAGAAAATAAATAAAAAAAATAAAAACACACATCAATCGCAGGTAAGGAAGATTAGATGTTTTCTGTCCAGCAAGGCTATCAAGATTTCATTTCTAACTTCTGGACAAGGGTTTTTTAACTCCAGACTCAAACCCGGCCTGAGGTGTTACTCAAACTAAAAGATTTATGTGGAGCAAAAGAGGCCGACAGTCATTCATTTTAAATGAAAGCTGGCAATTTAGAGTAGCTGTTACTGTGGGAGCAGTGAACTGCTGTTTCTCACAGCAATGGGCATTAGCTAGTACTGTGGACAACTTAAGAGAAAAGACAGGATCAACAGACAAACAGAGCATCTCACTCTGCAATCCATTAACTTGTGGCTTTCACTAGGGTAAAATTACCCACTCAGTTTTTTTCGGTAAGGCTGCATAATCGGGCATGCAGACTACACCGTGCTGTTCGGAGGGAATATGCAGTGAATTGAACCAGCGGAGAGTACGAAAAAACTTCAAATAAAGCACGTCATTTTATAAAATATGTGTAGAGGAAAAAGTTGCTAGCCATTAAGCTAATTTATGCAATGTAAAAGGCCATAGGCTTAAGCCATTAATAGTGACTAGCAAAAAAAAAAAACTTTTGTCTCCTTGACAGTTAGTATTGAGACAGTTTTTTCAAGTACATTTTGACTGCACTTAACCACTTATAATTATTTACAATCATCTATGTATTGTTTTTTATGGACAAAAGCAGGATAGTAAACTTCTGTAACGGACTGTGCAGTTGCGCTAATGCATAGGGATACGGAGAGTCTACGCTCTGTGTCTATGTCTGAAATTGTTAAGTTTCGTTTTTATCGAAAGTAAACCTCTCGTCCAGCAACTGGGCCTCGCACTGTATTTCGCCGCTCGCAGATCACCTGTTGCCCAGTTGCGCTAATGCGTAGGGATACGGAGGTTCTACTGTTGAGAAAATGTAGTGCCAAAAGAAAGGGCGGTCTGACGGCAATGGGAAGCAGTATGAATTTTCTCTATACAACATACACTTGAACTGTTATAGATTTTTTTAGGTGAGCCTTGTTTTAGGTGGTTTTAGGTGGCTTTTTCTCTGGACCCCGTTCACTGCAGTACAAAGCTGAGCGTCTGGCTGGAGCGGCTCTCTACTTCTCCAAATTGAGGCTGCGCTGATCGGTGATTAGGGTAGGAAACAGATCGACTATAGATATGTACTTTATATGACCCCACCCAAAAAACATGAACTAGCCCTTTAAATGGGAAAATGATATTCTCTCAAAGCAGGCCCCTGAATTGAACTGATTTCGTATTGTGATAGACTTAGCGAAATCAGTAAATATCACATAGTTTTCCAGAGAATCGCCATACTATCACATTATGAAGAAACAGGTGATTTATACCCATAGAGGGTACACCACTGGAGGTCAGCAGAAAATAGTTTTTAATTTAATTTGGTGTTAAATTGCTTGAAATGTTACATTATCACACTAAAGTTTACTTTCATTCGGCTATCTTTTCATTTGGTGTTTACAATATGCTACCATAATGTCAGGGTGGCAGGAGTAATGGAGAAATTGTACCCTTGAGTTTTGCTAACATTATCATAATGTTATTATGGGATGTTTTATTAAATGCAATTGAAGTTAGTAAAAATATGTGAAATAAATGAGACACAACTTACTCGATGTTTCAAGGGTTTGTTGTCTAAAACTAGACCAAAATGAATAAACTCACACTAAATATGACTAAAACAAATAAAACACAGGTGTGCAAAAATGAACAATGTTATGAATAGAACAACTGTATGATAAGTGAAACACATTAGGTATTGCCACCTGAGATAGCCTTTAGCTGAATACAGCAACACAGCAGAGCTTCACATGCAATGAAGTTGTCCAAGCAAAAACTTTCATGTTTACAAAGGAGTTGTCCTTTTAAATTTTTGAATAGCACAGGTTTGCCTCAGGTCTGGCTTTGAAAGAAAAATATCAGTGTCTCAGTGCATTAACATAACTCAGAAGAGACACAATAGTATACCTGCCTGTAAATATCAGCAGCAGGATAGGTGAAGCAGGAGCTCACAGTGAGAGCTCAGCATATTTCAGTGCAGCCAGTCAATCATCTCTCATTGTCCTGACCAATTTCTGTTTGCGCTGGGTTATTGTTCAAGGCTGAGGACTGCACAGGAAGAAATTTTCATAGCCAATTCCCACTGAAGAGGGTTTATAACAGGCTTTATTCCCTCCCAAAATTACTGACTCCATCTGTGAGAGGTAGCCAAAGGTGGTAATAGGGCAGACGTTTGATTGCTGAGTGGAGTAAGACTGTTGACGGGTCATTTTATGTGGGTGTGAAGGAAGAAAAGGGCTTTGCATGTAGAGGAAAGCTCACCTGAGGCCCATGGGAGAAGGAAATGAATGCAAATGTAAACATGGAGAGTTAGACATAAGGATATGGAGCATCACCAGCAAACCCACAAAAGTCAAGATATGAATTAAAATTTGTTGGGACCGGAGAAACAGGAGAACAAAGATTTCAACCACCTCCTGCTCATAACTGCGTTCAACATGAACTGTTCATTAAGGTCAAATAGAACGCCAAAAGCATACATCCATACAGCCATTGAGTCAAGGACAAGCCCCATTTTAATGATACAAACACAATCAAGAGTTCTCATCCTCACTCCACCTCTGCCTACTCCTACATGAAGGAAGCACTCATATGTATACAATACAACCATCTTTTCAGAGCAAGGCGCCTCTGCAAACAGGGAGATATTGGCTTCTTTTCACCATCATCTCAGAAAGATGTGCTATACTGCAGCTGAGGTTAGGCAAGGCTAGTTACATAAGGCTGAACTGAAAACATTACTTTGAAATGGAACAGCTTCAGACATGAAATACTTCAGAGTTCATTCAGAGACTTCAGATTTCAGAGAGCTTTTATATCAATGATGTGCTTTTCTGAATCTGTATGGTTCAGAAAGAATTTCCTACCAATTTACTCCTCATTGAATGGATAAGAAAGGACCAAAACTGGACATGTTGTCACAGTCAGATGACTGAAGAGATTTATGTCAGGCTGCCAAGGACTGTATCCAAATGGAAAGTGAAGGAGAGGGAATATTCATAGCAGTCCAGGCCTAGGGATAGAGGATTGAGTCTGGATGATGGAGAGGCTTGTCTGGGAGCAGCAATTTGCTGGTTGTGTGGGCATGATGGTTGACTGCATTTGACCCTGTAGCACTGGTCTGCTATCTTAAAACTCACTGCTTTATAAACTGTGGCTGTAGAACTCAGTGAAATGCATGAACATTTTCAGGACCATGGACAGCACCACAGACTCAGCTTAGGGCAACAGACTTCACCTTTGATTTCATGTTTACTGTTGCATTTTGGGAAATCAATATAACACGCCAAAAACTCACTGGTTATAGCTTCTCAAATGGGAACATTAGATGGTTGTTTTTGTCAAACAAATATTGGAGCCTTTGGGTTTTAATAAAATGGTTTTAGGCAAATCAAGAAATCAGAATATTTATTTTGGGAAGTTTGTTGTAGGATTTCTAATTGAATTCAGACATTTTATGAACTAGAAAAAATACAGAAAAAAATAGTAGCAAAGTGCTAAAGATGACTGAAGTAACATTATTAAGAACATAAACTACATGTTCCTTTACATCAATGTTCCTTAGTTTCTGTTGAATGTGAACAAAGAAAAAGAAAACTTAATCTTTCTTCTGAATATAGATGGGACAAATGTAAGACTTTATTATAGATTGCCATAAAAACCACTGAGGAATTTACCAAGATAACTGTGAAAAGTCCTAAGGGGAGCCTGCATCTTTCTAGTCATTCCAAATCCCACACCTTTCACCATGGCATAAATATCCTCCACAAAAAAGTTCAAATAAGATGAGTGGAAATGCTACAGCTTCAAAACTAGGAAAATCATGACCTAAAATGTTCATATCCCCCCGTTCTCATTTCTGAATAAATCTTCTTAACTTTAATCTTCCTAACCTTCATCTTCAAAGCAACATTTTTGTTTTCTCTTGTTCTTCACTAATGAATTAGATTCATAGCCCTTGCTACAAGGGAAACTCATTTCAGCAATAACTCCACTAAATTGAAGCAATTAATCATGTTATGTGTTGTACCATGTAAATGAGACAAGTCAAAATGGCTGGTTAACAACTGTTGGATAGTTGGTCACCAGGAAATTGTCAACTATTGAGCATTTACCCACTGAGGCAAAGTAATTTGTGATTTTAGACTATAGAAATAAAGTTTACATGACTTGTTCCAGCAACTCAACTACTTGCGCTATGTAGTAAACCGGACATGTATGTGTGTGCTGGATTTCTTTTCAGACAATAAATACATTAAGAATGTCACTGTGGGCTTTTGGAAATTGTGATGCCCTTTTAGCATTACTTTTAAAGACCAAATTATTTATCGAAAAAATATTATGATGATATATTACATAATTAGGTGTAGTCCTAGTCTGTTGTGTACCACCTAAGCCATTTATCAACTAATTGTTTGAGCCATAAAAAGCAGCCTGAGGTAACATTAAAAAGGTTTCACTTGATTAATGTGACAGCTGCTTTAAGTTAATGTCAGTGTTGGTGGAAATAAACGCCTTCCAATCAGAGAGTCAAAATGCTTAGGTGTGATTGGCAAAGGACAAAAAAAGCAGGAAAATATACGGCTCCACTATGTCTCTCTTTACATTTATTTGGTCGAGATGTTGGCTTCAGCTAAGAGAGAAATAGTTCGCCCCAGATGTCCCCCCTGGAAGAAAATTTGGAAAAATAACCCTTTAAATGGTGACTACTTGTGGGATTTTTGAAAAAAAGAATTTCAGGATCAGAATCTAAGACATGAGATAAAATAGAGGAAGCTCTAAAATACAATAAAAAGAGCTGTGTCTCATTCGTCCAGTTTACTAATACAATCTGCAGCTAGTTTGGAGTCACTGGGTCACATGACATGGAAAGATATTGAAAAAACTGCAATTATTTTGTATTAATATATTTATGCTAAGTAATTTAATGACGGTCCCTAAATCAGTTTCCCGCGATTCAGCACGAGGCTCTGTGAGGTGAGCTAACCGTCCTCCTGCTGCTGATATTGGGTGAACCTCAGTAAAGTCGCAGCTGGAACCAAGTGAATATCCGCCGAATATCCAACCTGAAAGTAACTTCACCCCGGTTCGATGAGTCGACTGTTGCAGCCCTTGAACAGGATGATGAGGATTTCAGTAACTCAACTTAAACGGTGACTTGTAGAAATTATACAAATAGCAGTAATGACAATAATAAGATTTCAAAATAACTTAGTGCTGGATTTCCGGATTTATCCGGAAGAATCACACCCCTGAAAATGACCTGAAATGGTCACATCATAACCGATAATAACAACTGCCATAAGGCCTATTAAAAGCAGCAGTTGCCATGTTTTATCTCTGTGGACTCCACGCCAAACAAGTGAAAACATCACCACAGTATTTCTTTATTCCACAGCATTTGTATCTTATCAGAGCTTGGGCCTTTGTGTGTCTGTGAAATGTCAACCTGACAAGACTATCAGACTATGGCAGCATGGCCAGCTGAGAAGGAACTTCACACCAGAGTAAACATGGGACGTTATTGCAAAGAGGAGAATAAATGAGGCTTTTAAATCAACAGAAACCTCATCATCAGCTGAATCAAATCTTTAAAATCATTTTATATCTGTAGAAGCCCCATTGAGACTGCTGCAACTCTTCACACTGAAGCTGTAATTACAAGTCTGCAGCCCTGAGTAATAAAGTCTTTCATACTGTATAATACGTGCTTCATACTGGATCACTTGACTCGTTTTGTTCATACTGGCCATAGCAGGGTGCACCAGGCAAAACACAGTCCTGTGACCCAATGGAATAGTAACACATCGTCAGGCCTGCTTGTAAAGTCTACTCTTCTCAGATGTATTAACTTACACTTATATAATCATACAACAACATTTCTCTTTCCTTTAAGAATATTTTTAGGGGAATGAGCTGAAGGAGTACTTAGCCATCATCTTATGGAAAAAAAGAAAATTGTTGCAAAACACTACTGAGCTAAGTGCTATGTAGAATGTTAACACAGACATAGGTGCATTGCTATACCCATCCTAACGTTCCCATGAATACTGTCAGACTGACCCAAACACAGCCTTCGCGACCAGTGGAGACCAGTTTCATGACAGGGAATATAGTAATGAGGTGGTTTTCATGTCACTTTTGGATCCTAGCAACCTGCGGCTTAATCAGCTAATAGGAGCACAAGCTGCACAGCAAACCATGCCGAGTAGCAAAAAGCAGCTACTGTTAGCAGCAGTTAAAGGATGCTTTCGCAACAAGTAAAGCTATCTGTCCATCACAAAACTGGGTAAATCTTCCTCTTAATTTAGATTTTTGATTGAATGAGTTTGATTAATTGATTGATTGATTGATCAAGGTCCATAAAATGTCAGAATACAAATCAGTTGGTACTATTTTGTTTGTCGATTTTAAATCTTGACTTGCTGCGGTAAAACAAAGAAACTTCAACTGAGAAGGCATACAGTTGTATTTTTCTGTCGAGTATGAAAAAGAGGCCGCCTGCGCACATCTATCAGCTGGAAGGTTTTCGGACCATCAACTCTTACCATACAAAGTACTATTAAGAGACAGGCCGGATTGAGGCTAGCTGGTTAGCATGCTAACTAGTCTTTGACAACACATCGACACTGTTGTATCTTTACATTCTGTTGATTATGTTAGTTCATTTTTTTTAATGTTTTAATCTAAATTCTGGCCATATCTTACCTACAAAAGACTTTGTTGTCATTGTTGGGCCCAATACTAGCAAATAGATGAAGACCAACAGAATGTGTGTAATACAACAAGGTACAAATCTTCCTAATAAGTCTCTATATTCTGCAGACTCATGCAAAAGCTTGTCCTTCCCGATAACTCCCAAGGATTATATCTCACCAAGGATGTGGGAGATCAATACCTGCAGGCAGAGGGAGAGCAAAGATCACTGTGACTGATGACTGTGTTAGATCTCCTATGATCCAAGGCTTAATGAGCCGTGTCGCTGAGGGCCCCGATGGCCTCACACGTGCCACTTCAAAACAGACATGTTTCTAAATCCTCAACTGTATAATAATCATTCACATCCACTTCTCCCCTGTAGCCTACACTCATCAGGATTTCATTTCATTTTCATTTTGTGAGCCAGAACAGTTGAAAGATGATAATAAATCCATTTCCTGGCAGAAATGAAGGAAGTTTCAATATTAACTCCAGCAGGAGCTCAAATCCAGCCAAATTAACATTCGCATTCAGCTCTATTAACAGTGACTTGTGTTTTAACTCTGTTTAAATGCCCTGTTTTAAAACTGAAATGCTGCAAGAAATCAATATTCGATTGGAAAAATATTTTTTTTGTTATTTATCTATTTTATATCTGAAGAGCCTGACAGATTATATCAAACACTGTGCACTGTCTCAATGCTGTACAGGCAAAAAATGCAGACTAAAGGCATGGCGAGACAGTCAAATTCATATCCCTCTATAGACCATAGACATTTAGCAGAAATGTTGGCATACTAGAGCAGAAAAAAACAGGCATAATTAACAACATTATATATGACTTCATTCTATTTAGGTTATCAATGTTCAGGATCCTGTCATTGTGCATACTGGCTTAATGGGACACTTAATGGAACTTATCAATCATTGACTAAATTTGTATTAACTGCGCTTTATTTCTAGAACAAAATGTCAGTCCAAATGTCTGCTGTGAAAATTGCTATTATCCTTTTAATCACAACAAAGAACAGAAATCCTGAGAAATTATTAAATGTCAGCAAAGGACAACTTTTAATACATGGTAAATAGTTCATTTAGGGAGTTCTGACAACACTACAAATCAAGATGGAGACAGCAGACAGTTCTGTCTGGACTGCTCAGACTGCACATGGTTGTACTTGAAAAAAACATTTGAAGCTGCAGGAACACCAATGACTGAGAAACTCTGAATTCTAACCTTAACGAAATTACTGCATGAGCAATGGGGTCAAATGACTCTAACATAAAAGGAGTTACTTGCACTGGTGAACACACCTACAACCAGACTACAGTTCATACAGAGTCATGCTTTTTGGTGGCTAGTTTTTTAAATTTTTTCATGATTACACAGTTTGAGAACAATATTTTTTTTTTTAAATAACTTCATTTGTTTTAATGGATTCGTTGATTCTTATTTTAAATGCAAATACATGGGGAGAAATACGTCATTCAAGAAGCTATTTCCAAAAGAGTTACACACCCAAAGGGCAAAACTGTTTTAAGTAGACTGATCATTGATTATCCCAAACTGTAAGAGTATATGAGAGTGTCATATAGGAAGCTGCAGATCTTCCATAATTCATTTTTTTATAAAAAAAGAACCCAAGATTTCTTTAAATGGATCCCCAGGCAGTACTTTTGATATTAACATTTCATCAAATGACTCCCTCTAATGTTCAAAGGTTGCTGGCACTGCTAATCCCACTGGCAACATTCATCTAATGCGGGAGACATTAGCTGTGTTTAATTGACTGTTTTTCCCATAGTTGACTTCACAGATATCCGATTTCATGCGCACTTTGGCTTCTGTATATGTATAACTGAGGTATAGTTAAGAATAGGCCACTAAAAAAGGTGGTTAAGGTTAAGTAGTTCGTAAACATGGTTAAATATTAACGATGCCTGTATGACCCATTGTTCGATTTATCCTGTCAATGAGATTGGGCTGATGTGACTTGGCTACTACTGTCACACGTCATAGTGTTATTTGTCACAACAACCATCCAACTTAGATTTTCTTCTTCTAAAGACATCAAAATAACTGGCCTAGTGCAACTTTAGTATATGAGGCAGTAGCCACATTTGAATTGCTTCTGGGAACCCTGCAAGTCAATAACTTGTCTACAAGTTCTTCCTGCAAGTGTTTCACAATAAAAGCCTTGTTGAGAAATTAAGGGTTTCTTTCGACTGAAACGCTTGAAGGCTTTTAATCTGAAACTGATACATATAGTGCATTAATTGCATGATGTATCAGAATAGCTGCTTATGTTTCTCACGACTGCTCATTTAAGTCTAATATAGAGAGACATCTAACATGATATGCACAATGCCACATATTTTTTATGCCTATTTCACAACTGTACTGATTCATAGGGCTATATTCTAATACTTCATATCCATTTATACCCATGCTTATATTTTATTTGCAATTTTTTAGCTTTTCCTTCTTGAAGCATGGTGCAGTACACTGATTCTCATTGTGACAATGACAATAAAGGTATTGTATTCTAGGAAGTGTTCAGTTTCATTTAACAATGTAATGCTAATGCTAACTATAAAAGGGTCTGGATCAAAACAAGTTTTAGTAATAAAGTGTTGTAGTGTGTGACAAAGATAGCATCATCTGCACCATGTCATTACTGGTGAGAGTTCTCTCTTGTAGATGTCAATAAGAGTAGTATAGTGGTACTGTTTGCAAAATGCTCAACTCTAGCGCATCACAAAAAACAAAAAACAAAAAAAAAAATGGAAAACCACCCTGAGCTGCTGAGATAACAAACTACATGCTGCCAGCTCTTTCGACTTACACCTGACCAAAGCCGATTCAGTTAGTTCACATAAAATCAAACAAGTATAAGCTTGTACAATCGGATTGGACTCGCAAAACTCTACCTGTCAATAAAAAAAGCTATAATTGTTCTGTTTGGAAACACTAAACAGCGAAAATGCTTTGTGCCAGCTTTATGAAATGCAACTGTACAACAGTAAAGTTTTCTTGGCACTCCAGACAACAAAAACTTAGTTTTGAATGAGAGTATTATTAACTACAGTTTTGGAAAAGACAACATTCCTACAGTAGACTACACAAGACCAATTTTCCTAACAAATATTATCTAGTAAAGTACTCATAGACTGTGTGATGCATTATCGTATTACTGGAAGTAGCAGAGGACCAAGAATCCAGCCGAACCCAGTCATCTCACAGCCAACAATGGAACAGCGATTTTAAAGAAAGGTCACCCAGTTGGTACATTGCTGATTCTTTGCCGACTCTGCACATGTTGCTCCAGGTAAACTGACACATACCACCATGTTACCATTGGTGACATTTAAATGTAAGGCTGTCTACCTGACTCAGATGAGTACCTTGCTCCAGCCAATTAAACCTGATTCTTTCCCTTTGCCCTGAAGATCTACAGTGCTTAAGACTGCCCTTTAGTGAAGGCAGTCTGAGGAGGATGACATTTGAAAAACAGCGCATCTACAAAAGACCCTCCGTTTGAGTCAATTCCTTTACTTTTCCTGAAGTACAAAAGATGTTGGATGAGGATCTAATTATCAGTTATTCTCTATATCAATATAAGTTAAAAGTCCTACTTCCAAATTAGGATGACACCTGAGAAAATGTCTTGAGCGCTGGTGGTGTATGCATCTTAAATCACAAATTTATAGCCAAGTATCAGGTGGGTTCATTTAGGTTGGGTCTTAAAGATGCAGTTACATGTTAAGCTCAGAAATTTAGTAACAACTTACATTTTTAAAATAAGCACCTGAAATGTTAATTTTGAATATATTACAATATTGAAAGAAAGCAACCACATGGGAAAAATGATGATAAAATCTTTTTCGCTCACTGGTGAACATTCTAAATGTCACATTTACACAATAAATGCTGTTGGTGTTTTTGGAACAATACCGAGTGTGAGCACTGAACATCTAATTAGTAAACTTGATCTTCAACTGTGACAAAGCTACATAACCAAGAGGCTGGCCTTTAATAAAAATAACTGATCATGCTACCGTAACAATGCTTGCACAGTGGTATTAATTACAACAAAAGCCTTAAAGCACAGTGTGCCTTTGTGATTTGAAAATGAAATAAATTAAGTAGTTCTGGCAACCTTCTAGCATTCCAAGAGTGTTGATTGAGGCTGGATAGACCTTGTCATTGTGGGAATTCACAGAGGGTGAATAACTACCACAATGATCGAGCTCATCTTCATAAGAGTGAAGTAACTCTTAATACAGTTAAAGAGACAAATAGCAAGTTAATAGGCAGGAACAGATCCATTTGAGATCCATCATTCTTAGTGCAAGACCACTTCTACTCAAGATCCTCACAGCCATTCCAAAGTTCACATTATAAGGTTAACATTTACATTTAACGAGATGATAATGAAGAATATGCTTTTCGAACACCACATTCTCTCCTTTTAAATTACCCCACATTCTCCGATGAAGAAGCAATAGAGAACATTCCAAATACCTCCGCTCAGACTTTTGATACAAAAGGCCTTTGGGTTTGTTACTTCTAGCAAACCCTTTTTCATGCAAATTCACATCAAAATTGCATACACTACTACAGACTACTGCATACAATTAGAAAAACTTTTCTTTAGGTGATTTTAAGGTAAGAAATAAGTACCCAGGTGGAGACCAACACAAGAGTTTCAATGAGATATCCCTATAAATACAACAAAGAGACCTAAAAAAATAACCACTAGCCAAAACGTGACTTCACTTCAAAACAGGGCTTGTCACGTGTCATGTCCCACGTGAACAAACCACAAAGCTCTTCTTTTTTTTTTTAGACTAATAACCTGCTGAGAGGCTCTTGACAGATTTCAAGACTCCACTTTGCACATGTCCCCCCGCTGAAGCATTAGCAGACCTCAGACTCCATTATAGAGTATTATCCAAGCAGGAGGTGCGGAGCTTTCAGACGTTAGTCACCACATCACCTGCCTCGCAAATATTGCAAAAAATAGAAAAAGCAGAAAGTGGACTGACATGGCAGCATAAGGGTTTAAATCTGCCTAGGTGGCAGTGGCATGAAATTGAAGGAAGCAGCATTAAATGATGTGTTGCACTCACGGTTTCATGATGTTTATGGATCTCAGCATTTACCATTTCTCTTGTTAACATTTGCCAAAAGCTGCCTAATAAATTGTATTCAACTGCGATTTAATTTCATTTTCATTTCTAACCCTAACAACAATGCAGGGAGATCCAATCTCTGTATACACAGTCTCTGCTTAGTGCCTCATTTTTGGCCACATAATATCTGCCAATGTGGGCAAACTACAAGAAACTCAACCAGACTACTGAGCAGCCTATTTCCTCAGGTTATGAGACTCAATTCATCACCCACACTCCATTCAATAAAATAGTTTGTTTTTTTGTTTGAACTCAGTTTCATTTTGCATCCCTGGTGACAAATCAACCTTATCAACAAGTGGTCACTGATCCCCTTCTCACCTCTTTGTCCATACTCTCCAGGTCCTCCTTGCAAAGCGTATACAGAGGCATAGTTTCTGACATGCTCAGCTGTCGTTTCCGACGAGACGGTCCCGGCTGCTCATCATCTTGGCTAGACCCTGCAGCGTCATCTTGCTGACTCTTTGAAGTTCCCCTGTAGTACAATAATAAATAAATGAGCATTAAACACCGTAAGTGCAAACTTGTTCGGTGCAATTAAATAGATGGACTAACTACCTGGTTACCCAAGTAAACAAATAGATAAACATGTCAGATTTTCATCTACTGTGTCAATACAACTGGTAGCTCAAGACCTGTTTAGACTTGCCTTCATACAATAAGTAAGGCATTTCCACTAAACCTTGGATGGAGGATGGTCTTGGACCAGAATAGTACCCATTAACTTTTGGTGCAGATCCAGATAAAGGGGCAGATATGGATGAAAAATCTGGTATATTTAGTATTTAGTAACCTATGAGTGGCTACAATTTGATGCAGATACTAGATCTGATGAGCTCAGATTATGGTTAGGCAGTTATAGGTGGTTTACTATTCAGAGTGATACAGAGAGGATTGATTGAATTAAAGGGGGCTGTTGGGCCTTGGCAGAGGTATGCACTTCCATTCTGGTTTCTTGTCAATCTTGTAAAGCACTTTGTGACATTCCGTTATTGAAAGGTGCTACATAAACAAAGTTATTTACTTTGTTCCTTGTAGGTGAACTTTAATTTTTTAGCCTATTCTGGCAGTCCTTGTGTACAAAAGCAGCAGTGTCATCATCGCATTGTGGCAGGAGCATACATTTGTTTTGAAAGCAACTGAAAGAATGACAACATATTTTTGATCAAGTATTTTTTCTTTTAAATAAAGCCGTTTGCAGGAAGCATGTTGACGATATTGTAATGTCCTGCATTTATTTCTGGCCATGTAAGATATTAATGTGAAGCCAACTTTGAATAGTGTACCGTACCACCAGACAGCAGAACAGCTTCTTTCCTCAGACTGCAAGATACCTCAATTCATCGTCATAAAAAACTGTTTTCATTTCATGACTTATCCAACCCAGTGATCTCAGTGCTTGTCTTATTTACTTATGAAGACCATGCAGAAGCATCAGCATTAAATTGAGACCCATTTACAACTACTTAAATGTTTCTTGAAGTGTGTTTAAAAATCTTATCAAAATGTGGTTGAAATCGTATTTTGTGCAAAGAAACTTGCTGATGTATCTGAAAATCAGTCAATCCTCAGTCATTACAGTCATGATAACAGCAGAGTACATTGTTTACCTGCTGATTTGCTTGTTCTATTTCTATATGCAATTCTAGTCTTACAGTCATCTTCACAGGAACCGAAAGGAAACAGCGCTCATTCGCCAAAACATTTTTCATACTGTAATCAGCACATTATTCACAACACAGACAATTTGCGGATGGAGAGAACAGGGTGAGAGTGAAAGTTGTGGCTGGAAACCGACGATGAGACGTGCAAAGGCTTTCTCTCCCTAACGAGGGCCCTTTAGATGTAAATCTTATGTATGAAGTGGGAAGAGGAAGTTTCCACACTTTCACTCTGCAGTGTTTAATTGAACAGATCTTCTTTGATGATTTAATCCAAGTTCACGCAACTCCCAGAAAACTGCATGCTGCCTCCAATCCATTAATTATGTGGGCCAATTTTATGCTTGTGATTATTAATTAGAGTGTAATCATAGACATTTCAAAAGATTTTAAACCACCGTGACGGTCTAGTAAAAAGATGCCTAAAGTAAGCTTTTACTACCCTGGTGTTAAGTGAGAAACAGTCCGGCCACAGCCCCAATGACAAACAAATACACACTCTTCATTTGCATCTGTGACTGACAGATGAATGACGACTGGAGTGAAAGAGCACAGAGGTGACTTTGAGGAAGTGTGAAGCTTTTCTTGCACCTGTCACATCAAACTGTTGGTGGAAATTAAATGAGAACATGGCTGGAAAATCTGATATTTATATGACTGAATGAAATGTATCTTAAGGTTAGTATTTTACACTGCTGAAGAGGGACTTTTTTGTGCCTTGTATAAATTACCCTGAATTTTATTGTGCCTTTATTCATGGCTCAAAGGCAGATAAAAATAAAACAACCCAAGTTTGGAGGCCCGTTTGGGAGTTACACTACACACTCTTATTGCGCCTCAGTTGATAGTTGAAGCTGCTGCACATCCCCGTTGAGGGTAATTCCTGTCAATTCTAAGCAGTGTTACACCACACCAACAGCTGTTTTAGTTTACAGAGAAGGGAGGGATGGAGATGAGGCCCAGAGGAAAGACCTATACATTTAAGATCTGTTATGAGCGATTCAGTAGTCAGTACTAAACAGAGCAAACGTCGATAGCATAACTGTCATGATTTTAAATGCTATAGTTATGCAGGGGCTATGGGGGGGTTTCTGGATGCAGTGCAACGGGATGCCTTACTATTTCTGTCAGCATCAACGGTCAAAAATGAAGAAGAGAAATACAATAGTAGCACCACAATTTGTTTGACAATAGAAAAATAACTTAACGGTTGTAATTCCAGCTGATTATCAGTAAAGCCATGACTAAGCATTACAACTCATGTGGAAACTGCTATATAATGTCTTTTGTGGCTCTAGAGGAGCTCTGGGATCGGAATTATAAATATTATAATACAACGCAAATGACGCAAACACACTAAACTTGTCTCATTCATGTATTCACGAAAGTCGAAAATATTAGATTTTCAGCAAAAAAAAAATCAGGTTTGTGTAATCCTCTCAGAGCCAGACAGCTCTGGAGGAGAGATTCAGGTGCAGAGCCAAAACTTCTGAAGGAATGAACAGCCAGATCTGATTCTACCTCTGATCTAGAGTCGTTTGACGATAGGAAGAGTGGGATTAAAAGGTGAATTATTTTCACTCCCATTTATCAACCTGACTGCAGCAGCGATTTACAGATTACCTCCACTGATGGATGCTTATGTACTGTAATGTTGATTGCAGGAGCTGGAGGGGAAATGTACTTAATTCCACAGATGGCATTACAGAGAAGAGACGGGGAAAGAATAGAAAAGAACCAGAGTTTCTGGGGAGCGCTGCGTTAAGTGAGGAATTGTATTCAAACACACATACACACACAACCTCGGTGCGTGCCTTTGCTTGCTAGTTCACGGTTGATGTACAGTATGATGTATGATGTAAGTATTATGGCTGTCGATCAATATCCTATCATTATAATGCATTGCTCCACTTCAGCCCTTACCTGAGACAAGTTTGCTCTCTCTTATCAGATAGCAACAAGGACCCCGACGGCTGGGAGTAGGGTGGTGGCCGTGACACCTGAGGGCCCCTACGGATCAGCTTCCCTGTGACGGGGTCGTAGGTCCGAACCTCAGGGGCTGGAGGTGGAGGTCTGTGGTGGATGGCAGCTGGGTGGAAAATAGGCTTCTGCAGGGAGCCTAGGTTGTCAAGGAATGCTGCAGGACTGTTGCTCCTGTAACATGCAAGACAAAGATGTCAGACTTGGAATTATCTTCAAGAAAGTAGGAGTGAAACGGTTCACAAAATCCACGGTTCGGTTCATATCACGGTTTTGTGGTCACAGTTTTCAGTTCGGTTCGGTATACGCTGATCGTTAGGAAAACCAATTATGTCTTGTTTAGTCAGGTTGAAAGTGAAAGAATGAGGCAGACTGACAGTTGATACATCATTGTGACAGTCTTAGGTTAAAAGTAAGTAAGATTCTGGCACTGCAAGAGAGGAGACATTGCTAGTTCCAACATGCTTTTCATTTATTTGGCAAAGAAATGCTAAGAACAAATAGTTCTTACCTGTCACTAATGTAATGTAACGGGCAGTCACAGTCATGAAACTTTCGGTAGCCCTGGAGTTCCATCCATCACTAGTAAGCACTACATAGGCTATGTCAGACAACTCTTCAACAATTCCTCGTCGGGTCTCTTCATAAAGTGCGGGAATTACCGTGTTGCTTTAGTGTTTGTGGGAGGGGATTTTATTTTATATCATGGCTCGAGTGTTTTAACCATATAAAAAAATCCCGCACCCTCCACCACGGCAAAAGGCTGCATCTTCTAAAGAAGTTGCGCGTGCCTACGAACCAAACGGTACACACACGCCCCGAACCGTGACAAGCGTACTGAACGGGACAGATTTTTTTGATGAAGCGTTCCACCCCTACAAGACAGGTTTTGATCTATTGCCGTTTATACCTACAATACCTCTATAATGCTGCTAAGTAAGCAGCTCCCATCTACAAAGTTTGTGATGGCCTTTAAGACAAATGCTCCTTTACCTTGTTGTTTTGGAGTAGTCCTCCTTCAGTGGGTACAGCTGCTCCTCCACCCTCTCCCAGCGCTCCAGACAGCTCCACAGCCAGTCAGGGTTGACAACTTGGAGGTGCTTGCAGCCTTGTGCCTGGCGAACTTTCTCGGTGCCTGGGTGCCACGTGAGCGAGGAAAAAGGTCAAAATTAAGAAAAGGTTTTGACCTTGTGATCAAAAGCTATTAACTAAATACACAAACACAGGCGCTGGTGAATAATTCAGATCAATAATAAGGCCGTCTTTGCAAGAAGAAAACAGAGGAAATAATTGCTTGGTCAATATTATTAGATTAGATAAAAACTTTTTTTCTTATCGAGTCACTCAAGTCACTGCCCTTACACTTTTCTGCCAACTCAGTGGTTTTTATGTTTTATTGGGTGAATGCAGTGTTTTGTGCTTGAATAAGACCTATTGATGTTTGACACAAAGAAAGTCTAGAAGCTCATTAACCCCAGGTTAACAATGGCACACTGTTCGCATATTGATGCCCAGTGCTTGTGCACATGTCCTGTTTAGTTAGTTGAGATATTTCAGCCTGGAACAAAGTGTTTGACCAAGATATTGGTCAAAAAAACAGGGGGGGGCGGGGGCAAAGAAAAATAATTTCTAGCATCAATCTGTGTAATAAAAACAGAATGATGACTTGTGTGTCCATCTAAATAATAGTAACTTTCTGGCTGCCACAACTCCTAATTCTGTACACAAGAAAGAGAATGGATCCCACCAAAATGCAGAGCATGCTGTTGAAAAAGCTTAGTTACTGTATATCTATAGCCACTCATTGAGTGAACACAATGTGAAACATAACAATAAAACATGCACATGCAATGCACATATGATTTTTGTTGTTACATGGACCTGATAAATACCTGTGCTGCTCTGACAACACAGAGAATATTTTCAGCAGCTCTTTGCACACCGAGAGCCATGCTGCTTAAATTGTCCTGATTCCATCTTTGGCTGATATTTCTCTCCTTCTGATGTACAACATGAGTGATTGCCAAGTGCTCCTCTCAGTCAGGATGGCTCCCAAGGCAACGGTGCCACTTCCTGTGTTTGTTTTCAGAAGGTAAATGGGACTGGCAACAATAGAGGAATGAATGTGGTCTTTGGTGCTCTTCAGATAGAATACCATTTTCTAAGCTGAGCAGAAGCTGTATTATTATATCTCTTAAACTACCAGAAAACGTATGAATGCGTGATGCACGTCTCTGCTGACAGCACTATTAGTTGAAGACAAGAATGTATGAAGAGGGCTTAATAAACGACTGGCCTTATTAGCACTCATTTTACAAACAACAGGTTTACACATGATGGGTTGGGCACATGTCTATCAAGGCAGCACATTATTTTGAGCCTCATAATAATCAACTCACAAAAACAAACTAGGCCCTGAGCTATCAATTTTTAACCAGCTTTATAATTTGTAGTTCTAACCATTTTGGAACAAACACACAAACATTGCCGCCAGCATTCACATGGTTCTCGAATGTCAGAGTGCAGTGAACTGTGTTCCCCCCAATCAAGTGGGCCTAATTACAGAAAAGGAGCTGTCTCAAGGAACTATACGTAAATCAATTTGAAGCATTATAATTTACAGTTGCATGAATCAATTAGGTTATTAGTTCACAACTTCAAAACAAGCTGACTGGTAAGGAGCAACAAGGTCCAGATCCACAACTGGGGCACCCAGCAAAAATAGAATCCAACCTTAGAGCTCCTATTTGTAAGAAAAGCTGATTTTTGAGTCTCATTTCCAACTCATCAAGTAATGAAGCTCTTGATTTTCCAACTCGTTAAAATGCTTTGGGATTGTAAGCTGGGCTCGCTGCCATCCCAAAGCGTCTGTTTTTGATGAGTTAGGAGAGAGACTCAAAAATACATTTTTCTTACAAATAGGTTAACATACAGAAGTTAAAAATACTTCAGATTTTTTAAGAAATCAACTCCCTTTTTTTAATAATATTTATGTTATTTTTTGCAGTAGCCATTCAATATATTTACATTGTGTAAACACTGCTAAATACACAATAAATATCATTTTGCATTGCACCATTCCTGCGCTGAATGTATGATGCCGACCTAAATGACAGACTCACAGGAGATGATGCTCAGATGCAATTATGCGCAAATTTATCTCACTGATATCATCCTCGCTGTTGAGGGGCAGAGAATCTTTGGCAGATTCAATTTCTTGCCTGTACGATTCAAAGCAGAATCAATTTTTGATTTGGCATCGATTTGCGGGTGGATGAATAGTTGAGGGGGCAATATTTTTACACTATTGCTCTAGTATACTGTGTGCTCAACCATTCACTGTTGTCCTTAATCCACTTTTTTGAAGATGAACTACAAAATAGCTTTAGCATTTGCACACTGTAAACTGTCTGGGTGCTTCTCTGCCCTTGCAGTTCAGTTCCGCCTTTTTAATTCAATCAACATCGTGCTATTAATAAACATTTAAAAAACGATTTTGACATCGGTGAATCTCTTCTGAATCTTAGCAGTTAAGAATCTTAATTCTTACGTGAATTTATGTATTTGCCCACCCCTACGATATACCAGTCCAGTACTGAGTTGTTGCTAATGCAAATGTAACATTTCAAACTGCTGTTACCGCTGGTGCTAGGAATTTAGCCATGGTGTCTGCAGTGGTGTATTCCTACAGCGTTATTGTCATACGTTAACAGAGCTTATCACACCAGCACCTTCCCAGAACTGCTGACCTCCAAGAGGCAGTAATTGTGATGACAGTGTATTGAATCTCAATTATCTCTGCTCAACCAAAGTTCTGACAAGGCTCACTTAACACTAATGTGCCAATGTGTCAGTAAGCCTGGCATTTAAACGAGCTGTACATGAATCTTCTTGAATTCTAGCCTCATTAGCAGACCTTTCCTTGCATCAGTTATGAGTGATTCTGGCACACAGCAACAAAAACACCTCAAATATAGTCTGCAAAAGGAACAAACAGGCTATGAAAAGGAATTGTGGTTAAAAACTATGTTTGAGAATAATAGCATGAACGTTTGGAAAGATCAATTCAATGTCAAATTTGACCTTAAGAAGGCTACTGCTGTATGCTCGGTCAACAGCATACATACATTTCTACATACCAGCTCTTGCTGCGATGAGATGCGTCGTCCGACTGGGATCTTGGGAGCTCAGTATCAGACTCTTGCCAATCTTAGCCCCCAGTGCTTTGGCATGGTAGGATTCCCGGGTTCTCTCCATGGGGTAGTTTGTTGGGTACAGGCCACTGAACACTATCGTTGCGCCCTCCAGTGTCTTGCTTTTAAGCTCTGGGACAATCTTGCGGATGTCCGGCGTTTCAGGGGCCTCCTTCCTCAGGTAGGCCGCATAACGTGCGTAGTACTCTGCGTGGATTCTTTCCAGCACTTCCTCCAGGTAGATCAGGTGATCATCCTGGTCGATATCAGCTTCCTCTTCCTCCTCCTCCTCATCCTCCATACTCTGGTCCAGTAGCTCTTCCCCCATAGTGACCCCAGATTGTTCACTATTCTGGGACTCTGTTTCTGGCTCTCTCCTATCAGAACAGCCATTACCCAGCTCAGGGTCAGGAAGAAGAACTCCTGAAGGTTCTGCTGCATCAGAGCTGGGTTCACCGTCACCTCGACCTTTACTGTCCCTCTCACTTTCCCCATCCCCATGCTCTTGCGTGACTCCATCCTGCCCAGATTTCTTTGCCTGGCAAGACTTGCCTTCACTATCACTCTCTGATGACGGAGGCTTTTCTGTAATGGAATCATTGTCGCTGTCACTGGAAAGGTCAAAGTCCAAGTTATTGGACTCATGTCCCAGTGCTGATGAGTTTGCACTGTCATGTGCCTCTTTTGTCACAAGTATCCTGTTACTATCATCTTCCTTGACATTTGTTCTGTCACCCACCTGAGTTTCCCTCGACCTCGCCCCAGACTCCACCTCAGTCTCCGACCCTTTATCTTTCCCCGATTCATCTTCCACAACCCCTGTCGGATGTGTCCGTTCATTTGTTGGTACTCCCTGAGAAGATTGAGAAGCTGTAGACTCTTCCTTTCCAGGAAAGTCTTTCGCCCTTTTCCTGGGGCCATTATTTTGCTCATCGGCACCAAGCGTCCCTACTGGTTCTGCGCACTCTGCTGACCGACTTGACGGGCCTCCTGATGGAACAAGACAAGGTGATCACACAGTATTTAAGGACACATGCATTAGAATCAATAGGTGAGGTGACAGCAAGACCCACTATAGATTAAAGGACGTAATGAGTCGGCTTTAATAATTTCTTCAATTATTTTTCAAGTCGGCTTATTTATACATTTTACACAGTTTGTTCATGTGATTATTCATTTCATAATGCATTTCTTTTTCTTATTTATTATTGAACACTTTGAAATTCCATAGACGGCTGTAATGGGAAGCATAATTGAAAACTTAGTTGGGGCAAGTGGATGGCAAAGACTGAATTAACCCATCAATAATTATTTATATAAGAACTACATACTATATTAATAGAGAATGTAAAATAGAAAGATGCATTTTACTTAATTTCTTCACCTCCAGTCCGAATGAAGGGAAGAGACACGTGCTTTAAGAGGAAGATAAGTTGAGAAGATAGAAGCATGGTATTTTTTACTTCTCTGATAAACTTTCACTGTATTTTGTAGGCGTTCAAACTTAATCTTCACCACCTATGACTCACCATGATAATATAAAACCAATTTTGATACATTCAAGTAAAATTGAGGACCCAAATTTCTAGCTAGCAAACTTCAACAAACTCATCTTTTAAATGCTCCATCATGATTATCATGATTTATCAAGACCATATAACCTCATCAACAGTGATGGTGATGACCCATTTCATCATGAACTTAGCATTAATGCTTTCTGGAAGGTCTGTTACTCTGTGATTAGAAGTCTCTTGGAAATGACCTTCCTAACATTTCACACTAGTACATTTCACCCGGGGGATAACCCAAGGAGCTGGTCTGGCAGCCCCTGTTGGCACACACCTTTTAGTGTAAAAAACACAAAACAGTGACATGACAGTGGTACTGATTCTTTAGAGGCAAAGTATCCTGTCATATCTGAATGACATAGAAAGATGTATTGTAAACTCCGTGGAACACAGAAGCACAGGGCTAGACGGACAAGAGAGGACAGCTAAATAATCTGAGCAGGCAAAGCACGCTAGGGCAGACACGGGCCAGTGGACACAAGCCTTCAGAGCAAGAAAGCAGCGAATTAAACTGTGGGCCAAACCTTTTATCAGCATTCACTACATTCTCAAAAGTCCCCTTACATGTTTTCAGGATCTCAAGATAAAGAATTGCTGACCATCTACAGTGCAGTGCAGCTTATATATTGACACACTGACTGATATAATATTCATCTGCACATAATGATTAAAATGGTCTTAGTTAAAGTTGACCGCAAGCCCCCTCTGGATTCTAAAGTATACTGGCACATAGAATTTACCCATTTTTAAGTGTGCTTAAAGCTGCAATATTTTTTTGGTTTCAAGTTTTCTAATAACAATGCACCAAATGACAGTGTGTGATGTGACCGGGATCGCTCGTAGTGATGAGAATTATCACCCAACTCTCCTGAGCTCTATGGAGCGTTTCAGTGCCACTCAGCTCATTGTTTTGGTTTTAATGGTCCTCAGCTCTAGGGTTTAAACTGACTTGCTTGGAAGGTATTAAAGTCAATTTTGTGATTACAGCTTTGTGTGCTGCTCCAATATGGCAATGATAAACAAGCCGTACATGATCCTTCTTGAAATCTAGCCCTATCAGCAGACCTTTCCTTGCAGTTGTGAATGATTCTAGTTCATGTTGAGCTTGTCATTTTAAACTAGCTTTAGAGTTAAGTCCCTACCAAACATTCTGTAGTTGTATGGTGCTTCACTTCCCAGCTTAGTAGGACAACAGAGCAATTGTTAATTTGAAAATGAAAATTATTTTCATTTCACAATATCTATTCCATATTAATTTCATGGCTCCATGAAATTAATATAAAAATATCCATACATTTAGTAACATATTTGAATAATGTAAGCGGCCCCTTCTGGCTGCAGCGAGATAGAGATTACTAGAACATGTACAGATAATTATTTCTATTTGCCTTGCAAAGCAGCAAGAGAGTTGCCTTAGGCAAAAAAAAAACATGTCATATATCAAGATTTGAATTTGCACTGGACCAAATCTGCCTCAGGCAAATTGAAGCTTGTGTTTCCCCAAACTCTCTATTCTATCTTTGTATTTATCAACAACACAAGGGCCATTAGTGAGCCCGCCAGCTGTTGTAACATGGGATCAGTACAACAAGGAGTTATCATTAATTGATGTGACAGCCGGGAGTGGGTGTAAATGAGGGGGGTCCTGCCATAGTCCCAAAGGAGACACACTGGCTGGCTCCATACAGCTTGTTTCCTGCTATAATAAAGAGAATAACAGTGTGTATTTGAGAGGATTCCTTTGTGAGTACAACACAGGAGGACATACAAAGGTGAAAGCATAGGAAGCCTTTAAGACGGTATCCTTGTCCATTGATAGGTAC
Organism: Diplodus puntazzo; assembly: GCA_963678695.2. Classification (NCBI taxonomy): domain Eukaryota; kingdom Metazoa; phylum Chordata; class Actinopteri; order Spariformes; family Sparidae; genus Diplodus; species Diplodus puntazzo. The sequence goes on from OZ023169.1 coordinate 24,069,744, forward strand.
CTTTGACTCATGAAGAGCTTTGTGAATAGAAGTGTGTAGGCTCATCATGCGATCTCAGGATAATGGCTGCACATCAATGGAGTGTTGATGAGTATTATATATTGTTTGGATCCTGAGTGGCTTTTAAAAATAAATTATAAATGAGTACCCTAATAAACATAACACAATCAGAAATGTATTAAGTGAGTTTATGATTAAGGTAACATTTGATTATGGCTATATTGGACAGCGTAGCGTAGTTGCCTGGTGCAGCATAACGTTTTTTCAATACAATTCATTTCAATTCCATTCAAGGGAGTTCTATTGACATGTAAGTTTCAAAAACAATATTGCCAAAGCATCACAGCTCAATTTGGACCGGACACAATAAAAGTGACATGAAAATTTTAAAAAATACAATGCTTTGACAGGCAATCATGCAGTGCAAAATTATTATTTGCAAATGTAATCATAACAAAAAAAACCAAGATGGTGATGACGCCCTTATTCATGTGCTACTCAGGCCAGGCAGAAATGCTGCTGTCTTTTTGTTTTGTTTATTACTGGAACATTATTCAAAGAGCAGGATCATATCTATCTGGTTAGTCTGTATGATTAACATTATTCACCTGCCAGCCAATCCGAATAAGGCATTCTCAGAGTCCATGTTATAAAACAAAATTAACTAATAAAACCTTGTATATTCAACTGACAGACATTTGAAAAAGATATTGTGTACATAAATAAATGTACTAAAAAAATCATGTCTGGTATTATCCATATACTCACTGAGACAATTAAACCCTTATGCATCACCAATTAATACCTCATGAATTGCACTGAATTTTTATTCAGTTAAACTTCTAATTGCCATTCACTTCGGCACAGAGTTTATGATACCATTTCCAACCAAACAGAATAAATGAGTGAAACATTGTGTCCTGTGCACTGTGAACTATAGGAGCAGCCCTAGCTCAGCTACTGACTGGACTGACTTGCTTGTTAACCTCAGCTAAAAGTGTCTCCTAGGGGAATGTGCACAGTACTGGAAACGACTCGTTGGACAGTGCAGTGTTGCTTAAACAGTCAGTTTGTTATCAAAGATGTGTGTCCACTGTACCTTTCTTTGTCATCTGAGCTTCCCGTGATCCGGGGGGAGCGTTGATGTCCCCCGTGCCCTGGAAATAGATGTATTTCTTCACAGTGATGAGGTTAGGTGCAAACTTCCACACATCCTCTCGGTCATCGATAATGCAGACCATCGAGTCACCACAAGGGAAAAGATTCCTGTCATGAGAATTATGCAGAAGACACCAGTAAGACTGGGGGCTTTTTGACAGATGTCCGAACATTTACAGATAAACACTTTGAGGACATTATTCATGTTTCATTGGCTGTGGTGACGTTGCAGTGACAGATTGTGTGTTTAGCTATGAATAAAAATAAGGGGCACATCAATTTCTTACATCATCCATCCAATTTTTTTATTTGCGGGGAGATGTCAAAGACAACCTTTCAAAGTGACACTGAGAGAGAATAATAGGTCTCCTCTCTCTGTGTTCATCTGCAGTCACTGATGACATAGACGGATGGTTACGCAAGCTTAGAAAAGTAAAAAAAGACATGATGTCTGGAAAGTTGACAGGTGCAGGGTCACCACAGACTAAACTGCCCACGATCGATTTAGTTGTCATCTTTAGCAGAAGGCAATTCCCACCTAAGATTCCCCGTCTTGGAGAAAGGATCAATGCATTCGTCTCGAGAAAGGATCCGATGAGAGAAAAGCTTCTTTTCAGGATCCAGAAAGCCTGAAAAAAGGAAGAGAAAGGGGTAAATTTAGGGAAAAAAAGAGATGCATATTTGAATGCTAAATCAGAAATTCCAAAGTACCTCTCTAAGGCTGCAGAAGTAATGTAGAAGGTAGTACAGTCTACTACAGCACTTGCATTCAAATATTGCTACACCATTTCTACGCCACATTAATGAAACTATACACCTCAAAAGAAAAGAGCACTCTCTTCTATTTTAAACCATTTTCACTAATTTCTCTCCAGTATTTCCTCATTGAATCAAGCATTAAAAACTACACTTTCTCAGGCGTTCTTACTATGCCTGAAAAGAAATGAACAGTTTGATGAAACTTAGACAAAAATAGAACAAGACAGCCTGGCCAGAGTCTCCTTTACCCACAACAGAAGACGTCAATAACTTGTGCGCAGCTCTGAAACCTGCCGACCTCCCCGAATCAGGTCCAGTAGTAAAATCCAATTCAAAATGCATTAAACATTCATCATATGGAGGCAGTGCTGGACAGGGGCTGCTGCTGCTGCCATTATATACAGTATGATGAAAAATTGCAGCTTGCATACCAAAGAGACAGCTTATAAACAGACTTCCTACACTTCAATATAATCCAGCCTTGAATCATAAACTGAAATATTTTCATCAGTCAGCTCCCACATATGCTGCAAAACTAAGCTGGAATTTGACGACTGTGTGGTAAAGCTGCCCATTTAGCAGGAGAGCATCGAAAATGTTAATGTACAACATTAACTGGATTTACATGCATTTTAAAATGTAGCACCCCTGCTGCTTGCAAATGATACCAGGAGACATTAGATGTACACCAGTGAACCAGCATAACATCAGCTAAACCCAGAACATGAGCGGACACTTCCCTCTTATGGACACAAACAGGCAGTACAACTTTCCCTAAATTCAAACTTGAAATGGATTGTATTCTACGGCATCTTAATTTTCATAAAACTGTGTGAGTTTGTGTAATCATAATAATGTCGGAAACGTGCTGTAAAGTCTAAAACAATGAGCCCATTACCGGCAATGGTGTGTGCGTAAAGTCGACTCCCGAATGTGAAGACATGTAACTCATAGAGTTTGGCGATTTTCTCCAGGAATTCCTTGCAGTGTGGGCGTAGTCGTGTGTGGAGCATTGGCTCTCCTCGCCCGAGCTGGAAGTGGAAAATGCCCTGGAGGAAACAACAAGAGTGTTAACTATGACAAACAGTTAATGAGCAGATTTTGTCGTCAACATCTGCTCTTAAAAGGACGACTTTGAATGAGAGCTATGGTTAAACAACGGAAACTGTTCTGTACTTTTACAGAATAACGACTAGATCTTTTTCTAATGGTAAATGGAGTGACCCTGAGTGAAAATTACAGTGTGTTCTTAACACATAGTCACTTCTACTGAAGCTTTGCAATTATACTGGCAGACAGCCCTTTGATATAGCACAGAATAATAATTCTGAATCCATCCACCTCCTGTGTGTCAAAAACTCAGACAGCTCTATTATGCTCATCAGAAACCAAAAGGGATTATAGTTATCATGAAACATTCATGTAGATGTAGGTTGGTGTTATTTACATCTTAACGTTTATTTCACCCTGTAGCACTCATTGACAGTTGTTGATGGTAGAATGCTAACAAATGTAGCTATGCACCAAAAAAATCAGTAGAGAAGACAGATGCAAACAGTTTTCCGTGTCTTAAAATGCCTTAAATATTCAGCCTCACAAATATTTTAAGAGAAAAAAACTCTGCATTAGCCATACATGTGAGGCTTACAATGAATATAAAAACAGTTGTTTCTTAGTAAGAAAAGATAACTCCGGGACGCATCCTTAGGTTCCTCTCAGACAGGTTTATTTGCGTCAATACAAAGCCTCAAATCTGTACAGCTTGATGTTAAGCATTTATTCTTGATGCATACAATCCAGTTTCAGTCTCCATCACAGTGATGACAGTAAAGAAGAGTGATTTGATGGGATAATACCTTATTAGACATACGCTGGCAGTGCTGCTCAGTGGTGTGGATCAGTGTCTGGTCCAGATCCACCATCAAGACCAGCTTTTTGTTCCTGTGGAGTCTCTGCTGGTCTTCTCTGCCCAGCTGTTCGGCTTGCTGTTGGAGCGAATAAAGATAACGAACAGGCAGAGAAAGTGAGCAACAAACACTGTGTTTTACAATTAACACAGTGCTTTCTACATAATTAACTACAATTTACGTATTTATCACTAAAATTTCAATTATAGTTTTAAGCTTACATCTTTTGGTCCTTTTAGGCTACGTGATTAACGGTTTTTACCCAATTGTGTGTGGATATGTATTCCTTGGGAGGGCACTGCGAGGGGCAACAGGGTTATAAAGCTGCATCTAATTGGATTGAATTTAACCAGTTTTTGGATACAACTAAATATGGGGTTAGGCTGATGCCCTGCCCTTGATTTTTTTGATACACATCCACATCCGACTGAAGGCGCTGAGCTTCAAAAGCAATGCACATACACACACAGGTCTTATAATGGGATGAATGTAAAGTTTATCTGCCCAATTAACCCAGTCTTCCAGGTATCTCGAGCATGAGACTCACCTCTGAGCTGACCATCAGCTCTGGAACACTGTGCACCATGGAGACTGTTGCTGTGGAGATGGGAGTTTGCTGGTTCCCATTTGTGCTCTGCAGCCTGAGAAGGAAAAAAAGAGTGGGAGTCATGAATTTTGTGGTATGTGTATCTCTTAGTCCTTGAACACATTGTGACTGAGAAGAAAAGCAGCTTTCACAAACATGCAAATCAAAATTTGTCAGACAGCAGCTAATTGTGGCTTGATTTGAGCAAACATACATAGACAGCCCAGAAAATAGACCAGTTAGCAAGTGATTAGTCCGATTTTTGGCAGTTTTAAGTTCTTTGAGACTCACATGCTGTTTACTATTACAGTACCAGACAATAAGATAATAAGATCATAATAATAACAATAATAATCATAATAATCATAATAATAATAACAACAATAATAATAACAATAATGTGTGTGTGTGTGTCTAATATATATACACATATATACATATACACACACACACACACTTTTCTCTTACAGTGATAGTGCACAAGAACTATATATCTTAATGTAAAATCTGCGATAAATTCAGCATGTCTTGGAGTCTAACTGACAGCTATAAATTTTACATCTCAATCAAACGGACACGGAGAAAGTGCAGAGGGAGAACACTTGATTTATAACCCAGGTTTTACTCAGCTCTTTCTGTATGATATCTGGTGCCCCCTGATGGTGTTAAATAATACAGGATCCACCACAAATATTTTGAGTCAGATATATTTAGTTTGTCTTGAGGCACATGAATGCCACATCCTCACAAAGACAATTTCTTGTCAGCCCTAAATTTTTTTGATTACCAAATGCCAGTGTGATTTTGTAAGCATCAACTTTTATATTCATTTGGTCGGGTAGTTCTTTAATCAGTGCAGTGTTAGGGTCAATGTGTGAGCAAAAGTGTCCAAGACATCATGTGTAAAAAACAAACAAAAAATAAAAAGTAAAATTAAAAGTGTTTGCATTTTCTTACTGAGTCAGGTCCTGTCCACATTCAGCACATAAACCCTTCATTACTATTGGATGGCTGCATTCTTCTATTCTGATGATGACACCCCTGAAAAGAAAAAAAAGACAAGAGACATTAGTGTAAATATTTTTGTGTAATCCGGCCATAGTGCAGTGGTTCCATCTTTCTGCTTGCTTGCTTGCTTGCTTTGTGGCATGAAAGGGCTTGATATAATAGAAGTTCATTCAATGTTTCATGTTTTAGCATTTTTAACTTACAGGTAAGGTGTGAGCCTTGAAACTTTATATCAGCAAGTTGCTAACTGACAAATGTTATTATCGAGTTATTACTTTGAGAACAAGTTGTAAATCCAGCGAGCATGACTGTATTTACTGTAATAAATAGCTGGCCATTATGCACTCAGTTGCTTTGCTTTGTGATTCACACGGTTGATAATGCCCTTTAGAAACATTACAAAGAGCTAATAGCTTTGTTGTGTGTAATAGCTGCCAGACCAAATTCCACCTGATGTTTAAAAGCAAAAGCTTTTGACACATGGTCTACTTTCATATTATTTCAGTCTGAGGGCACTTTATTATTGCAACAAGCATGATGGGGTATCAGACTCAGGTGTAGAGTTTTACAAGGCGCATATGGAGGCAGCACAAGCCCTTCTCTCAGCGGCATGGCAGCAAATCATTTAACTTTAATCATCTTTAATTAAATTAGAGCCGTTATGATATCAGATATGTTTAATTAAAAACTCCATGTTAACATTCAAATATACAACGTATTTCATGTTAGGTACACTTGACTGATGCGCAATTTTAAGACCAAAAAAAACAAAACAAGTGAGACTAAATAGTGATAATTCAAATATGTGCTTGTTTGTTCAGCTGCTGTAAAATACATCTACTGTTGTTCTGAAATAAAAAGCGGTCATGAGGAAGCAGGTTAGATTCACTGGGCAGACTCCGATCAGTTCTCCACCTGTCAACCTATGCAGCATGTACACACTCCGTGCACGCGAGGGGCGGCTGCGTCAAGGCAAACACAACGAGACAGCGCTTCACGTGATTTTGCCTTCAAAATAAAGGCGCAAGAAATGTTTAACCGGTAGACTTGACTGCAAGTACATTCAAGAGACAGTTCAAGAAAACGTATAATGTTAACATAATTTCTGCTTGCAACTGGTTATCATTCCCAACTGGTTTAGAGATCCGAAAAAGGTCCAGAAACAGATTGTCGAACTAAATGCACTTTTATTTTGAAAGTTCTGTCCAAAAGTCTCCTTGTTTGTTTTGACTGACTTGACACGAGCAAGTGCTGTGAGTGATTTGAGTACTGCTAGCAAACAAGCTAACGTTAACTTAGCACTTATGTGTAGCATGTTAGCTCGTTAGCTAGCTAACGTTGCACTGCGGGTTAAGTCTGAAGCTGGCAAAGCGGTACCAAAACTGCTGCTGACATGCTGCTTGTAGCCTTTCCGGGCAATGGTTGGGTCAGTGAACATAGTTAGCTATAGCAAGCAGAGGGACTCACCCCGGGGGTATGACTTGTCCAAGTTGACAGCATAGCTCCTTGACTACTCCAGCACGGTCCGATTTCACCTTCTTCTCTGGCAGCCTGGCAGCCTCTGCCCCCTTCTCCTGAGGTATGGGAGCACACAGTGCTAACACAGAGTCCACGTTAATTAGAGACCCGGGTTTGACTTTCCACTCTAGGAGCCGTAGAGGGAGAGCCCCGGTCGGCCAGCAGATATCTGCCACCTGCACCGCGGGGCCCTCCGCTGCTGCACCGCCGCCACCACCACCAGAATCTGCAGGAGGATCCTCCATCTGCCCCGCACTCTCAAAAAATCCCTTTAGTTTTCAGCAACGGCCCGCCTAAAAGGTATCCACAAGACCTCGCAATGCCCCGTGTATCATTAAAACGTGCAAACCAATAGCATGAAGGAAAATTAAAAACAAATGTGCTGCCAATTTAAACCCAGTAGCTCCCACAGTCAGCTACGTTCGCTCTTCCCGCCCGTAAACAGGAAAGCGCAACACTGCAGCGACACGGGTCGCCACTGCATCCGGTGGACCACGCAGCCTGCTACAGCAAAACACACCGCCCACTCTGCTTTCAAAATAAAAGCCTTCAGGAAATACTTGGGCCATGTGTTTTATTAACACGTTTAAAAAAAGAAGAAAGAGAAAGGCTACAGTTTCACATACGTCATCTAATCAACCCATTGGTTAATTTGAGTTCGATTGCTTGTTGTTCTGATCAGTTGTTGTTATAGCTGTAGGGTGCAAGTGAACTATTTTACTACCTTTATTTTGAAGGCCAGTTCATGTTTCCAGTTTCGTTGGCTGAATCTGTCTCATTTGATACGCTGTTATTCTGTACACACTGACAGCAATGCACTTGAGACAGCCGCTAAGAAAAACAATTTTACATTTGGTTATATTGCATTGTCTTTTAACACGAGTCCCAACAAATCTGGCCATAACGATCTCTATGAATGAACTCTTACATTTCGACTCTTGTCATGCCATCCTTTTTTTTCTTTGCTACTACTTTCCATAAAGCTTGATATGAGGACCGTGGAACCCACAGAGACCGAAATGATGTAAGATGATGAAACTTCGAAATAATACTTCAACATATCTCATGTGGCACCTTTAGTGGTAATAGGCTTATTAGGTGCGTCATTATTATAAGCAATGGCACTTTTGTTACAGCCTACATTACTGATCCTTCAAGGTCATATCATGTTTTAGGGCTTACATTTTAAACAATTAAGTATATTAAAAGTACAAGGGCATGCCTCGAACCACTCCATCTGACCAGTGACACATCATTAGGTACCTCCTACCAGAGAGTCCACCACCAAGATGCATCTCTGCCCACCTAACAAACTTCACTTGAAATTTCACCCACTTTGTCAGAGACATTTACCCCTGTTGGGTTGGACTTTCTTGAATTAGTCTCAACAAAAGTTAATTAAAAAATGTTTTTCTGTCTGTGTGTTTCGGACAGTGAGCGTTTCTTGTTGTTACCTCACATTGGGAAGTTTTGCTGTGAAGTTTTACACGCATCTGCTCCAGGGGCCACTTTTTCTGTGCTTGCCTTAATTCTCAGATGACGATAATTACATGAGCATGTATTTGCACATCCCAACAACAACAATGTATATGTAATATGCATCAAAATTAGACAAATGTGATATCCAGTGCACATCATTTCTACCAGTCTTTCTGTATGTTTCAGTAAGGGCGAAGGATTAGATGTGGTTTAAAAACTTTTATACTTGGTAAATTAACTATTTTTTGTGGATAAACCATATGAAACAAAAATGATTTATTATTATTATTATTATTATTATTATTATTATTGTTATTATTTAGTAGTTTTATATGCCTTAAAATGTCTACAGGAGATCTTTAAGTGATCACAAAAGAGAAGAAACTTTCAGATAGAATCCATGTAATATTTCATCATTTAATTTCCATTTAAAAGGGGAATAATGAAATAGTAACTACATTAATCAATGCTTCAATAACTATTTTACATGTAGTTTTTAATTACACTAATAACATGTATTCACTATCTCACCACTAGCCTTTTTTTTAATACACCTTAACCCATAATTATAATAAACAATAAATACACTGTTGTTGCTGATTATTACGATTGCACACTCCATGCTCCATGTATTTGAGTGCCTCTACAGAGAAAACAAACAGACCTGTGGACAAATAAAGTTCTCAATGAACCCCAGAAAAGTATTTTGTCTAAATAACAAGATTCAAACGAAAGCGGAAGTAAGAAGTTGGGAGCGCACCCTCTCGTTCTCATACTCTTTGGCTAATGCTCGTGGCTATGTGCTGATTAATGAAGGAGGTGGCTCTACTAGACGGCTACAAACCCAACAGGAAGGACACACTGGACAGTAATTCATCACCGTGAGAAGAGCCTTGTTACTATCCCGAGAAACATGACAGGGGAGACGAACAGAGTGGTAAATAAACGACATTTCTATACAATTTGAGCTTGTTTTGATAGTAGCATTAGCTTAAGTTAGCGGCTTGACCAGCAGCTAGCTACGATAACTGTAATTAGCAGGTCACGTTAGCAGTAGGTACTAGTGGACTTGCAGCAAGGGCACAGAGATAAAGCTGTGATCTATTCTGTGTAAAAGACGAACTCCACATGTGAGAATGGTTACTTGAAACTCAAAGGAATACATGTGTCAAGGTTACAAAAGCTGTATTTCCCATTACAGTTGGCAACTGCAACTTAGTTTAACAACAACACTAATCAGCCACATGCTCCCACAAGTGTAAGTGTGAACGGGATTAGACCAAATATCAGCTGACTTTTGCTCCACGTTAACTGTTGTGTTATTCACTGTGGTGATGGGAAACACTCATCAGACTTGTTTTGGTCAGTGTGTGAGTGACACAAAGTGTGTTTGATATGTCAGTGCTCTGGTCCCTGACATCACTGCTATCTGGACATCAATTTGTCAACACTGGAGACATTTTGTCCCTCAGATGCAGACAGCGAACAAAAACAACAAAGTACTCCGGCTTGTCATATTGGCCTTGATCTCCACCCCAACACACACACGCACACACACTTTTTCCCGCTCTAACTTATCACTACTGCTCTTGATTTTGATTTAACTTGCCTCAGATCTTGAGCAATCGGATTGAAAAATCTGTCAAAAGAAGGTGAAGGTCTGACCTTGGCAGCCTAAGGATTTACCAAACATCCACAAGCTTGTGTCCAACCAAAGGTTTAAAAAGACATTTTGACATGTTGCATGTAAAGCTGCAACAGTTGGTTGATGAATTGATTAGTCGATCGTATTAGTTTCAAACTATGTCAGTATTTGATGAATCATTTAACTCATCTTTCTAGCAAAAGCGTTCAAGCTTCTTAAATGTAAGGATTTGCAATTGTGACAGTGGATGTAGGGTCACTGAGCTTTGGACTGTTGGCTTGACAAAATAAGTCATTTGAAGAAGTGACTTGTAAATTGTGATGAGCATTTTATAGACTAAACGATTAATCGATTATTTATGTACAACATGTATACCACACAAGTGATTGGTCAAGAAAGTAATTTTCAGATCAGTGAGTAATTGAAATGATCAATAGTTGCGCTCTAATTTTGGGGGAAACCATCACGGCAGCACCAGAAAGCGTTGGGATCCTGCAGGTAGAAGCAATCAGAATAAGCACAAGACTTGAGCATAAACAGAGACTACTCTAAAAACATAAAATGGAGAAAGTAATAACCGCGGGGTTAACCAAAGCCCAGGGCTATACGGTTCACACTGCACTTCTGCTGGCCCTGGGTTAAATGCATCCAATGTTAACATTTGCAATTTTGCGTGACTAATCTGTTCACTTAAGCCCCATTTCACACTGGAATCACAAGCTTTCCTAGCTTGGGGCTAACAGCTCCCTTAGCCTGGGACTGGGGCCAGGGTAAGAAAGCGTTCACACTGGCACATACCAGGCACGTTCCAAAGGTGGTTAACCCTGACTTTAGCCTAATGCTCGCTGGCTAGTTAGCCTCATGTTTGTGGGGTTATTCCCTGAAAATCAACTAACGCAGGGTGCCAGTGTGAAACAGGGCTTCAGTAAACGGAGTAATCATTCAACTTCTTGAATGTTACCATTAGCTGCGTGTTCCAACAGACATTTAACCCAGGGTTAGTGGAATAGCATTTCCAATCACAAAGCCCTGGGCTTAGGTTGACGCTGGGCTACTTATCCCAGGGTCAACTCTTAGCCTAGGGCTAAGGATAGTCCCGAGCTGAGCTTTTGCAGTGTCAAAGCTTCCTTAGCTGGAGGCTAATAGCTAGCCTCCAGCTAAGGAAGCTTTGACACTGCAAAGGCCTGGGGCTAAGTGCAGTGTGAGACACATCAGTGGGCTAATTGGAGTGAGACTCTGTTAGTGGGAATTATGGGAAAGGGAACGATTGCCAACAACGCTGTCCTCCAAACAGGAGCATTTTATATTAATGAATAAAAGTGTGTGATCCAGATCATAATACCAGTAATACTCTTTAGTGAAATGCTGCTGCTGCTGCTGCTGACAAGCCCAGCAGGATGTCTGCAGCTCTTGTTAAATGGGAACATGAATGTGTTTTATTGCAGCCTGCTCATTATGGCACAGTTAGCACACTTTCCATAGAAACAGTGGTGTTGTCACTCTGAGGCTGTAAACATACTGCATGCAGTGTTACTTTAGTATTATGTTCATGGCAAATTGCTATTTGATACATGCCTCTTTTTAAGACCTTTTATGTGACTGAATTGGAAAAACTGTCGAAGTTTGCAGGCTTATTTCAGTCTTGGACTTGTGTGGTGAACATGGTGTCCTCCAGAGAATTAAAGGGTGTACTTGTGGCTCACATAGAAGATGTTTCTGTTAAAAAAGTAAGCCAACTCTGTGAGAGTGATAGAGCCAGGGTTCACTTTCTGTCCCAAAACTAGAAATGTGTCCACAGGTCTCTGGTTAATGTGGTGTGAGACTGAAAGTAGGGATTGGCAATCTGATGATTTTAGATTGTGATCTTGAAGGCGTCCACAATCTACCTTTTCACATGAATCAAGATTGAATAGCAGAGATTGCAGTATTTCATGTCCTCTCACTTCTGTAGTCAGACTTTCTCTATGCAACAATGCAACGTGAGTCACAGTCATTATTTCATACAGCAGTTGTTCCCTTCCATAGTTAAGGTTGTGTCTGCATCACATGGCCCTCCTCCGAAGATGTCCGCCCCCCGGCTCCCCACTGCGACCAGCCAGATCCTTCAGTTCACTCAGGTACCGAGTAGCGACAAGCCATGATCACAGATTAACTTCCCGTATTGATGTTGCAGTCTTGATGAATGGGGCTGTCTCCTGCTTCCAGGGAAGATAAGCGCAGAGGGCTGTTGTGGAAGACACTTGTTGGCCTCTCTGTCGGTGTACCTGTGGCGGTGGGTGTCAAGTACGCAGTGTCCGAACCAAGAAAGCGGAGGAAGATGAGGATTGTGATTGAAGGATTTGGTCGCCTGTGCAGGTTAGTCTGTATCTTTGTCATCATTAGTGCAGTATAAGGCTGCCTGTTGCTCTGATAATGACTTCATGAAATCCTTGGATGAATCATTCACATACTTAAAGTAAGACCATGTACCTTATGCAGTACAGCAATAACCCCGTCTAGGAGTTATTATGCGCTCTGATTCAAGAGTTATTAAGCAACTTCTAACAGTGAAGTGACTCTGTTTAAAGTTAGCTAACATTAGTCGCATTACAATAGTAGTAACGGGTACATTGCAGTCAGTAAATCATTTACGAGATGAATCGGTGAGGTTCATTGTTAAATAAAAACACAATTAGTGTGACGGCCATTTAAGTGTGTGAAAGTGGACTAGTGGATAGTGATGAGAATCGCTCACATTCCTGTTCGCGTCACGTCACAAGTCAAACCTTTTGAAGTCCCAGCGAGCCTCTTATCTGTGTGTCCTCAGATCTCTCTCTGTGGGAATCTTTATCTCTGTGGATTACTGGTGGACCACCAATGTGGCTGTTCGGGGCCTGGATGAGGTAAGTTCCATGTCATGAAAATGGTTGGAAGTAGGTGTAATCAGTGTGTTTGTAGACGTCTCGATCCTGTGGGACATGGAAGGATGATAAATCTTTGTTGTTTTTAGACACTTGCTGATGGCTTCAAATGGCATTTAAAAAAGAAAAAAAAAGCATGTAATGCGTGGGTTCTCTCCTGGCACTCTGGCTTCCTCCTACAATCCAAAGATACACAGAACGTTTGTCAGTTGGTGTGAGTGTGAGCATGAATGGTTGTTTGTCCCTATATGTCAACCCTGTGATGAACTGGCGACTTATCCAGGGTGAACCCCTCCTCTCGCCCAATGTCAGCTGGGGTTGGCTCCAGCTCCCCCGTGACCCTGAAAAGCATAGGCGGTTACAGACAGTGGATAGATGGATGGTTACACAATTGTGCTTTATCAGAAGATGTTGCCTCCCTAGGAAGAGACAACGCGTTCTTACTTTGAATGATCAACACATATCGATGTGAATCTTTGGGGTCTAAGAGTCATAACATGTCCCCAGTTCATATACAGTGAGGGGCATTTGTTGGCTATGGAGCCCCTCACTCACCCCACATTTCCCTCCACATCTCTTGTGCACCCACAAATAAAGAACAACACCACAGGTTTATTGCTGCTTATGTACAGTCTCGTCTCACTGCTGTCCTCCCCTGCTAGAGCAGCCAATCCTACTTGGCTGAGATGTCAGCCTGCCATCAGAGGGCAGCAGAGTGCATGGTGGAAGGAGCCATAAGGAACGGAGGAATATACATCAAACTCGGCCAAGGTCTGTGTTCCTTCAACCACCTCCTACCCCCCGAGTACATCCGCACCCTGCAAATACTGGAAGACAAGGCCTTGAACAGGAGGTACAAAGAGGTGAGAACTGCAGCACAAACAAGGCACAAGGTTCACGGACAGAGGACTGTTTGAATATTCCCAGGACTGTGTTTGTCTCTGTGATAGGTGGATGCTCTCTTCCGAGAAGACTTCAACAAAACCCCAGAGCAGCTTTTTAAAACGTTTGACCATGAGCCCATCGCTGCTGCCAGCCTGGCTCAGGTTCATAAAGCAGAACTTTTTGACGGGACTCCTGTCGCTGTGAAGGTGAGCATTGATTCTCAGACCACCATTTATTTCAGGGTTTCTGCAAAAATAAAAAAAAACTTTAGGCCTGAAAATGTCTTAATGTGGATTTTGGTGGTCTTCGATATTGACTGGAATATAAATGTGTTAAATGTTAACTTTAAAAAGTTGGATTAAGTTAAAGGAGCAATATATATAAATTGTCCAACTGTCAAATTCATACTCCACACAAATGGTGGGCAGTATAACACCAGAGTAACTGCTGAACCACCGCACTCATGTGGACTTTGGTGCAGGACGGGCAGGAGCTAGTTGGTTAGCATGCTAACTTCAGTAAATATCTTTGCAAAACAATACACAGAAACTGCTATTTATTCACATTCTGATAATAATAATAATAATAATAATAATAATAATAATAATAATAATAGGATTTAATTTTTCTTTAAGATTACTTTTAAGTGTTTTGTGGAAATACTTACCAGCTGTGAGATGGTCTACATGTTCACATTGTGACCCATGAGTAGGTGCAAGTTTAACAAGGTGGAGCTTGAGACGGTTGCATTTTAGTGTTTGGTGGAAGCCTGTCGAAAATAACTGGAAGACTTCTTGTGCAAGAAAATGCTTGAATTAAGAACTAGGTATGAAAACATTAAAGTTGCATGGGGAGTTGGAAAAACACACACACCACTTAGTTCTGTGCACTTGAATGTGAATACATTAATTTACATTACAAGTAATTCTGGGGCTGATTTTGGTTTCTTTTGCCCGGACATGAAATGGATCTTGCATTTGCAAATATCTTGAAAAAGGTCTGATAAGTCTAAAGTTGAACTCGTTGAAACCTGCTGAATCCCTGTAGTTAAATTTTTGCCTGTGTTTTAGCTCGGTCACTCTGTTACAGAACTCAAAAGTGATGGATCATATTGAATAGTTTACACAAATCCAGGACTCAAGGCAAGTTTCAAATTGCTTGTTTTTTAGTACCAACCAACCTTGAAAAAGTTGCCCTGGTTTTCCCTGTCAGTAGTGGGGGAACTCTACAAGTTATATGAAAAAAGATGTAGTCATGAACCTTTTTTCTTTTAGACTGTAGACTGACCAAAGTGTTCAACATGATTATTTAAAAGCCTGTTTGTGTTCACTTCTGGTCCCCACAGGTGCAGTACATCGACCTCAGGGATCGGTTTGATGGTGATATCAGAACCTTGGAGATCCTCCTGGATATTGTCAAGTTCATGCACCCCAGCTTTGGATTCAGATGGGTGCTTAAGGTCAGGAATTCGTTATATTTCTTCACTAACCTGCTGTAAAAGTATGGGGGAAGAAGTTTAGCTGAACAACTGAGTTTAGACAAAGTCAATAATAGGATTTCTTTGGACTTTCTGTAGGACTTGAAGGGTACGTTGGCTCAAGAGCTGGACTTTGAGAACGAGGCAAAGAATTCTGAGAGGTGTGCAGAGGAGCTGAAACACTTCAGCTTTGTTACTGTTCCCAAAGTCTTCTGGGAGCTGACAAGTAAGGTGAGGATGTTATTGTTACTAGTACCACCGTAAATAGACTTCATCGTGTTCTTGGCTAAAGCTTTGTCATTACTTTCTCTTCTTTTCAAAGAGAGTGTTGACAGCAGAGTTCTGCAACGGTTGCAAAATCAACAATGTGGAAGAAATCAAGAGACAAGGATTAAGTTTGAAAGATGTGAGTTGATGCACTCTACACGACACATTCATGACTGGAGTTACATTATAGAAAAGCTGTCTCAAACACCTCATCAAATATTTTGTTTTTTCAGACTGCAGATAAACTGATCCGAACATTCGCTGAACAAATATTCTACACTGGTTTCATCCACGCTGATCCTCACCCTGGAAATGGTGAGTATGACAGAAAGTCATTATTAGTATTTAGCATCAGTGACAAGGGCCCAATCCCATCTCTGTCTCCATCTAAAGTAAGCTATCAGAAGCAACTAGCATCCATCGGGTCATTCCATGTTAACAGTTTCTTTGTGCTGGCAGTTCTAGTGAGACGAGGTCCTGACAACAAGGCAGAGTTGGTGCTCCTGGACCACGGCTTGTATGAATACCTCAGTCAACGGTAAGATTTAGTCTGCGTAGTAAAAAACATTTGAGAATGCTGTGCTATGAGCTCCAACTGTGACTTTTTACTTTAGTGACAGAGTGGCCCTCTGTAAACTGTGGAGGTCCATAGTCCTGAGAGATGAGGCAGCAATGGAAAAGTACTCCAATGCACTCGGCGTCAAAGGTGAGGACACTGACCCGTACAGTATATCATCAGTTATCCACTTGGTGTTGCGGTCTCACAATAAGACAACAGTCAGACTTCTCCCAATTTGCTCTGCAGAGTACTTCCTGTTCTGCGAGATGCTGCTGCAGCGCCCCATCAACATGCGGCAGCTGGGTCTGTCCAACATCCTGAGTCGAGAGGAGACGGCCTACATGCGCCAGATGGCCAGCCACCGCTTCGACAGCATCATGCAGGTGCTCAAGTCGATGCCTCGGCCCATGCTGCTCGTCTTCCGCAACATCAACACGGTCCGAAGCATCAACATCACACTGGGAGCACCGGTGGACCGCTACTTCGTCATGGCCAAGAGGTGAGTGCAGCACTTCACACACACTAGCACCTGTTGGTTAATCCCCCACAGGTGCTTTATTTATGGCTTTGATTTCATTTCTTATCCGTTCGTTCTCTTTTAATGTATTTTATGAGTGTGTAGCTTTCTTGTCTGTTTAGATGAGCTCACCAAGACAAATTCCAATCAGTTGTGTTGAAATGGCACTGCAGTAAGGAATCCTGAATACAGAGCCGATGTCCCTCTTGTCATTTAGTGCGGTGCGCGGCTGGGGAAGGATCCAGGCAGAGCGGACGGGGATGCTGCCCCGGTTCTGGGTCTTCCGCTGGGTGAGGACGACGTGGGAGAGCCTCAAGTTTGAACTGGCTCTGAGGTAAACATCAAGGTTTACATCAATCATACAAATCATCTTTTGTGATTGGAGCCTCAGAATAGTAACGACACGACTCGTTTACAGATGGGAGATGGCATCCATGAGCGTGACGCGCTCTTTCCTGAGCCTGCTGTCGTACGTTGGCCTCATATCTTTGGACGCAGAGATGTACGAGTACCTGAGATAGCGCAGGCATGTCGCACTCTGAAGGAACAGAGTAGCACAAGTTCATGCAATCCGTCAGCAGGGAGCCTTTCAGTTATGGTGCTGCTCAAGTGCGAGCGCGTTTCCAAGCCAAATCACCGTGATCTCAGACTCAACTTCTTTAGAACTGAACCGCAGGACTGTAAAGCACCAAACCCACTCCACAGCAAACTTCCTGTTATTTTAATTAAATTATTAGAACTTTTTTTTTTAATAATTTTAATTTTAGAACAGCAAATTGTTTTGAAATTCTAATGAGATATTTTAAGTTTGTTTTAAAAAAAGAAATAATGGTGACATTTATTCCAGGAGATGATTATTTGTAGCAGCTGCAGCATTCTGGCTAAGCAATAAATCAAACAGAGCTGATGTATTCCAGGAGTAATATGTAATAACTGCACCTCAGCTGTAAAGAAAAAAAAAAAAGAGAAACTACAATATAACTGCGTCCCCACTGGAGTAAGTGAAAGTTAAATGTTCATGGGTTGGCCTGAAACTAAACTGCAGCTTTAATGACAGCAGTGCAGATTCTAGATGCGTGTTATTCAGTCTGTAAAGTGTTCTGTGATACAAGAATGATGTCTGTGTTGGATTAACCCCTCCTGTTGAGTGTTAATCTGATGAAAGCTACCCTGTCACTGTTCTTGTCTCCTCAGTTGAGCAAGAGTAAACTCCTTTCAGGTCCAGTGCCACCTCAACAAAGGTTTTTAAGTTAATTTAACGATATAAATAAAATGTTCTACCTCCTTTTCTAAAGCGTTCCTGTCTTATTCACTTCAAGCTCAATAAACACACACACACAAGACTTGTGTAAATTACTTTTACTGATTTTTGTTTTTATACAAAATATCCTAAGAAAACATGGCTGCCCTCTTTTTTAATTTTTTTTTATCCAACAAGTAAGAAAAACAAATCAGGTTTGCACAAAGAAAAAAAACATTTCTCCTTCCGGTATAAAAAGAGCGTTCAGTGGACGAGACGTGGGAATGTGACTCTCAGAAGTGAGCTGTGACTCTGTCCATCTCCAGGAGGTCATCCAGGATCTGGAGATGAAAGGAGGGTAAAATGAGAGGGACATCAGAGTGCGAGGACTGACTTCACTGCATCCTCTCTGTCGGTGTGTACTTACTATGTCCTGAGTGGTACCGATCTTCTTGGCGAGCTCACTGCGCTCCATCGTGCTGAGGTACAAGTACTTGTTGAGGAGTTCTCCATCCAGGATGTTTCTCACAGCATTCTGCAGGCATCGCCTGTCAGAGTGCAGCATTCTGGACCAGAGACACAAGAAGAGTCAGTTGTACTGAATACAAAATTACGCAATCAGTCACTCATACAAAATTATGAGTGATATATGATCCCAACAGTGGCTACTGATATGTGACGAGTGCTGTACATAGATATATATACCTGAAGGCCTTTGGGTTCAGACCAGCGTGATGAGGCAGCATAGTGTTGAGAGCATTTTGCAACATCAGCAGACGGCGATAGGTCTTCTCCTGCATGGGGAGGAGCAAACCCATGCCTCCATCCAGGGTGGCTGTGGGAAAACGGACACATACAATACATGTTTAGTCCACAGTTATCATTTGCGAATATGAAGCTCAATTTCATGATTTCTCTCCAATCCTCTAATTTCCTTTTTTGTTTTAAATGATCCTTTTATTGAGTTGAACCATGGGCCAAACAATGTAAACACTTCCATCCTGCCAACTGTGCTTATAATACCAAATAAATATCTAACATGACAGCTCCAATCTTTTCATTTCCCTGTGAGTTGGGAAAGCCTCATTACACTAGAACATTTGATCTTTCAATGCATAACACACACATTTCTTGAAATACACATTATATTATATCTTTTCAGTCTGCAAGTGTTCCAAATTCTGTATTGCATAAATCACAGGAATCACCAACTAAATGTGTGTCCAATAGGAATAAGCAATAATTTAATATCTTATCTTCTGTTAGTGGAAGTGTATTGGTGTGATGATACATCATATAAAGATTTCACTTTATACACTTCTGCTTAACTGAATAATTCAAAGCTGACTGGAAATATGAAATGCATCCAAGCTTTTTGAGCGGTTTGGGCGATTCTTGCTGACACCCTGTCCCACTCACTGGAAATAGTTTATAACGGCCTAATTTATCAGTCAAATGCTGTTGGCCAAATTTTTAATTGTGGGGAGGTTTTGTGTAAATCCTGCAAATGATACACAGCAAGTTCTTTCTTTCTTTGTGCAAAAATCTATCAGGTCACTTGTCCCAGAGCTCTATGTAGTTTTTTTTTTTGAGATTCAATCACAAGTGGTCACCCGAGATGCATGTCGAGACGCAACTCACTCAGTCGTTGGCTAAGACATGTGACACGTACCGAACCACGTGATGTGCTTGTTGTCCCATGTCAGAGACTTTTTGCTGCCCGTGTCCAGGGCGCCTCTGCACGGCATCCGCCAGAAAGTGTTAATATTCGCTCCAGCGTTGAAGTCAGCTCGCCTCAGCAGGCGCATTCCTCCAAAGCTCTCCTTAGCTGCAAACACAGACAACGTATCACATGAGTGGATTTACATTTGATACTAAGCTACATTAGATTTGCATTGCATGTTTCAACATCATCACATACCTTCAGGTAAATACATGTAAACATAGAGGTTCTTGTCTCGATCGGACACTAAAAGGCAAAGAAAATAAAGGGACGTGAGAGTTTTGCAGAAATGTATTGAATTTACATGCAAAGACTAAACAAACATTACCAAGGAAGCCAAGCTGGTTGTTATCCACCATGAATTCAATGCTGTAAACCTCCAGGGGCTTTGCATCCTGTCAGCAAAACAATAAGAAAACAATTAAAGACAGATACAGTCCCCGAGACACAACTGAATCCAAACACCCACAGGCAGGAGACACACCATCAACACTCACTTGTACATCTTAATCAATAAACACTCCACTGTGTTTTCTGCAGGCTGCAGGTTATAGTAAGTAAACACAACACTGAAACCTGATTGTTTGGGTCCAAACTTCTAATTGGAAAAGGGTATAATGAAATGTCTGCAATAACTGAAAACTGTTTTTGATACTGAAGAAAATATGGTTCATCAACAAAACGATCCCTTTTATAATCACGCTACAGAAAATGACTGTTTCAGCGGTGTCACTTCCTCACCCTGCTGACGAGCGACAGCGTCTTGCTCTCCTCCTGGTAGCGGAGCAGCGAGATGCTCTTCATCAGATCTGCGGCCAAGATGAAGTTCTTGATGCTGAACATCTGGTGGATGTAGAGCTGAGTGTCGATGAAGGCCATGCCCGTCAGGTCGTTGTCCTTCAGGACCCACAGGAAGATCTGCAGGGGACATCGAGGGAGTTACACCTCATTTCTACATGCAACATTAGTAACCCTATCCCACGGGTCAAAAATCACTTAAACCTGCTTAGATCGAGCTTCTGTGTGCAATGGGACTGTTTAAACTCTGCATTTAGACCCTGTCAACTGACTCGGCAGTAGACGCAGGTTTTTATCACCTCGGCTCCGATCAGCTGTGATCTACACGTAAGACCCGGGCAAGGACACTAAACATTAAGTATTTATCACAAAGTATTCGGGGTAAATAGGCGAATTTTAGTGGGTTGACTCACATTTAAAAACCTGTGTAGACCCACTTATTTTTGGTGGAAAAGGAGCACCAGTTGATTTTTCTTTGGTTTTAAGTTCTTTTCAAATCAGCTCTATTCAATGTGTTTTCTAATTCGAGTTGTGTGAATTCCCAGAGTTATGCTGAGATACCTTCTGTCCGATGGCTGACACCAGGTATCCGTTGCAGTGGCACATAGCCGTCACCGGCCCCTTCTGTTCCTTCTCATACAGCACTTTGAACTTGTTCTTGGTGAGCGGCTGGCCCGGCTCTGGCACCACCTCAATCACATCCAGGATCACAATCTGAACACAAGAATCAAACAACAAGCCATCAGCAGAGGTTTCTGTTTCTTACTGTCACCCTTTTGTAGTCAGTGTGGTGGTGTAATTGTTGTTATGTGCTGCTCACCCGGCCCCTGCAGGTGACCTCCTCCCCCTGCATCAGGCAGGTCCCTGCTGCGATGTAGCCCTTCAGTCCGGACACCGTCTCCTGACTCCTCAGAGCCACCGTCTTCATACAGGTCACATGTTCCCACTCGTCCAGGTCGAACCTTACGCAGACAGAGAGAGGACAGCTTATTAAGTTTGTCTTCTTCACAAATGGTGAATTTGACTGACGTCCGATTGATCAACATGACATCTTCTCACCCGACTATATAATACCATTATTGTTATTAAAATGTAGGCCCAAGGTGATCACAAACAGAAGGTGTCAACCTAATCACAACACATTTCCACTTTTAAAGCTAAAAGTTGAAAGACAAAATAATGGTGTCAGAGAACTTAAAAACACACAGACGATTGGATCTGTTGTTTCAAGATGGATTCAAGTGCCCTTGAATTTCTTTACAATTGATAAAACAAGAATTTATACAATTTATTGCATGCTGGAAATCAATTAAAATGAACTGATAAAATGAATGTGGATGAAGGGCAAACACAAGCATCCTTGTGGAAAAAGTGCTGCATGCTGTGATATTTCTAAAGTGACCTCATTATGACTCATCACAATAAAAAATGGGCATTACACGGTACATGGTCAGCTGACACTGCAGGACGACAACAAGCAAGGAAAAAAGGAGTGGTAGAGAAGATTTCTCCTCTTCTGCATTTTGCCTAAAATAGTCGGGTGGTGCTGAAAGAGTAACAGGGAATATTGAAGGAAAACAAAATGGATGATCTTTGCTTGAGTATGTCTGTCATATTTAAAAGGTTCTGTGTTTTTATAGGCTTCAGAACCAACAGGATGCTCAAGTTAGCGGAGTAGGTAACTCAAATTCACTCTGTTTACAAGTGCCAATCCTTTGCTTTCTCAGCTTAATAATACATCTCAGTGAAAAGAAAGGCTAAGTTAGAGTTAAGATAGTGACGCAGAGTCTACCGCTATTAGTTTACATACAGCATTATGCTGAAATTCTGCAAGCCAGACTGACTTCAATGCTTCAGCTCCTCGCAGAAAACCTCACAGGGGTGGTGGGTAACGATTATGCAGAGCAACTAAATGACCAGGGACTTGTACAAATGACCTGACATTTCCAACTGACCCTCACCGAAATGAGGGAAGGCAGCCATGTGAGACTACACTAATTGTCTACACCTCAGGATAAATGACCCAAGATTTTCAATTAATTCCTACAATTCTTTAGAAGCTACACAAAGCCCCCACTGAGACGAGCCGGTGCAGAGAAAATGAGAAAACGAAAGTGTGGACCTCTTTATTCATAGGTGCCCAATGTCTATTAAAACAAGACTTTCTTATTGATTTTGCAAGGGGCACTCTTGTTTTGCAAAGAGGTGAGCTATATAAAGAAAACAGTTTTTACCGCGTGTTTGGAATGGCCTCCCAGCTGACTGGAGAGATGAGCTGGATGGAGAACCTCTCCTGCTGTGGGTTAATGTATCGGTCGTCTGCAGGGTGACAGAGGAGAAACATCAGTAATACACACACATATTTGTGTTCAAGTAGAAAACAGTCAAATATGTTTAAAATGGGTGCAATTCTGGTCTTTAGTAAGTATCAATAAACTATCAGCTATGAAGCACTAGCTGCACAATACATGCCTCTCAACAACTTGATAACTGCGACACATTGACAACACGCTGGGATTGAAAATTTGTGGAAAGTGGTAATAGTGTTTGAAAATGGCTGGTGAAATTAGGTGGTTGAAATAGTTACTGAAATTAATTCATAAATTGTTGGCTGAAACTAACTGATACTAATTATCTTGCCATTTATCTTGCTGTCTATATTTGTACTATTTTCATCTGTTTTCTATATGTATATAGTTGATATCTATTTGTCAAGCTAATAGCTGCTATCCAAGTTTCGTTGTTTTTGAAACAATGACAATAAACATCTATTTTGTTCCATCTATTCTATTCTAATTGATGAAAGGTTGCAATGGTTGCTCAAATTACCAGCTTAAATAGCTTAAAGAAACAAATGTTAAGCCTAAGGAAACAAACAGTTGAGATTGTTAGCTAAAATAACTGAATAAATGGTTGAAATAGGTAGCTAAAGGAAACAAATAATTGAAATAATAATTAAAATCAATTTATAAATTGTTGAAAAAGTTCTTTTGAAAAGGGCTGGATAAAAGGTTGGAATTGCTAAACAAAACAAATATTGAAATAATTAAATAAAATACATTAATACAATTGTTGAACTAGCTAGCTAAAAGAAATGGATAAAAGGTTGAAATAGGTAGCTAAAGGAAACAAATAGCTGTAGAACAGTCAGATAACAGAATGAATAAATGGTTAAAACAGCTTAGGAAAAAAAAAACGATGCTTAAATGGCTGAAATATGGAGCTAAACAAAGCATATAACTGAAATAATTAGATAATAGAAATTGATAAATTGTTGAAAGAGTGAGCTAAAAGGAACAAATTGTTGAAATAACTAAAAGTTATACATTAAATGGTTAAAATAGTACCGAAAAGCCAAAGTAACAACTAAACAGTTGAAAAGGTTAGCTGAAAGAGAGAAACAGTTGAAATAATATATGTAAATATGAAAGACAAACTAATTCATTTTATTATTCCATTTTAATTATGTATTTACATTCATGGCAGGAGGTCTTGTTGAACAGGTACTTCAGTTCCCCTGAGAGGGCTGTGAGTATGTATGTATGTGTGTGTGTGTGTGTGTGTGTGTGTGTGTGTGTGTGTGTGTGTGTGTGTGCACGCGTACGCGCGTGTTCATCTCTAACCTCGCTCTATGGTTTCGTACTCCTTCTCCTCTCCAGTCATCCTGGGGATGCGTGTGCAGAGCTCTTTCACACTGGTGCACACAGCATACACCTAACAGGGGAAAAGCCAAAATCACACAGAAAACTTTACATCAAAGACTAATCCCTTCAAAGTCACCCTCATTGATTTTTTTCTCTCGCTGTACGAAAAACTTTCAGGCCAGGGGGCTTTCATCTCAAACTTTTTCAAAGCCTCATGATCGATGCGCTTTTATTTTGCATCGCGTTATGCAAGTGGAGGTGTGTGTGTGTGTGTGTGTCCAGGGAAAGTGTGTCAGCTTGAATTTGTGTCACGTCGCTGCTCTGGTGCCCCTGGTGCTGTGTGGGCTGAGTGAGAGGAGCCTTGCCTTGGACTCGACGTGGTAGGAGACGTAGTGGACGGTGCACCTCAATGGGATCTTTCGGACGGGCCAGGGGGCGTCGTAGGACAGATAGGTGGGCAGGACGCTGATCCTCAGCTCGCCCTGTGGGAAATACACAGACACACGCACTGAAAACTGCCTGCTGAATAAGAAATTACAGATAACTGTTCCTTTTCAAATTTGCTGAAGCTCTGATTTGTGTCTCTGGGTTAGGGTAAGGGTTATCTCATGGAAAGCACCTTCTAGTGTGACCAATAATAGAAGCTCCAATTCCACCATGTCTGTCATGAGGGAGACCAAAGTTGCTCACCACAGCGAGTTGCATGGGCCAGCCTTTTATAAACACCTCTGGTGGGTGCCCTATTTGACATTCTTGCTTTCTTCCCTGTGAAAATTATTAGAGTTCCTCAAATATCCGGAAGTCTGGATTTTCATTTATCTGCTCTCCGATGCAGCTGCATGGTGGTCACCAAGCGTGGAGGATTTGGGAAAATCTAAATTTTAGTTTATTCGTAGTTGGTTTAGGTCGATGTTATCGTCTTTCACCCGGCTTCCACCGAGTCTAATGGTGTTTCAGAGCCAGACAGCATGTCAGGGTGAGCTGTGTGTCCATTATTACTTGCTGCTTGTTGTTGGTTTTATCTAGCTATGGCGACCAGCTCATCCCCTAAATGGAACGCTGGTTGACCATCTGAGAGAGAGAACCAGTTGAAATACTTATATTACTTACTCATGTATTATAATATCAATAAAAGTTTTTTTCTAATCACATTTTATCTTTTCAGTTCAATTCATAATACTGTGCAAAAGGTAAAAAAAAATACTTTTTGGTGTGATCTGTTAGTAGTATGCAATTTGATGTCACTAATTATTGCTTTTAAAACTGCACAAAAAGTGGTCAGTGTCTCTACATTCTTATTCCTGCCAGGCTTTGAAAGCCGCAGAAAAACAAATAAGTCTACTAAAGTCCAAGATATTACGACTACCACTACAAATAATAATAATAATTTGATAATTTAATAACATACACACGTTATAATAACAATAATCTTGCTAAAAATAAGCTATTTTTTGTTTCTCTTTAGAATGACATACAAATAAATACGCTACCAATACCAAAGTGACGGTATCTCCTCTGTGTACCTGTTTGTTGAAGTAGAGGAAACCTTTGGGGCAGTTGATGTTATGGAAGGGTGAGAAAGACTCAATAGAGCCATCAATGCTCATGGGGTGAAGCCTCATGGCTCCACGAGAAGTGACCAGCATCCAGTGAGGAGACGGACCACAGATAAACACCTGGGACAATGAGGAAATGTGGACATTTATTAGGCTAATCAAAGAGTATTATTAAGTCCTAATATCTGTATATATATAAAAAAGTTCCTTACCCCTGAGTATCCAGAGATGTCCTCAAAGTATCTGAATCTGGCGATCCGACTTTTGGCAGCTGCACTCTCCTCTGTGGCCCCGCTCTCTGATTTCTTATCTTTCTTCGGCTTTGATTTCTTCTCTCTGAAGTTTATGTTGTGGGGCACCTGAGCAGAGAGAAAGTAGCACAGTAAAGACTCACTTCATTCAAACTCGTCTTGATTTAGTATACCTTTATTGGTCTGAGCACTCACTTTTTTGAAGCGCACTTTCAGGTTGTTCTGTGGCTGCT
This sequence comes from Diplodus puntazzo, assembly GCA_963678695.2. Taxonomy (NCBI): domain Eukaryota; kingdom Metazoa; phylum Chordata; class Actinopteri; order Spariformes; family Sparidae; genus Diplodus; species Diplodus puntazzo. The sequence goes on from OZ023169.1 coordinate 24,095,854, forward strand.
GCTGATCATACGGGAACGCCTCATAGATCAGAAGCTCCTGTTCAACGTGGACCTTGAACAAGAAAACATTTTGTCATACACAACTTTCATTCAATGTCAGTATATTCTTATTTTCTCTTTATGAAGCAGAAAACACTCACCAGTAAATATGGTCTGCTGTGATTGTAGCCGAGTGAAACCAAAGACACCTCTTTGACCAGCGGGATATCTCCTTGACGTGTCACTTCTTCTTTTTTTCCTTCCCCTTGTGCTGCTGACTGGCCAGACGAACTGTCCACCAGCACTCTCTGACCAACTGGGAAATTCTTCACCAGGAATACCAGTCGCCAGTCTGGGAGCTGGTAAATCTGATTAAATTAAAACAAGGAGTGTGAAAAAGGAAGTATGGAAACAGCACTTTGACAGTTATTATCATAGTTTACATAATCCTCTGATATAAAAAACAGTTCATACCTCCATTACACCATTCTCCCTGGTGATCATGCACCAGTGGCTGGGCTCTGCTTTGCTCCAGCTTCCATCACTCCCAAAAGCCCCTGCTCCCATGTAGCTGCGGCCAAATTCGTCCGTCGAAGGCGCCGCACCAGCGTTTGAGTCTCCATACAGCATTTCTTCCTCATCATCCACTGCGTTACTGCAAACAGATTTAACGACAATCCATACATCCATCAATAATCAGGACGTGTTGCGACTGGTTGCATGTTTCAGTATGAAGGTTGTGCTCTCACCTGAGGTCCTGGATGATGGTCTCTGCTTCAGACTGACTCCTGATGATGGTGTCCTCTTTGACAGAGGAGTTAGCTTTGTTTTCTGTGGTGAACATCCCACTGACATCTCTGTACGCACACAGTGCGATCACACGGGATTGCTGTTGAATGAGAGGCCATTTTAAACAAGTTCATTACTGTTACAACCTATTGAGAGAATGCTGTGAATCTAGTTTCTGAATGATGCTGTGCCATTATTGAAGCTGAACAACAGAACCAGCTACTCTAGATGAGAGCTTCAGTTTGGCCAGCAGGGGGCAGATTTGATAAAGAAAAAGACTATAAGTAGTGATGTTCTGATGGTTCACTCACAGTGGGGATCTGTGGTTTCTGCAGGGCCAGCCGGTGTGTCTTCCCCATGTAGGAATCAGTCTTCAGCACAAACATGGTGACCACGCCATCTGCTGTCATGATGACCACGAAAGGGTCTGCCACAGAGCAATGCACTATGGGAGAGCCCAGGTCCACAGGGATGAAGTGGAGCTGTGTCACTGAGAAAGAGAAAAGAGAAATAGACTGTTACTATATTCAATACCTTTACATGTATTCTGCTTTAGTCCCGTATTGTTACTGAAACTAGCAAATGTAAAAATGTAATTATCACTTGTTTCACTTCCTTTAACCATTTGTGGTATACTATTTTACCTCCTTCCAGCAGCCGGATACCCATGGGGGACACTTGGATGATGTACTTGTTGTCACCGATATTCCCAGCAAACACAGTTGGTCCCTGGGTGGCAAAACCACTGGTGTCCAGCTCCATGATCTCCTGACCTGTCTGAAGGATCTAAACACCAACACACAATCAGTTTAGTTTATTTAGAAAACACCCCATTAATATAATAGATTTGGTTTAGTAGTTTTCGTTTCCCAAGGATTAAACAGTTCATCTTTGCATTTGGTCAAATCAAATTAGGACATAAGATTTGGACTGTTGTGTGTTTTTACCATGGTTGAATCCTCCCTGCTCAGAATGAGGAAGCCGTGTTTCTTCGTATCATCCTCCAGCTGAGGCTCTGTCTTCTCCTCCACCTCTTTCTCCTTCTCCTCTTTTTCTTTCTCTCCCTCTTCACCGTCCTCGCCAGTCTCCGTCTCTGCCCCGTCCTCTGAATCATCACTTTTTACAGCCTAGGAAAGGAGCGACAAAAATCTTACTGCAAAGAAAAGGTGCAAACTATAAAGGAATTAATACAGTGAACATGAATTAGAGGGAAATATAGAAGCTTCTACAGTACTTTTTTGTCTTCCTTGACTTCATTTGAGATGACTGTCCACATGTCGTGGCAGCCTGGCAACTCAAACGTAGTGACTACTTGGGGTCGGATGCTTCTCTGAGAACAAAATGGAAACAAATCATAACACATTTCCAGGTTTGAAGCGCTTCCATATATACCCCACAACATGCTAGTGATACAAATCACAAGAGTATTTGAACTGTGAGCACGTCGGCTTGTGTCTGGGGTGTTTACAGGCTACTCCGTCGATCTCTGAGGCAGCCCTGGTAGACCCAGACTTCACTGTAGCACCATCACTGGACCTGTGGCAGACGGCCCTCGCGACCACAGGTTTTAGGATGGTGCGGTAACATTTATCATGCAAACATCTAACCAGCTACACGTGCATTACAACAACACATAACATCGGTGGGAGGAATCACCTGAAGCACAGACAGTGCACCGTTCTTGCCATAGCCAGAGCACACAACAACCTCCAGGTCGGGCTCAGGGTTGCTCTGGAACTGTGGGGAAGATGAAGTCAGAAACCTTAAAATACAATTGTTGAGAGAATAAATGAGACATTAGGAAGTGTTTAACTGTTTGTACCTCTTCAGACAAGAAGGCAGGTTCACCCATGGAGGCCATCGCACAAGGTCCAATGTTGAGTATGCTATCACACACCTGGATAAAAACACAACCCTCAGTCAGCTTCATACAAAGACATAAAAGGAAACTAAACGTTGCCATTTATTCATTTTTTTAACCTCAAAGGAGTAGGTGGCCAGCTGAGTGCCTGACTGGGCCTCACTTCCGTACACTTCTATCTCATCCACCTCATCTGGCAAAACAAAGAAGCAAAGTGAAAACAGAGGTTGGCAGATCAAACACACGTTTTCTGGCACGTCATAAATAAAATCTGACCGTACCTGTCCAGTTGGTGGAGGATTCTACTCGCTTCTTTTTGCTCGGTGGTTCTTCCTAGAATTTGTTGGGGATGATGATTTAGTTTTATAGGAGGACAAGCTGTCAAACACGATGAAATTCCTTCTGACATTTACTCTGAAAACCTGTCAAGCTGTATATCAAAATTAATGGTTGCAACAACACAACAGAAACGACAAATAAAGATGGATTTCAGTGGTGCTTCACAAAAAAAATCACAAATGTACCTGTTTATCTTTCTCCTTCTCTCTTTCTTTGTCTGGCTTTTCTTTGCCCTCCTCAGGTGGCGTCTCCTGAAGTTTCTCAGTGTACTTCAGCAGCAGAGAGTTTCCGAGGCGGGAGCCCAAGAAAAGGTAGCCAGGCTCCATGGTAACCATCTGGAGGAGGAGAGCCCAGAGTGTGAGGCATTACTTTGACAGACTGTCTGTTCTCAATCCTCTCAAAGCTGACGGACTTCGTATATATTCTGTATTTAGTGAATACCCCAAAAGGTTCACCAGATATAAGAAACTGCCTTCAGGGTAGGAAACAGAATTTTTTTTACAACAAGCTTAGTGCCATCTAGTTCCATTATATTGGAGAGAAGGCAGACATCTGTTGACTCTGGATGGATTACTTACATTACCGGTAAGAGAAAAACCTGTATTATTGATTTTGGAGTTAACTGTGCCTTTGAGATAGGGACTTCCTGTCTCATCAGACCCTGTTGCCCATTGTGACAGACAGAACTTACACAGGTTGTCAGGACGCTGGCAGCAGCTTTGTCAAAATGGAAAGCCCGAACACTTCTCATGCCGTCAGTAATGAGGGTCAACACGTAGCTGTAAGACAACGACAGTTAGTGAAGAATCATAAATTGCCAGCATCGCTCATGTACATTCTGACAGTATTGACAATAACTTACATTTCTCCTCCTTTCAAAGAGATGACCATCTTGTCATAGGCAATAAAGTCAGACTGTGAACAGTCGAGTGTGATCTTCACTTCTTCCTGTACACCTGGGTAGCCAAAACATGTTATCCAGTGATGAGCATCACAAAATATCAAAGGTACGTTAAGTCCAGATGTCCAGATAGAACTGCAGATGATCACACTTACGCAGAGGAAAGGCTGTCGTCCCATTTGTCTGGGAATTGAGAGAAACTCCATATGGTGGAACACTCTGGTTCAGATACAACAATGAATTCACAGCAAACACCACCACACCACCTAAAAAGATTTGATATGTGATCAAAGGAGCAACAACACAACACACTTCATCATAATGTACACTCATATTGACACTTTTCATTCAGAAAAGATCTCTACGGAGAACTGAGAGCTTCAGTGACCGGATTGTACATAAATAGTGACAGAAAAGAGAATTCAGTGAGCTTACCAATTGGCTTGGGGACCGCCATGACCTGCGTACAGTCAAACGGCAGATTACTGAGAGACCAGATGACAGGATGAACCTTCTGCATTATGTTGAGGGAGATGGCGACAATGCTGCAAGTGTCCTGACGCACGGCCACACGCCTGGCAGAGTGATCCAAAAACACGAGTTAAACATGAAATCATTTATTTGTAGCAAACCAATACCATGCATTCAAGACCACATTGTATACATATGTATTGTTTGAATAACATAAAAAAAGGTTGTGTTTATAGCTAATGATTTGGACTGACCCAGGCCATGTCTGGTTGGGCTCAAACAGGATGAGCAACGTGGGCTCATAATAGCCATGGAGGAACTTCATGTCGATGATGTTGAGCAGCTTCTCATCCAGCTCGCGGACGTCAATGATGTAGCTGGGCAGGAAGCTGGATTTAGGTCTGTAGATGCAATAAGAGATAAGAGGTGCTCCAAATTAGACATTACACGTACATTCGAACCGTGGATACACATAGTGCTACTACAATATTTACATTTGACCTCAACAAAACCAAGATAAGTTTTCAGTCCAACTGGGGAATCAACATGAAAGTATTTATGGTTCAGTGAGGAAACCAAAAGACAATAATAAGCAGAGTGTAGAGTGAACTGCAGGCTTACCCTTCTCCAACTCCACCCTCCTGTTCATCAGTTAGAGTGTCCTTCCTGAATGGCAACACCACCAGCTGGGTGCCATATACAAGCATCACAGCACAGCGATTCTCTGGATCTACACGGACAATGGGAATATGTACATTCTGTACAAAACCATCCTGAAAATGTAAAAAAAAAAAAAAAAGAGGCCAGATCAGTTTAGCAATTCATTCACTTGAGCAAGTCAACATGTAGTTCGAGTTTTCAGATATTCACTGTGTTCTTGTTTGTACTGTACATACTCTGAGCTCTGGCTCCTCAAAGAAATGCAGAGACAGTGTCTTGAGGTCATGTGTCCCAGGGTCGTACTCCACTACAGACAACTGGAGAGAGGACAAACACACCCAGAGGTCAGTCAAAAATAATTTCAGGCAGTTAAAATTGCAGTTGAACAGTGCATGGCTTGAACAATGATACCTTGGCATCTTTGAAACTGAGAAGGAGTGCATCTCTGTTAGCTCCAACGAGCTGTACACTGGCCATGGACATGACATTGCCAAAGAGAGAGAAGGAGGCCACCTGCTCGAGCTTCTCCTTACGAGATTTGGAATCTGAAGGATGAAAGAGTGAAGTCAGACTACAAATTCACTCTCAAATTAAATGAATAACATTCTTTAACAGTAACAGATGTACTTTCAGTGTGAAGTGTGTATGTACCTGACGACTTGTCAGCTTTTGATGTACTCTGAAATTATGACAGAAATATACACATCACAAAAAGCCTTTAATGGTTGTATTTTAAATTGACCCCATGAAATATGGAAACCTATGGTTACCTCCACATCGTGGATAATCCTGTAGACAAACAGCTGAGATGTTCCAGCAACGACCAAGTTCTTCTCCTTGCTGGATATGAAGTTGCAGTAGACAGAAAATTCCACTGCAGTGGGGGTGTGTGCTTGTCTGTACACTGCATACATCCTGGAAGGGTGCACTCAGCATCTGACAGGTGAGACCATTCATGTCAACTTCTCTTGATTTCATTTTGAGAGCTGCGACTTGATTAATATTCACAGAATTGACCAAACACTTGACATTGTTCTTCTTCCTCAAGAGTAAACTCGGCTAGTGTTAAGTTAACTGGCTTGCAGTGGGAAACAATGGTAAGCAAAGATGAAGTCACTCAGTGCAAAAGCATCATCATTCAGAAAAAGTTTAGCTTTACTTTATAGCCACATGTTATTACTGAAATCCAAAATGATTCCATAATAAACAAACGCTAACTAGCTTGTAATTTACCATAGGTAACGTTGGAGTTTGAGCCTTGGCAGCTAGTTAGCTATATAATCAATACTTCCCGTTAGCTTAGCTAGCGTATATTTAAAAAGACAATACAACGTTAGTGGCAGTAGCCATTTAGTCATGTTGTTGTGACTAATGTGCGTCTCCACTAGCTGTTAGCTTCAGAAAAAGAACGTGTTGATAAGCCGGTAGCGTTAGCTATCTTAGCAACACTCTAACGTTACCATTTGTAACTAGCATGTTAGCTGGCATGGCACAGCGCCTGCACTGATGGTTTTATGGCATATTTGTGCAAATTTTCAATTAAACTTGCGAACGTACCTATATGAAACACGTTATCAGAGTCTGCAGCTTTATTGTTCCTTCCTCTTTGTACATTTAAGGTGTCATGTTGTGTGGGTTACTAACTTAAGTTAGCTATGCAATAGCTAGGTAAGCTAGCAGTTAGTTGCCGTGTTGTGTTGTGGGAGCGCCAGTCTTCTTCGTCTTTTCTGTTTCCGGCGGACTAGTGACTCCGAGGTCTGCTGCCGCCCCCTACAGTTTGATATCTTGGTAGAAGCGTGTACTTGGCTTAGGGGTAGGGGCTCATCCCCCTGCTGCATGCCACCCCCTCTCTCACCTTGTTTCAAAAGGCAAAATTAAAAAAAAATAGTATCTCTGTATATATATATATATATATATATATATATATATATATATATATATATATATAATATATATACATATACATATATATATATATATATATATGTTTTTTTTTTTCCATTTTTTTTTTTGCCTTTTGAAACAAGGTGAGAGAGGGCCACAGATCCTGTGCATTGGCCACACACTCTACCAACTGAACTACTGCAGCACCCCACTTGCCCAGTTTTATAGAAAGAAAGGTTCGTCACTTCTTCAGCCTTCAAATCAGAAGGCTACATGGAGATGATCACAGGAATATTAGTCACAGAAATTATTGGCATGTGTTACTTCGTACTGCTAACATAGTTATTCCAATATTTTTTTCAAAGCACAAGTCTAAGTTAGGGGCCGGAACCACCGGTCTACTTTGAGTTTAGAGGTCTGTCAAGAGTAGGGATAATTTTGTCTCAGTTTATTTGAAGAAATTTAGCAAGGACAAAATGTAGGCCAACATAAACTAGTCTTGAAATTATCAACTTCACTCTTCTGTTACAATTTCTTTAAAATCAGTTGCATTTTATAGAAAACCACTGAAGTGTGGTGCACCAGAAAAGTGTTGACACACGTTGCACACAAATGATACATTGTAGATTTATTAAAAAATGCATATTTTTAACCTGGTACTTGAGTTAATAAAAAGCTCATTTTAAAATGTAAAAGTTATTTAACTCATAACAGTAGCGGAACAAAAGGCACAATGCAGTTTTAAATTAGATCTGAATTATGTTTCTGCAATACAGAAGTGTAAACAAGTAGTTGAATAATCCGTTACTCTTTTTCTGTTTTTGGTGGCTTGCTGTGTGCAATAATTTCATCCTACAATCTACCAAGCGAATGTTCCATACAGTAGGCAAGATGTTTTTAGATGACCAAGAGCACAACAGCCTACGAGCCTTCAAAATGTAGTTCACCAATGGCTGAGCCCAAAACACACATCCCCAATAACCTCCTAATGGTTTATCATTTTAAGAAGCTTTATTTTTCTTAAAAATAATGATGATCTTTCTTAAGATTGGACATTCTTAATGTTTTTTAATAAAAAAAAAAGAAAAAAAAAGGTATCTTTGGTAAACACATTTCTGGCCACAAATCACAGACATAAGGAAACCCAAAGATCTGCAAACCATTGCTTAATTCATAAAAAAACAAAACCAAAACAAGACACCCAAACAGGCACTGTCGGTCAATCATGATGTCCACACATACTTCACCTCCTGTTATCGCACTAAGTTAGGGCAACTGGAAGGTGACTATCAAGACCCATCATGTGTTGTACACGATACACAAAGGTTAACTTGCAGATTATTTTGTTTTATTAAAATAATAATACACATTCTTTAAAGTGCGCACTAGATGTGATTGATTCACAAGGCATAATATTCACAATAGATTACAGATAATTAAAAAAAAAATCATAATTAGTTGTATTAGGATAAAGGATAATTATGCTTATTTTTAACGTAGGCCTAATTTTTGCTTCTTTTTGGAAACATGGTGATCACCTTTTCAATAACATTTTCTTCAGGGTAGATCAGTGGACCATAGGTCAGGGAAATTCAAAAAGCTGAACCCAAAAGCAAATATATATATATATATATATATATATATATATATATATATATATATATATATATATATATATATATATATATATATATATATACACACACATACACACTATAGGCCATATTTTCATTTCAAAATCTATGTCTATGTGTATAGTTTCTGGTAACTATAGTTTGACATCAGAGTAGTAAGCATTGTTGGCAAGCTAAAGAATTACAAACAGTTACATTCATATCAATACAATAACATGAGTTGAGGGATATCAAGTAATATATGCGACATATCCGAGGCTAGCAGATATCCAGATAATGGATGTGTGGGCCAACAGTCCCTCCTCCGTGTGCTGGTCATTGTTTACAGTCTGAATACTAAACTATGAATTTATCAGCTATCGCCTGACACCAATTAAGCTCATCTTTATAACAAATATCTTTAAAAAGCCAATAAAAAGCCACCAACCAAAGTGGCTCAAATGTTACTTGTCAATACTACTCAGATCACAAACAGAAACCAGAACACTTTTGATTGAAAATTCTTGTCCCTTGCCTTCAAAATCTGCATTCGTATGAAGAAATCTCTTTATAGAGATCAAATAACTGCAATGCAATTACTGCTGAGTCACACCTATTTGAAGATGTGGCACAATGAGCCTTATTGGGTTTAGCTGTTTGAGTCTCTCTTGATCAAACTTCACTCAACTGAAGAAGGTTTATGAATGGTCATGATGATCAGGAAAGAGAAAATATCAACTGGGCACTACTACACATCAGCCCTTTAGAAACCACATACACTTTTAATCAAGGCAAAAACTATGATGATTATCATCAGACCAGTAATCTCTTTTCTCTCAGCGGTGGATTCTCTGACATGTAATGAGATATTCAGGAAAAGCCTGTGTGTCATTGAAGATGACAAACATTGTCGGCTTAGTGATGTCATCAGTCACGCTGTCATATCTGAGGGGAATGTCACCAGTCTCTTTCAGCGGGGCTGTCTTCATCGAATGGCAGCCTTTTGTGTAGTCTCCTGTTAGAACCTTTGACACAAAAATATACTTGTATCCGTCTGCGTTTGGGGGTGAATACTGATCCTGGACAGACAGCGCAGAGTTCACAGCAAAATACACCCCTTGACCATAGACGGTGGCTGTGTGGAGAAAACAAGATGTCAGAAGTGAATACCCCAAGATAAGACAAATTGAGTCCGGCTAGAGAACATTGGTATCAAAAACACACCATTCTTTCCACAGAAGCTTCTGTTGAATCCATGAACGCAGATCTCCTTCACACTCGACTCGCATGTGCCATGGTAGAGAGTCTGTTCGATTACCGGATACGTGGCACGCTGCACCACGCTCGCCTTCTTCAACTTGTACTGATTGTACAGCAGTCGATTCATCAGCTTCTCCACCTGGAGAAAACACTGTGTTAATAAAGACACGCCAAATAATTTGTTCAAAATATATAGCTCATTATATTTCACCTGAATGATTCTGATTTTGCTGTGGTATTCCTGTATGGTTTCATAGAAGCTCTTCACCACGTTCTGAAATTCATCAGATTCCTCGTCCACTTTGGTTGCCTCAGGTAGGTTTGACAGCAGAGAAAATTCCTCCTCTGTAAACAAAGGATTCAGTTTTCATTCAGTCACAGGTGATCAGATGGTCATCGACATAACCATTAACAAAAATAACTATTGTCAAAATTAGTAAAATGGAGAACAATTTTAGGGATTGCACTCTCGGTCTGTAAATCTGATACATTTCGTCATCAGAGGGTGTACGCATTGGGTCTGTACATAAAACCATGTACCTCCACTACACTACAACTGGTTACTGAATACATGCATCTGTGGAATATTCCCTTTACTTTGAATGGGTGAATGTAATAAGTGTAAAGCGCTTTGAACTCTGATCAGTACAATAGAATAGCACTTTATTCCATTTAATATTTATGTTAAAGCTGTTTCTGCAAACCACAGATACGTCCTAATTTGTGTCATTTGCTATACAAGTACTATACATTTCTACTGTGTCATATCCCATTCACATTTAATGTTTATGATGTAATTGTCATATCTGAAGGTGGAGAGGACAGTGGTGACAAGGCTGCCAAGCTGGTGACAGCAGTTAGAGTCTGTGTTTTTGTTTATTTTTAAGCGTGACACCACTGAATCTTTTCCTTTTTTTTTAAAGGAGACAGCAGGACAATTTCCAGCCATGTTGGTGGCAACCGAAACAGTTACTTGAAGCCAAAACATTAAATTTTCCTAATGCTAACCAAGGGGTTCTTGTGCCTAAACCTAACCAGAGCATAAGAACACTGTTGTGGCAAGAGATAAATGAAATTATAAATTTGCAATATAAAGAAAAGTAATGTTTTGGACCTATGCGTGATTTTGCAGGAACGTCCTAGCATTCGCCAACATGTATTTCAACGACTCGGTCGGATATCTACAGTTGTCTATGTATGCATTATTAGAGTATAATCCAGGCCTAACAAATATAGCTAGCTAATGGAAATTGGAAGCTTTATGTATTTAAGTATTGTTTGAAATTTAATTTGAGAGAAAACATTAAATGACGCAACTCAAGACAATGAAGTCCAAGAGCTTTTCTGTTTTGGTGTCTAATAAAGACAAGAGGCATGCATCTGAGAACAAAGGTAATGTTATCAAGATAGAAACGTTGTGTCTGCATTAGCTAGCCAACCTAAAATTGTGCGTTCAATTATAATCTTGACTTGTCTGACAATCTTCCACTACGATTAGTTGATTTTGGGCTTTATATGCAGTTCATTCTACAGACAGCAGAAGGTGTAAGAACAATATAAAGTCCACTTTACCTGGTACACCCTCAACCAAATCCTCTAAATTAACCAACTTCCTGGTGATTTTCACAGATTTTCCTGAAGCTATGTTGTGTTCTTGCATCTTCTCAAAGTTTATGGTGTGGGGCTGATTGTCTAGCAAGATATCAATCTTTTTCAGCTTCAACCTCCAAACATTCTCGATGAATACTGTAGCATCAGGTGAATATGGGGTCGCATCTGAAGTGACCGGGTCATGAAACACCCACTGGACAGCTTTCAGGATTTCCTTGTCAGATACACCATTGGACATTTTCTCCAGCAGGAGCTTTACATCACACAGTGCTTCGGTCACAAAGTCCTTGAAGCCAGAAACCGTGATTATGGTGCCCTGAACTTGAATCTCGACTCCGTGCTTCCTCTTAATCAACTCCAGACAATTCCTGTGGTACTCGGAAATGTTCTTCAAAATCCTGTTCTCCAGTTTCTCTTCCACCTGCCTCTGGCTGACCTTCTTCCCAAAGGCTATGTCCACCCGAATCAGGTCACAACTATACCCTGCACACACGTACAGCTGTAGGGTGTTGGCTGCCTTGATGGCGTCCTGTAAAGACATACCGACGCCCTTTTTCAGCTGATCCGTTCTGGTGCCCTCATCAGTACTACCAGACGATTCTTCACATTGTATCATTTTCTTGGACAGCTCCAAGGCTTTTTGCAGCTGTTCCTCCTCATCCTCAAGGGACCAAGGGCCAGACTCCATAGAGTACTGGATGGCTAGGGAAAGTTGGGCATCCTCTTCAATGTCTCTACAGGAAGGCTTGGTTGGGGGAGGTCTGGGACCGGGAGGCAGGAACAGATATCCATCCTTCAACACCATCAACCCACTCGTAGTTTCCACAAAATTTAAGGGCTCTGAAGCCTCGACAGTTAATCCATCAGAGCCCTGGTCTGGCTGGCTGGCCGGTTCCTCTGCTGAGTACAGGTCCAGGTTATCCATGTCATCAAGCTGGTCTGGCACAGACACACCCTCCTCGTCAACGGCTGAGACGATTCTCTTTGCCTCCTCTAAAAGGCATACAAAAGAGACAAGACAGATTGTTTGAAACTGCAGAGAAATACAACCCCAATCCTGAAACAGTTGGGACACTATGTAAAACTGTTCAATTACTTGCAAATGAACTGTGTTCACCAACAATGATTATATTAATTGTTCCTGAGCCTGTGTAGTAATATCTTTTATACAATCAGGTGAACCTCATCCCATACTTGCCTGTGAACAACTGGGCCTTTTCTAGGTTGCCCCTTTCATACCTAATCATGATACTATCCCCTTTTAACAATGAAGCAGTTTGCCTGTGGAATGTTCCAAACAGTTGTGTGTTGTGAGCTTCCCTTAAACTTTCCCAATCCCTGTCCCATCTTCGAAAATGAATATAATCTTTACATTCTGATCTATTCATGTTTAACACAGCTTCCCAACTGTTTTGTAATCAGGGATATATGAAAAAATGTTTTCGGTTATTATTGAAATTAATAATTACCTCCGCCCGAAGCTCCATTCTGATCAGTTTGCATTGAATCATCCAAAGACACTCTTTGGAAGTTTTTGTGTGACATCATCGTCCATGCAGCTTTGAAAATGTCCTGAAATAATAAACAGTATGTTTCTGTGAACACAAAATGTTTCTGCCGCAGGGTAGCCTGATTTACTTCACATTTCCATGTTATTTAGTAGGTTCTGACATGACACTATAATAATGCACTGATAGTGAACTGTCTATTACCTCTCTTATTTCTGAACAATTTGTATGAATTTAACAATTAACTTCCATAAATTCCCATAACAGAGGAATTTTCTACACTTTGGTCTGAACAATAGCTAGATTTAACGAATATATGGGTTGATTTAGTTTTTGTGCCAATCACGCATTGCTGAAACACATTGGTGATATTTCATTAACACCGCAGAACACTGTTTATTCATTAGGAATCCTCAGTTAGGTTGTGATTCAACTTAGTGTTACAACACACTTTTATCAGTTAGGGCACCTGAAGTGCAATAACTCACAGCCAGCAAAGGACCAGAAAGGGATTAGGCTTTAAGAACACATGCTGCCATTAAGAGAAAATGCTGACATTTTAAGAAATGCTTATTTGTTTTCTTGCAGAGAGACAGATGAAATCGATGCCACTCAAATCTGTCCATAACAATATCTCCTGCAATGTAGAACTATTCCAAAAAAAAGAAATGGAGTGATTGACACAATAGCTTGCTAACTGGCTCAGGCATTAACTTTTATGAAAGTGACATTTTAATTGTCTGGTGTTCATCGAGTTTCGACAGTTAATAATCAACTACTTATACTATAACTGAATCCATAACTTCATTTTGACAGAAATAAAACCAAACTAAGTCAGCTAAATTGATTTCTCATACAAGCATGAACTGAAACCTGTGACTGGAGGGTCAGACATTGCATTCATCGATCTATAAAATGGGTATGCGTTGGAAAATGGCAAGCAATAATGTAGTTACAAGTAGTTAAATGTAGAAAGAAAAAAAAGAAGTTTTTTTTTTTTTAATAGAACACAATATGTAACAAATGATTAACCTGTCTCTTAAATTGTTTTGACGTTTGAGTATAAATATTGTTTCATACGTGTTGAGCTAGGGATGACAACAAAGCAGCAGTAAGAAAATAAAGCACAGTGATGTTAAAACATCTGGCAGGCAAGACTTGCTGGGGAAACACAATAAACACCAGTGTTTCACTTCTTTCTTGTGTGTGCTGGTAAACTCAGCCTCAGGCTATGCTGGATAAGGCTTCAATTTAGACAGCTCATCAAGATGAATGACAAATGGCCAACTGGGAGGAGCGCAGAGGGATGAAATTGCATATCTAGCTCCAAATACACAGAAGGATACAAATAAAAGAAAGAAAACTCTTGCTTCGATCCACCATTACCTGGTGTGGCAGCGGCTCCCAGGGTACATGCTTTGGGTTGATATAGACCTGAAACTTTGTCTCCATCTCTTTTAGGATGCTCTTGCAGTCCTTATCATGTAAAAACCGGGTCACTCCTGGAGCTTTCACTGTGATGGTTCTGGTGCAGATAGAAGAGATGACACCTTGCAACACCTCCTCAGCCATTTGACAAGCGACCGCCTGGCCATGGATCTATCAGATACATTAAAAACAAGACAACAAACAATAACAAATAAAACAATCTATATGGCAATGTTAAAATGGCACCAGAAAGGACTTAAACAGAAGATTGAAAAGTGGTCTGCAGCTAATAATCTCTGCTTCTACATGTGATACTGATGCAATACATACCTTTAACCCGCAAACATGCTCTGCTTCTAGTGGAAAGATAGACACCTGGTCCATATCAGCCAGTAGCTGATGACAATGGATCTGGATGTATTTCAGCATGCCTGGCTCCATAGAGAGGACTGTATCCCTTTCAATAGGTGTGCTAAGAAACTCCAGGATTGCAGTGCGCTTCTCACTCTCCATCCCTTTCAGAGTCAACACATCAATATTCCCCCCTCGTTCTGACACCTTTACAGAGGAGAAACCCAGAGCCTTCAGGAACTGAGACCATTCTCTGCAATAAAAAATCCCTTCATGCTGCGGGTCCACCGGCATGCTGAAGTGAGCCACCTGGGATTTCAAAAAACTACAAGCCTGGTTAGCTGAGTTCTGGGATAGGGAGGTTACCACAATGTCACAGTCTGATACAGTGTACATAGTAGGTGACTCTGTTTGATTCACGGTTTGCAGAAGTCGCTCTTTTACATCTTTTCTTGCGAGGAACTGAGCATTTTCCTTCTCGAGGGTGAAATGAGCCTCAACCATTTTGCCAAAATAGTCCGAAATGGAGTGTTCTATCTGCTCAAATGTCTGTCTGTCTGTACCTTCAATGTACACACCATTGTCTCTGATTTGGATGGTGACATTTGGGTGAGCCTTTTCAGTCATGTCCTGTTGAAAGGTGCCGAGCTGAAACAGAGCAAGCTTTACTGGCTCGGTGATAGCAATATGGCTTGACAGTTTATCTTCTTCCTCCCGTTGATCATCCATGACTTCCTCTCCTACGTCCTCTATTGGCTCAGGGGTGGCGAGGAGCTCCGGGGCAGTCTGTGCAGAGGACTGGCTGTTTGCACTGTCCAACGGGGCAGGATTAGTCTCCATATCAATCAAATCCTCAGAGTTGCTCTCAGCCATATCTTGGCTTTCAACTTCGGAGTCTTGTGGTGTTAAACTTTGTATAGGTTGTAGAAAATCAAAGTATGGCATCACTATAAGATCGGCCCCTTCCAGTTTGTGTGGGTGTTCAAGGACAGAGCTAATAGCTGGTAAAAGAAATACAGACATTTTGTTACATAAAAAAACTACCATGAAAAAAAACTGTTTAAAAGGTTGCATAACACAAAACTTACAGTCATAATTGACAAAGGACACCTTGGCTGTACCCTCTGAGAGCATTGTGACCTCCTTCACCTTCGGATTCCCACCAACCTTGGTCTCAAAGTACAATGAGAGCGTATCTGGAGTGGTGCCAGGGTGCAGGTTCTTCACTAGGATGGAGTCAGTTTGCTCAATCTGTTCAAGAGTCACCTTGGCCCCAGCAAGTTTCCTCTTAGAGATTTTTGCACTTAGGTTTTGGAAATCTATGAAACAAAAAATATATCTTAAACAATGCCATGAAGGAAAATGATGATGTTGAACATTTGGAAATAAAAACATTAGTGTTTTTAAGAAAAAAAGAAAATATGTGCCTCTAATGTACCTTTTGAGAGGGGTTTGCTGAGGTGAATGAGGATGAGATCTTTTCCCGGTGAGGGATGCAGAGTGTAGTCATTCATGTTCAGGTTGAGCATGTTCTCCACATAGAGCTCTATCATGTCAGTCATGGTGGTGGGGTCGATCCCCTTCAGCAGCAGTCTACTTGGGTCCTTAGAGGCAGGCTTTCTCACACTCAGCTCTACATTATGCAGAACATGGTGCCCTTTAGACAGCACTTTGGTGGCAGCTGTCAAAATGATCGGAGCAGAAGTAAAGACAAAGTACAAAGTACAAATTTAGTTTAAGTACAATAAAAAGCTTTCTTTCAGTAGTGTTTATCTTTTGTAAGTTAAATGTTTAATGTCTACTTTGGTGCTTATAAAGGTAAGAAGGATCAATGTTTAAAAGATTTTAAACTGATAATAAGTTAGAAAAGTGAGCTTAATGTATATACAAATATTCATATATATACAGACATATATATGTATATTTGTATGTAGAGCAAGCTCACTCATGTAACTGATAAACTGAACTTTAAAGTCATCACATACATTATTATTTTTCAACAGATGTGTACTACTAACCCTGTATCGATGGGATATGATTGCTATCATTGTTCTATGGCCTGGCTTTAAAAGCCCAGACAATAAATGCCATAGAATTTACTTTCATTATCTAGAACAACAATACGAACAAACGCAAACCTGCTAACATGAACTTAACGTCTATTGGTTACTCGCTACATGCTGCAAAAAATCAGTTAACTTGCGTACTGATGAAGAGGCTGCTGGGAAGCACTAGGATCCGTTTTCAGGGAAAATAGCTATGAGGTATTAGATCAGTGTATAGACTCAAGTGTTTGCTGATACAGATCCACCTTTTTAAGCATTAGAGGTATTTCCAATATGGCTATCAATATCAGGAGAACCCTGTTTTTAGGTAATTTATATGTTGCACACTGAAGATTTTAGAGGCAGCTTAATTTAAGGCTAACAAATCAAATGTAAGAATATGTGCCCAGACTTGCAAAATACATCAGACAAATACCCTCTATATTGCCACTTACCCGCTGCCTCTTCAAACACCAGAACGGCAGTATCACCCTTCTTCTCCACAGAGACAAGTGGACCTCCCCCAGAGCGCCGCTTATTCTCAAAGTACAGAAAGAGCAGCTCCTCATCCACTCCTGGGGGCAGAGCCAGCACCTCCACCGTCCTGTCCTCCACGCTTACAGCAGACATCCTATAAAACACATACAGGTTAAACTGTACCAGATAAAGTGGTTCAAATCATTTGTTTACAGCTTTCTGGCTCTGTGGAAAAGCTATAGCCTGACTTTTGCACACAATCCTATTTTACACAGTGGCATGTAACTGTAAATTGAACATCTTTGGGATTTGTAAAAATTGATGCGGGGTATTATTACCCATTTTCTGACATATTCTGACATACAATATCATATGTCAAAATTCTAAAAGGAACATATCATTGCTCAGAGTTTCTGAGGTTACATGAATGACACTTAAATCCTCCCATAGCTGTCACCGTACGGCATCATCATTACCTCTTCATTACGTAAGCCATATATGCATTTGTAAAATTAAAGATATCAAGTGTATGACCATGATCTTTTTACCATGTCAGTAATATTTTGATAAGTGTCTGAACATATTAATGACACAATAATACTGTGATAACTACCCACAGTAGTACTACTCATATTTTGTGCAACCATAGAAGTCACATGCTTTAACACCACTATCATTCCTCAGTCCTGTACTTGAACTTTTTTTTATTACATGATTTAATTGATAAATAATACAACATTGTGCAATCCATGAGCACTTTAACATAAAATTGCTATTTGAAACACATTATGTTTTCATTAACTTCAATTTAACATTGCTTTACATACACTATAACATGTCATTAAAGTGTATACAGTATAATATGGCCAGTCACTAAAAAACAGGGAAAGATCTGCCGTTTTGTTCTCTCTTATAACCACAGAAAGAACAAGTCTTAGTAGTTTTTACATGTGCATTCTCATACAGAACGTACTTTTATGACTCAACCACATTTTACAGTAGTAGTTAAACTTTAGGACTTAATAGCAAAACATCATCATTCCCTGTTTTTAAGCCACTTTAAGGACTTCATCACATTTACGTGGAGACACTATGGAAATTAGCCTGTGTGACAGAGATCATGGCCTACCTATCAGTCAGGTTCAGAGCTGGGTAACAGGAAGCTCGGCCTTTTTCATTTTTTCCCCAAGCTACTACACTTTTGCAGCTAAATTTAACAGTGGTGTGCTTGTTACAAGAATATTTTTTCCGAAGCAGTTCACAAATAGAGTTACTGTTGCACTGCTGCTCTTATTTTTAACTGCGCAGGGAACCCGTAGTTAATGTACGTGCCTATATTTCCCCACACTGGAAAGTGAAACCATTAGCCACAGTTGCCATGTTTAAACACTGAAGCTGCAGGTTTATCGCAACTGTATTTTATTCCGGCGACGGAATGAGAAATTATTTTCCCCCGAGTATTACCACGTCTATGGAGCATTACCTACCTGTACTACAAGATAGACATTTGCTCGGAAAGTCGTTTCGTCCAAACGGGTTGAGCTGGACTCTGAACACTTCCTTGTTGTGCTGCTTGTTGAACGGCGGGAGGCGTCATCAGCACCACGTGTTAAAAGGGAACATACGTCATCACAGGGACAACAGGTCATATTTATGCTACGTTAATTCAGTAACATAATATAATACAATAAAATATGACATAAAAATAATATAATATAATATAACATAACATAATATAATATAATATAATATAACATAATATTCAATTAAACGCTATTTTTTATTATACTGTATAAATGCTGTGAATGCTGTATTGTAGATAGATACATCAGATATCCCTTATTTCTTTTGTATAATTTATTTATTTATTTATTTATTTATTCATTGTGTAGTGCCGCTGTTTCAAGGAGTCTAAAATGTCTCTGTTAATACATTATATTATAATTAAATTATATGCTATTATATCATTTTATTATACTGTATATAAAGTGAATACCATATGTATATAACTTATATACATATACTTCTAATAAGTATATTAGATATACCATATTACTTCTGTTTTATTAATTAATTAATGTATCTATTTATGCATTTATTTATTCCACTACTGAAGATCATGTTATATGATCACATGGACTATGTGGGGAGTCTAAAATGAACTTTTATTATATTATATTGTGTTATGTTATGTTATGTTATATTATATTATATTATATTATATTATATTATATTATTAAAACAATATCATGCTCATTACCTTAATTATTCTGCCACTGTGTGAAAGTGGTGGTACGGAAGAGGATTAGGGCCACATGTGAATTCTTTTTTTAGTTCTGACTTTAAAGTCAGAATTCTAACTTTAATCTCGGAATTATGACTGTAATCTCAGAATTCTGACTTTAATTGCAGAATTCTGACTTTATTCTCAAAATTCTAACTTTAAATTGTAGTTCAAAGATGTATATGCTTCCACCAGTTTGAACATGAATTGTAATGTAAGGAAATGAAAATGGCAAATACTATTTCATAGCTTACAAGAATTGAAGAACTGAATCATGCTGAATCACGTTTCTTGACCGAATGATTATCAGGCTTAAGAAAGCTGAAGGCAGTCAGTGGTGTATAATGTATAAAGTTTTAGGCAGAGGAGAATGAGGCACATAGACGCCTTTTGTGACTCACATTAAAGTCATCATTGACCAGAAGGCCGCTCTGAATATTTTAAACTACATTGTGTACAGTCACATATTTATAGTGTGGGTACAATGATAGCAACATGGACTGCATGCATTAACATATATGGTTGGCTGGTATGCAGCTGTGAACATTAAGTTATTTGAATAACTTCATACTGCCTGAGGAATACACGCAATATCTGCAAGTCTAACTGACTTCCATGCAGTACATCCTACAGCCCTTTATTATAAGCCAGCGTATATACAGTATGGACGATCTGTTTTCCATACTGTTCCATATCTATTTGGTATCTCATAAACTATAAATTTTTTCATTATAAGCAGAGTTTGTGTGATTTATTAGTTTTCCATACTGAGTATCTTAAATAAATGGATGCATACAGTCAGAGTGTCCTGAGCTCCATAGGCTTTTACAAAATCATGTTACTCATTAAATTTAAAAAAAAAAATCATAAATGTCATCATAATGTGCTCAGAAGGAGATGATCAATGTGCAGTATTGAACATTTTGATAGGAGTGTGTCCGTAAACATTGGCTGAGAAATGAATAAAGTTGCGACAAATCAGAGTCCACACAGTCCAATGCATTCTTTATCTCAGTAGCTTTTCACGTCATTCTTAGGAGCACATACATAGAAAATCAGTCGGCCAAATTGAGCATTTTGAAATTTTAATGTGACATGTACTGCATATAAAGGCTGAGCTATAAATACAATGTGAGTGAGTGGGTCGGCAGCCTTTAATGCATTCAGATTCTACAGTGATCTTGTTATGATCAGTTTGAATTAGGTTTGTGCTGTTAACAACGGACATGATATTAAAACAACGGATGAAAACAGTATAAAGTGGTTGCTGATCCGGCACATTGATTAGGCCAATTGGTGAAAATGAAGTAGTTTCTCCCACAGTAGCCACAAAACAGCTGTACTGTGATCTCAAGCTGTGAAAAACCGAGCTGCTTAATAATAAACAAAAGAGGCAGGGAGCATAAATGTGTAGCCGCTCACATGTGGCCAATTCCTCCAGGATAACAACTGTGGCTTCTCTTATTTTCCCTTTTAATCTAATTTAGGCATCGGATGTAAAAATCAAAAAGCCTGTTGGTGCACAGTTTACAATTCATTACTGAGATAAGAGAATCAACAGTTATTTGGATGTGTAATAGAAAAGGAGAAATAATAACCTCAGAAACCTACAGGCATTCACATATTTCTTTACGTTTTTATTCTAGTCTATTAGTTGTGGTGGTGGAACAAACTTACCTCATAGAGAGGGGCAATCAAATGAACACCCGCCCCTTCATCAATTAACGCTGACTAATGGCCATGTTTCTGATTTCATCCTTTGAATGAAAACTATTTAAATTGGTAGACATGAGATGAATATCTATGAGGCAAAACACAATCTTCACAACAGCAGAAACCAGAGAGTTACATTCAAAGTTGTTGCCACAGGGCATGCAGTCTTGATCTCTTTCAGAAACAATTATCCTACTGGCTAGAAAACATTGATTTCTCTTCAAATCAAAGACATTGTTTATGCACAATTATCCATATTTTACTTTGTCTAATTAAATTATTTAAACTACTCTTAAACTATGTAGTAGAAGGTGCAATATGTAAGAATTGACCACCTGTCGATTTCGAAAAACAAATAGGTGGAAGCATATCAGTAGAGCTAACTGCTGTAACTGCTCTTAGCCAGTTAGCTCAGTTAGCTGTGCAGCTAGCTGGAGGGCTTGGAGCACCAGGGTAGTGTTGGTGTTTGCACCTCTAGCGCAGGAGCTTTGGACCAGGACAAGCCGGGGCTAGCTGGTTAGCATGCTAACTTCAGTGGATACTGTATCTCTGCAATACATAGACATCATAATATCAATATGGGTATTTGTTGAATTCTGTTAATGGTAATTAGCTACTTTTTGAATGCTTTCATTCACATATTGTACATATTGCACCTTTAACTTCCGAACTTTGATGCCTCTAACTCATCTCAACTGTTGTAAGATGATTTATTTTCCCCTGGCCTCCGGAACCACATGCACACAAGCCAACTATCTACATCACAGTTTACCCACACACATTCTGCATAAACTTGTGAAATGTATTATTAAAATTGAATTAACCCCTTGTCCTTTACAGACATTTCAGCAAGAAAGGCTCCAATTTTCATTTAGCACTTTATGGAAGTTCACTAAAAGATGCAAGATTCCATTATACATCTCTCCCACACAAGCTGGTATCAGTGACCTGAGACTTCTTCAGACCACGGGAATTTCACAAAGAATATAAACATTAGATTTTTCTGAAGGTGCTGCTTTAATGGGTTTTACATAACTATTCAACATTAAAGAGCTCAACGGGATGGAAAAGGATAGAAAACAGAATGAACACAAGTGAGAGACAGACTTTGTATTGGAACATTAAACAGTGAATGAAGTTTGAAAAGTGCTAATTAACACTAAGTCATCACATCAGTCATATAAAGGACAAATCAAGGGATGTTAATACTGATACATGTTCCTGTCCACTAGGTGACAGTGTCCCCTGCATAACAGACATGCACCACTGTGGTCTTCGAGGGGGCTGACATACAGTATTTGAATTAAACAAATATTGTGGCTCCTCTTCTCATTAGCCTGCTCTCACGTGGAGAAGAAAAACGATCGGGAAGATGCTGACGATGCGGGCAAATGTCCCATTATGTTTCAAGGCACATGGAGCAAATCATAGCCTATTACAGAAGCACCACCGAGCTCAAGTTGTGACGAATCTGAGATAACACAGCATTTCAGATGAGAGATCTGTTGGTGAAAAATGATAACATGAAGGCAGGATAAGAGCATGTGTGTTTCAGGAAGGCATAAAGCGTTCAGTCTCGACACATCTACAACAAGTTTAGCAGGTGCAGCAGGTAATTTCAAGCATGGACAAAACAACATAGCTGTATTTCAACAAATCTAGAGAGGCAAAGCTGTTGACACACCTACTCAACATGTAATCAGCATTTTGTCCTGTGGTATATACACAAAAAAATCTTACTCATATATACTTAAGATGGTTATAATATCATGCTTATGATTTGTTAAATTAAGCTTGTAAAGGTTGCAACAATAATTATAGTACACTTAACTACAACAATTTGATGGTAAAATTAAGTCTTAAAAAATTCCATTAAAGGCACTTTACACCCACGCTTAATGAACAATATGTCACAATGTACATCAAAAATGTTCAGTACATCATTTTAATGATAAGGCACCCCTGTATAGGCTGTTTCATATATCAGATTCCGGTGATGAATGATGAATGTCGACAACTTAATAAAGAAGCTGGTGTTTGAGGAACACCTTGAGCATTTAAAAGCGTTAAATCAGTTTTTATAACAGAGAGTGATGAAAATCTCATCAGCGGCTTCGCTATAGCACAGCTCTTTAAAACAGGTCTCCAGTAGAGCCCTTCAGGGCCCAATAGACTTTTCAAATCCACCCCAAGCATTGTTATCTCACCACCGACTTCTCACTTTGCCATGTAGTCAAAAGGATGTGAATAAAAAAAATCCATAATATTAGGTTGTTAAAACAGTTTTGATTCTGTCTGTGACATTGCTTCAACAATGTGCTGGTAGTTGCAGCCACAGCTTCCATGTTCAGCTGGAGCTGGAGGGAGTTTATGTTCCATAATTGAAAACAGGACTAAGAATCTGCAGCCATGCTCTTTTACCATGGATGTATTATTTAGTAGTGGATGCTGTACCCAGAGATGGCGGCTATTCATTCCAATTAGAATTGCTCCCCTTGTGCATGAGCCAAAAGTGTTGTCTAGCTTCTAGGTTTAATTCCTGGTTAGATTTTTACATTGTGATGACTTCACAGATTTTTAATTCCATATCCTTGTCCCAAGGACAATTTTAGATAACGAAACCTCCATGGATCAAAAATTCATAATAGAGAGAGTCATAATGAACCTTGTTGCTGTTTGAGGTGTTCTGTCAACAGATACGGGCCAATGAGGATTTTTTTGCTGCAATAGCGCAAGTGGCCACTGGGCAAAATTTGAGTCAAGGCAGAGTGGCGACGCAGTTTCCAGGTTATTCGTTGTTCATCCAATACTGTGACGCTCACTTAGGCCCAGCACAGCCTCGAGCTGAATGCTAATAATGGCATACTAACACGCTCACAGTGACAATGCTAACATGCTGATGTGGAGCAGGTATATTTACCATGTTCATTAAGTTTTGCTTGTTAGCATGCTAACTAGCCTCAAAACTAAACTACAACAGAGGCTCATGGGAATGCCATTAGTTTTGCATTTTAGTTTTGAATGTCACTAGTGGTTTGGTGACGTATTGGATTAATTACACACTTTTGAGCTGATGATGGAGTGTATCGACTCCATCGAACACTTTCGATCAACACCCATGATGTCAACCTGCTGGTAACGCTGGAGGAGGCATCAGGGGATCAGGAGAGTTACTGAGATTCATCCTCTGTGGGAACGTGAATGTTTAGTTGTGCGATTGACCAGTCCACACTGCCGTCCCATGTGCCACGCTGCCAGCATGGCTAAAAATGTGTATAAGGTCGGAATTCGGGGGGCTGGTCTGAGTAATTTTGCAGCGGCTGTGTTTTGTTGTCAGCATAATTTAAATTCTGGCAGTGTGGACAGGCCTTGTCCAACACCATTTTGTCAGTCATGTTGAGGACAAATTATCAGGAAATATCTGTAATTGAAAATGTGGTCAATAGTTTTCTGAGAGGGGGAGACGCTCTGACCTCAGCATTTCTAAAACTCTGGCCTAGGCCATGTGGGTAATTTATAAATGCCGAACATTAGGGCTAGATTTTGGACTTGATTGTTAGTGTCCTTTGGCCTTATCAAACTATGTTTTACAGCTCAAATCAGACAAGTAAGAAACAAGCAGCTCTGTAGTGCAGGCAGTTTATAAGAATTTGGTCAGTATGATGAAAAACAGCTCCCTCTCTGTCTCTCTCTCATACTTGCCATTATGGAATGTAAACCACGTTCTCTGCCATTTGGTGATAATTTATTCCGAAGTGAAATTTATGGTACAGCCAACTGTGTGTTTTGTTGTGACGCTCATTAAGATGCTTTTAAGTATGTAGTTCGTCAATTTGGACTCAAACGGCCTCCCATATACACCAATTAAACCAGCAGACAGTGGTTATAATTCTGAGATGCTCTTCCTGCACGGATGACAATGATGAACTTCACACAATATCCCTCTTGCTATGTCTATAAATCAGCAGAGTAATATGGCACTTTGTCTGACTGCTGCTGTCAACAGGACTTATTTTGTGTCAATGGCCATTAAGACACAAAGCTCCAGGTAGCCTCAATGCTAAGCATTCATAGAAAAAGCGAGTACACACAGACAACATAACCAAAGCTTTTTTTTGTATAGCATGCTTGTTGATAAGACATCCTGTCCTGTCTCCTTTTGTTCACTCCCAGACACTCAGTTTCTGGAACAAGTGGCAGTGTTGAGTTTGCCTTGTCTGTTGGTTTTGTCCATCGTAGTGACATTTCTTAAACAGTCGCTTCAGTTGAAGAATAGAAAGAGTTCCCGTGTCTTTGGAAATCATGGCAAACATGTTCTTCGAGCGTGAAAGGAAGTAAAAATAAACATTGTAAGGTTACTGAAGTTCATCTGATGGCCATCCCAACGAACATACAAGCTTGGTATCATCTGCCTTTAAACATTTGGATTTTGTGCTTGTCTGCCAGCAGCAAGGTGACATTATATTCATAATCTCCATCGTGGACTCCTGTGTGTCGGAAAGCTCCAGCCAAATGGTTCTCCTCCCAGTAGTGGTGCCAGTTTCCATACTGGTCTGCACCGAATCCAAACACGCTGACCTGGAGCGGACAAGGAACGAAAACACAGACTTTGACATCACTTCTGATGCACATATTTTTCGATTCTGAATCCTGGTTAAGTTATTCCAATCTACTGTGGAACTTCAGTATTGTACTGCAATCAGTGAAGCAGTACAACTCACCTCATCGCATATGTGGATAGCGAGCAGTAAGCTGAGGAATCCGGTGGAGGGATATCGTCCATGACCCTCGAGCCACGACTCGTAGACGTATTTGAAAAATGTGGGACTGTAAATCAACACCTGAAAAAGAATCAGAGGAATTTCTATTTATTGGTTCTTTATGGAGGCAAGACGTAAAGATAAATGTCTTTATAATGAAAAAAATTAATAAATATCGGAAAAAAAGAAGCTAAAATATGAGAGCTTTAGTCTGGGCTGTTGCTAATGATTTGTACTGGGCAATTTCAGCTCAAATTAAAAAGTAAATGTTACAGCAACACCAAGTTTGAAAAGTGGATGATAGTATGCAACACTTGTTTTGTATGCTGTAAGTAATTCAAGCGAGTATATAATTACAAAAGCAGCCATGGTCAGTAGAGGACAAGCGGCATGCCATTTTCATTTGGCAGAGCAGTGACATACAGCAGTGATACATCCCTGCAAAGAATCGCCATATGCTGGCAGTAACGTTATGTGTCAGTGACAAGCGCCATATGCCAGGTTAACTGCAGCAACAAACCACTTGTCAAAATGAAAAATACCTAGATCCTCACTCATTAAAAGTAGAAACACCTTTGTCTAAAAATACTCATGTACTCTATTTAACAAGTTAAAGTCCTGCCCTCAAAATATTACTCAAGTAAAAGTAATCATGATACAGAAACATTATTTTAGTGTTACACTATTAATAATACATTATATAATTGGATAATATTACATAGTGTTGTCATTTGAGTTTAGCCTACATAATTTCTTAGTAATTTGATAATAAATAGAGATAATGATAATTTATAAGCTCATCACATGTTTTGCACGTCAAATCTGCTGTACTTTCCACCACTGGAAGCACCATTAAGAATCGGAATATATCTGTCACACTGCCGTCAGTATACACTGATTAATGCCCATACTTTTAAAATGAAATGTTCAATGATCACAGATGCGGTTGTCCACATACTTTTACTTTTACATTATTGACCATGTATTGTACATCAAATTTATTTGAATTTTTTTTTTAGTTTTTGAAAAAAAGTCCCAATTTAAGTAAAGCCATGTTTTAAAAAAAGATACACAAAAAAATGACAAACTGTTTTGTAACTCACCTTATCTTTGTTTGCCTTTATCCTGGACGTGACAGGTATATATGTCCTGTAACACAAGAGAACACCAGGAGCCTGAAATGTGGGCTTTACTTGCCTAAAGAAACCCTGAAAGTCTGTTCTTACAAGACCCAATTCTGCTTGTTTGTCCCCAATTACTGGTATCACATCCACAATCTCAGTATTATCCATCTGTTTGATCTCATTTTACTGAGGAAATGTCTAAAAATAAATGTACCAGCGTCTTTCCTTATTACAACTGTATGAAAAGAGCTGATTAAATATCATGGGCAGATTTAGTAGTCATCACATTAACATATGCTCACTGTCAGTTTTTCTTTTTTTTTTTTTGCTTTCTGACTCATCAGATAAGAGCCTGCAGAGCGGAGCTGATGTCAGTCTGCACTCAGAAAAATAATTTGCCTTAAACAAAGCGGACTGAGATGGATGGTTGGATACAAGAAAGCTGTGGTTAGATGCACAATATTTCTTCAGTCTGACTGATTGATTAGAGATTCCATCTTAACTGTTTACATGGACTCTAAATAAAGTAATCCTATGTGTTTAGCCTTCAGGCTGCAAAGCATTTATTCAGAATATAATATTTTTGTCATGCATCAGCTGTTTAATATAATGGAAGAAGACATTTTTCCCAAACTTTATTGAGGATATTCAATTGATCCAATCATTAATTCATGAATTCATTCACTGATTTGCTTTGCCTGTTATACAATTTTCAAGATGGACCCACATCCTGGCATTAGAGGACTGTTACAGTTCATCAAGAGCCATTTCTCAATTTAGATTCCAGCTCTTATCATTTCTTCAAACACTTGTTTGAACTTGTTGTTTCGAGCCTTTCAACCATCAACAAGCACAAAGTCTTTTAAGCTCTCCAACACACAAAGTTTTATCTGCCACCACCTTCTGTTTTGCCACCGCGATATTTCTGTCGCTCCTGGAAGAAACGTCACCTGATGTTACTCCCAGGCGAGGTGAACATGCACAGAAAGAATGTAAGTATTCAAATTAGTAAGAATCAACCGGATCATGCATTTACATAGTTATTAAGCATTCATATTTTCAGGACAGATCGAATCAGGACAAGTACATATTCAATTCTATTCCATAAATTCAATCTGAACCTCTCATTCAATTTCTTTCTGTCACATTGAGTCAATAGCTGGATTTGTGATTTATTACATGAGACAGAAGAATTTGAAAAGCACAACATAAACACATTATGTTTATGTAGCATTTCCCCTGAACTTTAAATGCAATAATTGTACAAAAACACAGTTTACTTTTGCATTAATTTCCATCAAAATCCATTAAATGTAACATTTTACACTGAAGTTAGGTAAAAACTTTTCATTAAAATACTGTCTCTGTTTTAGGTCGGTGATGAAAGTGAAAAAATTGAACCATAACAATGTGCGAGGCTCTTTGCATAACGGCGTGTGCCGCTCCTTGAGTTGTCAACATTCAGTTTGCATATGAAAGTGTTTTAATTTTCATATGCAATTAATTCATGTTTATGCCATTTTCATGATCGGAGGAGCTACAAAAACAAGCACAATGAGCTGACAAAGTGGAAATTTGAAGCCAGTGTCGACTCTACACCACGCCCGTGCAGACTTGGATGAAAGCGTAATAATAATGACTATATGGTGAGATACAAATGTTTCCAATTAAGTGAAGGTTTATCAGGGCTATTGCCTCTGCAGCTATGTGTCTCATTAAAATTCAGAGATTATACAGACTGGTCTAATGCCATTTAGAAATGTGTGCTGTACAGTAATGGGCTCCAACTGGCTCCTCGGCAGGTCGTGGCGAGTGAATATGAAAACTGTCTCTCATACATCTGGTGAGTTATACAATACACTACACCCTTATGGAAAAAGAAGCACGTCCTTTAACACACATAAGCTTGACATTTTTGCAAAGAGAAGTGCCTTATTTAGACTGTGCACTATTCTAAGTCAGTCCTGTGTCCCCTCACACAGCTCTGCCCTTTCACAGAGCCTCATTTTATTTAACAAGACCAGGAAATGTAACAAAATATTTCACAACACTCAGTTAAGATCTGATGGCTGTTGGGCTAATGCTGACATTACTGCCAGTAAAATGAAATTTAATGGTGCATAATGATTGCTTTGGCAGAGTCGGACGACAACTGCACATTTATAGGAAACATTTGTTTGGATTTACTCGTCCCTCTACCATCTTACATGTTGCCGTGTTTGAGTTATTGGCAGTGGCATTCATTGGCAGTGGCCTCATTTTTTTTTTTCCCCTGGATGTCCAGTAATCAAGCTAATGATTACGGGTCATTGAGAGTGAAACAGCTGAAGGTGAAATTTACTGGAAGATTAAAACTGAGTGATTATCCTTGTTATGGCAACCTGACAAATAGCAGCACTGAGTGAGTGTGATTGTTATGACAATCTGGTATTTGGAGAGGGCAAATGAATTTGGGAGTGCGGCACATGCATGAGGCATGGTGATACATTCACAGCCTGTCTTAGGACAATTCAGCTCTCCAACACGCACATTTTTTAGTTAATTTAAAAATCGGAGGGCCTTTTGTTTGACATACATTCAGTATTACTTGGTAAAATACCAATAAATTGATGGTTCTTTAGATTCAACTTTCAATTTTATGTGACAAGACTGAGTCTATGGCCTGGTTAGGATTAGACACAATAACCACTGAGTTAATATCATCCGAACATTAAAATGTCAGCTTATATACAGTATAGGTAACGTGAGTGTGATGTGATACCTATTGTTTATATGTTGATATGATATCTGCAGAAATGTAAAATGCCAACATTTAATTCTGCAGTCCTGTCTTAAATCATATACTTCAGGTATTCTTGATAAATAGCAGCTACCACGCTCAGACGAGGGCTTGAAGATTGTTTCTATTTTGTCTTTTTTACTTGATCAACGGTGACATGTTGTGGTTTCTTTCTTGTGACAAAGCCTAAAGCCTAAGGTTGCTTTGGACAAAAGCATCTGCTAAATGCCCTAAATGGAAATGGAAATGGCTGTGTATATTTACATAACATGACATAAACATGTGTCTAAATAATGGCTACAGAAACCGTGCCCATGCATCTATGACAGGACAGTTAACAAAATAAATCATAACCATTGGAGGACAATCAAACATATGCAAACATGTTTAACTGCCCCCATTGTGTCATGCTGTTGTCTGTTCTTTTAATATTTTATTGTCTTGCCATTGTCTCTCCATTATTATCGGAGCTTTGCTGGCAAGCTCAGTGGCCAAGAGGTAACAGCATAGAACTTGTCCAAGCACTGGACCACCACTTAGAGTGTTGACTGTTGGTAAGGCATTGTGAAGCAAAATCTCTGCATTTCTAGCAATGGGCATTTAAGCACTCATGCTGTATTCTTTTTAGCAGGAAATGCATTTACGATTCGTTACAAATATTCTTCAAACCTGCATTCACTTATTTAGTTATTAGTTATTATTTAGTCAGTTACTTGGTGGCAGTGCAACAGCTTGTAAGATAACACTGTCATTTCACCTTAAGAAGTTACACAGAAATATAAGTTTTCCTTTCCTTACATATTTGCTGTCTACTTCGGTTGGAAGTGAGGTTGATGAGAACACAGCAGTCACAAATCACCCTAACAACACATTAAATTGGCAGGTTGTAAAATCAAAACAATAAGCTGAAAGACGCTAAAACTCAGCAGGGGAGCTGCAGAGTCGGGTGATTATTCTTCATGAGTTCGTCATTAGTACCGTCACTTCTGCATTAAATCACAGTCATTTAATCCACTCTCAATACGTAAATATAGATTAGTGCAGCTTTAAAATTTGATGGGTACGCTTACTGTTTAATGGTACCCGAGGTCAGAGCGCTAACGATCCACTGCAGGTCCAGGGTCTTGAAAGGGATCAGCACCAGACTGGTGGTGTTGTCCAGGTCTATGGCACTTTCTGGATACATGACATGATGTGTTGTTCTGGCGCCCACGTCCTCCTCAAAACCAGAGGTGGGAGCCTGGTTCATTCTGCGGGGACAAAAAAGCAGAGATGTTTATTTTTGGGATATTTATATCACGTCCCTCATTCCCTGTTTTTTTAGTTGCATTGCCATCTTTGTCTTTTCCAGCCTTTTGTCGTACCAATAGCCATTATCTATAAATGGGCTTGTTTTCATGAATTCCCCAAGTCAGCCAAACAACATGGCACCCAGACGTGGAAATCCAGCCATGTTCGCTTAGTCATGAAAAGAATTAAACATGTAAAAATAAAGACAGAGAAAAAGGGAAAGCACAATTTGTCCTGCTTCGGCATGGTTTGGACATCCAAACACCAATTCAGTACAATCCAGTGTCCATTTAGAGCTCAACAATTACCTCTTGGCAAGCCAGGCGATGCGTCCCTATTATTATGTCCGACAATACTCACTCAAGCTGGAGCAGTAATTGGCAGGGACATAGTTTGACAGTGGCAGTTGCTTTTTTGTCAGTGGAAGGAAGTGACACATAGAGGAAAAATCCCCATGCTGACCCCCGGTGCGACGAGCATCACCTGTTTGGGCACTGCAGTCTGAGCAGTATCATTCTCCTCATTACTGATTCTGAGATGACAGCTATATAACAACTTGACATTTCCAGCCTGAGCCTGTCAGGACTCAAAACGACCTCCTGCAAGAGGCATTTTGTTTCCAGGCTTACTCGTAGTTGATGATTTTACATGTTGTATCTTTCCGTGATGTGGCTTCTAGGTTAAGAGATGACCACGACCTTGCACAATTGGAACATCCTCTATCCTTGGATTGAATATGAATAACAAAAGCAGCGAAGCAGATTTTAAAACGTTTTGGCCAATCAAGGGCAAACATTTAACGATCACGTTGAATATCTCATCGCCAAAACTGTGGCAAAAGCCCAGATATTTTGTAAAGAAACAGACCCAGCTTTTCTTTAAACTGCAGGACAGTATAGTGAGACTTTCATTCTATCCATGAAACTCATACACTCAGCTTATCACTCTGCTCTCAGATTCATTAATGGAGATCCTTCTGACACTCACAATCGTATTCTGTATAACAGAGTTGCTCCTCTCTGGCATGGGGGTGTGATAAACTCTGGTATCTACTGTATGTCTTCATCCACAAATCCCTTATTAGACATTCATCACCATGTATAACATCTCTGCTGCAGGGCCCTGCAGTCCGGTAGCTCTACTAACTGTCTTATGCTTCACGTCTCACTCCTTTATTCCAAACTTAGAAAATCTGCCTTAAGTTTTTGTGCACTGAATACATGGAATTATTTGCAAAGCTTTCTAAAGATCAATACTCATTACCTCTGGCCAATTCAAGATGATGATGATCTCTAAACACTTCACCTCAGTGTGCGATTGCTTTCACAGAGTGTTGTTGTTTGGGAATGTTTTAACATCATTATAAGTTAGCTGAAAGTGCATTTTTATTACCTCTACCAAGGAGGTTATGTTTTCACCCGTGTCAGTTTGTTGGTTAGTTTGTCAGCAGGATTACACAAAAACTCCTGGAAAAATGTTCACGAAACTCAACCCAGAAACGACCCCATGAACTTTTACTGTGTGTCCAGATAAAGATCCAGGATTGTTTTTCTCACTTCCTCTATAAGTCTGAGATAGGATGTTTTTCAAAAATGTTTTACATTTCTCAGGGAATAATTCATGGATCTTGATGAAAACTACAAATTATTACTTTGTTGCACTTGTATGCCTCCAGGCTCCAGGCGAGCAGTGGTTCCTGAGCTTTGGCACTGAATAATGGCCAGAAGTCTTTTCGCAAAATGTTGTGATGACCAGTTGTTGAGTAATGGCCAAAAATATGTTTGTCTGAGGGCAAAGTGACCTTTGACCTTTGACCACCAAAATCTATTCTTTTCATCCTTGCATCCGAGTGGGTGGTTGGGCCAACTTTTAGGTGAAAAATTACCTCAAGGCGTTGCTGAGATATCACATTCACGGGAATGGGACGCACGACAGCGCCGCTAACTTGACCCTAGGACATTTGACCACCAGAATGGAATCAGTTCATCCTTGAATCCAAATTCCCTCAAAGCGTTCTTGATATATCGTGTTAACAAGAATGGGATGGGTGGACAACCTAAAAAATGTGATGTCCCCCGGCCATGGCTATTTCCTCAGCAGTGGCAAAAAAATGTATGTATGTATGTACGAGTCTAGTTTCTAAGTGAGTACAATTCGATGTAGTTCCTAGAACTGGTGATCTTAAGCTTGGTTTAGCAGTTACGGGAGGTTTGAAATTTAGAGCGAAACAGAGTGATCTACTTTGATATTGGATCAGGCTCAATTAAATTGAAAGGGATTGTTTAGCCTTAGTGGAGGTATGCACTCCACTTAGTGTCACTCTAGTTGGTTTTTTTTTGTTTAATTTCTCTATGATTTGCTATTTGTGCTTGTATATTATACAGTACTCGTATTTTGTGAAGCACTTGGTCGTAAAGTCGCGTGAAATGTTATTTATTAATTGCAATCTTATTCTTATGACTGTATCGACCTTCAAGTTGATAGATAGCAGTTATTTACAACGTCATTAAAGGTATAAGTCAGAATTTTAGTTAAGACCATAAACAATAATAACTACAATCATCCACAGAATGTGAAGGAATAACAGTTTCCGTGTTTAGCATGCTAACCAGCTAGCCCCCGCCCATCCTGGTCCAAAGCTCCTGACCTAGCAGTGTAAGCACCAACTCTCCCCTGGTGCCCCAAGCTCACTGTCTGGACTGCAAGCCGCATAGCTACATGAGCTCACTAGCTAAAGGCAGCTACAGTTAGCAGCACTTAGCATTGACTATGGTTGTATGCTACCCCCTGCTGCCTGTCTTTCTGTATGAAGTTGCCAATTCTTCCATATTGCTTCTGTATTTTATTTTATTTTTTTATGACCATCTGGTAAATGTTCTTTCTTAGCTTTTTTTTTTACTTTTCACCAGCTCTTGACAGAGACATTTTGTAGCACTTTTAAAGCTTGACTGTTCGCCAGCTAGTCGCTAACTTGGTTTGACTGCTGTTTGATGCCGGGCAGGTAGCTCACAGTGGGTTTATCTGAGTTTCTCTCTGCCAACAGATGTGAGTTGCATCTCGAAACAAAGCTGACGAGAACAGTGAGTGAGAATGTAACCCGAGTTGAAAGGTTGATATGTGAACGTAATCTAAATTAGGCCTGAATGAAAAACACATTGAATTAGCTTATAAAAACAGGAGGGACATGGAGACACAATGCACAGCTGTCTTTGATGCAACAGCTGACCAAAGCAATGCTACAGCTGTGAAATGTTAGGAAGGCCACTCGGTCCCAGAGGAGAGGAGTGTCGTGTCACCACCACTGATGAAGCTGCTGCACCAGATGCGGTTATTATCAACTCAGTAATTACTATTGTGATAGTGCATCATCAGTGGTGGCATTCTGAGGGAAAAGAAGCGGTGGAGAATAACGACGTCATTTTCTGTGAACACATCTACAAAACTCACAGCACAAACTGTTGGGCCCATTTTACATCTAAAATGGAGAGGAGGTGCAGAAAGAAAAATTGGTTTACTCTCCATTAACAAGCAATGCGTACTGTTTCCTTCAAAGCAGACCAGGTATACAGCACTGACTAAGCTAAAAACGGCAATGTATGGAAGAGGAGAACTATTGGCTCGAGCTTTTATGGGGCAATACCTCAACCGAAAAGAACAGTTTTTGACAGAACTACATTGGTGGATTTCTCCTCTAATGACGACTACAGCTTCTGGGAATTTAAGAATTGGTCGACGAATGGATCCCTGCCGTCCAGAGCAGATGAAAAAGTATGGCAGCGAGGGCAGAGGAGCAGCATGCCACATATTAAACAGTATAATGTGAGGAATCCATCACTTCTGCAGCACATCCAGAGATATTCTACTGTAACAGTACATCACTCCGCGTTGGTGCTTGCAGGTAGTTTTCGTTGGACTAAGCTCTGATGGAACCTCGTGTGACGTTCTCCTCAACTCACACACAGTAGGAAAACAAAACTGGACTCTGCCTTGTTCTCTTCATCTTCTCTTGTCTATTTTTTTTTATTCCCCTAAAATGAACAAATTATGTCCCATCTCAACTGGACATAAAAAGAAAAAGGGCAAGGCACTTTTCTGATGTTAACACAGGGCTCCAGACTAACTACTCGTTTCACCACTGACCTGGAACTGTCCCGAAAAAAAAAAAGACTGCAAACCACCCCAAAATTTATTCCTGCTTTTTGTGATTATCATCCGTAGTTATTAGTTAAAAGCATTAGCATTTAAAGTACTTTTACCTCCAAATTGTTCTTAGGTTTAGTACTTTGCATCTATTTACTGTAAACTTGTTGATAAATGAGACACTCCATAGAATAAGAAGGCACCCAGTGATATAAACTGGAAACTGTCAAACTGTACTGATAGATTGCAGCAATTATGATAAAGCGAGAAGGGAATTTCTATCAGAACTAACTGATGGAACAACCAAAACCTGACTCACAACTAACTGAAAAACACAGTATACATTGTAGAGTCTGTTAGGAAAGACATCAGAGAAAGTATACAGTCTTCTCATTAATTTGGCTACTTAAAGCAACATTATGTAGAAGATTTCAATTGCTGAGACGGAGACACCATTCACCCTATTACAAAACACTGTGCCATCAACATGATTTTGAAACTGTTGTTTGAAGGTAAACAAGTTAAATAATCATTACTAGAGAGGAGTTAAAATGAATGTACCTGAGTCAAACGTTCATTTAAAAGCATAATTACAACGAAAGCGCCCCTTTTAAGATTGACCATATTTTCGTTTTGGGGTCAAAATCATTTTCAACGGAGTTCTAGGGGCAATTCTATGATAGCATCAAAATCGCTATTTTTAAAACACTAAGAAGGCTCGACACAACATGAAACTTTCCTTGTAGCATCACCAGGGTCTCTACACATGAACAGGAGCATTGAGAACATTGTTTGTGTACACAGAGTTTACTAAAAGGAAAGTTTTTGAACGACTCACATTACCAGTTGTTTTTCTGCCCGCCGCCGTCTTGCAAGTCGAGAATATCCAAATGTGACGTAACATGGAGGACAGTTAAGGTAGAACGCTACTGTCTTCCGGCAACAACTATCCACACGAGATCTCACGTGACTTTTCCGGCTTTTGATTTTAGTATTTTGATTTTAGTATTGTTTCTTATGTGAGGCTCCTTTTTCAACTTCAAGGTCAATATTGTTTTTTGCTGACGATAAAACTACATCTATGCATTTATATGGAATTAAGCTTTAGGAGCGTTCCACCTTAACTGTCCTCCATGTTACGTCGCATTCAGAAATTCTCGACTTGCAAGACATCGGTGAGCGGAAAAACAACCCTGGTGATACTTGGAGCACAGTTTCATGTTGTGTCAAGCCCTAAAAGTGGCGCTTTCGTCGTAATTATGCTTTTAAACGAACGTTTGACTCTGGTACATTTACAAAAAGACCGTAGGTTGCATTTTGGTGAGAGTTTCACTTTAATTTAGTTTTTTTTTTCCTGCCAATTAACTGCTACGATCCAGTGCAGTAGGTGGCAGTAATGCAACTAAACGCTGGTTTGCCAACCACAATGAAAACTTGTTGTCACATTAAAGTTTAGCGTTTCACGTTCCTCTGAACCAAAACTCTCAGTCCTGTTGTGTGTTAAGCTCGGTTAGCTGTTGCTCACAAGATTGCGTGATATGGGAAAAAATCTGTTGTGTCCCCCTGTTGAGTTTACTATTCTGTTTGGATATTAATGTGTCACGTTTTTCTTAAATCTTGCAGCAAATAGTCTGCCAGTGACTTTAACTGGAACTGACAAGAGCTGCAGAGAGAGAGATAACTATTAACAGCTTGAGAAAACGTGCTCTGTTGTCGTCAGCGCTTGGTTCAGTTTGTCATTTGCTAATTGATAGTCACAGTGTTCACATACGACAACCCCTTTCATCCCGGAGGCAACCCAGGGAATATCTCTCTCTGTCCCCAGGAAGACGGGACAATGGTAGTTGTGAGCCCTGACATGAAATTGTCATTTTTGCACAATAGAATGAACACTCTTTACTTTACTTATATTTTGCCAGCGTTTTGTCTTTGTCCTTAGCTGTCCAATCCTGTGTAAGTACTTTAAAAACAATGATAAAACAGTCAAATGAGTTATATTCCTTGTTTGTCTGTACTCGGCCAGTAAAGCTGATTGAGACATTACTTTGACCCATTATTACCCAATGTGTGACTCAAAAGATTCCCTTCAGATCCGCAGAAGACTGCATAGATCATCTCATTACTCACTGCAGAGGTCAATGCTACAATAATACAAGTCTGTAAGGCCTCTCAAGAAGAGAACTTAAGTTGTTGAATGGATTCACTGGGCTGCCCGTTCACTTAATCTTGTGGGGGCGTGTGGTGTCAACCGCTCTAAGGCGGCGAATATTTCAGATTGGTCTAATCAATATTCAACTTCTGCTCTATCTCCCCTCTGGCCCTGGAAATTTGTACCAGATGGACTTGAAACAAACTGGAGCAGATGTACTGAGCCTTTGAAAAGCCCATCTCACCAACAAGATGGTCTGCATTGGAAAATAAGGCTTTCTACCTGAAGTACGCAAACAGTCAGAAAACAGAATACAGAAGAATGTTTCGAGGTATGTAAGTGGAATCTTTGGGATCAATATTTTTGTGTATATCAAACATTATCTGATGTAAAGATGCTGATGTGGCTCATTCCATTCAAACAAATCTGGAGAATAATAAAGCAGTGTCTGTGTGTCTACACAGAAAGTCTGAAATCCAGCACCGATGACTCATTCTCAGTGGAGGAGTGAAATTCAGAGTAAAGGTCTTTTCGCCGATGACAGATATCTTGACCAGGGCTTTCTAGCAGGGCTATATTGAGGCTACAAGTATAAAGTGTCGGTACTTTGAGCATCAATCAAGTTCACTCAGCTTAAGTGAATCTTATAAGCTCAAGTTGAAGGTTTTCTCATTGCAAACAGCAGCAGTACTGTCATGTCTACAGATAGTTTCAGTGTTTTTATTTTTATTTTTTGTTGTGCTTTTTTTTTTTAGGATTTAGCTGTGAGTGGGTGTAATGCTACCAAGGCTGCAAGATCACAAGGATTGCAACCAAAAACATGAATGACTTCCCTCCAGATAAAAGAAGACACAAAATTAATGAAACATCACCGAGGCAGGTATTTTAATTGTTTAACAGGCTGGTGTGGGCCTGATATTGCAGCACATCTGCCAGTGTGGTTGTTGTGATGTCTATGCAATGCTTGATCTATTACATAGACATCAGGCCTCAGTGCTTGGTTATTGAGAGATAAAATTAAACAGATGGGCAGCCGCTATAAGGGACCTGAGCTCCCCTGAAAACAACAAAGGATCCAGTTTGGGGGATTCCACTGATTAATTATCAGCTATTATATAAAGTGAATACTTCAGAAATAATTTCAATCAAACAAAACTTAAATGTCCTTTCATCTGTGGTGTTAAAGGTGAGCAGCCCTGCCCCGGTCAGTGTAGCTGACTTTAACTTTACTTTGGGGAATTGTTTTGTGTCTTTGTGTGAATTTTGCGAGCCAACTATTTCAGACAGAAATCTCCTCCCCTTTCACTATCGGCATGTTACCGTTTCGCAGAGGAACTGTTGTTTCGTCCTGGGCATAGTGCCATCCAAGACATTTGTGATTTTGATTGTGATTAATATAAAGAAATACAAACAAGCCAAACTGTCTGTATCCCCGATAGAAATTGTGAACGGGCTCAGCTGAATGGAGCAGCAGCAGGCCGGAAGGATGCTGAAGGTGTGTTTACAGGGGAAACACGGATCATACATCGCTGTATCTCTAAAAAGGGCCTCACATAATAAGGTCTATGCTTTATTCAAAATGTGAACTCAAAAGTCATTCATCCCTCACGAAACCAAGAAAATTCCTTGCGGAACACTGCTGAAAAGAAAGACTGTTTGAAATAAAATGTCACTCAGGTCAAATCGACTGACTTTATAAGTCTCAATTCATTTTCATCACTCCCATTTGTGTCATTATTTTTAACTTTCATCCTCGACACCACAATATTGTTTTCTGGTCCACCAAAATGTTGTTTGTTGAGTCTTATTTCCAGGTTGTCAAATACCAACAGCGGTGGGATGGATAAATCACTTGCTGCTGACTGCTTAGGGCAACGTGGTAAAAGAAAATAAACCTAACCCCCCTAAAAAGAAATCAGCTGACACAAACACAAAATGTCAAGCTGAATAATTAAAGTCAAACAAAATGGCAAAGCAGTCTGATTATCAGACTGTTGATCAATAGGTACGGGTTTAAAGATTTTGTCTGTGTCGGCTAATTAATTGAGAGCTACACTACCGCTGTGTCCGCCTTCATAGTTTCCGTCAGATGGATTGCCAGGTTCGACATTAAAAAACGTCGTCTGAGATTTCAGCCGTGTGCACTTTACTCTGCGGGAATGTCTTCCTCTTGAAAATTGAGGCTGTGATGCTGATAAATGATTAATGGCATCTTTAATGCCAATGCCATTTGCCTGCCAGCATGCTGTGGTACATTATTTGTCTAATTATTATTCACTTGCCCTCGAAAACGCTTAAAGCCACGAACCACAATATTCTACAATATGGCAGAGCGCTTGGAGGTTCAGGCAGATCTCGCAGCATGACAAAGCCCAAGAACACTTTAAAGGTCAGCGGTGTTTCAGGTCCGCCTCATTTCAGGCTCACTTGTTTGCAGCTGTTACCACTCCTCTCCTTTGTAAGCCTCACTGTGTGTACATTTTTCAAAATGCTTATGCAGTTCCACCCGACTAATAGGCATGATGAGGACTGAACCCTGAGTAAATCTTTATCAGGTAGGAGAAGCAGACTGGGCCAGAATAAGGCAACAGCTTCATATGAGATGAGATAAAAGCTGGACGCTTTGTAATTAACAGGCCGAATACTAAAGTTGCACTTCATGTGGCACTCAAGGTTGAATTGAGAGCAGTGTGGCACTCTGCTTGTATGTCACTATAGATGCCTTGCAGTAATCCGGGAACCACAAATGACATTATCCACCGGGTTTCTAAGTGTGGACTGATGGAATACCAGCAGCCCAGGTCTGTACACCAGGAGACCAAGAGACAGGTCGCCCTCATATACTATATGCTATTTACCTATACCTCATACAGATTAATAGCATTGGGTGGCTAATTAGGGTGGAAACATTTAAATATAACGTATTTTAAAAAGTGCATATACATGCTGAAAATGTTCAAGCCCCACCACCTTCACACACAGTGACACACAAGCTACTTGTGCCTCTCTTTTCACCAATTGTTTATCTAGGCAACCCTCCGCACAACTAGTCATGTACTCAAAGATAAGTATATCCATAAACCTATGGCAAGAGCTGTTCATTGCAGTTGCCGTGGTGTGAAAAAACATCAGTGTTAACAGTGTGCACGTTTAGTGCAGCCTGTCCTCATCATCAGGAAAAATGACGGTATAGGTCGACTGCGATAACAGCTCATCACAATCTGTACTGGCGTTTGATTTAAGGTGGCCCCCTCTAACGACTGTAGTAATTATTAAGGCAGCAGAGGAAGTTAGGTGAGGTAATACAAAACGTAACATCAGTACTTTCGTAGCTTTCGTACATTTTCAAAAGTATCGTAGTTATCTAGCTTTCCTAAACGCTCACACAAT
This sequence comes from Diplodus puntazzo, assembly GCA_963678695.2. Classification (NCBI taxonomy): domain Eukaryota; kingdom Metazoa; phylum Chordata; class Actinopteri; order Spariformes; family Sparidae; genus Diplodus; species Diplodus puntazzo. The sequence continues at coordinate 24,136,660 of OZ023169.1, forward strand.
AGTTTTAGAGCATAAGCTTAACCAAGCAGCTTTTGTCATAGTTTACGTTTTTGGGTTAGTTATTGTCTCTTGTTTAATCTTGTAAGGTTCATGCTGACGTGTCATGGTGTGCCACTTCCGTACCCTTTGTCTTGTTTTCCCTCGCTGTGATTGTCCTGATTAGTTTCACCTGTCTCTAATCTATCCTCCTGTGTATTTGGTCTTTTGTGTTTTCCTCCTCTCATTGTCTGTTTTCCTTGCTCACCTGTGTTCAATTAGTTATTACTCCCTGTGTATTCAAGTGATTGCCTTCACCTCTCTCTTTGTCAGTTTGGCTGTAATGTTCTCCCCATTTCAGACCAGTGTTCCTTGTGTTCCCAGTACTTCCCTTGTCTTTACTTTGTTTTTGTATTTTTTTACTTCTTCAGTTCTCTGACTCTGACTGACCCTGTCTGCCTCTTGTGTTTTTGCTGCCTGCCTTTTTGTTTCTTGCTGTTTTGGACTTTGGTCAATTACAGCTTACATTATTCATTTATAAGCCTTTAGTTCCTCACCTGCCCGCTGGTCTGTCTGCATTCGAGTCCTTGACCTTTTGCCAAACTCTGACAGTTTTTCTTGTCAACACCTAACCAAATGGGACCGTACCACTAAGGTCATGTACGCTGCAACGGTCATGTTGTTTTGGAAATGGTTTTATGTTGTCTTGGGGGTCACAGTGCCTATGTGCACGCATTTCAATGACTAATAGGTATCCAAACAATAGTTGGAAGAGTAGACCCTGTGCAGTTTCATCAAAGTTTAGCTCTTTACCAAACTGCCAAGTGAGATGGCTGGCAACAATGAACGTCCTTTCCTGACTGATTATGAGCAACCCTCACCATGCCTTCCCTTAGCAAAAAGTAGTTTATTCAAGTGTACAACAAGTACATTTATTTTATACTAAAACTGAGGCAGTATACTTGAAGTGTACTTTTCATATACTATATTTTATATACTTAAGAAAAGTATAGTGAAGTATACTTGGCTTATACTGAAAAGTATAAAGAATAGTCTAAGACTAAGTACATTAATACTTAGACTTACACTTGTACTTTAATACTAAAGCTTATACTTGTACTTCAGTATACTGTAACGCCCCTTGTGGACTGTGGCACAAAGACTCTTGGGTATTCTGTTGTTGTTGGTGTAATTATGGTTCGTGAATGTGGTTGTGAATAAGATGATGTGTAAGACGGTTAATTCACATCCTTGTTCTGTGGTTAAATTGTGTCGAGTTAACAAAGATGATAAAAATGTTGGCACCGTGAGTGAAGTGGTGTTTTCCGGGAGAGACTTCCTGTCTGTTAAGCTGTCAGTGTGTGTGGTAACAAATGTTGAATATCTGGTTAGAACTTGCCAAATTACAAGTAATAAAACTTAGTATATTTTGATCTAAGTCTAGATTAGGGTCAAGTCATTGACTTGTGCTTACATTTAAATTAACAGAATAAGAATGTTTTTCACTACACACATTTGCATTGAGGTATTATTCCTGTTATAAACTTACATGTTAATAAACTAAAATATGGACTAAAAGTATATACTTAGTACACTAGTAGTATATAGATGAGTGTACTTGTTGTATACTTGAAAGTGCACTTCTGTAAACTTAAAATGACCTTATAAAGTATACTTGAAGTATACTTTTATAAAATTAAAATGTTCCAATTTAGTCTGAAGAAGTATTAAATTAGTATACTTTCTAGTACGCTACAAGTACATGGTCCATAGTATACTTGCTATACTTATACTCAAGCATACTTAATAAAATGAACTTCAAGTATACTACTTTTTGCTAAGGGTTACCTCACACAGCTCGTTAAAGAAGCCCTCTTTAGCAATTTGGAAACGCATAACGATCGCTCCCACACGTTGCAAGGCTATATCACATTCATTCGGCATTCACTTGGTGAGTTCGTCGATAGTTGGGCAAGAACACGTTTTGGGTGCTCTCACAGTTGCTTTCATCTCCAAAGTGTTGTTTAGTGCTCACTTGTAGCTCTGTGGCTGTATCTTCTGTGAAAGAATGAAACGTCAAAGCTATAAAAGCTATTTGGCCCAGTTTAATAAAACTCCCTTTTAATAAATAGTTCATTTTGTAAAATCTTGTGCTTGCCAGAAATCAAACAGGCTAATCAGACAGAATTAAATAATGCAGCAGTTTCAGCTGCCATTCAAGTTTGGGTTTGTCTAATTCTTGTTTCACTCTGTGTGGTATAAAAGGACATCTCATTATTGCACACATTAAATTGCACTCCGTTCCTCAACCCAGCACCAGCAAGAGGAAATAAAAATACACAGCAAGAAATGATCTTCACTGCTACACCGATATGTTCTTATCTCTCTAATTACAATGTTAGGTGGGTGAGCAGTTATGCCGAGCTTTGTTTTGACGCAACAGATTTGAAGAAAAACAAATAAATGTCACCTGAAAATGATCTGCATTCAAAATAGGCAATGATTGGAATTTGTGTCACAAGATGGGACGTATGATGGATGCTCTCAAGTTGGTGTGGGTAGCACAAGTGGCAATCAAGCCACTGAACTCCATTGTTCTCTGTGTCACAATAACAAATACGTGAGCAAAGCGCAGGGGCTGATTGCAGAGTGGCTTGTGAACACAGCGAAGTGGGATCCAAATTGAAATTCTAATGACGGTGGATCTTTGAAAGCACTATTCCCATTCTGATAAAATAATACTAATAATAATGATAATAATGCAAAAACATGGTGCGACACTTGAGCTGTGTTCAAGCTTTGGGGCACTGATTACAAACACAAAGTGCAGCTTATCCATCCTTACTCAGAGGTTGTTGGTGTTAAGAGGCACTTTTACGTAACGTTCCGGTCATTCGTGGTGAGCCCTCAGGGACATACCGTTATGGTAATAACACTGACAGAGGAATGAAGACGTTTATTTTCTGAATCTTGTGAACAGGTTTTTAAAGGACATCATTATTGGTTGCTTGGCAAACTCAGATGACAGCTGACGCTGGAAAGCCTCTGCGTGCTAGTTGTGTGAAAATCCTGGTTTTGAAGCCAATTTCAAGCAGGATATAGGAGTCACAAATGCGACGTGCCTACTGATTGCATCTGCTGGCTTTAAGATCCATCTTAATGAAGTTATTTGCAAGGGCTTACATCATGGTGTAGAATGTAAGCCTGACTGATCCTCAATTCAGCTGAGTAAATATGAACGATGAGACAATCACACATCCAGGACAGCCTACTTCTTTTCAGATTTAAAATATGCTGGTGCGCCCATAGAGCATTAAGAGGTACTGAGGGAAAATGATTGCATTATGATCAAATATTCTGTGTTCAAGAGAGATGTGAATGATTAAGCCCAAAAAAAAAAAAAAATGGATTTGGAGAAACCTACATCACATAAAAATGTACTCTGTAAAAAACTTGTGCCCTCAAGCATGTTTCCCAAGTTTTGTGAAATCTGTATTCCACGCGTTAGTGTTAAACCGTTGTCCTGGTGTAGCTATGGTGACCTTTTGGCTCAGCACCAAGTCTTCCAACCAAGCATGACTCGCTGCTCAGGCTAGAATAAATAAAAAGAAGAACAGTATATTACTAGAGCGTGCTTCTGCAGAAAACTATTCCGCTAATAGTATTAACCCTTGTCTTTTTGCTGTTCCTGCCATCCGTTAATTGAATTGGGTAGACAATGCCATGCTGTTGTCACAGCGGGAGCTGGCAAAGATGATAAGTGCAGTAATGTGGCTTTCTACAGAGGCAACATGTCACAGCAGGATGACAGAGCCATGCTGTGATAAATTAAGAGCCATGCAACAATACTGCGTGAAATTTGCTTTAGGATATTTAAGCAGTGCTCTGGTTACTGTCTTGAAAGGGTCTTCGCATCAGCCACATCATCACGAAGCCCATTTGCCATCAATCTTAATGGTGTCAATGTCACTTCGCTCCCGGGTGACAAAATAGACTGAATTTCTCAACTAAATCCAGCTGTTTTTCCCCAAAACTGCCAGATTGAATAGAGTTACTCACTCATTGCCAACCAAACATTCCCACGGCAGTGTGCTCTTTAGTCTAGCATGATCATTGAGAAGCTCAATCCACTTATTGTAGCTTGAAGAAGCAAAAAAGTTGATTTAACCTTTGTGTACTAATATACCTTAATTCTAGAATTAATCTGATATCATGGTAAATGGACTTCATAATGGTGCGTTGCTGGAAGTGTGTTGCCAGCAAAACCGCTGTCTTCCAAGTGCACGTTAGCGACAACTAAAAGCAGCATTCACACATAGATACATTCATACACTGGTGGCAGAAGCCATCCTGCAAGATACTATCGGCTCATAACCACTCATATATAATCCATCCCACACCAACTGAACAGCAATCAGGAGCAATTAGGGGTTCAGTATCTTGCCCAAGGACACTTCAATATGCAGCTGGAGCTGGGGATCAAACCACCAACCTTCCAATTAATGGACGACTAATCTCCCCCCTGAGCCACAAATATATAGACCACCCAATTAATCCTGCACTCATTCCAAGCAATATTAAACACAAAAGATGTTCCACTGAAAGTAACATTGGTGTTATTATAACAGCACTCGAAAACTGTTGCAAAAGTGGTAAAAATCCCTTCACCCAGATCCGCACAAAAATAAATGTGGTGTGTTTTGGGCTGAGAGCCACCCTCTATCCAAGTTTCATGGAAATGTGTTCAACAGTTTTTGTGTAATCCTGCTAACAAACCAATGATCAGATTACAGTTACAGGAAATTATTGTTGCAGTGGTGCGTCTGTTTACATAACGGCTGATGTGTCTCTGTAAAGGTTCGGTCCAAGTCACACAACGAGTGAATTCATCTGTGGAGTTGCACACAAGCACAGTCACTCACTTTGTTGTTTGTTGATCTACATTATATTACGAGTCAAATCTAAACTGCTTCTTCTGTAGGTTGTATGCTATAGGAACACACAGTTTTAGTTTCGTAACTCCCCTCACCTTTAAGTTGCACTTTCCATTACACATAATTGATCGTGGTGTGAGACAAGCATCTACTAGGCCAGCTCTGCTTGTTGTTCGGTCCAAATTGTCCCCCCTTATCTTCTCTATGTGTCCGAGTTACTGGAGTAAGTGCGATTTCACTATCTCTGTGTCTTCAACTCCATAAAGATAGCTGTATTTTCACATTTACTAGATAAAAGTATCAACGTTGTGTCTTAAATGTGCTTTTTATCTGCAATCACATACCAACTGGAAATGGGTATGGAGTGTACTTTTAAGTTTCCCAAAGATAAGATGTCCAAAAACTGTGCTCCTGGCAAGCCCATGCATGGGCCCTATCAATTAGCATGTCTGAGAGGAACAAAAACATCATTCAAATCTAATTTGAATAAATATGACGTCTTATTAGTTCTCTAAACAACACGTCCTTAAATAATTCATTATTCCAGATCCACAGAGCTCATTTTTGTCCGTCAGAGGCAGAAGCAAAGGCTCTTTTCATGACTCAAATCTATTTTACCACTTCAATCTGTTCAGTAAACAAGAGGCTTTAGCCGATAGGCCAATGCCGCTCAATATTCATAATAGTCTACAAAGGAGGCTTTAGAAAATCTGGGAGAATTCAGTGTGGATACTTGAAAGGCATCGATTTTCCGTTCCTGTTCATGCTCACTGGACTGTCTTTCCATATCGTTTCCGTGCTGATTTCCAACCAATGGTTTGAAACATTTAGTTCTGAAATTAGTGTTATCTGCTGTTGCTCAGGATAAGTATCTCCTACATCATCCCACTGCCTCCTGAAGGCACTCATTTCTGTGCAGAAACAATCTGTGGATACTGATTGAATTTTTTATCTCCAGTAGATAGCGTGATCAGAGATTGTAACACTACTTAAAATTGTAATATAATAATCAAAGAACAATGGAAGGAATGCTACTCCACTGTTCAGGGATTTGCTTAGTGTGCCCCTGCAGCCCTTTACCAAACCTGCAAAAAAAGCAGCAAACACTCAAATCTGATTTATACAGCCCAGAGATACGGCACAATCACTGAACTGTCTGAGTGAAAATGTTTGTTTACCCTTTGACGCGCAAATTAGCTTAATTTTATCATAAAGCCAACAGTTTTGCAGCAGAACGCACACCCACACCCCCTCCGAGAAAATCTCCTTGTCGTTGTTTTCCATCTTTTTCGATTCATTCTCTGCAGAGCTGCAATTGGTGTGACAGATTACAAGGAGCGGCAACTCCTCTCTTGTTTCCTGCCACCCTAGGACACGGGGAATAACATTTGAATACTCAAACACTATTGTTTTTATCTGCTGCTTTGTTAAGATAATTTTTCCGAATGTTTATTGAATGCTGAACAAAGATCCGTGACGGGTGAACTGAAATCTGCTACCACACCTCTGAGCCGAGTGCAGGCTGGGACACGGCGGAAAATAACGGGAGTGAGACGGATACACAGTGAAACAAAGTGTTTTCTCTCCACTGAATTAACCGATAAAACAAAACAAAACAAAACATCGTTATATCATATGACGGATATGTTGCAGCTGATTCGTTTTTTAAAACTGATCAGTGCTACAGGAAATGGAAAAATTAAAAGCACACTCACCCTAACCCTATGATAACCAGCTTCTGTTTTGATCAGTACTGTGATCACAGTGTCAAAGGGTCATGTCCATTCATTTTTTGTCACAGCACTACTGTCCAGATTAAAATAGAGGCGAAAATATCAAATAAAACAACCGGTAGGCATATGCTTAGGATTACTCCTGTATATTATTGGTTTGAATCAGTGGTTGTCTAATCTTTAATGCCCAAGGCATACAAAAAGGGCCACCATTATGGAACTGCTGGTTTAATAAATAAAGACAAACAAAGTTAAAAAGTCACCTTGTTCAACATAAACATTTGCTGGTTTTCACAGATTTCACATTTGATGGTACACTGACTGACTGATCATTGGGTTTTTGGTCTGTTGAACAAATAGAAGAAGCACTTTGAACTATTTCAGGTTGCGCTATATATCTGACCTCCAACTGACTTCATGATTAATCCCAAAAATGTCAAATAAATCAGCAGATTACTAAAATATAATCTCATAATAATAAAAATAAGCATTGCATGCATCTGTGGTTTATCACTCATTTGGTCTTATTTTTGTAGATGTGATCATCATTGTTATTGTAAATATATCAGTGCTGACGAAGTTAATGAATGAGTCCTAGGAATGAGGCTTGAAAAGAGATTTAAAACCCTCAGGCCAACTGAATTTATTTGGAAAGGCTTGTGGTAGAAAAATGACTAGCCTGACTGTGTTGTAATCATGCATTACCGTTTACAGACTGACTTCCAAGTTTTGACTTCGACCTACTGTACTGTACTCGCTGTACTTGTATGCATACAAAGTTTCCTCTCCACACTGAAGGGAGTAATTTTATATAATTTTCAGTGGTACTTTAACATGTATTTTTTTTACCTCAAAAATGTTGAATGATGAAATATTAATCATTATTTTAATAATAACATGAGTAGCCTTTAACAACTCGAATGCACGGAAAAAAAGCAAATGACATGACTCGATGGTGCAGCCCTGAATACGGAACAAATATTGACATTTTAGATTTACGTCACTGCAAACAAAGTGGTACAGATAATCAAGTTAAATTGCGGGCTTGTTCACAGCCTGACTGATCGTCATCCTGGTGCCCTGTCTAGCGTTGACACTGTATTTATAAGATCTCTGTGTACTCTTGCAGGAAAAGTGTCATCCTAACTAACTGAAGTTTAGCCAATGCAACAAAAATATGACCCAAGTTGGGAAACTGAAATAATGCTTTAAACTAAAACAACAGCAAAAACAGTAGAAGAAAAAAAAAATGAATAAATGTCAAAGCAAATGTCAAAACTGTGTGTCTGTTATTCTCAAAATAACACCACAGATTGAAGTGCTAACTGACCTTATGATGAAATCACTGGAGTCGATGAGGCGGCCGTACTGGGAGCCCTTCAGGTTGCCAGAGTTCCCCACCACGGCGCAGGTCCTGCAGCGCTCGGGGCTGGCGTCCATGTAGAGCACCTCATCAGGGATGACTTGGAACAGCTCCTCCACCACTCCACTGAAATTGGCCGGCTGCCTCTCTGACTGCAACCACTGGTGACACAGCAGAGACAGGCCTCAGAGAGAGAGAGAGCCACGGCTCCGGGGCCACTTTAAGTAGAAGTGATTGAACAAGGGCAGCGGAGCTCGAGACACCGAGCACATTTCTGAAATAACCTCAGGGGCGGCTTAGCTGCGTCTACGGGGGCTCTTTTGGCCTGGCCTTCTTCTGGTGGCTTTGAACTCGGAGAGACAGCAAATAAATGCAGGAATGTGTGTGCACTGTATGCTGTTACATATTGTACGGTTTCTGCTGGAGACAGAATGTTCTGCAACGATATCTCATGACTTTTAATGCTGATTTTAGCGACTCATGATCCAGATATTATCGTGGAGGCTTTTCCACATTGACAATACAATTCTAAGGAAACCATTTAACGCATTTTAGTTTGATCTGGCACTGAATATAAGCTATTATTCATTAAAACATAGCTTTTTTATCAACAGACTATATAAATCGTTAAAAAAAACCCAGATTGCACGTGTACATTTCTGTCTAATTAGGAACTCTTCTCCACAGAAGTTGCATTTCGTTGTGTAACACGTACGCCTTGACGTGAAAGAGCCCGGGTACACCTGAAAGGTCGTGCCCTTGCCTTGCAGCAGTGCAGCCCGAACCATCTGGCCGGGCTACTGTTGATATGTGACACTTTCCTCATCAAGCTCCCTGTGAGAAGCATTTCCTAGAACGAGTAGTGACAGGAGGCAACCTTGCAGTAATTTTTCTATTCTTGCCTCTAATTGGACACGGTGTGAGGTGAATGCGGGAAAACCAAAGGCACTGGATGCCTTCCAGACAAAGGTAGGATAACTGTTTGACATACGTTTTGTGAAAAAGGCTTTTTTACTTTAGAGGGCTGTACTCTTATAATGTGGAACACAGAGAGTACAGTATATATTGGTTGGATATAATTCAACTAAACCCTAGCATGTGATTAATAATATAGCTAACATGAACTCTTTTTGTCATCCCTGTGGGTTGCTGCCAAAAATCAGGTGACATTACATTTATTAAGGTAGTTCCAGTGGAGCTCAAATGGAGTTTGATATGAGGAAAGGTGTTAGCTGCACTAACAGTAAAAAGAAAAAACAGGCTTTTGTGTCAGTCACTCTGAATCCAAAGGTTTTTCCCCTCAGGCAGCCATTTAACAGTGACACTGAGCAATCATACAGGTGACAAAATCCATCATGGAAGGGGCACAGATGACAATTCCTGCACTGACTGCTGTGTCAGGTAGTAAAAGCTAGACCAAATTAGTCTGGCACTCCATATCGGTCAGATATACATTCATAGTTTTTCAACAGCTTGCAAAGGAAAGGTTGAAAATGCATTAACATATTAGGTGTAATTGGAAAGGGAAGTTTTCATTAAGCAGGACCGGTGTGACCATGTATATCATAAATATATATTGTGCAAGCTTTTAAGTCGTTACACGTAAGAACTGCCCACCCGTCAAATTCACACTCCAAACAATTTGCGGCATATCAGCACACAGGGGGAGTGTCCATCCTTAATGTAAGGAACAAGGAAATGCACATTCCTTCCCATAGAGTAGATCTTTCTCTCTTTCAACAAACTGCTTTACCTAACAAACATATTAACACTGTCTGCAACATACAATTAGCTGCTGTTAGCAATGTTAGCATTATCAGCTAACTGCAGACAATGTGGTTTGTTGAGAAAACACACTCAGGGCAGAGCTACTTCTTCATCTTCGCATGTTGGACTGAGGCACTACAGCGCTGGATGGGGCCAAGGCTAGCTGGTTAGCATGCTAGCTTCGGTAAGCCAGATATCTCGGCAACACTCCACAAAGTGTCTTCGTTATAACTAACTACACTGTTTTTTTTCTTGTTAGTTTATTCACAAATGTTTTAAACTAAAAGTCTTACATATACCTTAAATTGAAAGATCGATTTAAAAAACCCAGTGGTCAAAATTTAAGCAGCAGAGGAAGACGATATCCTCAGAGGTGTCTTTACTTTTAGTCCCTTGGATGGATCGAGCTCCAAATACACTGGATCCTACCCATCCCATAATGCAACACAACACCATCTTGTTAACCTTCCCTGACAAGTAAAAGCCCAGCTCTTTTAACTCCACACCCCAAGTTTGTAACACAGGTATATCAAATTTTGAGGCTGATGACATCGTGGTTGAGATTTAACTGAGCTCCTCCAGAGCTGCAGAAGACTGAGTAGTACTAAACTGATCACCATTTGTAAAACTGGTGGAGAGCTACACTGCCTTCTCTGTAAACATACACTTCTAAGAGACATAACAGGGCCGTATAACTTTGTGTTGGTGTTTGTCTAATGAACTCTAGGAATAGCATGAGCGAGGCTTAGCTCAGCAGCTCAATACATCAATAACACCATCAGCCTTGTATAGTCGAGTATACCATTAAAAGAACGATGAAACGGATAAATCAACATTTTGGTTAAGATTTGCTTTCCTGCTGTGACCGATGAGCAGATCGATACCACGGAGGGGTACTGAGCTTCTCATCGAACTTCCCGCAGGAAAGCAAACATATATTCCAAGTCAAATCAAAAGAAGACATGGCCATGGTGTAGCTCATCAAAGATATAAAGCCTAACACAATGTCAAAATCAAGTCATATGAAACCCAGAAGGGATTGCTACATGTTCCTGCATTTACTTTAGGCATTACAGGAAATGCTGGTGAGGCAAGCTGAGAGAAGAATAGCAAACCAAAGTAGACCACTTCGTGAAAACAGCGATTTGAATTGAGAGAACACTTGGGAGTTGCTGTAGTCAAAGCACATTAATGAACTAAAGTGTCATGTTTGCATAATGTTTGCAGCATATTTGCATTATTCCCGGAGGAACAAGCTCAGGAAAGAGTGATTCCGGGACAGTGCACGCTTTGTGACATCACCTATACAATCAAGTTATGATTGTACAGGTAATAACAAGGGAGATGGTAGATATGGAAATTGCAGCTCATTCTCACCATTGTAAATCTCTCTCTTCATCTCTAGATGAATCATCTATAGATGATCTCACCATTGTAAATCTCTCTCTTCATATATAGATGAATCATCTATAGATGATCTCACCATTGTAAATCTCTCTCTTCATCTATAGATGAATCATCTATAGATGAAGAGAGAGATTTACAATGGTGAGAATGAGCTGCAATTTCCATATCCACCATCTCCCTTGTTAAATGTGAACAAATTGTGCGTGGGAGTTCGCTTCACAACTTGATCCTGGTGACGATCCCATGGATTTGAAACAATCAATGTGGCAACAACAAACACTTCTTGGGAGCATTACAGCGGCAGTGTGTGATCTGTGTTCTTTATTCATGATCTCTCTTTTCAGCACCTCATCTGCTTTCAGAGGGCGATCGGGGATGTTTTTTTTCTCCTTCCAATCCTCTGTGACATACAATCACAAATCCCCTAAACCCATCCCATGAATCTTACCTGCCACCATTTAAAGGTTTCCTCAGAGAGGACACTGTTCTCCCTGGTCATCAGAGGGTGGATGGACTGATTGAAGCGCTCAGCAAACCAGGGGTCGTCCTCCAGCTCCGTCATGCACTGTCGACAGGCGCACATCCCTTTGGAGAAGAAGTTGTCTGACAAGCGAAAGGCGTACTTGAAGAAGTAGAGCGAGGGGTCCCGGAAAGTGTAACTGAACAGGAACGTTGTAAAAGTGATGACACAAAACAGCAGAGCAAAAGTCCTGATTTTCCTTCGCTTGGGTAGAGACATTTCGCCACAGTCACAATCAGTTGGCTGGGAACTTTGGGAGTGCAACGGACAAAAATAGAATCATGATAAATCTAGAGTCCCAAAGGTGTGGGAAAGACGCAACCTTGTTGACCACATGGTGCAAGAGGCTCAAATATATCACTGCTGTGGAATGAGCATATGCTGTTGTTCTTATTTTTCAGTCAGTGCAGGATTGGGTTTTTGATTGTCCTCGATGTAATCCATCAACGTGGTTTCTTTGGGGATTCATCTAAACCGGAGGACGTTAAATCCACTGTGAGTCCATCAGCCTGATGGCTCCTGGTTAATCAGGTTCAGTCAGTTTTACTGACTACTCAGATGTTGACTCTGTGAGGTCAGTGACTGATGTGTCATCCATTCTTTAACGATCCACCTGAGGGGCAGATAAAAAGGACATTTTTGTGACACATTCTGGGGAAAAAATAGAGTAAACACAGAGCTCCTCTAATGCTGTTTGACTTTAAATACACAAGGGAGAGTGAAATATGCACAATTCTGTATTCTTTTAATTTCACAGTACTAATAGTTCCAGGATTAAACAGTTTGAGTCTCTGAAGCATTACACTAATATTTTCAGTGCCTGTGAAAAGTGTTGCATTTAAAGTGTTTTGTTTATGGCTCTGTTTGCGCTGCCAAATTACACAGGATGTGTTGCAGTCTCTTAGCTCTTAAAGAGACCATCAACGACAAAAAGTGCCTCGATTGATTGTGAAAATGATTACAGTTCTCCTGGAACAAACAGGCGACAGCCTTAATCACCCTCCCGTCCCACTGTAAGGAATATGTCAATAACTGGACCCAGCTTTTGTTAACTGAGATAAAATGAAAAGTCCAAATGCACTAAGCATTGATCACCTGGGATCATACCAAAATGAGTCATTGATCCAGTGGCATAGTCACAAATGTTCAAGACATTCACAAGACGTGCGTCAGGAAAAACAGTTTGCAGACATTTTGCTATTTCTTACTCATTCTGGGCTATATACTGTATATAGTACATGTTTTTATGGAGTAAGCTAAATGTAATGAATAGAGGAGCTCAAATAAGCTAGGTAAATGGATACTAGTTAAGAATAGTATAGCTACCTTACTAAAAAAATAGTAAGGGATACACAATTGAGATAAATGGCTAAATTCCTGCAATACATAACAGCCCTCATCAGAAAAAACAACCATATAGGTCGACACTGAAAGCAGTTTCTTACTATCAATATCTACATTTACTGTAAGCCGTTATTACAGCAGCAAAGGAGGAAGTCGGGTGTTGTGTTATAGAGAGTGACCAAGTCCTCATGAAGACGGGGTTGAGGTGGACGGATGAGTCAACGCCGGACTTTCACTCAGGAGACGTATGAAACTGGGTTGCATTATTAATGTGATGGTCACTGTTCGTCCCCCCGGGTGAAGTAAATGTTAGCATTGACTTATCATTTGAACCCAAACCTTGGTCTAACCAAGTAGTTTTGTTTACTCAACCTACCTAGATTATTTTCTCACTTAAATCTAACCAGATTTTTGTGTTGCCTAAATTAGACAAGTTGAGAATGAAACTTGACAATCAACTATCTTACAAATTGGATCCTTTAAGGAATAAAAAGTCAACAAAATCTTTTGACAGTGTAAGGGGCCACAAACTCATGTACAAATCGCATACAAGATCCCTTCATCAAGTTTCATCTTAATAATTATTTGGCCTTCAACCATTTTTATAGCATATAGCCTGACTTTATTGAGGCCTTCGGGTAGAAAACTTCTCACAAAACCGCCTAAAACCAAAAGTTAACAGTGTGTTATTTTAACTTGCTAATTCTTCATGTAAACAACATTAGTGTAATTTATATACGTAACATGCATTCTTCAGTTAAGACACATAGATACCATGCTTAATTCGACCCAAACCAAAACTTTTCCCTAAACCTAACCAAGTTGCAAAGAAACTGGCAGTCAAGGGTGTGTAGAATTAACAAGTGACATAGCTAAAGTAATGGATACTGCAAATAGTATGATTCAGCTCAATGAAACATCAAGATTGTAGATTCTAAAACATATTCTGAGAATATACACTTTTATATAATTAGTGAATTAAAAAAAACATCCACACACACACTCACAAAAGATTGACAGGTGCTCTGTCTGTGAGATAGGGCTGTGGGAATACATCTGACAAAAAAGTCTTGGGACCCACGGGTACCAACCGTGTGCAAGCTACTATAGAGTATACTACACAGTTTGTCAGAAAGCTGCCAGTGACAAAATTCCCAGACTAAAATAGAGAAGGGGAATGTTTTTTCAGACCCTGGCTTTTCATGACTGACAAAGCAGGCAGACCTCCTGGGGTTTCATTTTCAACATGAAAAGGCCACCTCTGCTTTAAACAGGGCCGAGGGTTTCATTCTGATGTGCAGCTGTGTTAAGGATTCCACAAATACTTCTATATTTAGCGAACAGCAGATCCACGCTGGAGATTATCCGCCATCATCCCTACCCAGGGCAAGAGATACATCGGGGAAAAAAAAAAAATGAAGCCAAGAAAACATGCCACCTGCCCTTTGCTCTGAACAATCCCTGAGTGAGCCCTCCATATAGAAGATTTGTGGGGAACTCCATTACGACGAGAGAAAAGGCTCGGGGTCTTTCCTGATTAGAAATTGATCAGGTCATTCAAATTCCACCCTAGAGGGAAGCAAAGAGGATTGGGTTTAAGAATGGCTGGGAAAGACTTTGCGGCGACGCAGCTTGCCTGTTGATTTCATTCTCACTATCAGAGCAGAGAAAACAAACTGTACAGCCGTTTATCAGCAGCACTGACACAGGCCAGTGCACAGGACGGCTTATAAGTGATCCTGCTGCTATTCGGAGCTCCGTGAGTCACAGCAGACTGCAAATTTGCATACAGCCCAAGGTTGGGTATTGTCTAAGGCAACGAGTTTGACAAGGATACCTGGGGACACTTATAATGGACACTTCAATGAACTATAAAGCAGGCTGTTGACTCCACTCAGTTTGAAGCCTCTTGGCATCAAGGGTCCAAGTAGATGTGAGAGCGCGCAGAGTGCATTCTCAAACAGGTGGCGACGCCCCACTTTTGACAACGCATCGGCCATCATCTCGTTCCCCTGACCTTGTCCGACTGAAGGCTGGCAACCCCGCGCTGATCAAAGTTCGCTAAGCTGAGACAGCAAAGCGTCTGTTCACACTTCAGAGAGGGGGGAGGGAGAAAAGGGAGAGAAAAAAAGAGAGGGGGTGGAAAGCAGCAGCAGCAGCAACGTGTGAGCTGTGATTTTCACCCTAATCTTCAGTTTTGAGAAGTCATCAACTTTGCAGGGTGTAGTTACAGTAAAGTGTTTCGAGTTTGTGTCGTGTGGAAATTGTTTTTCTCCCCGGCTTACCTCGGCTGCTTCTGAGCAATTTGAGAAATCAGAATTCTGCAGTGTTGAAGACTCCTATGCTTTATATACTTGAGAGAGGCATTTCTGCTGAGCTCAGACGGTATGTTTGCTGCAGCTGAACAAAGCCTCTCAGCGGGAGTTGACTCCGAGAAACAGCCTTGACTCTTGACACAGGCATGCACGTCGTCACGTTAATGGGGACGGCAATTTAACGCGCCAGTCATGTCATGGCTTCCAAGAACCTTGCTCATCGGCTGAACCTCTGCGTCGTGCTGGAAGTTACTTTGTCTTAGCGGATGATGTGTCTAAACTAAGGTCAGATGCTGATGCTTTCCGTTAGCATGGCGCATAGAGGCACTGAGACAAGGCACACGAGAAACGTGCAGAAAGGCACATCCTTTGAACCGTCAAGGAAAATCCGACTCCAGTCCTTCACAAAGAAATCCGCAGTCCAGCAGCATTAAACAACCCAAACAAATCATTCACAGGCTTGTGTAGGCAACCTGAGAGAGACGGGGAAGGTCTCATTTTTCATGTGGCCAATAAAAGAGTGATTAATACATGTCAGCAATCAGAGCGCAGATTCAGATTCAGTCTGACTGCAAACTCTGTAGGCTTACATTTCTTTGAAACATTAGTAAATGTACGTGATAAACAGATTCCATTGTGTTCGGCCTTTTGGTTTTTTGCTTATCAACTAAAAGTTCAATCATCACATCCAGCGAGAAGTCCTTGCTCCAGCAACCGCATAAAAACACATTCTTGAAAGTTTATTTGAACCGAGCATTGATTGAAAACAGAGTCTGGGATGTATTGTTCATTGATGTCTACTGCCAAGGTTGATCGTGCAAAACCTGAGAGACTATCCACCTGGACCCGTGCTTACACACATTTCTAGGCCGTTCTCAAACACAGCTTTTACTTTAATAGCTGTGTTTTTCCCTTTCTTTTTCCTCCAGCTCAGTGGAAATTGTGTTTGTCAGCCCAATGTAAAACGGCTGTGAAAATGAAAACGAACAAAACTGTACCAACACCGTCATGTTAATGCTACAACAGCCTGCTGCTTTCCTCACAAGCAGCATCATTGCTCTTCATGTGTTTTAAAGTGTTACCAATGAATCAAATTCAATAGCAGCCACAGTACGCAGCAGACAGAAAACAACAACAAACAGCCATCATTAACAATTTAACAATTTTTTGACTGTGAGCAAGCAATGGAATGCTTTGTAAACCACATTTAAGCAATGGTAAAGGTTTATTAACATCAGTTTCGGCTTTATAATAACCATCAAAATAATGTTTATAGATTAACTACACAGAATTAACCACTTACAATTCAAGTACACACACATTTAAGTATTATAATAAATGATTACTGTATCTTTACAATAAACAATTGCTTAATAAGTAGAAGCACGTGCTATTTTTAACAGTGAAATAACTATTAACTAAAGTTGACCCTGTCTTCTTTTGCTGGGGGCTTCTGTGTAATCATACCCCACGTCAGCAAAGTGCCTTCATTCAAATATATGGTGACCTTGTGACTTTTTGTGCAGGGTGAACATCAGTCTGCACATGGCCCCGAAGAACAAGGCTGCATGAGGAGCGCTTGCATCAACAGGTAACTATGTCTGAATGGCAGTAGTTTAACAGACAAACATATTCTCTAGTATGAACAATATTATGGCAAAGTCTGGAATGATAAAAAGAGAACTTGAATCTCTGCTATCATCAGCATTCAATATCTGAAACTGAGCCTGACGGGATGAATAAGAAGAGATGTTAAAGGCATCACAGGAGAGCTCCAGAGGGATTTTCTGTGAAATATCCGCTCCATAACTAATAATATCACTCAGAGGAGGGGGGGGGGGAAATGAAAAAGCACCAGATTTTTACATTTGATGGCATCACATCTGTGAGTCTTCGTGCTGTACTCTCTGGCTTTGGTGAGGAGTATTTCATTTGCTCAGATATTGACTTTCAGTCAGTGCTTTATTATGAAAAAAAAAAAAAGGGTACGCCCGGTTATGCTTCTTGCACATAAAGAGGATTCTATAGGCAGGGAGGGATTGAAAGGTGTGGGCAAGGTCTTCTTAAAAGATTGAAATAATCTTGCTAAAAACTAAAAACATGTTTGCTATAAAAAACAAACAAACACCTAACCTCAGCTGAGTGCTGAAACAGCGTGTGACCCCCTGCTTTCATGAAACCTTTTCAAAATCCAGAGGACAGAGATGTGGAGTGGTCAGATTTAGAATGCGGCTGACATTTTGAAGGTGAGAGGTTTCATTTTTGCACAACAAAGCGTTATTTATATATTTTTAAACTGCCATTGTGTCCTTTGCTAGCCATTGATGTTTACACGTCCTGATTTGTGTGCGTGACCGGCATCCTCACGCAGGTCATCAGAGGGAACGGACTGCACTTTCTCATCAAAAACACCATTTACTCTTGTTTTAATTAAGGCTGGAGACCACTGCAGGTGCTTATTATTTTTTGAAGGGTAAGGCTAATGATTTCTTTAAAACGTTGGTCTTAATGTCAGCAAATCTCATTAAAAGACCAAAAGCACTAAAACTGATTTGACCAACACGAATTATCTCTGCATCAAAAGCCTGTTTTTTGACAAACAATTCAATGAGTCTACAGCCGTGCTAGCAGCTAGCGGCTATGATTACACACTGTGGTTACTTGAGCTAAATGCCAAAATCACAATAAAGGTGCTAACAAGCAGAGGTCAGGCGGGGTTTCACTAGGTGACGGTGTTTATTTTTACTTAATCACACCAAACAATCGCACTAGGTAGGTAGCGCACTAAATGTGTATTAATCCGCGCCTGAAAATAGTCCCCAAACAGTGTTCCATTTCCTCATGTTCTGTAATGTTTGATAAAAAAAAAAACTTCCATGCCCAGCTGTTTTACAAAATTAATGAGCCCTTTTTATTTTATAATTAATACAATATAGTGCTATTATTTATTAGTTATTTTAAAGATGTAGGTCTTCAGTAGGAGATTAATGGGCTTAGGCTGCCACAATCTAAGGAAATAAAGAGACACTGAGAATCTGACTAACCCATTGTCATGATTGATGTCATGATTTTTGACAACAGGAACATGACTGAAGCCACATTTGGACCGGATTGTTGTTACACAGGGTGTTGGAAAATGAAATATTCAGATGTTTACATATTTTGCTCTACAACATAAAATGCATAATTAAATGTCCCACAACTGAATTATAAAACACTATGATGTTTTAAAAGCGCCGGTTGTTAACGCTGGTAGCTGTAGGCTCAACTACTCACGAGTAGGGATGTATATCGTTAGGCTTTTATCGATACTGCTACCGCTACCTCTACTCCTTATCGGTACTGATACTTATCGATACTCTTATCGATACTACAACATGTAATTTTGAGTAAAAAAAATAAAGATTTTACAAGATGTCAAAAGATTCAACCTTCTTTTTATTACCACAAGGTAATAATAAAGCTTCAACAGAACAGAAGCTATGCAATTACAAATACTCCGCAACAGATAACCAGGACTTTTATATCTGGCGGATGCCGGAGCATGACGCAGCAGTTCAGCTGAATTTAGCACCGAGCAGACAGGAAGTCAAGTACCGAAATAACAATATAACATCTGGTTACTTTTCAAAATAAAACACTCCGTGTTGACACCAGCACACAAATCTCAAAAAAAAAGACAAACACAAGCTCTTCTACTAACAGTAGAAGTATCCAGTGGAAATTTGGGGTAAGCAACATCACCAAACACTTGGAGTGCGCGCATAGTATGAAGCTAAAGGAGTGGTGTTCATCTGTGAAGATTTGTTGATCAAACATGTAAGTTACATCAACTTGTGTCTGCCACAGAGCTTATTTCCAATAATCCAAAATCAAATTAAAAAATCCCATAGGGTTCTTGATGAGGGAACCAGGGCGATGCTACATTCCGGGCTAGCCTACAAAATTACCTCATCCCTACAGCACTCCAGTTTTGTAAAAATGTAAACAAATTTAGTATTTATATTGGTTTCCATTAGTAACACCAGCACATACCGTAGGCCGAGTACTACAGTGTGTGCTGGTGTTACTAATGGTTTTTGGGAAAGCATCTCATAAGCTGTACTACACTTGTACATAGCATCAGGAGTTCATCATTGATCTTTTCCATTTCCGTCTTCCCTGCTTCTTTTATGTCCTTGTTGCTGCCCAGGTTTACTGTTATTAACATAACTCCAATAGACCTTTCCTCAGTTGCCCTGGCACAGCAGCTTATTATATCTAATTTTATTATTGTATTTTCCACCCACCCTGACATTCTCTGACTGCATTTCCGCTGATTACTGCAGACTCTTATTCGTCACGTCCTTCACACCCATCCACGAACCTGTAGTTGCCAGGAGCAATAAAGTTTCCCTGGTGTGTTAACTCCCCGTGTGGCTGCCTTATTCACTTCAGGCTGGTGTCACTGAATGAAAGCACAGTGCACTGCAGTCTGAAATGAACCTTCACTCTATTATTCCGAGCAATTCCACCAGCTCCGACTTACCATTTCAACCCTCCTAAAATACATGTTTGCCTGTTTTTCCCTTAGATGGCTTTAATTTTGGAAAGATCATCTCATTACACTGTCTGACACTATCATACATTCTTGTATATAACCTTGTTCCACCTTTGCATATATGATGTTGAGATATATTCTTTCAGATGTATTCAATCCAAGACTCTGTGTTTTTTTTACAGCTGCACCATTCCATCAAGTTAAAATATTCCAAAACCTCAAATTCAGTCTGACATGTTTGGTATCATTGGCATCTCCACTAGAATTTAAAACACAATTCTGTCAGTTTCAAACAATGTTTACATGCACAGCATAAGTTAGTAAAGACCAACCACCGGTGGGTCAGCAGGGTTGAGAGTTTTGTTTATCCAGGCTTTAATATATGCTGATCCATAATGTACTTTTTGCTGTCAAGGTGGAATCCATGTACTATGTATCAGGGAACTTAAATTGTAGATGTAATTTAAAAATGCATTTACAAATACAAAATGCCATTAAAATCATGCTCTGTGGTAGGGCTGAATGGTAAATCATATTTTTTTATCAAAGTTAAGATTTGAAAAAGTAGAGTTTTCAAATCCCAACAGCATATTTTTAAATAGTACCTTAACCTGATTCACAAGCTGAAGCAGGTAAAGTTTAAGGCAGCAACTGTTGAAAGCAAATGTGCTCACCTGTTGTTAATAGTAAATTCCATGAGTTAGTCAAGCAACAAAAATAAATCATGTCTGTTGCCTGGTTAACTTACGCCCTGCATGCTACTGTCTATTTGTACATGGCCAAAGATGATTTTGTAGATAAAAAAAACATCCTCTGTATCATTTTTTTATTAGTGCTTGTCTTTTTGAATAGGATCAGATCTATACGATCACATTAATTTTAGACTAGCTAGCACAGGTTGGCAGCTAGAGGGTGTAAAATATAATTTCTGAATCTTCTAGTTAAACTAAAACAAATAATGCTTCTTTTTAAGGTTATCACATTAGTATCTCTGAACATTGACGTTTAAGGTTCAGAGCTGTAAAGCAGCTCATCCTGTCAGTCTGTGAAGCTAACGTTAGCTTAAGCAGCTACAGGGCAGTCAGTCATATATCGAAACATGTTAAGGCCTGACTTACCAATAGTTTGTCATTAACATATCCAGCCCACTAGACTGTTAAAATAAATATAACTAATGCCATGATTATATTTGAATAGTATCATAAACTAATAGTGAATTTTCTTTAATATGAGAGAAACTGATTACCTCAGAGCTTTCACACTTTTAAACACCTAGTTTAAATACCTAAAAATTATGTTAACTGCAATCACAATGCAGAGCTGCTCACTCTACTCTTTGCAAGGTATCTTTGGCTGTACCTAGCTACCGGCAGCAAATTAGCTCCGTTAGCTGTGAGGCCCATAGTTTACTGGACTCTGCCTGGACTGTGACCTCAGGCCAAACATTTAACTGCTGACACTAGACTGGGACTGAAAACAGCCTCCGCGATTGCCGGAAGTCAGTTTGAAGACAAAAGATACAGTACAGAGGTGATTTACAGTGGCTCTGAACAGGACAGTGACTCAGGGGACAAAAAGACATGGCAGGCAGGGACAGCAGAGGCTTGCAGTGGCAGAGGACCAAGAGAAAGTCGAGTATTATAACAGCTGGTAAAAAACAGGCGTGCAGACCGGGAATATTTTCACATCTTACTCTGTGAATTGAGGATTTATTTCGAGATGATTGAGGAAGAAAAACCAAGACTCTTTTGGGGAGGTATTATTTTTTTTATAAAGAGTGTGTTAGCTTGATTTTCTTAGTTTGGTAAGAGACAGAATTTTTTACCTAACATTTTCCTCTTTAGTAGAAAAAATGGTGTAAAAACATTTCAAGCCGGTTATAGCATGCAAACTCTGGCTGATGTCACTGCAACACATCTTTGTCATAACGTCAGAAAATGTTTTTCTTCACACCCTGTTCATAATGTTGGTTCTCTTTTGAAGGTTTTAAAGTAAAACTCTGTATGTATTCTAAATCCTACAAATGGCCTCTCTAATTCTTTAGCCCTCCTCTGTGCTGCATATTAAAGAGAAATGCATAAAAAGGAAGGAAAACAATCCTTGAATATAATGAAACCAAGAAATGTAGTAGCGATAGCATGAGGCGGAGAGGCACAGTTTGCACAAAACCAATTGCTCCAGTTCAGATTTTCAGATAGAAAAAGCCCCTGATGTAATAAAACCAAACTCAGGTAAAGGTAGCTGTGGCTCCAGCTTCCCCTGAAAATTGGTTTTGATGTTTACTCTCAAATGGAAAATCTCCAACCATTTTGCATGCAGTCAAATGTTTTTTTTCCCCTGCACTTCTACTGATAGCAAGGTGGACTGAATGTAAAGCGGCTCTGATTACTGATGTGTGTTGTCAGGCACAATCTCTGTCCAAAATGAGACATCTGTCCCATTAATCATTAACAGAGCAGAAGACCGGGGACGCATGTGATGGAATGAAATGGGTAGTCCATTTGCACATTTGTCAACACAGAATACGTGTTCCCATGATGCTGGTGATTTTTTTTTCCCTTTCTCCCAGTTTCCAATGTTTTTATCTCTAGTTTTTTGATGAGGCCATTTTGCATGCAGACAAATGTTTTCCCTGCACTTCCACTGATAGCTAGATGCAGCCAGGAAGAGAATGTAAAACAGGCCTCAGTATTAATGCGTTTTGTCAAGGAAGTTCTTCATCCAACAGGCGAAGTCTGTCCCATTAATCATCGGCAACGTGGAAGGTGTGGGCAGCCTCAAGTGAAATAAGCCAGACCATTTGCATTTTTGTCAACATAAATATGTCTGCCATGATGCTGATTATTCTTTATGTTCACTCTATTTGATCATAAAAGCTTTTTTACTGCAGTTTTACACCAGAGGCATACATTTTCCACTTTATGTAGATGTGAAAATACGAGCTACGAAAGAAGATCAGAGGGCGAAAAACAGCATGTTTACCGAAGGCTTACCACACATGCTAACAAAATAGCTTACAGTGTGGAAGGATCCTCCGAGGATCGCAGAGATTTGGCACACAACTGCGAAACCTGGACCTGACAGCAGGACCGTTTCCAAGTGCACGGGCACGGTCTCTTTGTCCAGTTTCTCACTATCTTTATTGAGAAGATATGCTGGATATCAGATGTGACACAACTGTTCATTAACAGGGCGTTTGTTTTTTTTCCGTATTAGATGATTTCTCTATCAGTGTCAGTCAGATCCACTGAGGACTTCAGTCTGCCTCTGATCTTGTTCCAGATCCACTTCTGCATTTGGAAAAATTCCACTTCTGTCAAGAAGAACATGAAAAGCGTGCTGTCCTCTCCAGAGATACACAGCATTGGTTGTTTGTTTGAGCTTAAAAGAACCAATGTTTATGTTCAGAATCATGGCCCAGCAGGAAGATGTGTGATGTCCTTATAGCGCCATGAAAATCAATCATGCGGAGGTCTGGCTGGATGGTTCAAAGTGTTAAGAGATTGACGCAGAGGACTGTGATTTGCATCACATCTTCTACCAACACTCATTAATATTTACCTTCAACAATCTAAAGTCTGAAATCCTAAGAAGAGTTTTTGTTACCTGAACATACCCAAAGCCAAAAAACCCAACATAAATTCAACAGCATATATTGTTGTTCAAGTCTTACCACTTGAAAGCCTCCCCCTGACAGTTGTAGATTCAATCAGCGCAGTGATTATAACGCAGTGTACCCGCAGGGAATTGATATGGTTGTTGGTCAATACCAATGTCTCGGTGAATATGAGTGTGCGTGCTGACAGTTCTGGCATTCACGGCTCTCTTTCTAGCTTGTGTTCTGACTCCCTGGCCCCCAATGATCCCAATCTTCTCTCGCACCCTGTTGGCAGCGCCACAGCAAGAGATGGTGCCATAAGTGAGTAACACATCAAAGCTGTATTTGTTAAAGCTCTTTGAAGGTCTAGCTTTTTTTTTTTTTTTTTTTTTTTTTTTGTTAATATTGAATCAAGTAATGTGAAAGGGTTGCTAAGCCAGGGTTGCTAATGTCTGTCTGTCTGTTATTTAAGAAGAAACAACAACAACAAAAAACATTTGCATCGTAGTAGTATCATTTTTTTTTCACTGACTAGAACTGTATTGAAGATTGAAATTCTGATATCATAACGACTATTTGTGTGGGGATTTCTTTACTTTTCATCTTAACTAGAAAATTTTAGCATGCTAACATTTGATGGTGAACATCATAAAGAAAGCAGCTAAAAGTAAGCATGTTTGCATTGTAACTGTGAGCATGCTTGTACTTTTGTGCCTAAGTGCAGCCTGCCCCAGCTACTAGCATGGCCATAGCCTTGTATACTGATACTGAATAAATAATTCCCTGTACTTTAAGTGCTGCTGACCCAGCTGAGAATCAACACCATGCTCTGCAGCTCTGTGCAGATCTCAGCCACTCTTTTGCTCATTGATTTGTTTTTCCTGGCAGTCGCTGATGAGTTCTGACATGTTTCACATACATGCCTGTTTCAAAGTTTGATTGGTTGGGGGCTAATGTTTCTGCAAACCACTGATGCATTCATATTTGTGTGTGTCATGTGTGCTCTATTGATGTTTCTACAATACATGTCAATATACTTGACATGTCAGGTTCAAATTGCACGTTTATGACCTGGCTATCAAATCAGGAGGTGGGGTGGAGGGGATTGTGGTGCAGTCACAGGCCAGTGACCACCGTTCAAGACTTCAACATCTGTAAGTGTTAAATCACCAATTATTATTGAGTGACTGCTGCATTTCAATGTAAGTGTATATTTTTAAGGAGACTTTCAGGTAGGTTGTGGTGTCTTTTAAAGTGAAACTCTCGCCAAAAAGCAACCAAGGCTTTATTTGCGATTAAATATGAGTCAAACCTTGGTGTAAAAGCATAATTACGACGAAAAACTTTTAACACTTTTAAGATTTACCGTAGTTGGGTTTTCGGGCATGTTAATTTTGAACGGGAGAGCTAGGGGCAGAGATACGATGGCATCAAAATCGCTATTTTTAGAACACTAAGAGGGCTCGACACAACATGAAACTTTGCTCGTAGCATCACCAGGGTCGAGCCTTCTTAGTGTTTTAAAAATAGCGATTTTGATGCCATCGTATCCATGAGTTTCACTTTAAGTTAAGATATGATCTTTTCCTTACCCTTTTCCTTACCTAAAGTGTTTTTTGTGCCTAAACCTAACCAGACCATGAGCACCGAGTTGTCACATTGAACCTAAATAATAATACAATTGTTGCAATTTACAGAAAAGTAAAGCTTGAACATATCTGTGGTTTCCAGAAATATACGCTGCCAACACTTTTTTCTGGCAATTTGGTTTGTCAATATACAGTATATATGCGTATTACAGTTTTAGCAGTATCAGTGTGTATACTGGCCAGTAAGTTACAAGGCAGGTAAGAACACAAGAGTCAACACTATGTTTTTGCACCGGAACGCTGGTCAAATACAAACCATCCAGATTGGTTCTGTATCAAAGTTGGGGAATAAAAAGACCTACAGGGAAGTGACTGTATTCTGCCATCTGAACAGCTCTTTGACATGAAACCGAGGAGGGAAGCGTTGTGTTCGTTATAATGACAACAGGGACGTGAGCAGTTTTGACATGACAACTTGGAGCCCGAACAAAGACAGTTGGGCTTCTCACTTAGATGGGCCTTAACCGTCTGCCGGTCTCAAGCAAAATACAGATTCTCGATTCAAGATGATTTTTTTCAGTTGTGGTGGACTTCACATGCTGCGAGCTGCCACTGACTCTCCGCCACCTATGGATTTGTAACAAACAATGTCTCGAGCCAGAAATGCAAATGCCGGAACAGTCGCAGTACTTTGCATGCTGACCGAGAACTTTTAGTCGGGTGTCTGCTGTTAGCTAGCTTCCTCGTCTCGTCTGTGATGAAAACCGTGCCAGTGACAGCGGAGGCAGGGATGGTGTGGGAGGAGATATTTTCTGTCGGCGTTGTTACAAATTGTACTCGTCCTCAAGAGAAATGGATTAGAAACCCATACAATGGTTAATGGACTCATAAATATGGGCTACAGCATATATGTCTGGAGACATCACTTTCAAATGATTGTTACTTCACTGTGGCATTAATCTCCAAAGAAAAGCAGAAAATGATCAAAAGCTCTTTTATGCTCGCCTTTATGCTCCCGTTCAAAATTAACGACATCAAGGGACCTCGACAACTTTTTAAAAACTTTCGGAACTTTATTCATTCAGGAAGCCTATGTACAGGGAACAGATGGACTTTTTTGGCAGACTTTTACAGTGTGTGGGATTAAGACAGGCTGCATTAAATAACCTGAAGCTCCCCTGGAAGAACAGCCAGCTCTGCCCTGTGTAATCTATTGCCACAGTGTTATCGGACCCCTGCAGGATGTTAATAATGTGAACCCCCCAGGTAGTCAGGACCGGCTATGTGGGATAGACTCTACGCCTTCTGGCTATGTCAGAAATCCTCCACCAGCTAGTTTGTTTTATTCCCAGCATGGCGGCGGTGCCGTGGTCAGTAAGTGGTGGAATCGGTCCGTGTCAGACGGTAACAAAATCAGTTAGTCAGGTTCCAGAAAACAGTGCGTTGCTATCCAATATGGCATTTTTACCCACCAGTTCCAATCTCAGCAACATTATTACATCTTATCCCCCTTCAATAGATGACTCTGGGCTGAAGCACAAGTAAACAGGCTGCTATTATTGCAGTGAAATACCACTCTTGCTCTCTCTGGCTCTTACAAGATTTCAATTTTTTAAACACTTTTTTGCCAAGAAATATGCCCTGAAGATAAAGAGATGTGCAGAGTGTTAATAAAATATTCATCAGACACCATTAAAATAAAAGTTATTACCTGCAAAAAAATGTCTAATTTAAAATGTAGAAAAACAGTCCACCAACGTCTGATCCATGCCTCAGCTGTTTCCCTTTAATTCATCTCCATGAACTCCACATGTTCTGTCAATGACAACTCAGTGTACACCCTTTGAGAGTGTTGCTATGTAGTAAGTGTAAGTGTAGCACTGTGTATTTTGCAGTTAATCTACTATGACTGTATACACTGAAGTTGTTATTACTTCTAAAAGATTTTATTTGCACCCTTTATAAGAAGGTATCTTCACTGTAGCTGCTTAGCTAAAAGCGTTAGCGTGAAGTGGGTGCACAAGCTTGACTTCACCTGACTTTCCATCAGCATGGGGCTGAAAGGCAGAATTTTGGGTGAATTCATCCTTTAACAGTAAAACTGTATTAAATACATGAACTAAGCCTAATAATTTTTATTTACTACTTATCTGATAATGGCCTGTTTCTGACGCGTCACTCTGTTGCCAACCTGACCATTTTGTCAACAATAGCAAAGAAGATACTTGAAAATGCGAAAAGAATGACATTTTAATGTAAATTAACTATTTTAATTAAACACTTTTGAGCCAGTAGATGCGTTTAAATCTTCACAGTTTCTTTATGTGAAAAGCTCCTTCTTCGCTTCATTAAATCCCTGCAGGACACATGCGTTGATAAACTTGCAGCTTCTGAATCGAGAGGTGTTGCACCAGAGCGAGGCAGCATTACATTCTGTCCACACTCTGTCCGCCGTGTTTACCCGAATTAAACGACGTGCAGATGACACTGCGCTGCTACGACAGAACAATGCGCACCTCTACACACATCAGATGGAGACGACAGAATAGGTGAGCTCGTTAATGCTGTGTGTCACAGCCTCCCTTTCACACTTTTCAAAAGAGAGAGAGCAGTTTGTTTTATTCTTGAAATGCATGAGGCCGCGTCACATTATCATTAGATATGATGGACGCATTTAAAATGTTGAAGTCGGACACAGATATTATGAAATAAATGCATAACAGCTCAATTACATACACTGATTCAACTATTTCTGATGTGTCTGTCTTCACACTGTCTGCCTCTGGCTTCACGTTATGGTGCTGTGCGTTCACATCGCGCTGCTCGACAATATGACTTCTTGGAGGGGCCGTTTCTTTAATTCCTGAGCCGTTGTCGCCTTGCGTCACAGCATGCGCCTCCTCAGCTGTTTCGCGTGTCGCTGACTGAGAGTGTTTATTAATCACCACACCCTTTCCGATTGATATTCCTCTTCGTCTAGACCTTTTCGTTCGCTCTGCTGCACCTACATGAACCAAAATAGCAGGTGTGCTGGGAGACGCCCGCGCACATCACGAGTAAGTGTCATCTTATAATTATAAGGCAGAAAGTAAAATCTGCTCAGTTTGATAACTCTGCCATACCTTCACATGCATACTGTTATTTTGTTCTCAAAGCCTGTGTCAAACCTAATGTCAGACTGGTGATTCAGGACTGAATAAATTCCATATTTAAACATCTGTCAAACGGGGCAACGCAAACATCTCTGCTTCCACTGACAGTGAAATGGTATTTATTTTGACTCTGCGGTACTGGCGTCGTTGAAACGTTGAAACTAGGGATGCACTGATTTATCTGCGACTCATGTATCGTCAACTGGCCTTTCGGCAATTAATATGACGACGGTTGCTGTTTGACGAGGATGTTAAACAACGTGCATGAGCCACAGTTTACAAGCAAGTGAAGAGAGTGGATGAGACGCATGTTTAAGTAAATGGAAAAACCGCAAGATAAAAAGGACACGAACGGAAGAGGTACGGTCCTCTCCACATGACTAGTATGAGGAAAGTCTGGAGGAAAACATACCAGAAAGTAAGCAGTCAAGTAGGAGGGCACCACTGCAACTTTAAGGTTTCTTTTATATTTGATTGCTTTTCCCACCACTGTTACATTTTCCACAGAAAAGATTGTCCTTGTTGGGCTGAGCACTGAAAAACTCTCCTTGTTGAGGAGGCAGTTGTATGGCAGGCTAAAAGGGTTTTTGAAGCAGTTATGTTTCAAAAAGAGTCTTTTTCATGAGGAAAAGG
This sequence comes from Diplodus puntazzo, assembly GCA_963678695.2. Taxonomy (NCBI): domain Eukaryota; kingdom Metazoa; phylum Chordata; class Actinopteri; order Spariformes; family Sparidae; genus Diplodus; species Diplodus puntazzo. The sequence goes on from OZ023169.1 coordinate 24,165,531, forward strand.
TTGTATTAAAGGTTATTTTATAAATGAGTGTGATCACAGACAGCATAATGAAAGAGTGAATGGCTTTCCAAATGTTTTTTTCTTTTATGAGGAGAATCTCTTAGTTCCCTTCATACAAAAGGGAGAATACAAAAATAAAACATAAATGGGTGCAGCCCCACATAAAACCTGTCAGTGCTGAATAAGTCAATGCAAATAACTGAAAACTGATACTCATCAATAAACTTAACAATCCATTATATAGGTGGTATATAGCATGTATGGAGGATTAAATTTTTCCTTTAAAAAAACTTACTGTACTTCACTTCCTTAAATCAGCAGCCAAGGAGAAACTTTAACAACAAATGATAAGGATTTATCGACTGTTGCTCCAGGCACCTGAAGGTACATGCCAATATTATTTTCAGTTATCAAAAATCAACAATATTCTCTGCTATCTCTGATAAAAGGCACTCAAACAAACATCCCTGCACTATGCAGGATGTACTGGAATAACCTTCAGGGGTGCAAAATGCAAAATGCAAGATGTTTTTCCAACACTCCTACACATCCCATCACTATAGCTTAAAACCGTTTTGTGCTTACACATACAAAATGTATAAAGCCTCTCCAGATAGTATTTACCCAAACCCAAACCACTGACACATCAAAAAATGTCCTCAACAGGACACAATAAAGAGTGATTCTGCCTGGTGTATCCTCTCTGAACCCCATCAAATACGTTTCTCACATTCAGTGTTAAAGCAACAACTACTGAAATGTGTGTAATTATTGCAGCTGCACAAGCAAAAGGTCACGGCCGATAATGAGCAGGATTACTGAGGGCTGTTACTTTCCATTTGGGGACCAAACCTTCAACCACTGGATGTATTCTTTAAAAATATAATTCACAGAAATGATGATTTTCACGGTATAACTATTACTATTCTTCTAAAAAAAACTATAGGCTTCATTAAAAGCCAAGGGTCCAACTGTCTGGACTCCAGGTTGGGCATTGTCATCAGCGGTAGACATATATATAGAGATGTATATCAAATATTGCATGTGTGTGTGTGTGTTTGTGTGTGTATGTGTGTGTGGGAGGGATTTTATGGGATAGTGACAAGAAACGGTAGAGTATAGCGCATAATGTATCAAAGGAAGGATAACACAGGGCCAAACAGTGGCTCCACTGTGGGTTTGTACAGGTTTGAACTGCAGTAGCATCCTTTGTCTCCAAGCTTTTACACTCAGACCACATTCAGAGGATATAGATTAGAGATGTAAATGATCCCAGCAGAGGTCCATCTGATTTACATAAGTGCAGCTAAAAACGGCCCAGTGCGCGTTGTTTTTTCTTATTGCTGGAGAGTAGCGTCACACAAGAGAAGCTGCTGATGAACTTGGAATGGCGACTGAAGATGTGAAGTACGAACATCTCTTACGGCTCATCAAAAGACCAGAAACGATCACAAAGAGACGCAGAGTTATGACAGATACACCCAAAAAATAAGACAAGAGAAAGAGATTCAAAAATCACTCAAAGTAATTGTCACAGCGCTGCCTTTTTGTCTCGTATTGTGCTGACGGTAAACCTAATATGCATTCATCTAATTTTTTAATTTGCCTGATTTGATTTTTCTTTATTGCTTTAATTAGAGCATTTTCATTGTTGAACAAACGAGACATTCTCACAGCTTCTCCCTCTCTGTGTTCCTCCCACTCACTATTTCACAATGGTGGAAAAACTAATCAGATCTTATACCCAATCAAAAGTTAATTACCATAGCCTAAAATACTCTTAGACAAGTACAAGCATTCAAAGTGTTCCCCAAGTCAATGTACAGAAGTTTTAACAGCAAAAATGTACTCAAAATATAAAAAGTAAAAGTAGTCATTGGGCAGGAGGCCTCCTTTCAAAGTGTTACATTATAATTCTATAGAACATTATTGTAGCATATCGCATCTTTTATATGTAAAAAGTCACTAGCAACAGCAATAAGTGTCACTTCATCCTGTGGAGTTAAAAGGACAATATGTAGTGCGCAATTACAAAGGTTATATACAAATGTACTACATTATAATTAAGAAATACAACTATCGCTTAATAATGAAATGGTCAACATTCCTCAGTCTAGAGAATTTGTGTTCAATCAGTATAAAGAGCACTGGGTTGGTGATACATAGTTCAAACCAAAACTGTGTACAATGAGGATGATAAAATGTCGATACAGTTCTGAGAATGATATTGTACGTTATTTGCCAAAAAACGAAGACCCTTATGCGCCCTGCTGAGATCTTGTCGATGACCACTTACGGTTTCATTTCGTTTTCTGCTCTTTTAATGGAGAACAACTTTGTTTCCCTTTGCTGCTATATGAATTACTGGAGGACAATGCTTGTTTAGTAATTGCCCTCTAGGGTGCCCTTTCTATGCGCTGGTGCCCCAGCACATGCAGGTATTGCCCTTTTCCCCAACCCTTCCCCTCAAACATCCTGAGTCCGCCACTGCCCCTCTGAGTGTTTCCATGTTGTGTAACTGTTAGACTGCGGTCACAAACACAGCGTTAGCAACATGGCTACCGCTAACGTCCAGGCTACTGTCCAAAGCAAAAAAAACAACTTTGAAATCCCAATTTTGGGAACCAAAACAACTACACTGTGCCATTGGGTTTTCTCCAGAACGACGAGTCAAAGCAAAAAGTTGTCCATTGCCAGTTTAAGTTATGGTATAGGTCTAACTTATCCAACAACAGTCACCTGTCTCAGCTGCATGCAATGTGGTAGCCCTGGGGGGTTGTGTTTTTTTTATTATTTAAATGAAATAAGTCCCTTTGCGCAGCCACTTAACAACATAACCTCCAAGTGATGCATTTAAGGAACATTCGGAACTCTGTAAACTGCAGAACATAACCTGGGTTACACAGTACTTTATCCACTCAGGACATATTGACAGTTCGGTATGGCAAATCCTGATTAATAAAGAAAAATACCCTATATATGTACATTGAGTTGGATCAGCTGTGTGCTGCTAACAATGCAGCTGTAATATCACTGATTAACTAAAACCGACAACTCATTTGTTGGAGGAAGGGGTCACTTGATCTCTGTAGAGTGACTCCTTTCTCAAACATGTCCTCATTCATCAGAAGGCGTGGTGCCTCCGCAGAGACAAATGCAGAGGAATCCCACCTGACAGCAGACTCTACAAAGCACTCAGCCTTTTAATCACCAGTCCATAGGATTATTTAAAACTTTTCTATCCCTTTTTTCACCCCTGCCCTTCAAACATCCCGAGTCCACCGCTGCCCCTCTGAGTGTTTCCCTGTTTTATTACTGTTAACAAACACAGCTTTAGCAACATGGCTACCGCTAATGTCCAGGCTACTGTCCAAAGCGCAAGACAACTGTGAAATCCCAATTTTGGGAACCAGCAAACTACCCTGTGCCATCGGGGTTTTCTCCAGAATGATGAGTCAAAGCGAAAAAGTTGCCAGTTAAATAGTAGTTATGTTTATGTGATAAAAACCCAACAGAGTTTACATTTGCTTTTCCCAGCTGAACGATATCAGATGCAGTTTCTGCTGCCAAAGTGTTCAGCCTCTGGTGACACACAAAGTGCAGCGGCTATTTCAACATATTTTCAACCATACCGCCCCTATTATGTGCCTCTACAAAAGCTTGCATTAAAATACAAAAGAGCCTAAATGATGTTTTCAGTGAGACCTTTCTGTAACTGACGTGAAACCTTGCCGTGACATCAACTGCCAACAATGCAGCTGTAACATCACTGTTGAGGAGATGATCCAAAACCGACAGCTCATTTGTTGGAGGAAGGGGTCACTTGATCTCTGTAGAGTGACTCCTTCCTCAAACATGTCCTCATTCATCAGAAGGCGTGGTGCCTCCGCAGAGACAAATGCAGAGGAATCCCACCTGACAGCAGACTCTACAAAGCACTCAGCCGTTTAATTACCAGTCCATAGGATTATTTCAAACTGTGTTTGACATCCTGCTACCTGGATGGCTAATATGAATGTGCACAGACCTTTCCTAAAGTCATCCCTGTTCTCATCAATGTTAAACCCTGTAACTGAGGTCTCATCCGAGTGAGTCTGAAAGGTGGGAAGACGTCTAGCTCAAATGGGAGATAAGAGGACGAATGAGAGATAACAGGACGGCGCCTTGGGGTGGCTCCTGGAATGGTACCAAACGCGGCCTGTGGGCAAGATAGTCTGCAATCCAGGACACCGAGGGGGCATGCACCTGCACCGCCCCCGGCTTATCCCCCTGCACAGCAGCAGTATGCTGTTAAAGGCACAGGGAGAAAAAGGAAAAAGATCCTTGCAGTGCTATCACAGACATCTAAACGGGGAGGAATATCTGGGGATAGCTGGGTGATGGCATCATCATCTAGGATGACTAGCATGGAAGAGGGGTCCAGAGAGGGTCTCAGGAGGGTTTGAGATGGTCCAGGAGAAATGCACCGCTGCTCCATTTACACCACTCAAAGAATCAATGTTAACCCGATAAAGCAAAGACTCTGACTGCAATATTATCATTTAGATTTCTTTATCTGAGCAGTTTAAACAGAGGAAGCATTCAATACGGTAAGCAGACACAAATACTTCAAAGAAATGTCTTCAGTCTGGTGCCGTCGCTAAAATAAAAAAAGAAAGAAGAGAAAGTCCCATTAGAAAGACAAATCAATAGATTTTGAAATGACACTGATTACACTGATTCCTCCTTTGTTCTAAATCTACTGAAGGACTCATACAGCGAGCCAGCTCACCGGAGATGTTTGAAGCCTCTGTTTACAATACAAGGTTAAGAGCTATTAAGATTCCTCCACATTGTCTTTTGTTTATCACACTGATACAGGCTTCCTTTGGTTTCCTTTCAGTACAGCTTGGGAAATCAATCACGGCTCTTTCCAACTGCAGGAGCCTTTTTTTATTAGCTTCTGATTTTGTTTCTATGTACTCCACCTGCTCTCACAACAACTTTTCGCGAACTGAATTATGGCACCGCTTGGCAGGTGACAGTAAATGCAAGTTTCAGGTTTTTTAAGGGTCTTTCCCCGCTAGTTGTCCATCATGACCAGTCAAGCAGCTGTGTTGCGACCTCCCAAGGACAGCAGCTACGCACGTGTCGGGTCGAAATGGAGATTCAACGCTCAGCACCTTTGACATCCTGGGTGCCACCATCTTGTGCCAACCCCAGCAGTTGCCTGGAGTGTTCGGTCAATCATGTAAAACGCCATCTCGTGTTTATGTAAGCATGAAAGAAAATCACTGACAGTCTCAGGGCCACTTCACTGAAAACTGTGTGTAGGCTCATCTGATGTGTATTCAACAGCATTCAAAGGTTCAAGGTCTGTACTGTTGGAAGTGTATCCAAACAGCCACAGCACCTAGTCTGTTCCACATCCACTTTCAGATTTTAGGGGGAACGTTAAACTGAATTGTACATTTAAGTGTTTTTGTTACCTTAGAATGAGCCTTTTATATCTACAGAAGGAGCGGGTTGTCATCTTCGCCATCTTCGACAGCTAAATACAGCAGCACCACTTGGACAAACCACACACAGAACTGCAGTAAACCTAAATGTTTGTAGTTCATTTGTGATTAGGATTGGCTGATTTGGATAAATTGTACCTTTATGTTTTGGCAACATTGTTCTTATCGCTTCCGTGTTGATAAACTTGAATTCTAGTCTTATATTATAATGTCACACAATAATTTTTGTTGCAGCTCATACATATGTATGTAACAAACAGGACAAAAAGGATACCAAAAACAAAACCAAGCACGAGAAATAAAAACATGGAATATGAAATCAAATCTATGAAGAAGATTTAAAATGAAAATATACTTAATACCTCATTTATCTTAGAATTTCCCCAATTATTTGAGAGTAAAAGTATTTCTTCTTTGTTGCTATCTGAGAAAATGTGCAAATGTAATCATAAATATAAACTAACTTAACACATTTCCACTTTTACTGTAGTTTTTGGGTTTGTTGATTGCATGGTTCATTTTGTAGTTATATCCTCTTGTGTTTCCATGTCACTTCCTACTTCCTGCACACCTGTGTTCTGTTTCCCTCCTGTGCTCCTCCCCAGCGTTATTGTCCCTGCACACCTGTCTCTCATCAGCCTCGTTAGCTAAGGTTGTATTTAAGCCCTCACTCTTTGTAGGTGTGTTCTATTTTTCTATTCTTCGCAATGTGGGATTTTCTAATTTTGGACAGTAGCATTAAAGCTTACTGTTTATTCTTTTACATGCCTGCCTCTGTGTGTGTCTTGTGTTTGGGTCCCTTTTTTAGCAAGTGTCACGTTTATTGCAGTTCTGTGTATGTTTTGCCCAAGATGGCAGATGTACTTGCGCATGTGCTACCCAGGGCATGGGTCACTACCCTCACATCGGGTAGTGACAGAGCTCCTGTTTCTACAGTAGCCCAGAGAAGCCAAACCAAACGCTGACTCCGGGGAGAGGCTTTCACATTTTTAGTGCAGGCGAGGGGGAATTCATTTGGTTTGTCTGGAGCCACACACAAGAGGCCACTAAATCTAAGCACGGAACCTTCAACCTCACTCTCCAACTAAAGAACAGAACAAGTTTGGTCTACATTGTTCCTTTTGCATGAAATGGATCTGAAACATCCGGGGAGCCGTTTGACCAAATTTTCAACACCCTAGCTACAATATGAAAACTGACATCAATCCCTCTCCCGAAACAGGGAGACACTTGTACAAAAACAGCTCCACTTTGCTTCAACTACAACGTCCATGGGGAACCTTTAACCATTAGGGTGCCAGGGTGACCCCAATCTTTAGTGTTATGAATGTCACAGAAGCTGAACCTCGAGAAGAAATTCAAGTGAACTTACAATCAATGATGAATGAGCAGACTCAATACTCCACATATCAAATACAATGCTATGACAGCCCTCGGAATGGAAATTCTAGTGTCAGAGGTATTTCACACCGGGTGATTATGATGAAAACACAGCCTACTTTTAAAGTTCTCAAATCTAAAGGGAGCTGCTGTGACACACACACACTGGAAACATCTTAACTAAAGTTGAACGGCAAGCGCTGCAAAGAGCCACTTGCATAATATCGCTGCCTACTCTTTTCTCCGTTCAGATGGAGCGCTTTGCATTAATGTCAAACCAGAAGTCAAATCAATGTGTTTTACGCTGTAGCACAAGCTCTCTCCTTTGGCCGACACACCTCTTCCAAAACGTGGGATCAGGAACCGGGCTGATGACTGAAAAGGCCAGACATCTAAATGTTGCATGTGTTCAAGGCCAGTGTGCTTTTTACGCATGCCTGTCTTACACACTCCTCTCTCTTATGAAGCAAATGTCCCATTACCTTGACAAACAAAATTATTCATGATGAACTGCTTCAGAGTTGGTTCCCGTTACTCTGCTTTGACTAAGTAATATTCAAATGTCTCCTTTTTAAACATTTCTTTTTTATAAATGTCCTGGATTCTCTCCTCTCTCGTCCTTTAAAATTTCAAAGTGCTCCACATAAGTGGGAGAGCCTGATGATGATACACTGAAAATTCCAAAAATTGTTGTATAACTCTGTCTACCTTTGCATCAAAATCCCCTCAAGCTGTCAGCTTTTTCATGTTGTCTGCCGGTTAAAGCTTGCAAATGCTTATGTTAATAATTGTGAAATATAATGAATCGCATGAATATTCAAACTGTGTTGATAATAAATGTGAACTTCATTGTTAGTAATAATAATGATGAACTCTCTAAACGGCTCCAGGGAATGTGATTGGCTTTAAAAGTCATTCAATATCCATTCATCGATATCAGATTAAAGGCCAATAAAAAAGCAAATGAATACATTCATCACCTGTGTCTATTATTTAGAGTAACTGTAATACTGCTTTTTATGTCTAAGTCTTATCCAACGGACAAATTAGCACATTTCCAGAGTATTAGCTCTGCTCTAATCCCTCTGGGTAAGTACCTTCTTGTGCGGCACATTCTGTGGACATGTTGTACTCATCACACACCTCGGATCAGCTGCAATTTAGCTGTAACAGCAGCATACAAATGGTTTGTGGAACATCCAGCATGTGGTCACAGCTCCATCGCTGTACTCAGGGGCTTATAGCTGTGATGGCAGCGCAAGAAGAAATGCATAATCTCAAATCGAACACAGAACAATGTCTGTCAGATTCGCCCCCCCTACTTCCTCCTTCTCTCTTTGTGTATCTAACATGATGCCTTCATGTGCCCTGTGCACACTACACATGACAGCTTTATTACACTTTTCCTGCAGCCCATGAAATCAAACGGTGCTCCTGTGAATAGCACCCGGCCCTGTGTTTGCTGTATGTCAGTTGTAATTTAGACCACCCACAAGTTAAACATATAACATGTATGAATCCAGCATTAAATTGTCTGAAAGCGACTATTCCTTTATTTTATGTTTATTTTATGTTATGTTTGATAAGGACTCCCATATATTAGTTTTAAAGAACTATGACCAAAATACTTCCTGAGTGGTACATTTTAAAGTTGCTAACTTGACTTAAATGCTAATGTCATCATGCTAGCATGCTCACAATAATGGGGCTAAAAATGCTGATGTCTTCGTCTTAAATCAAAATGTTAGCATGCTAACAAGTTACAACATCAGCTGGTTAGCACTAAACACAAAGCACGGCTGAGGCTGATGAATGTCTTCCCCACCAAAGCATTAGAACAAGTTTTAATGGCGCAACATGAAAAGTTAAGGGGTAACAAAAGTCATCTAATAGCTGTCAAGACACTTCACTTCAAACCTCAACTGTGAACCTGCTGATGGCACTGCTAAAGGGAGAGCCGGGGGTCGCCAAAGCCATTAACCTTAATCCTCAAGGGTCCATTTATTTTGTGCCACTCCATTTAGTAGATTCAGAGATGTTTCACCAGAAATGTGAAAACTCGAACAAGAGGGAAAGTCAGGGGATTCACTTGGAAGTACATTGTATAAGAACTTAGGTTTAAAACAGTCCCCAACCCGTCCTGTCGCATAATGCAACTCAGAGGCCCCCATTCTGTACTGTAGCTGCATAGATAACTGAGCTAACGCTCGCTAACAGTTAAGAGAAATACTCTCCTGTAAACAACATATGAGATTGTGATATTACTATGCTGGAATTTCTCGTTACTTATCAGCTGCCCACACACTAATACGCTTTGCAATAAGCTAATATTGGTGGATACACTGGCCAAGTACACTTTGGGATGCTAACTTCAGCTGACGTCTTTGTTAGGAGATTCTCACCTAAAGACTCGGGGTTGGGTGTATATTTATCTGGCATCCTGTCCTCTGGTGAAATGTAGAGCACAGGGTGGGTGGCCGTCTTTGTTTTGATTTGGATTCGTCACCGTGTGCCGAGCCTGCAGGGGGTGCTACATAATACTTACATAATCTACCTTTGAGCTGGAAAGGGGAATTTCTGGGGATTTCTTACAGCAACAAAATATCAACTCCGAGTGAAGGTCTTATCCTCCGGAGAAGACAGATTTTAATATTTAGCAGGAAATGCATTTCTCTTTTCCATTTTCTGTCAGCAATCTCCATCTGGCATGCCGTACCTGCCTGTAGCTCATATATCCTAAGTAAACCTATCCCTCACTGTGCTCTAAATAAGTAGGCTGCTTTTCGGGCCCTTCAAAGGTTTAAGGGGGGGGCTGTGAAGGTTCCAACAGGGACCCTCTGAGGCTGCTCTCCAGTTTTTTGAAGAATGCTTTGCCTCTCTGCTTGCCTTTCCACTTACATTAACTTTTAATACACCTCCAACAGGCGGCGGAAACACGTTTTAAATTGGTAGCGCTGTGTTTGTTTGTATGGGTTTCCAGTCCCAAGCAGCCCCGGCTTCACAGCAATGCATGCTGATGATGTATAGCAGCCTCACGGAAAAAAAAAAGTTGTACCTCCTCTGTGTTTTAGGCCCTTGTCAGAACAGAACAGGAAAATATTAACCGCAGTGATGTGTGCTGTGGCTTCATATTATGAATCAGCCTGAAAAGGTGAGCAGATTGGATCCTGCAGATAGAGCCTGGGTTAATTTGAGTCTACAGCACACCCCCGCCACCAGTATGCACAACACTTCAAATCACTCTAATGTGCAGCCATGCTCACACAATAGCGCTGATCAATAAGTTGTCATGGGCAACAAGGAGCCTTTGACAGCCTTTGATCATGCTACAGTTTTTATGATCATGCCTCGTGTGCGTGTGGAAATTCAGGATCAAAACAGCCCAGCGTCTCTCTTTACCGCCAACACTTGCCTTGTTGCCAGCGGCGACAGGCACATTTGAGAGATTCTGACGGATGTAAACACTGTTCATTAGTTATACAGTCTGTATTAATGAGAACATGGAGAAGCGATTTTTTTTCCCCTTTTTTTTTTCTGGCCATGTAAATGAACCAATTAGCATCGGTGTGATTTTGGTTTGTTGAGCTTCCCCTGAAATCAAAGATGAGGTTGAATCTTGATGAGATTTACTCACTCTCGCCTCAACACCCGACCTCTCTATGTGGATTAGACTGATTAGCCGCACTTGATATGTATGCTTTTTAATTGAGCTATTATGCCTTTAAAAAATGGACAAGGCCTTTTGAGGCACAGCATCTCGAGCTAGGCAGACTGAACATTTTCATTCATCTCTCACATTGTTTTCCTTGCCTATTCTCTATCAGCCTAATTTAGTCGGTTATTGAGACCTCTCTTTAAAGTATCGACATCCTTATCCTTTAACTCACATTACACTTGCATGAAGCTTGAAATATTATTTTTTCAATTGCACTTCTATGTTAGAATCAAAATCCGTAGATGAGCAAATGCGCATAGTTTGATAACCAATAACTGTCATACCACTGTATACCTTGAAAAACGGCATATCACTGTAAACATACTTTGTGCAATTCTACTTTGAATGGAAAGCAAAAAGCAACAAGACTAAGGACCTGATGGATGCTGTTCAGATGCAGACAACACGGTCTGTTCTGTAGCGAAGCTCAGGTATTCGTATCAGTCAGGACTACAGTCGGCCACAATGTGTAAGATGCTGCACATTAAGTCCAATTATATTCAAACAAGCACACTAGTTCAGCCAACCCCTTGGCTGGATGAAGTTGTCTCCTAGAAATTGCCTTGCAACAGCCAACGCCACACGGATTACCTTTTCCATCAACATAATGAGGAAATGTTGTTAATTACCTCCGCTAGAGGTAAGCCTAGAGGGGATCCTGTGTATGCTAATCTTGAATACTACTAAACCAATCAGCCTAATAATTTCTGTGCATATTTATGCCTGTTGGTTCAAGGACCTTTCGGTGTTGCGGTGATTCCCAGTTTATTTAATTAAGTGTTCATGTTTATACCACCATTGTCTGCTGAGTCCTTACTTCTCTTAACTAGCCTGTAGGAGACACAAGTGATCAAGAAGCGCCTCAGTTTACCATCAAACACTCGTCTTAATATTGTATGTGACAAGTTGCAGCACGTTGACACTGACAGTGTTTCCCACACATTACTTTTTTACTATTTTACTTGGGCCACCCATTTTAGCATTTTATTCTTTTATCTTTTTAATCCATCCAACACCATCGGCGATTGATTAACTAGGTGACCTCGCTCTTCCCCTCGCGTCTACTGTCAATCACACATGCAGCGAGAGAGAAGTGCTCTCTGTTATTACACCCCTCCTGTTAATACATTGATTGTGATGTAACATCTATTAAATGTAGGCCTACTACTTGTAAGTGCACCTGGTTGATGCAATGTCACTCTGGACTAGCGCCACTAGTACACAGCCATTCTTCGGGAAACACTACTGAACGTATCAGTGAAGTGTTAATTCGTAACATATTTCTTTTTTGGGGCTCATCATATCATATTTGTTTTTTCAGCCTAAAATTATTCAGTCTTACTATACAATATCTGGTTAAGGTTATGGAAAGAGCATGATGTTAATTTAACACAAAAAATGCCAGCAGTGCACCGGCACCATCCACCCTGACCTTGAAGAAAGGCTGGAAAGCTTGAAACCTGAGTTGGAGTCAAAGTACAGTTTTTAATGTCAAAAAGAACTTTGACACTTATATAGTTGGTGATTTTGGCAACAAACAACGCAATCTCATGGCATGGCATATAAATAGCACGACACTTTCACGTCTCACATTCGTCATGTAAAGCAGCCTGTATGTGTAAAGTGATGGCGTTGCAGGAAAGGATGGAGCCAGGGGACCTTCATTATCATGGAAATGATAATAAACACAGAGTGCATTAAAAAGGCTTGGGTAGGTTTAGAGGCATATGATAGTAGCCATATAAAATTACACTGCACATTTAAAAGAGGACTTTAGAAACCTCTGAATTACAAAGTGATGTAGACTATTAAATTGAACGAGCTAAAGAGTTCAAACTTAAAACTGTTTACTTTACTCTGTAATTTGGAGTCAATCGGTTTCTTATCAGTAAAATCACTTTGTCAGATTTTACAGTGTGTTATGTACATGATTTATTGTAGATTAAATACATTATGTAAGTTAAGTTAAGGAGTTAAGTTAAAAGAAAAAGTTAATGGTAACTACTGGTCCCACAAAGGGCACAAACCCATGTCTTTAAGGCAAAACTTGTGTTTGACCTGTTCATCCATCCCAGCCTTCTCCCAACATGGACTTGGTCATAGGCTGTTTATACAGCATCACCTGACATATTTTTTCCCTTTGTGACTAAAACAGCATGCAAAAGCTATAGGCGACTGCATTAAATGAAACACAGAATTCATAAAATGGCCGAAAACATTGGATAAGATTTAAAGCAGGGGGAACCTGCTGGGAGCAGAAGGTGCTGATACATAACAGATGTGTCTTGGAGGCTTTTTATTTATCCGCGATCACTATGTGAGAGAACATGTAGCACTCCTCAGAGATCTACTCTATTTATATCGCAATAAAATGAAAGAATGGCATTCTTTTTCGTTCAGTCAGCCCCATAAATCCTCCATATGTCGATGCGAGACTGATTCCATCAGTGTCGATATATTCATTCTCAAAGTTATTATTGTATATCACGAGACAGCAGCTCACCCTCAGGGCACGTTTGAACGGGAGGGCTTGTTTTGCGGGGGGGGGGGCAGGTAAAGCTTGACTGACTGGTGATTTTCATTTTGCTTACTTCCCTCACGATCGCTCCGCTGGATTACGACAGAATATGAAGTCTGCTTTTGATGCACTCTGGAGGCAATGGGAGCAATAAAATGAGTTAATTCCAATTTGCGAGGACCGAAGTGAAATCGCCAGGGTGGCTACAGGAGATCACTAGCCACTGGAGATAAGGAAAAACTCAATAATGGCGGTATTATCCTGTAAGCTGATTACCAGCCCCTATGAGGTGTCGAGGCCTAATCTGACAAAGAGATTGTGTGTGTTTACTTGGATGATGAGAAAGTTAGAGGTGTGATCCACATCTTTGCCGGAACCAACAGTGAGGAAACTTTTTTATTTTTTATTTCTGAGGACTCGGGTCATTTGATTAACTGGAGGTGAGGATCCGTCTGTTTCATTTCCTTCCCTCTGTGTTCTTTTTCTGCAGCGCGGCTTTGATAGCAGCATCGGTGACACAGACAAATTTAGCCTTTTGATCAATGAAAATGAAAGCCGCACAGTTTGAAAGCCACACAGGCGCTAGTTTGTGCCTCCATTTGTAAGAAATGAGATGGAGTCTGTCACGCTGTGAAGCTCAGCGGGTGAATCTAGCACAACAGTGAATCAAAGGTGGAGTAACACAGCCAGCCGCAAAACCAAATCCTACATCTCAGCTATATACCACATACTGTATATTTGCACAGGGATATTTTGCCAACTATTTATGGCCCTTTTATTTGAGGTTGCGTAGTGTTTTAGATCGCAGCTTGTAAATGACAGAGCCATTTTTTTTATAGCTACTGTTTAGATTCTTACTGGTACCAGTACAGGTGTGTAAATACAAGGTAGGAAGACAAGAGGTTAAGGAAAAGGTCATTGTTAGGAACTGTCCTGTAAATATTCATACATTATAATATTATGATCCAGATGTACTGTGCTTCACATTGGGTTTTTATCAAGCTACATGTCCTATTGACAACCCTAAATTCTCAGCTGACTCCCGGGAATGAAATGTATTTGTTTGGAGCCAGAATGAAAAAAATGAAGCTTAGCATAAGTTCAATCAGGAAGAGTGTCTTTATGCTGCTCATCATTCATTTTTTCTCCCACTCCCTCTGTCTCTCTCTTCTCCTGTTTCTGTCGTGATCAGCTGACCGTGGGTGTCGCTGCCACTGTCAGCTGTCATTTCAGTGCGAATCCTCGCAACCCTCCTGCAACCCGTTCACCTCGACCGCCCCAGGTTTGAGCTCGACAAAAAAAAAACCTTCTTCCTCCCATCCCTCCAGGCCTCAGCGATTCTCTTTGTCCAATCATCTCCACCACCACCAGTGTCTACAACAGAAGGGTATCCTATAAAGACTATTACTCCTATCATGGGGCCTTATTTCAGGAAACATGGTATGGTAGTAAATGGTGACACACAAATAATGTTTTGATCCTCTTCGCATTGTGCCATGAACCACACATAGGATGTTTGTCAATTTTAAAGATAATTTTTCAACTTGAGAATGTTGTAGATTGTTATAAAACTGAAGACTGTGAAAGCACGTAACTGGAACAACTCAATAAGTGACGTCTCATTTAACGCGCACCAAAACCAATAACAAAGTCAGAGAACGTTTTGTCATTAGTTGTAAATGTTTTGTTTTTGAAAAGGGAAAAAGACATCCCAATCATTAATGGGACACCATTTTATAAATAAAGGATTGAACAAAAATACCATCCACAGATCCATTATCTCCGTGCAATCATGTCGTGATGGAGTCTAATAGCCAGAGATTATTTCAATTTCTCATCTTTATTGCCGACACATCAATAAATACTTGTTCACTGGCAATAAGTCTCTCCTGATTGAAATGGAGGCTGGCTAGAAAACATTATGCACAGGGAAGCAATTACAAGCAATTTCATTGTACCCCCCCACAGTACAATGACAATAAAGGCTATTCTATTCTATTCTATTCTATTCTATTCTATTCTATTCTATTCTACAAATAATGTAACAGCTCACATGATATCTTTAGAAAAATATACAGCAACAGAGTCATGTCATAGTCTTCCAAGGCTGGATTGTCTATTTAGCAGCTGTTCCAGGGCTCATCTTCAGCTGCAAATTTGCCGGGATGTGCCTTTAACTTGCCTAATGTTTTGGAGATACTGTCCCGAGTCAAAATCCAAATTGAAATAGATGTATTATTCACATTTACAGTGTGCTTTCAGGGTGCATTCTCCTAAATTAATTAATTCCACCAAACTAAAAATAATACTGGACATGCAACCAGTGCTTTGCTGCAATAATGGAGTAATTAATGGGAACTGATAATACACATTGCACGGCTTCAGGTAGGAGTCAGGAGGGACCCGACGGCCATTTTTAAAATTTCACTGACGGAATTAGTGCTGCATTCATGACAAACAGAGTCAAGAGCACATCAAAACAGGAGCAGGTCAGAAAACAGGGAGACCTTTAAGTAAAGTATGATAAAATAAACTGGGAAAAGTCTAATGTTAGTCAACGCCTGCATATTATTGGAGTTTGGTAAGGAAAAAAAAAAAGAAGACAAACAGCAGTATTATTGTACCTCATAATGTGAAACTTTCTTCATCTGTTTTTTTTCCTTTTTTCCCTTTTTTTTAAATCACAATATAAACCATTGGTCCTGCACTTTAATTAAAACTCGGTCTTCACACATCTTAACTATGCAATTATTTAAAAGGCTGAGTCTAAACGGGAAGACATAAGAAGATTTCCAAGTGAACTCAGCCTGAAACACAATGAAAACTGTAATCACAGACTGGAGGTGATACAGCGGCAGGATCTCGCCAGGATCAGGAGGCTCCTCCGAGATGAATGACTGCGCAGTAAGAAGCTCATCGGGGAAGCGGAGAGGCCGGCAGCATTATTAGCCGCAGCTGTACGCACTGTACTGTGTGCTCGAGTCTTCCCACTCCGTGGATAGATGAGCTCATTTGCATGTTTGCAAGGTTTCTGGGCTGTGTGGTCAGGTGGCAAAGCAGACGCACACTTTCTCCTAAAAATAACATCCAGTTCATCTTAATTATGCAAGGACATGCGCTCAGAATGATGTCAGGGGCAACCAAGGGTCGCATGAAGCTGGAGTTTGAAATTTTTGGGTCTTAATTTTGAAATATTTGATAAAGAGCTAATATCACATTATACTGTGATCATTTTCTATGTCATTGAACTGCTATTCTCAAACTCCTGGCCTGTATGAGAAGACCACGCACGACTAAATAAGATACATTTGTACCAAGCATGATGACTCATTCTTCTAAATAAAGAGCATAAGATATAAATATAATATATGATGGTTGTTGGGGAGGTCCTTGAAGGGCTACAAAACCAGTCTGTCTCAACCAAATCACCTGAATAAATGCTGGCGATGTACATTTCTGCAAACAACAGGTATGTTTGAACAATAACGTTTCCTTGTGTAATTTCATTCAGTTTAATTTTGTGGTAACATGCTCAAGGTCTGGTTGGGGTTAGGAAAAGATCATGTTTCAGCTTATAATGCCTGGTTTTGTTGCCACCAACATGGCTGATAAAATTGTCCCACGCTCACAGATGTTGGACGCCATCCTGAACAGTCATCTCTTGTTAGTGGTTTCCCACTTGCAAATGTTGAAACGTTGTCTCAAACAGTGGTCTCTGGCTTGGCAGTTGTCCTGCCCATCTGTGACTTACACACCATTACTTGTTTTGACTAAAAATATATATGCTGACATTTCAAATGGCAAATAACTTAAAATCCAACACATAAACCCCAAACATTCCATGAAATATCACGATTAATTAACCAGTGGCTTCTGCTGTTTTTCTGTGTATTAAATTAAATAAGTGCCCAGTTGTATAGACTAAAGTATTGACTAAAGTGGTGGGATTGCAGTAACAATTCAAAGATTATGACATAATAACACAAGCTGACATCTATTTGCTGATGATTATTTCCCTTGTTCCATCTTTACTTCTTCATTTCATCCCCTTCTCTCTTCTAGCCACCTGATTGGCCATCCTACTTTCCTCTTTCCTGTCATGTTTCTCTCCTTCCTACCTAAAACTCTCTTTGCTCAAGGATTTTTGTGTGTGTGACCCATCTTAACTAAGATGTCTGATGACACTTTTTGCAATTCTGTCTACTTATGTGCCTGTGTTATCCGCTAATCTGCCTGGGTGAAGGTAGCAGTGAAATGAAATTGATTTGGGCCTTCTCTCAATAAGAAGTGGACTGGATTTGATAATGAGGCACTGACACAGCGCCCTGAAAAGAGTGAGGGGGACTAAACTATTCATTTTAAAACGTGGTCTGTACTTCAATAGCTGGCGATGCCCATGAGCAATGGTATGGTACTCAATGATATTCCAGTATAGTAGTAACAATAGTGGTGCTATTTTGGCCCGTTATGCTAACAATGACTGCTGATGAGTCACATCTGAAACCGTTTTGTCGTCAGATGGACGGCTAACGATAGCATTTTACAGAGTGAATAGTCAGCATAGGCTACCTAACAGCTATGAATCCCAGGGGGTTCGATAAAACTTTAACAAAGTTTAACATGATGCTTAAAAATGTATTTCTGAAATCTGGGAAATACTTATTTGCTGTCTTCTGGGGCAGTTGGATAAGAGGATTAACAGCACGCCCATGGCTGTACGGTAAATATGAAAGGACAGAAAATAACCGTCTAGCTTAGCTTAGCAAAAAGACACTTTGGCTTGTGATTTACTCCAAAGTGGACAAAGGATCTGCTGTGGTTCCACGGGAGGCTATGTGTCAGACTTTCTTCTCATTAACAGACAGCAGACAAGAGATTCTCATTGGTTGTTTTGCCAACTCACATTATAAACGTTAATTAGCCACGGTTGAATACACGTACAGGTTACAGATGTCACTGGTCAGTTAGATTAACAGCCGCTGTCAAAAATTTTCACCTGCTACAGGTTCCTGAGACACTTTTAATTTGTTAATTCATTTCCAATTAAAACCGAAGCTTTTGCAATTTGAAAACTGCACTCTGTCAAATCCTGATTTGGTCACAGCCTCCTGGGCTTCTTCCATGAAGGTGCTGTTTGTTTTAACACACTGGAAAAATGAATAAATGTTAAAAAGCCACACAATGTCACAGACACCGATCACCCTGCACAGTTCAGCAGTGTTGCAGAGAGGAGCTGAGTGAATGATCCTGCTTCAGTTTGTCATCTGTAGACATTTCACTGTCTGCGGATGACACACTGAACCAGGACACGGTCACGCAAGGTGAACAAATAGGTGAGCAAATAAATAAATGATTGCGCATTTAAAATCCAATAAGGGCATGCCTTGGAAAATAATCGAGGGTAAGTCTAGTCCAGTCAGCAGTCATCGATCAAAATGTGTAAATGGCACTGGTATGCTTAAAGTGTGCGCGTGCTGCATCATGCTCCAAGGCTGGACAGGGGCTCTGGTCTGGATAGAGGGGAAGATAAATGGCTCCTAAAAGCAAGATATTTTGGGGGGAAAATCAGCTGCCCTCTGGTACAAAAACACGCTGCCGAAGTCAAAGAAGAACTCCATCCTTCAAGTTGACAGCAAACCAAAGTGCACAGCCAAACCAGCTGAGACAAAAAGAAGATCTTTATGTTGGACTTCTTCCTTTAAACAAACTCTGTGGATTGATCTGAGGAGAAGTGTGCGTACAGAAGACCTGTTTCGGTCTGAAGAGGGGGAATTAGGGACAAATCACAGATTCACGTGGTAGAAAACTCATCACAAAAAAACGTCACGGTTGTTATCGAAGCAATAAGTGCAGGGTCTTCACCGTTACATAAGCAGAAATTAGCTCCCTTTCATTTTTACCTTTTGCTCGTTACTTCAGCATGTCCAAACGAAATATGGAGAAAATCACGTTTGATTTAATAGGTTTTCATTTCAGCCTTCAAGGCAATAAAACTAGAAAATTAGACGGAGCCTGTAGACTTCTGATATCCACGGTATATCCGCCCCAGAAGTCAGCCAGATGTACTTCCAACACTGATTACAGAATTACTGAAGACAGTGTAATTATTCATAACCGTTACAGAAGCCAACTAGCATGTGTGTGGTGCTCTGATGAAGACTTGTGCCCATTTCTTCCAAGGAAGTTTTGGCAGACTACCCAACGAAACTGTGCACAGAAACACTGCTCAGTGAATTAGAATGTATACAGTCATTTGACAGATTTAAGTAGTTTAGAGCGATGATTAATTCCCAATATTATGAGGAACAATTCAATCCCAGTGCTGTAAAACTACCTCAGTGTGAATGTGTGTATAAGATGTATATAGAGGTATGGATTTTTGGAACGGCTCAACATTATGGGAAGCGAGCTGATGGTCTTTATTTTCTGAGAGTGAATGCTGCTTTAGTGCCCATTTGTGTTATTTTCATACAACATCTGTCAGATATCTGTATTCCCCTCAGTTCCACAGTGTTGCCATATTTCAGCTCATCATTTGGTTTCACCACCTGCAACTTTGGAAACTATTTTGGTTCACTCTCATCGGTGCCATTCTCATCCCCAGCAGGTGGCTGTTTTTTCAAGTGAAAAAAAGCTCTAAAAAACCTGCCGTGTGTGACCTTCCCATCATCAATAGGAGAGAGTTAGCAACTAGCTGGTGAACATAGTGGAGCATTTAGCAGTGGAAGAGCCAGATATTTCCCCCAGGAGCTGATGGAGTCCAGCAGAGCTAAAATTAAATTTGGATTTACAACATGACACCGAATGAATGCTAATGCCGCTCCACAGCTGCTGGTTGCTAACACATTCGCCAAATCAACTCCATTAGATGGTAATGCATCGAGTGTTGTGTTTACAGTATGTTGCCGCTGCCCCAAGTGGCCTAAAACTACTGTTGCAGGTTTAAGTATGGAGCTCCAGTCAGGACGCGGTTGGCCTGGCTTAGCATGTCGACTGGAGGCAGTTCATTCTGGTGGCATTTAAAGAAAGAACATAACAAAATAATGTAATATAAGATGTGACATCATTTTAATTTTGCCCCTGCCCTTTAGAGATTCTGTTCACACCTCTCCTTTGAAAATAAAAATAAAAAAAAAGTTTAAAAGGAAAAGGAAACTTGAAAACAAAACAGGAAATCTTGCCAACTTATGCGCCGATTTGGGTTAAAAACTGTGGGAACAGAAATGTATGTTAGATATGTTTGATGACATCATGTCGTGGTGTTTACGTGCTCCAACTAAGTTCAGGCTGTTTTTATAATAACTTATAATAACAGCCAAGCGGGTGCCAGGAAGGGCTCCAGTGATTCTGCAATCAGACACCGATCCACTGATTAACACAACTGTATGCTACCTTTCCAGAGCCATGGCTCTGAAGCATAGTTAGTAGACCTGTGTTTTTATTCATTAACCTCACCCTGACTACTTACTACAAGGTTACTAGCTTTTCACATTCCACACCAACTCTGCTGTAAAGAATTCAGGACGATGCCGTATGTTAGACAATCGAGGATTTTGTTTTTGTGGCCGTGAACATTACACACAGCCTCGCTGCAAACTAAGCCTATTTACACACTTTATGGCTGACTGAAGTAAAAATAGCATGGGCTTTCCTGTGACAATGTGCCGGCACCTCTCTAACACACTGTGAGAGACTCACCTCCCCCAAGAAAGCTGCTAGACTCTGTCTTAAACACAGGTTACCCACAAGACACAAGTCCTCAAAGGGGAGGCTCTGCTGGTAACACAAGTGCAAGTAGGTGTATGTTAAACACTAAGAGCTTTCACATTATTGCTACTGTACTACGGTTGTAATACCTGGCTTAGACATTGCTATTATTTATTAAGTTGGGGGACATAAAGTCTTGATGTCCCCCTCTGCTATGTTACAAACACAAAAAACACAGAGAGGAAATGTGAGTTGTGTATCTTTTCACTTTCGACATGATCAGCTAACTGTTTCCTCTAGCTTCCAATCTTTGCGCGAAGCTGGAGTCAGGACGTATCATCAACGCATCATTGTAATCTCGACCATGAAAACACAAGGGCGGACATAATCTTTTATGTGTTTTCATGTTTGGTTCAGGAGATATTTTGCAAAACACAAAAAAATCAGCCATGGCCACCAAGAGGTCTTTCTGCAATGGACCCATCTCTGAAAAAATGAACAACTGCACCACGTTTCATGCTTCTGTGAAAAAAAACACGTCACATGTTCGTCAACTCATTAACTTGCTTTTAATGCTACTGACGGCTGAAAGAACCCGCGTTGCTTTCGTCTGAGCCAGCATTAGCTTCTAAGATATCCTCACTCTCGTCTTCAACTGTGTTTATTTTCTTTTAAGGTCTAAGTCTTGGCGTTTTCTTGGATTGGAATTTAATACCAGTAATTTAAGGTGGATTCAGATTATCTAAAGTAAGATTTCCTTCGGAGATGTTACCAAGCCAAGGGGATTCAAGCTCTCAGCTCAGCGTCATACCTGGAACGTCCAGTGTAAAACAGCTCCCTTTGACTGCTAGACGGATTTAGACGTGTATACTGTTTTTTTTCCTGTTCGAAAGCTTCATTTCCAAACTCTCACTTGTACAAAAAAAAAATCTTTTCTTTTTTTTTTTTTTGACAAAGCATAATAGTCTCTTTTTCACTTTCCAACTGGAGGTACTAAAATTGGCATCTCATTATGTGGCTAAATCTGAAATTTGGCTTGTCTCAGGTATTCTAAAGTGCCGTGGCAGTGGAAGCAAAGAGGAGTATTTACATTTCATACCACTCATTATTCCTGGAATGACCTCCAGAGCGAAATGAAGCTACACTCTGGGGCTCTGTGGGTCCAGTCAAGGAGAAGTCCTGCTCGCTGAACGGAGCGTCTGTTTTCCATAGTATGTTTAATTAATGAACTGTTATTAACGGTGGTAGCAGTGGAGCATTAGTGGAAGTAATGATTCCACTGTCAGTAATTATAGCAGCGTTAGGCCTGTTTATTATGATTAGTCTGTTATACAGCAATGATCTTTTATTTTTCTTATTTTTTGTGATCCGTCTATTATTCTTGATTTTTTCTACCTGTCATCTGCAGCTTACTTCTCGCTCATCGCTGCTGCTGCTGCTGCTGCTGGGATTGTGATTAAAGATGAGCTGTTAATGCTAAAATGACCGGTGCACTCCTGGGTAATGCATTTAACGCCGTAGGTATATAGTGTATGCAGAAATCAGACAAGCCATGCTGCCGGAGCTCCAGGCCTAAACACAACAGTTCCTGGAAAAAATAAACTACAACAACAACAAATCACACAGATCCAGATCATCCTTTGCTCCGCTGTACCACGTTAACACATTCTGCCTTAGGCTGCCAACACAACACAGCTACAAAGCTTCCGCACGCATCTCTCTCTGCTCTACCCATCAAGATAAAGTACATTGTCGGAATCCGCTTTACATTCTAAACGTCCATTGTGGTCGGAGAACAAAGGGATGACACATTTGGGAATTAGAGTGAACTTTAAATGCCGGAGCGGCAACACAATGCAGCCCTATTGACTTTGTGTTGTTCAGAGACAAAGGCCTATTGTCCTCCGGAGCACGGCGATGCGAGGCACATTTTATCGGACGGTTTGTGTCATACGCAGAGCACACCTGTCTGACCTTTTGAAAAAGGACAAAACATCATGATTGACATGCTCTTGCACTGGTTAGTCAAGATTTACAAGGGTCACGGGTGAATTTGATTCTCCCCACAGCGAAGAACACAGCTCTGTATCATGTGCGTGCAGAGGGATCTCATGCCACTCAGGCTAGGTCCCAGTGTGATTTCCCACTTCATTGTGAAAAGCAGCTGCGCTATCTCTAGATTAAATCACTGTCTTTTCTCACAGTTTCCCGCTCAGCGCTGAACAAAAGACTTAACATGGATTCCGTTCCGGAGTGAAAATCTTTTGGCTTGAATCGATTCTAGCACTCATCTTTCTGCACGGGAAACACAACGTGGAGTCGCGATCGTCCAATCAGCCTCGATTCACCTTGCATGAAACAAACACTAAAAGCCTCTCTGATACCTGCTTTTGTTCCTTCTCACGGGTTAAACTTATTTTTCCCACAAAAAAAAAACACACGCACGCACACACACACGCACACAGACACACACACACACACACACACACACACACACACACATGCTGTGTGGAGTGTTGATGTGCTGCCACATCACATCCCCTGTGGCATTAGAAATCTGAAACAAAGAGGTGTGATGTACGGTGACGTGAGCATCAAAAGCTTTGGCTAATTTCTCTGCACCTTTTCTCTCCTCGCGCCAGCATGTAGCGGGCTTGTTTAGCGGCGTGGCACCAAATAACCTTTTGCTGCAGCGCCGCCATTTTAGCAAAAAAGTTGGCCGGCGCGCGCCTTTTTTCTTCTCCTCTTTTCTCTCCCCCTCTCTCTCGCTCTCTCCCTCTTTCGCTGTCTGTCTTCTTTTAACAGGCCTGTGCCCACATAATGCCAAGGCCGACAGTCTTTTCACTGGAAGCACCTGGTGAGTTAAAGGCTAGGCCAGGTGGTACACAGCTTTTGACTGCCAATTAGAGCGGTGACCGTGTGAGAGCTGCCCGAGATAACTTCTAATTAACAATGGACCTCGGAGGCATAACAATTAGCCTTTCCTTCAAATAAACCCACAGAAAGGATGTATGTCAAGCCCACACACAAAATCTTTCTTTTCTCCTTTTTCAGTCGCCAAACTGAGGACGGGGCAAAGACACACAGGAAGTCGCAGCAACCCCACATTTGTCCCGACAAGGCCGTGAAACGCCGTGGGCCTGTCAACATGACTGTAAGGAGGATAAAAGGTACAGAGGATGCTTTCCATGGAAGATGACACTCTCGGCCTAGCTGATTGCGCCGGAAAACGATTAGGACAGCGAAGGGGACAATTTGCAGCGAGCGGCTTTGGTTTGACAACAAAGCGGCGAGAGTCACGGACGGTTCACGCGTCAATCAGAACGAGAGAAATGAAAGAAGAAGGAGAACTCCCGAGGATGTTGCGATATGGAGATGTATGGCCGTGTTGCCGAGCTAGCCGTCAGCAGGAAGGAACATCTGCTGCACAGTACAGCACGCTTTTTACATAATGCATCCGTCCCTCTTGAAATGTGCCAGCTGTGTGGATCGCCTTCCCCCTGCTCCTCCGAAGACACCTGCCAATAAGTGTTATCAAACAGGCAAGTTGCAGATAAAAGCCACTCGGTGATTTTGACAAGCCTGATTGCGGGAGTGATGCGCAGTCTCAGCGTCGTTGATTGCGCTGGGGGGGGAGATTAAGACGGCAATCACGGGATGGCTTTCTTTGTTTGGCGGAGTTTAAATTGTCATCTGCGACATCCTCGCGAGCGGGTGAAATGGAGATGTTGTAAATGCTCACATTCTCCACATGTGCCCAGGGCATATGAAGTCTGCTCATGCCTGAAACAAAACAAAACAAAAAAAAAAAAAAGAAAAAAACCCTGAACGGTGCTGAGGAGTTTCTTGGAAAGTAGCCAGGACTGTTAAGTGGAAACAGAGGGCAAATCAAAAAGCCAGGGAGAAGTCCAAGGGGAATACTGTGGAGGAAAAAGACTGTCTGTGACCGAGCCGAGAGGCCCGGACAGAAAAGACACTAACCATTACTGAAATATACTTGTACATGCCGCAGACACATGCAGACCACCACCCGAGGGACAGGAAACATTTTCCGCCGTTGCAGCTGCAGTCTCGGTCCCAGACCCTGCTGGAAAGCCGTGCGCTTAAAGGGCCTGATTGGGTCTGTGGTGAGCCACGGGGATTCCTCTGTCTGGAGCAGGGAGTCTGAACGCCGGCGCTGAATAACTGATTACAGACTTAACTCAGCCTTCACGCCACGGCAGCTAAAGACTAGAGGATATACCTTGCAGGAGGGACGTCAGAAGTGGAAGTTGGGATTGTTAGAGGAAAACTCGCACAAACTCTGGATGAGATGTTAGGCGCCCCTCGTGGAGCACTGTACGTTCCCGTCTCGGCGTGCCGCTCTTTGAAGTGGAAACGGCGGCGCAAAGTGCGACTGCAGCTTGATCAGACTTCTCCTCGCGGCGTGTCTTCATCTGGCTGGCAGCTGGCGAGAGTTGCCATGATTCACAGTGACTCATAGCCTCTTCCATGCTCTATTGTTGAAAGGAGCCCACAAAGGACTTCCTTTCAGAAGAGCCACACGGATTCTTTAAATGTATATGCAGATGAGACTGACTACCGGAATGATACACACTCTCTCAGAATAGCTCCTCTTGGCTTGTATAGTGTTAGAAATGGCAATTGCTTATGGCAACTACAATTTCCAGATGTAATTGGGTTCCTTGATAATGGATCCCACCAAAGCACCCCATCTCCATCTCTGCCGCCCTCCCCTCTAAATGCTGCAGCGCGGTCCCCCACCCCCAAGGTCACGCCATCCAATCTGACTGGAGCCGTGATGAGGACCCGGCTGAGCTAATGTATTCTACTTGCTTATTATTTATAATGGTGAGGAGAGGCTTCAGCAGGAAAATTAAGCAGCGCGATGCAGACACCTTCATTAGTAAATGAGGTGACATCTGAGGCAAAATACACAGCAGAGGGGATCATTTCAGAACTCATAACCCATGAACGCAGAGTTTACTCACACAGACAGCGAAAACGGAGTGATTAATGTTTACAACAAAGTAAAAAGAAGGCTTCCTGTCAGAGGGGAATTGCTGTTTAAGGAGGCTGCTTCACGGACAGCAGACAGTCTCACCTACAGTGCTGTGTGCAGCTCTGGTACCTCTCCTCTGCACATCTGCTGTGTATTCAACAGTTGCTCCAGCACACTGGATGGCATATAGTCTTTCTTTTTTCTTTTTTTTTTTTTGAAGTGAGAGAGCTGGGCAGCGAGTTAGCCAGCAGCCCACACCACAGAATCTAAAAGGCAAAGAAATCAAAAAGCAGCCCTCAAACAGAAGAAGTTGCTTCTCTCTCGACGTGACGCTGGAGAGCGGAGCGGCGCCTGGAAACACTGGGAAATGGAGAGAAATGCGCGCAGGCACGCTGGGAAACAGCACGAGTGTGGCTTATGGAATTAATAAAAAAGTGTTCTTATAAATGTGCAGCTGTGATTTAAGCGTCAAAAGCTCCTTTTATATATATTTTTTAATTCGAGAATGAGGTATTAAAATGCATTTTGGCAGGAGAAAGTTGCAGAGCAACACCTGATCAGCACCACTTTAAGACTTTAAGCCTCCGTGCGCGCTGCTCCCTCCGAGGCGCTCAGATTAAGAGCTATAATTAGGCTATAAGGTGACACTAGCCTGCAGGGTTTAAAAGCATGCCTCGTTGTTTCGATACTCACTCAAAGTCTCAGCCCGGCTCCGCCGCTGGAGTCCCGTTATTTCCGCGCGGTGTGGCAGCGGCTCCGCGGAGAGAGCGAGGCGAGCGGATCGCAGCGCCCCGGTCTCAGCTAGAAGGGTCCGATTTAAGAGAGGAGGGGTGGAGGGTGGGGAGGGGGGGACAAGCTCCAAACTGGCAACCTCACACAGCTGCCTTTTTGAATGTTGAAAAAAAAGAACAAGAAAAAAAAAGAACAAAAACACCGGGATGAGGTTTTTGCTCTTCTTCTAATTCTTCTTCTCTCTCTTTTTTTTCTGTTTTTTAAATTTTTTTTTTTTTTTTTACATCCCTCCTGGAACAAGCGCATCCGTGCAGGAGAAGCAGGAGGAGGAGGAGGAGGAGGAGGAGGAGGATGCGAAGAGTTTCTCGCGTACACCGTTCCTCGCTCGCAGGCAAAGAGACGCATGCATTTTAATTCCTGAGCTCTGACCATGAGGGGCACAACACTGCTACGCCCCTCAGCATCCTCTCTCTCTCTCACACACACACACATACACACGAACACACACGCACACACACGCGCGCACTCTCACGGCGGGATTTTTTGGCATGCGTGACCAGGTCCTGCTGTTACAGCCTCCAGCTCATTGCTTGCAGGAATGAACAATAAGCTCCTATAGACTGATAAAGAATTCATCTGCATTTAATATCCCACATCCGCCTTCTCTTACTGGAACTGCACCGGCCTTATTATATTATTAAACACAGGTAATAACTGACTAGTACAAGCTTTGATTGATAAATCTAATAATCTAGCTGTATGCCCCCCTCCATTATCTCTCTAATGCCCCCCAAGGGTGCACCGTTAAAGTAAATTGCACAGTCTTTGATCCATAAAATATTTGTGGACTTCTAAATATGCTGACAGGATCACTGCAGCTCGTTTCCATAAGTGCAGCAGACTAATAGGATAATAGAGGTGAGTGGTGGCTTAACTGGAGCCGGGTGAACTCACCCAAGCTAAAGTTCACTCAGCCATAATAGCCTCAGGCCTGCAGAGACCTGTTGGTCAGATTTATGCCCCCCGGCCAGGTGACTGCTCACCTATCTCCCCTTCCCCTGAGGCGACTAAAAAAAGCATTTAGAACTCCGAATAGACCGCGGCTGCTCTATGAAAAGCTGCAACATTGACACTAAATCCTCCCCGTGATTCAACATGGCTGTGTAACTAATTATTTCTGATGGCGTTTATCAGTCCACAAAGTACGCTAAATGGCATTTTAAGGCCTGTGGATACCTGAAAGGCTTTGAAAGTGCTTTGTTGCCAACACACAGACAGAGAGAGAGAGAGAGAGTGTGAATTATCCTTGCAAAGCCTGAGTCTGTGTGATTGAAGTTGGCTGGGCTTTTCTATTTTTCTTTTTTTTTAAGAAACATGAAATACAGTTCCTTCAGACAAACCTGCAGGTAACGATATTTTCTCAACACACAGAGGAATTAAATAGATTAACCCCCGATAGTGATTTAAATCAGTAAACCATAAAAGCGTATCAAAAAAAAAAAAGGAATACAGAGGGCCCAAGTCACGCTCCTCCCGGTGGACCACCATGGGACCATAGGAAAAATGTTGTACAGCAGTCACTGGAGAGACCAATCATGTTTCGATCCTGTTTGAATTGTGCCATTGACTACACACATGATGTTTTCCTTTTCTGTTCCATGTTGGTTCTGGTGACGTGTGTTGAGTTCACTGTAATGTAGTTCACTGAGCGGTTTCACTTTATTTACCACAAACTCTCTTGACTTCGAAAACCATCTTTTAAATTGACAAACATCATATGTGTAGTTCACGGCATATTTCGAGGGGGATCAGAATATTATTTGTCTTTCACTAACATGGTGTCCCATGGGGTCCACCGGACGGGGCGTGACTTCAGCTTTCTATAGGCCCAAACACATTACACCCCTTTCCCGTACCCCTGTGTCTTAACTCTCCATTTAGTGAGTTCAAATCCCGTGGTAGGGTGTCCATGATTCTCGTCTGGGTGGTGAAGTGTTGGAAATACTGAGGTTTTTCAGAGGCACACTTCGTAACAAAGGGTGATGAGAGCTCTATTGATTCAATGTATCACAGTCCTTTTTCTTTATAAGCAGTCCAGTCCCCAGGATATGATGGTAACAGTTAACATTTCTGCAAACCACGGATTCATCCAAGGTTGACATTTGTACCAAACCTGGCATTAGGTCAAGTTCACATTAAATGCTTGTTAGCTGAGGCGATGGGGTTGGCGTTATTACAGGTAGGCGAGCTGCACTGGTGGATATTTTTAAGAAGACCTGGGAATATTTCCATCAGTTTTTGTCGCATAAATTGCAGGTGTATGTTTAAGGACACATGTGGACATTTCCAGCGACCAAAACCGGCTATTTTCAGAGGAAGTCGGACCATCTCCAACTATGATTGTGGCAACCAAAACGGATACTTGAATCCAAACCATGTTTCCATTCTGATTAAACCTACATAGCCAATCGCTACTAGATTGTCATCTTATTAGCCTAGTAGCTAGCTAGCTAACGTTCATGATGGTTTCGCATTTTGACATATTTCAATGTTGTGTTTCCCCCTTTGATAGTATGTGGTTCCCACAATTCAACTAAAGTCCAGCAGTGAAGTTGCTGCACTTGGTATCACTCTTCTAATAGACCCTATTCACAGCAGACATTTTGACTTGTCAAAGATGGAAAAGCGCAGGTGGAATTTATAACATTAATAATAGATCACGCACTAACATGGTTTTTTGGGTAACCTATTAGAATCCAGCTCTCATTAACGTTACTGGTCACACCTATGCAGTTCCTGCTTCGACAAGTCAAGACGACTGCTGAGAATACGTCAATATCAGTGCAGACTGGCAGGGTAGGAGCACGGGTTGCTACTGCTACAGATAATGAAGGAGTGTTCTTTTTTATTTGATGACTTGATTGATAGCGTGAAGTTTTGAACAAATTGCGAGGGTCCGTGCTTTTCTATCTCTGTCAGAAAACTGGCATTGTGATAACGCCAGGGTTGCCTCATAAATGCATGAGATATCATCACAGCTGAAGACAGCATATTGGAAATGCCTCATCACACACACTTATATAAATGACATGACTACTGATGATATATGAGGGTTTACCAGATGTTCCGTGGAGAGAGATTTCAACCACTTCCCCTTGTAAATCTGTTCTGAGGGGCAACAGGGCAAAACTAAGGGTAGGGGTAGAAGTTGGAAATGGGACTGAGCCATACAAAGTTGAACCAAAGTGCATGTGTTGCTTATCCAAAGGAAAGACTACATGTTGCATCAGTGTTCCTTTGCATTGCAGCCAGAAGTACGCACACACACTACAGTAGCAGGCCCTGAGGCCTCGGACCCCAGAGGTCCCCCAAAGCAACCCTTCGCATGCAGATAAGTTCTTCATTTGATAGAACGTTTCCTCCCTGGACGGGATTTGCATGCTGTCTCGAGGTTCAACAGATGGGTGGGCACTTGGCTGGATGGGGACTTGACAGACCAGCTGAACATACACGGTGGAATGATGGCTGCTGGCAGTAAGTGTTTGGGTGTTTGCGTGTGTGTGTGTGTGTGTGTGAGGTGCAGACAAAGCTGGCAGTAGGGCAATGGAAATAGAGCAGGATTTTGAGTGATGTAACATCTTGTTTTTTCTTACTGTCTGCACATCTGTGGTAGAGAAGATGGTGCATGTGATGCCATTTGTTGCCATTGTGCACCAAATGTAGACATGGTCTAAAATATTGTATGTATATCAGATGCACTTATTATGGCTTTGTGTAATTTCTCTACCTCCAGATGTGAAATTAAAGGTATGTAATATGAAATGTGAACTCCTGCTGTCTGGAGTTTTTAGGACATCACGCACCTTCATAATTTAAATCACTCCTGTGTGAAATCTATTTGCAAATTACCCTTTGCTGAACTCGTTCCCTTTGCTACACCTCTCTTGGCACACTTGCAGTTGAGAGCGATAACTAAGGCAGATTTATGGGTTAATAGTCATAATGGTTATTAAATTGTGTGTCCTAGATTTAAAAATCGTAAGAGAAAAACAAGCCTCTCATTTCTTGTCACCAACAAATATTCCAAGCCAAAATAAGAGCTGTAGCTAACATATTTGATCAACTGTAGTTAGCTAGGTAATTACGATAACGATAGCTCAATGCCGTGGGTTAGGTAATGGAGATGAAAATGTATTAGGGTTAGGGTTATGCTCTCTCCGGCTCACTTTTTCAACTGGTTTAAAAAAATATGAATTTCAAGAAAAGGATAGTTAATAGGCTATGCTAACTCATAGCTACATACATGAGGCTAAAAGAATGAGGCTAAAGATGAATATGTCAGGACAAAATTTTGCATCACAGCAGAGTGTTGCCCTTGTATTGTAGTTTGATCATACAATAAAGGAAGAATGTGAGATTATTAACCTGCTTATCTTACGTGGGCTGCTTTTAGTTTTTAAACTTGTATGTCACATGTAGCCATATCACAGGTATCAATTTTTGCTAAAGTAAGTAAAGTTCACCAAGTTCAAAAGTATAGGAGGCAGCTGCTAACGTTTGCTGCTAACCTTTACCCCAAACTGTGGTAGCATGCAGGACCAGCTTTCACACAGAGTGGACATTTTTCATGGCAGACATTTTGTTTTGTCGTGGCAGGAAAGGCAGAGTGTAACAAATGTTGTTAACAATGGCTCTGTGCCATTAAGTTTTCCAGTAAGCTTTGCACAACACCAAGACCATCAAGGCTCACCTCAAGCAAGTAGGCCTACTGCACAGTGGATGTTTCAGTGTGAAGACCTTTGTTCTTTTCACGTAACTCAAACCCCACAAACTGATTGGTTAATGATGCGCTCCTGGGACTTGAGGTAGCACTGGGTTGCCTAATTAGGGTTACAAGTTTGTCAGCTGGATATGCTAACATTTGCTGCGGCTCATTTGCTTTAGTGTTTTTGGTTTTGGAAGAGGTAAAGAAAAGGCACCGCTTTCCAAAAACTCCAGCGGTGAGTATTCCTCTCAGCGCAGCCCCACGCACACCGCTTCAGCATGTGGAGAAATCCAAAGCTTGACAGCCTGCCATACTCACAGTTGCTAAGCTAAGATTTGGACTTCTGCTAAAGGAAGAGGTTTAGCAAACTGTCAAGGAAGACTTGGCATGTAAAGCTTCTGTGTTGCTTCTCCAAAAGTTTTTGAAATTTAGATTAATTGGTTCATTCTTCGATTGACAGCCTGATTTATTTTTCAGTGGCGTGCCTTTGTCCCCAGGTCATGAAATTTTAATGTAGGGGATAATGTCAGCGCGTAATTACAAAAAAAGGGGGCAAGATTGGATTTGTGCACTCTCTGCAGCACTGCCAATGTTACTCTGAGGACCCGGTACAGGCCAATCAATACTGTGAACATTAACAATTCTCTCCAAATGCTAGCCTGGAGATGTTCAATTAACAATGAATGGAAGATAGATTTTGTGGTCTCAAACTTTGTCAGGATTTGTAACTTCAAATTAGTTTTATTTTTTTATTACGGCCATCAGTTGTGAATTAGCGGGAAGTGTTTGCCAGAGAGGCGGTACAGCTCGCAGTCAGCACTTTCATCATTTTATTTTGCCATTAGACATCATAGATTAAAAGACGAGACAATATTTTTACTCTTGTCTCAAGTCATTAATGCGGACCGAAGTGTCCCAAGGCGGTGGGACACATCAAATTTGCAATGCATCGATATTGAGTTCAGTGTACTGAAACCTTGTCGGACTAATCCTCGGGATGGTTGGATATATATTCAGAAGACGTGCAGAGAAAAGGGTTCAAGGTATTCAATTAATTCTATATTGGCTGCCATTATTCCGTGTTTGATGTTGGTAGAGAGACTGAAAGGTTAAAATGAGGCAAGTTAATTAATTTCAGTGTCTGAGCTGTGATTCTGGCTCATTTCAACATCCGCACAGCAGAAAAAAAGGGGTCTGTTTTCACTACGCGAGAATGACGATGAAAATTTGGAAAACGATCGTTTCCACTCAAGTACCGTTTAATATAAAAAACCTGTTATTCTGTATACAATGTGAAACGTCAGAATAAAAGAATCTCACAAGAATGTGTTTTCTTCTTCTTTCTTCTTTTTTTCCACAGAGTGAGATGCATGCTGGGCTTCAGCTGCAGTATCTGCGCGCCAAATAGCAATATCTCCCAGCATGAGGCGTTCAAGCCCTCTGGCAATATCCTTCTCACACAGAGCCAAGGTCACTTGGCTAACTACAGTATCTCATCTCACAATGCAGAAGGATTACCAGTTTGTTGGGCTGCTCTCCGATGGAGAAGCATCTTCACTATCGCTCTTCCTCGACAGACCCTCCATCATGAAGGGCCGTCGACTCCGAGGTTGCGTGCCCTTCGTTACTCGCTGCGTAAAGTGCTGCCGTCATTCTTGCTGCTGTCCACATGCAACCCTAATTACACCTGTGGAAAACAGTAGTGGAATGCTTTTTGGCTCTTCTCCAGCGACGGGTCTTTCAACCTCCTCCCACTCATCCTTTTTCTCCTTCACTTTTTTTTTTTTTTTAATCCAACAGTGTACACTCGACTGCGGGGTATTGAATTCGTATTTATTGCTTGCTCATAGCGGCTTACGCTCAAGTTTCTCTTACAGCACAGTCAAATAAAATGATCGCTCTTCTGTGCCGGGATGATAAAGATGGTCTCTAAGGAGAGAAATCCACATGGCAACCCTTTTTCCACAGATTATTGTGGAGGCAAGTAAAGCTTTGTTGTCATGACAGTGCAACATTGCGTCAGTGATCCCGGGTGTAAAGAGCCGCAGATTATCAATCGGAACTTTTGGAGCGAGCCTCGCGGTGGCAAACTGCTCAATGTTTGTGGATACTGTAACAAATGAATGAAAGCTTGAGTCATATAATTAATTGCTTTATTGGCATGTTGCTGCTTTGTGCCACGGGCAATTACAATTAGCCGGAGTAAGATATGGAGAACTGAGTGTTTTCGGCCTTAAATGCTGCCTCCACCAATACAGCAGCGGCTCCACATGAGAGTGAAGACCCCAGGAGTATTTTACAGAGCGGATTATCAATTCACTGCTGCCAGGAGAAAAACTATCTCTCCACTGGGAGATGCCGTTATTTCAAATCTTTGTCCAATTATATTATGCTTGGAGGGGCCGGCGTGTGCGTGTGCATGTGTGTGTGCGTCTGCGCGAGTGTGCGGCCATGCAAGATATGCAGGTTGATTGGGCAGGCTCGAGAGGAGGACGCTGAGAACTGGGGATATAATCAAAAGTAGTAAATGTTTGCAGTCAGAAGGAATAGTTGGAGAGCTACATTGCTTCTGAGGAGAGATGAGATGCGGGGGTCTCTGTGGAGGGTGTCAGAATGTGCCTTGTTGATGGGAAATCATAATCAAAAGCATTAAGAGCACTGGGGGTGAAGATGAAAATGCAGCCTGTAGAGTCCATCTAAAAACATCTACTGTGTCTTGTGAAAACTGATTCCGCGATGCCCTCGTTTTCGATCTTGGAGCGCTAGTTTTTGTTCCTTTAGTCCCCTGTTGTCGATTTCTGAAAGCGTCTCAGTATTTGGATCACAGCGTGGGCACTGGATGGGTTACTGGCATGGTGTGACACCTGCCATGACTTTACCACTGTGAGTCCAGATTGATCACGCAGCCTTGTTTATTATAGTGAAAAGCAAGGTTCATGGAAACTTCTTTTTTTTTAGAGATTAAAAGTCTTCAAACCTTAAGGCTCTGCTGAGACTGCAGTGCCTTACTCATAATGGGAAAATGGGCAACACAGCTTCATTAAAATCAGAAGGATTTATCTCCTTGGGAGTATGAATGCGCCCATAAAACTTCATGGTAATCTGCCCAGTAGATTATTGCACAATTGCATGAGAAGGGGACATTTTTGATTGATGGTGGCTCTAGAAGAAAGCTCGTAGACTTTCCAAAATAGAACGGGTCGACCCTCAGGGGAGCACGGGATGAGAAATGGTTGAAAGTAGAGACGAAACAAAAACAAGAGTCTCCAGCCGTCCTGTGTGAGGCTGTAATTAGGCGCACAGAGCTGTAAATGTCAGCCTGCAAACAGGCACACAATGGTGATGCTAAAATACTGTTGTTAAGCGGGTACGATGTTTGCTGTGCTCATCTTAGTTAAACATGTTAGCATGCTCATATTTGCTAATTAGCTCTGAACACAGAGTTCAGCTGAGGCCAATGGGAATTACAGCCATCATCCAAGTTGTTGGACAAAGTCACTTTTTGACCAGTTTTCAACCCACAGGTAATGTGGTACACTCAAAATGTGTTTGTAATATGGTTTATTGATATTAATATAATTGAAAGTCTTTATTTTTCATTATTTATAAAAACTACAAGTGTTAAGCCTAAGAACCAAAATGACCTTTCCTTAATCTGTGGGAAAAGCCTTAGTTCATGAGGAAATAGAAGAGTGGAACTAATGAGCCCAGGTGGTGTTGCACCCAGGCTCCTTACGGTGAGGGAATCCGCCCCTCCCCAGAGGAAAACTAGGAAGAGAAAGCATCGGTTCGTGTCTTCATTCCTCTGAACTTTCACCTGTGTTTTTCGGAAACCTGAACTGCACTGAACCAAAAACCATTTGTTTCTGAGGCAACCCGTGACAGTAACATGAATGTGTCTACCAACTGTTCATGTAATAGATGTTGTTGCAATCATGTATTGAGTTATTTACATGAGGTAAAATGTGTTTGGTTTTCTTAAAGACTGAATTCATGATGCTGGGAATGTTTAAAGAATATTTTGTTTTGAATACTAGGAGAAAAGAAAGTCTAATGTGTAGTTTTGTATTCTGCTTATTTTCCGAGCCAATGAGATGTGAGTTGAAGGGTGGAGTTGAAAGGTCAGGAGGAAGTGATGGCAACAACAGTGATGAGAGGTGTTGAGATATGCTACATGGCACAGCTATAGTTTTACGTGGGGAACACGCCAAGTTAAGCATTGCTACTGTAAATGTTTGTAGATGAACGACATGTGACTCTTACGGAAACATTGTACAGCGGTGTAGTTGTGTTGTGTTAAGTTTACGTCTGGTGGACTGAGCCACCAGACCTCTCTGTTTTTTGCTGGCTCGGCATGCTCTTGGCGAGGGCGGTGGCCATTGTTTCAAGCAAGTGTTTTCCCCCTGAGCACATTGGAGCGCAGTGGATATTGTGTTCCTGGTTGCTAAGATCCCCAGCTTCATATCAGGCCTGCAATGTTTGATCTGGTAACTCAATGGGTACCCATAGTATTATTTCAGTTAAAAAAAACTGCCGGCTATAGGTTTTAGAATTGGAGATTTTTTGTTATGTTCTCTGAAACTGATTGAGCATTTTGGTTTGACCAAAGACTTTTAAAGTATTGCCTTACTGAAGTGAAAGTAACTACAGCTGAACTGAAACAACGACTTCTTTGTTTATTAATGACTGTGTACAATGTGAATATATTGTTTGAAGTAAATAGTTAAATT
Organism: Diplodus puntazzo; assembly: GCA_963678695.2. NCBI lineage: Eukaryota > Metazoa > Chordata > Actinopteri > Spariformes > Sparidae > Diplodus > Diplodus puntazzo. The sequence continues at coordinate 24,201,578 of OZ023169.1, forward strand.
GATCTCTTTTGCATTTGAATGGTGTATTTGCATTTAAGCCTTAATGCATAGCTTTAGCTCTGGACTAAAACTTAAAGTTAAAAGCTGTCATTTAAAGGTGAGTAACTGACAATAACTCAGAATTAGTCTATAGCTATATAGTAACGAACATATACTTACGTATTGTTAGAGATAACACTTTATTTCAATAATCCAGGATAGCTAGTATCTATAATGTGACTTTTGATTACAGGACAAAGTTACTTTTTCGGAGACAAGAATGTTTTTGAGATTGAATCACATCGTGAACCTTGGAGACAGCAGTTGATAAACAGTCTCACCACAAGGTTGATTAATGGCTGCTGCTGAGATATGGCCTGTCAATCTCAACCTTGAAGATGTGATGTGATGTCAGATGCGGGTTGTGTTGTTTAAGTTGCTTGAGGTTGAATCTTGATCACTAAACCATCTCTCCACTTGAACTTTTAAAAACATTACATAACTATCATTTGCATAATAACAATTATATATACAGAATAAAAAAAAAGTTTCATTGTTAAAAACTTTGTGCATGGTTGAAGCGGTAGGTCTGCAGTCTTTAAATTAGATTTCAATAAACTTGTGTACAAGCTAGGCAGTAGCTACCACTGTGAATATGGAGGTCACGTCTGTCATGATACCTCTGATCATTTGGGGGGGTTTGATGGGGAACTCCATTATTGAGGAGCTTCAGAAGGAGCTGTGTGAAGGCCGATGAAGTGACTCAAGTGATATCTCATTCCCAACTTAAAAACTGACGTCAGATTTTGACGAGTTGGGAATGAGAATAAAAAAAATCAACTCTTTTTTGGTGGATGAACAACACCATCAGTGATTTCCACCTCTTGAACTCAGTCAATTTAAAATACTGGCTACAGCCCTGTGTGCCAGTGGAATGTTTGACCTGATGGTGGCACAAGACTATAGATCAGCAGGTCAACGCAAAAAAAAATATGATTCACCCCCTGGGTCCCTTTTATCAGCAGCACTTTTAAAGACAGTCTGGCCCATATTTGTCTCACAGTACAAAGTGTGTGACAGACTGACATCACTATAACCGTCTCCAGGCCCTGCTGCTGGCAGAGCAAAAATCACTTCAGAGGAGCACTTAAGGCAGACGGGTATCTTTTACTTTATTACATCTGTACGACGAAATAAGAATATGTTGGCCAGATGTCGGTCAATGTTAAAGTTCTGCCTAAAATGAAACGTGTAAAACTGAAATTCAGCAAACGTGAGGATGTTTGAAGAGAAAATGTCCTTGAACGTCCAGGGCAAAGTGAATTAGCATTCGTGTGTTTTACAGACAGAATGTTGTATGCAAGAAGCTCACACCGATAGAACAAAACAAAACCGCTGGGACACACGCTCACGCACAGAACTCATCTACCCCCTGCATACCTGAGGATCAAACAACCAAAACAACTTTGTGGGGATTCTGGGACCAGATGCCTCCTCCGCCCCCACCACCTCCGCCCCACTCTCCTCTTTCTCCTACTTTTCTGGGGTATTTTTTTCTTTCTTGTCTTTTCTTTCTTTCTTCCCCGCAGCCTGTTTTCCTTTCACACTCTCAACTTCTTAGCCCGAGTGCGGCAGTGTTGCCGAGGTACTAACAGGCTCTTTTGCCAGATTGCTTAGAACTTCAAAGTGTGTTTGACATGTACACTTGGGAGGCCCGCAGTGGGAGCAAGTGTGTCTCACAGAGAGACCTGAGGACGAGTCTTAAAAGCACCTTGTATATCTACACTATTAACATTCAAAGGAGCTCTCTCTGTGCTGACTCTTACATGGCTGCTTTGAATTAAATATGTCATCTCTGTCACAGCGGCTCCCGTAATACACTGTGGATCATAATGCAGTGACTGTCGAGGAGCCACGAAGACAAAGGTTGTACGGCCTACATATCAATTAAGAAACTCTTTCTGGCATTTCATTCAGCATTTCACACGAGAGGCACCTTTTTTTGTCCTGGCTGCCACGTTTGTGTCGATCCTTTTTAATTTGAAGTGCCTCTTCTTCTACGAGAGCCAGCTTTAATTTTTCCTGACAGCGACTGTTTAAATGGGGGAATGCCTCTACAGTATTTAATTTAGCACTCCTGTCCACAGAACATGACAAGTCTGCATAGAAACAGGCTTTCAAATCCGCTCAGTCCACTCGATATCTTTTCATTTCAACATGATGCGCCAGGGTATTTTTTTTTTTCTTACTGGCTTGTCTTTTTATCTCTGCAGCCCCCACACCGACTAGTCACAACACTCAATTTACAAAAATGCTCAAGAGGGTTTTTAAATTCTGAAAAGTGTGGGGAAATTGATTAAAAGCGTTCGGCAGCATGAATCAGCAATGAATTCACCGAACAACAAATATTACACAAGTAAAAATGAATCAGGAGATTGCTCCTCTTATTTAGACATGTATACCGGAGACACTGAAAAATGACTGAGAGAGAGAAACAGAGGTCGACCATGTTGAATTTTTCAGATCATAATTGAGTCTGAAGAGGAGTCCATATGGGTGAATTTACTATTTGTGCTACACACAGTAAATCTTGTGGTTGGATAGGGGTTATATTATATCTTGAAAAAAAAATGCTCTAGCTTGTTTGTGCTTATTCAAATCAACTGCAGTTGTCTTTGGTGGTGGCAAACACAGGAAGAAACAACATTACCCTTGCAAAAATACTGTCAGGGGGAAACTTGCTTTGCATGTGAGGTGAGCCTTTGGCGCTAAAATGGCCAAATTGGAGGGAAAATGAAAAGGTGGGAGCTGCTGACTTGTTTAGATTCATATTAGGGTGGGCTCAATTTAGCAGTTAGATGAACAGGTCGGGAACACATCACTGTTCATGTGATGCTCCTGTAGGTCAGAAGTACGTTCACTTTGCTTCTAGTTCAAGCGCAGCGCAAAAGTAACCTGTGTCAATACTGAACCACAGGCTTGAGCTCAGACTCAAACACCCAGCTGTGGTAAAATCACAGCCCGTTCATTGCGGCAAGGTCGGTGCACAGGATATCAGTCAAATCAGGCAGAGGCGATGTCTAAAGGCAGGCGGTGGTCAGGTAACTAAGCTCACTAAACACAAAGACTGACAGGAGGACGAGGCTGGAACGTCGTCACGGGGGAACAAGACGAGCTGGCACAGAGGGAAGGTGCACAGAAACTTAATGTGAGCCGTGTCAGCTTACACAAATAACTCAGCTGTTACAGTTTCACTTATGTGAGACACTCGTCACATTGGGATTGTTTCTGTTGTTTTTGCAGCCCTTTTTCTGAGGTTTCATAGAAGAAGTAACAAACTGTCATGGCTGAGCTGGCAGCACGGCTCTCGGTCACAGCGAGGAGCTCTGCTGCTAAGAGCTATGGAAACAGTCAGTGACCATGTGCTTCCCTGTGGTCAGTCCATCTTGGAGATTCAGTGGTGAAAACTCATTTTGTGCATGTACGGAACACCTCCACCAGCCACCTGGTGATTACATTGTAAGTCTAGTCCTACCTCCCTTTTTGGCTCTGTTTTGGTGCCATGGGTAAATGCAGAATATATCTACTAAATGCGTCTCTGTGTTTACTAGTCTTTCTTTACTGGCTTTGTCTGTTTACTTTCTGGGTGGTAGTCTATAGTGGGTTTATTGTTTTTGCTGAAATGTGCAGGGTTGATGAGAGTGGTTAAGACTGAGCCAGAACAGAAAGGTTGCGGGCTAACCAGAAACCAAAACAATGAGCTAAAAGATGCTAGCATGCGCCATTGATTTAAAGGGACCTTCAGTGTCGGGGGTCATCGCCTCAAGTGACCCCCTCTCATCTTACAGGAATCATATGACCCATTGCTTGAATAAAACACTGATGAAAACACCTTTGATAATCTCTTGTTGCCATGCAGAAAAGGTAGTAGCAATCAAAAAACGAAATATCTTTGCATTGAATGATATAAAACATGGATATTTGTCATGGCTTTGTGGAATCACCCAATATCCAGCCTCACTCTAATGACCGGCTTGATTTTCTTTGTCAAAAGGTTTTCATAATTGCTTTCATACCCTGACATAATTCAGTATGACCTTTACTTTGAATATGCACCATAATTCCACCAGAGATAAGTGGTTAATATAAAGCATGTTCCACCATTCTATAGATTTGAAGGATGAGTGTCAGTGTTTCATGAATGTCAGGTGAAAATGTAGAGAGACGGGGGTATTTTCAGCACAGACAGGCAGCAGAACACTCCTGTCTGAGCTCTTTTCTGCCTCACCCGCTGGCCAATATTTCTGATGTTGAACACCTGACTCTGGAGGACAAACACTGCAGGAAGAATGGTCAACAGACTAGTCCGCTTGATCCTCTTTCCATTCCCCCATAATGCACAAACACAACAAAAATAAGTCTCTGAGCAAAGAATTTAATGGTGGGATTACTGCAGGTATCAGCAGATGATTGCCATCATTTTGTTTGGAAATGAAGTCAAACATGATTGCGCGTCTGCAGGATTAAATTCCTCCAGTCGAGCGTGTGAAAACTGCTGAAATAAGGCAGTTTTGGTATGTATTTTATTCATCCATTCACGCCCGTGTTGCTGAAACTTGCTGTTGAAGTGTTTAAAGATTCAGTCTGAGATCTACTGCGAGTTCTTAAAGGGTTTATGGGAGCCACAAAGACTGGGATGGCCTTGTCGAGAAATGCAGTCAAATGTGAAACAAGCATCGAAGTCAGTGAGGAGTCCCTGCCTGGTCTCTGCTTACCTTCCTGCAGGATGGGATTTGCGTGGAGGCTAATGATGCGTGTATCACCGTGGGAGTCATGCCGTCCTAATGGCATTACAGGGGGGATTGGGCTACCTGATGGCTGCTGATCATAATGGCTTTGGACCAGCGCGTCAACGTGACCGCCTCCCACATAACTCGATCTGAAAAAAAAAACCCAGCAGGGGGAGACGGGCAGATTCACTCGCTATGGGAGGAGTTCGCTCGCAAACCATTCCGTACTGTGGAAACATTTTCATTAAACAGTGTGGGGTTTGCATAATATTATTTAGATGATAAGGCTGGCATTAAAAAACACATCCATCATCCAACACCCACTCTGTTTGAAAATTAATGACTCCTTTTTTGAAAAATGGAACTATATATTTTCAAACGTGCTTTTGAAGGTTTTCCACAGGGCAGGGAATATCGAAACGCACTGAGAGAATAACTCATTTTTGCTTTTTGGTCTTTTGATGAAAGTTGTTGACAACAAGATAAATAATGAATACTGTCAGTTTTATCCTTTAAATGTGGAGTTTTATTGCAAAGAAATCAAATGGTACAGTTTCAGGGTGAATCATTCACATTCAGTAAAGCCATGCTGCAGCTCCAAACCCCCTAAAGTAATACTTTATAACATCTTTAGCCACGCTAGTGGGACGGCTAAAGGCATGGAAATATTGGTTGATCCACCACTTTGGTCCAGTTGGAAATATCTCAGCGGTTTGCCATATTTTTTCAGAAATTCATGGTTCTCAGGGGATGGATCCTGCTGACGTTGGTGATCCTCTTCCTGTAGAGCCACTCTGAGGTTGACGTCTGTGATTTTTAGTGTAGAAATGTCTCCACAACAATTTAATGGATTTCCATGCAATGTGGTCCAAATAATGTCTGCCTCACGATTCACTGTAATACACTTATTAATCCTTTAACTTTTGTTCCAACATCATCGTCAGGTCAAAACTTATTTCACCAATTATGCACCAAAGATAATGACATTGCAATCAGCTTTAGCTGTATTAAACTAAGAGTGTACACATTGTAAACATTGTACGAGATAAACATCAGTACTGTAGCACTGTTAAAGGTCAAGTATGTGGGATTTAGAGGGAAACTAAGAGTCGTTGTGTTTTTGTTACCTTAGAATGGGTCCTCTTCTTTAGGGTCGGCCATCTTGCACGGCTATCCTTCTACAGCTGCCCGAACAGAAAAACCAAACACTGGCTCCAGAGAGGGCTGTTCTCATTTCTCTTTGGTTGCAATCTGCAAGCTCACCGATTGATGCTTCTAAATCCCACACAATGGTCTGCTACTGTTGCATGATAACATGCTGAGGTTAACACTAAGCTCAAAGCACTGTTCCAAAGTATTACCTCACACAATTACTTGCTGGCTAATTTAGGGGAGCTTAACTCAATCTGTCAGTGCATAAAATTATGATTTTTTAGTTTCCAGGTTGGTATTAGCAGAAGAAAAATAAGGGAGAAGGATGATTCACGAGAAGTTACGAGGCAGTTTTGGGAAGGTTACTTTTAAAATGTACAAGGGCACAGATTTAAAGTTTATTAACATAATGCAAATTAATGTAACTTATTACATGTGATTACTTTTATTTAATTACTTGTCTATTAAATGTTTTAAACAGGACAATACATCTTTGGGTTGCACCATGCTAGTTTTTGAAGTAAAAATGTTGGTACATCATCCGATATACCGTATGTGCTCTGTTTGGTTTCACCACACCATAAGTTAATATAGATTGCACTAATGTTTTCAAATGAAAATTGGGGGTAGACGGAAAATCAGTATGGCCCATTACTGGGCCAATATTCATGTTTACGATTATCAGTATTGGTGTTTTTTGGTTGCTGACTGCCAAGAAAAATTCAGTACTTGGTCCTGATGCAGCATCCTCTCTCTGTTACTGGTCACCACACTATCTGATGTCACAAGTAATCACTGATCAGCCCTGATTGATCTGAATTTGCTGGTGAAAGTTATCAAACTAATAAAGTGGAGTGATGGTATAAAGTAGCAGAAAATGGAAATACTGAAGCAAAGTACCTCCAAATTGTTTTTAAGTACAGTACCTGAGTAAATTGTAGTTGGTTACAGTGCAAAGTGCTATCCCTTGTATCAATAGCTGTCTCTGCCTGTGTATAGGCCAGTAAGGCAGTTGCATACAATGCAGCTTTAATACATCATGAACGTGAAGCCTAGTGGACAGACACGGACAAAATATAGAGCTAAACTATGTCTTCAACACAAACAAATGTCAGTCGAATTGACCGGGCAAATCAATGTGAGTGGTGCGCATTGATTTGTTTGGCAGTGAAGACTCAACTTGAACTCAAACACCCAGCACCAATCAAAAACAAAGCTCTAAACTCGAGCACATGAACAGTCTGTCTGGGTGTAGAGGCTGCCGTGGATGATGTTGGACCCAAATTTTGTTCTCCAGTGTTGTCCCGTAACAGATTAGAGTTACATTCATTTTGCAATTTAATTACATTTAACTAGTGACTACCCCGACCCTGGTTGATTAATTGAAAAGTTATTTCAGGGAATTGGAGTGCACAAATGCCAACAATCAACTCAATTTTGCAAATACGCTTTTAGCGCTTCAGTTTTCTGCACTGCTACTTCAGAGCTGCTTTCTTTCTTCACAAAGTGTTGCGTGCTTTACTTCTCAACTCACCTTGGAAGTGTCTTTTTTTTTTTTGTAAACACTGCTATCCCGTTACAGTAATTAGAGCAGGCTACGGGAGGATTCAAGGCCCTTCCTCCTCAGATACTTCCATCCTGGGCATGCCCATTAGAGGTAATTGGATTATTTCTACTCTGTTTATCTCTTAATTCCCCACATCTGTAGTTGTGTGGGGGGGGCATGGATGAAGGAGAAACATGGAATCTCACCGAGGGGTTTATAGGAGTGTTCTCTCAGCGGGAATCTCATCCCTGCCCGTCAGTCTCTCGGGAACCGGCACCGAACATGTGAAACCAGAGCCAAGAGGAGGAAAGACAAGGGCTTATCTGTCCTCGATTGTACATCACACAGCGGGGACAATGCCATGCTTTTAATGTGACTATTTGATCCCTGTGACACGACACAAATGCTAGCAGACATGGTTTTCCCTCTGATCTAACCAGAGATTCTAATTTTTCGTATCTCGGACGTGTGGCAGCAGATCAATAAAGTGTACACTGCGAGGGAACGCAATCCACAGCCATCGATTTTTTTCTCTGTATTGCATTGATCCGACAGGCCAAGAATAGTGTTAGCTGTAGCATATCGCAGCCAAAATCAATTCATTTTTTTTTTCTTTCATTCTGTTTATATTTGTTTGAGTGACATTCGGGATGCCATAAACAGTGTGTTTTCTTCTTCTCCTCGAGTGTGTGTTTGAGGTTTATTTCGCATACCTGCATATTTCAGCTCCAGGTCCGCGGGTGTGAAAAGCAATCCCCTCGAACCGTGTAATGTTGTCACGCTGCTTGACTTCCCTTTTTAGTACTGGAAGAAGACTATGAAGCAAGACCTTGGCTCGCAAATAAATCGCGGCCCTGGAAAATACATTTACACACTCGGCGGGCGTGATGTTCACCTCTCTCCTTTTAACCGCTCGCTCACTGTTTGATTTCGGTTCTGTTTATACATTCTTTGTCTCTCGTTAGTCGGAAATTTCCTCCAGTGCCTCAATGCTGCCGATTAATTATGCATTTAGACACAACTGCAAAAGCAAGCCTCTACGCCACAATAATGAATTAATGATCCGCATTTGCAAGATTGTCATGTGCGACCTACATTTTTCGCCGTGATTGTTTCTTTCTATTTGAAGCTTGCGCGTATAATTATGCTCCGAAGTGTGTTCTTACATTAAAATCGATCTTCGCTGTGATGTGGAGAAGGCGGCCGCATCGCTGGGAGGGAAAAACTGCACCAGGGCACGTTGCAAAATCCTTCGTCACAACGCTCCTTTCTTCTTTTACACAACGGTGACTTAAGCAGTAGTCACTCTGCCTCCTCCGTCCTTTTCATTACAAAGCTTGATGTCATTGTCACATATAATAAGGATCCAGAGCTGTGCACATCACAGACCGCCCCGGTGACCTTTTCTCCAAGTGTGCAACGTGTGACAAATTCAATGCCGCGTGAGTTCCACATGCAGCGCTGATCTGCCCATTTGTAATACTGGAATTAAAGGAGATCGCAAGGTTATACGCGACATCGAGAGCAAAGAAAGAAAGAGCGGGAGAGGTTTGTCACATCGGCTACATCTTTTGCTTTCAACCTTGGCAGACCTTGAAGTGCTATCCCTGCATGACTGGCAGCAAGAAAATAGTCTTTGGTTTAAGATGGCAGTCTCATAGAGATGTGAGAGTGGGTGGTATGTGCTCTCCCAGCTCCTTTTTATATAGCGAGGTAAAGCCATGTGAGTCACTATGAAAAGCACAGGACACACATTGTTCATTCAAGGATGAACAGGAATCAGTTATTGTGTTTTTGCTGTTTTCTATATACAAACCGAGTGATATTTTTTCTCTCAATAATATAGTATAAACTGCAGCCCTGGGCCACATGCTGCACCTCAGCTCGCACAGAAGAACTCAATCCAACACTGTGTTGTCAGTCTCACTTATTATAAATAGCATCTTCATCGGTTCACCAGTCAACTGATTGTATGAATTACATTCTCAGGAGTAATAAAGTCATTTGCATCGCCCTGGTTTATACAGCAGCGAAAAAGAGGGACACCCAATTTTTTTTTTCTCTTTTTCTCTTCCTCCCTCCCCTCCCGCAGCAGTGAGCTGCCTCAGCGCTGCCTCAATCCTCAGGCGCCCCAGCTCTCCCCGTCCCCGTCCCCGCTTTGTCAAAGTGCTAACTCAACACCCAGGGTTGACATTTGGCTACCGTAGTCCATCTCCTAACCCATCCCCTCTCCCCTCCCCGGCCCGATGACATCTCATTAGCTTTCAAAACACTCGATAAACAATGTGAAACTTAATCCCGCCCGATCCAATGTGGAGCTCTTTTTCTATTTGCTCCTGGAACAGGGCACTGAGGTGCAATCGCAGACCATCTTTGTGTTGTAAGTCTGCCGTGATTCAGCGCTGGAATAAATGTATCACTGGAGGCTCAGGTGAGCTAGACATCGAGAGCTGTCAGCATATTGGATGTGATGTATAGTGTTTGTAGGTGTGAATGAAATATAAAATTCAGGAGAGGTATTAAGACGGGCAGCTTTGATTTGATTCTCTGTCTAATATGAATGAGATCCACTTTTTTCTCTCTGTGTGGATATATATGTATACATCTACATTATAGAGGACATACTTACAATATATATGTTTACATTACACTACTGACTTTTGAATTAGGAGTTGAAGGGGTTGGTGGTACAATTACAGGCAAGACGGCTGCCAGGCCAAGTTTAAGGCCTCGGTTGACATTAGCACTACTGTAGTGCCCGTTTAAAACATGCTGATTGATTATTTTGTAATGTGAGGGGTTCACAGATCCAATTTTAAGACTCCTCAAACATGTTTGATGTTTAAAATGTAAAATCTGGACGATTACATTTATTTCATATTACACCTTCCGAGCCGGACTAAAACAACCAATGAGAGAGGCATTCTGGAGTAAGTGACGGTGCTGCCAAGCAATGGTAAACGTAATAAACCTTGACACTAATGGTAGCATCATACAAGTGTTGACAGAAATTTAAAATATCACTTCCAGTCTGCTGAAGAACAGAAAACCAGACTCATCTGAACTCGTTTAACCTTCTGCTTTTCTTATTTTTGTCACTGTGACACGTTAATTCCAGCAAGTTTTGTTTATGTCTGCTTCCCCACGAGATCACCTGAGTGGGATCATGTGTAAGCCCAGCCACAGCCTGCAGAGCCATGAAGCCAGTGCACTGAAGCCATGCCCCTGCTGCTGAACAAAGCAGTGTTTGATGTTTATCCAGAATGTAGTAATATTTAATGTGTCGTGAGTCCAAATCTGCGCCAAAATTGTCCCCACACCTTCGTGGGTCCACAGCAACAAACCAAAAAAAGTTTGAAGTATCAGGAAGAATGGCTCTTGAAATATGTTCGTCACAGACGGACAGACAGATGGATTCTTTTTCTATGGTGAGATGATACCACTGGATCATTTCCAGCCTAATTTGGGTGACAAAACCAGGTGTTTTAAGCAAGACCTCGGAACATCTCGAGCCACGCTTGTGCTGATCAAAACAGGTATTTTTAAGCCAAAATATGTTTTTTTCTGAAACCGAACAAAGTGTTATTTGTGGCTAAACCTATCCAGAGTTTAAACACAACGTTGTCACAAGATAAAATGAACCTAAAGAAATGTAATGTGTCCACATTTCTGTGGTTTGCACATTGCCAACATTTATTCTTGGAGAGCTCCTCTACTCTACGGTTTGGAATCATAACAAAGAAAGTAAACCCTTTCCCTAAATCTCTCCAGATGTCTAGCTGAAATTGCTCTGCTTCATGTTTATTAATTATAGGCAATATATCCTCCAGCTGGGGGGGTGAATACAATTTGCTGCACCACAGGACAAGAAATTCTTCCTTGGGTGCTGTAGCCTCGGCCTTGTTTGTGGATTCAATGTGTGTCTTTCATTTTTACAGAGAGAAAACCGGGAGGGAGGCGGAACTGAGATTCAATTTGTGGACAAGATGGAAAGCCAACACAGATGTCAGGAGAGAAAAACAGTTTCAACTGACAAGTGAAAGAAGTTTGCAGCGTTGGGCTGTGATGGTTCTGGCAGATGGCTTTCTGTCCTTGCCACTGTGTTATGGCTGACATTCACAAGGTCCCCGGCTGGTGAAAATCCTGCATCTCAAGATTGTTTGCTGTGAGACTTTCACTTTTCTTTTCTTTTCATTTTTTTTTTTTTTTTTTACACCTGGGTGATTGAAAATCCTACAGCACAACAGGTTGGAGGGACAAGAGGAATAATTGATGTGTAGCATGTGCATAATTTATTTCCCAGCCATCGTGATCAAAGCAGTCAATGCCACGCTGTTTTCCCCACTGCACTGTTAGACGACGAGTGTTTTACCTGTAACAGCAGATTCTGTGACTGACGCAGAAGCTGTAATCCATGTCTAGAATCACCGCCTGGAATTCACCGATATTCAAGGATATTGCATAATCACTGCTTGTTCAGCAGGAAATGAATAGCGAGGATTTTTCATTTCAGTGGAGCCAAATAGGCCTTGAAAGATTTCCATAAATGAAACAAACATCCTTCGGTATTCAGTCCCCCACCTCTCAGATTTTATATTCTTCCCCGTCAAGGTTTGTTTATTTTTAATCTCCCTTGTTAGCCATCATTTTTAAACCCCCTCCCCTCCTATCTGTGTGGAGGTGGGACATGTTTACCAGCCGTACTAACTCATTCAGTCACCTGAGAATACGACTGAGTGGCAGGAAGCGTCGGCCTCCAGCTGCAAGTAATACATAAAGATGAAGCACGGTGGGTGCCTTTTGAAGACAAAACCAATTACCTGAGCAATTTCCGAGTCAGACAATGGACACAGGTCATTTCGTATCATTTCATGCCGATTCTCCTGGAAATATACCTTATAATATAGTATAGAACCATCTTCTGTGAAGGCACTCACCGACCAGCTGAGTGGAGCGGGGAGACAGAGGCAGAGGGAGCAGACAGCATGCACCAGCAGAACATGAGCTTATTTTTTAATGGATTCTCTCGCATCAATGGATGCAGAACATGGTGGCAGGACCCCCATTCATGAGTTTTTGTCTCTTCTGGCTACAAGTAAAGCGTGCGTGTGCTTGGTAGATGGTTCACCACTGACAGCTGCGTTGTCATTCTGGTTTGGATTACGATGCATTTGTGTCGGATCTCCTGTAACGTTTTACACGTCTCGACGTGTGTAAACGATCCCATAAATTATGTATTTACTTTCATTCATCACCTTCAAACTAGGATCCCCCTGGGAACAAATGTAGAATTCTCTATTAAAGCCTTCTTATGAGCGTGATGCGTTTTGACGGGAGCATTTTTTATAACTGTCTCTTCTGCCGCAGTGGATTGTTTCTTCTGTCAGTTTATTTTAAAATTATATTTATGCTCCCTGTGGTTGGTAAAATGAAACACCCCGGGAATTTTCAATCAACCCTCCCTCCCTTGTGTTTTGAGGATGATTTAGATGTATAGTTTTGATCTTAGCTTCACATTTGAATGCTAGTTGACTGCCTTTTGTGTTCCTTATGCTATTATATTTTAAGCGTACTTTATGACTTTCAGTGATTCTGTACAGGGACGTGCACATGATTACAGAGGAGCAGGAGCTCAAAGTCATAAAAAGGGCAGTACGTGTGCCCAAATGTTTTTTCAGGCCTTAATAACACAATATCTAGATTAATTAATGTAAAATTAATAAACAAAGTACTTATAGAAAGCTAACTACTTAGCTGTGTATCCTGTGTAGCTGTGAGTGATATGCAACTATTTCTTTCGTGTCAACAAATTACTGTCAACATGAGTTTATTCACATCATCATAATACTGAGGTTTGAAAGACATGCTAACCCTGACTTGTTAGTCCCCACAAGGAAGTTATGTTAATGGATTTATAACTCACAAAGGTTCAAGTCGCTCCACTGTCACGTCTCTCTCGATGCTGCTTCTCTCTCTCTCTCTCTCTCTCTCTCTCTCTCTCTCTCTCTCTCAAAGAGGGCAGGGGCTCAAGCACCCCTTGGGCCCGATGTGTGCACGTGCCTGATTCTGTATATTTATTTAATTTTTGATAATTGCCATGTCTTCAGCAGAAAAAAACGACCCACGCGCAAGACAAGGAGGTGAGCAAGTGAAACATCAAAAACCCAAGCATTATTATAAAGCTGGAAAACCCAAAGAAAAATGCAGGCAACAAAAGGCAGGTGACAAAAGGCTGGCAACAAAGAGAGGCAGGCAAAGGAGGATCCAAAGAAAGAGACCAAAGAAAAAAAAGAAAAAAAAAAATGAAGGACAAACCAGAAACACAAAGGACACACAAGGACTGGGTAGGAAGACGAAACAACAAAAAGGTGAAGGAAAAACCCAGACTTAATTACAGCGAGCGGGAAAGAGGGCAGGAAAAAGACAAAGACAGGAGGTGGAAAGCAAAACAAGACACACGAGGAGAGGCGGTCAACATAAAACAGGAAAACACAAAACATGACAACAATTTCCTTACATTGCCTTTATGATTAGTTATGGAAACAATACTGGTGTACATGGTACTATGTTTACATATTAAACATAGTACTTGGAGATGTGAGCTAATTCTGTGGTTGTATTGGCATAAGGCACACTTTTGACTCAGACAATACTACCATTTTTACTACTATTATTACAATTTTTCCCTATCTGCACCCACCCCGGGGTCTGTCTTTATGTCTCTGCTTGTAGCCACCGCTTCAGGAGGGACTTGACTATTAACTCAGTGACACACACCTGATTTAACTTGATGCCTCTGTGCCTGATGTCGCGACAAACTAGGCTCAAAATGTTGTGACCTATTCTTTCTAAATTTAAGATGTGCATGTATGTGTGTTGCACACTGTTGGCTTGGATAGAACACCATGAGCCATTAGGGTCACATTGATTGAACTGATCCTTTTTGCCACTTTGGGGCGGCAAAGCAAGCTAACATTACAACATCTGTCTCCTAACCTCTGGTTCAGGTATGCGGATGACACGTGGGTCAAAATCAGAACAAGGGAAGTGGAAGCCTTCACAGAACACGTTTATGCTGTGCAAAATAACACCAAGGTCACACAGGAAGAAGTCAGTGGAGACATTCTGCTCTTCTTAGGCTGTGCAGTACAAGAAAACAGAAGCCTCAGCACTGAGGTGTACAGAAAACCTACACACACAGATTAATACTTGCTGTTCGACTCTCAGCACCCACTGGAGCACATGCTGGGGTTCATCAGAACCCTAGACAATCAGGCTGAGCCCTTGCCCACTAAGAAAGAGGGGAAGGAGAAGGAAAAGAAGCACATCAGGGGAGCACTTAAAACCTGTGGCTACCCAACCCGGGCCTTTGTCAAAACCTCTAAAAGATCCCGAGCAGACAGAGAGGAGGAGATGAGAAAACGTAACAACATCGTCATTCCCAGGAACATGTGAGAAGCTCAGGAGGATCTTCAGTATGCCAGTTCACCTCGAACCTACCAACACACTGAGGCAGAAACGTGTCCATCCTAAGGACAAAACACCCTGTTTCGTTGAGATTGCGGAGGTGCACTGAGAGGCTGGGCAGTTTCACCTCACCGGAGTTGTGGACACACACGTACACCTGCAGCAAGTTGGTAATCAGCGCCTGCTTACAAGTCCTGGTCTTCGTGCTACTTGCTGCCAGTTGATATATCGATGTGAGCCCAGGTGTGACTGGTTGTTATGTTACACTGCGTGGTGTGGAGCAGGACCCAAAAGCGGACAAGGAGGCGGAAGCAGAGTGCAGGAAGATCATATCGACATGGTATATGGCTCCTGCTAGTCGCTTCACAAAACCTCTTATCAGAGCATTTTGTGTCTTCTTTCAGAAATCTAATTGTCTTTTGTTCTCCCTTCAGCGTTCACCTGCAATCCCAACGACCAGCGGCTCTGCGCCCACTCTCAGCACCTCTGCAGCCAGCACCCTCGCCCCGATCTCGCCTGAGCCTCCACACGCCACCAGGTCCACGAGTGCCATAGTGAGCAACCTCTCCGCCAAACACCTCTCTCCTCTCTGATGGACTCTCTAACGGAGTTTAACTACAGCTTGCCCCTGCATATTTCACTGTGAAGTATCAATTAATCTTCCTGCACTCGGCTTCTGCCTTGTTGTCCACTTTTGGGTCCTGCTCCGCACCACACGGTGTAACATAACAACCCTTGGCACCTGGGCTCACCTAGTCCTGGCAACCCACATGAAGGCCGGTTTGGTCCAAGACCCACAAGTGGCCCTAACGACTCTGAAACTCAGAGCTCACATGCGTCCTAAACGATTCTGTAAGGACACTCCCACACAGAGTTTCAAAGCCAGCCAACTCCTCTCCACTAAGTTAGAACTGAAGAAGCCTCTTGGATGAGAGGTGAAACTTTGGCACTGCAATCCGCTTGAGTAGAGGAATACAGACGTTGCAGGGTTAGGGGAATGTAGTGAAAATACAGTCGTGTTTTTTGTCACTTAATGAATTTAGGTAGAATATTCTCACTCTTTCAGATGTGTTCAGCCTCCAGCAACTACTAGGAAAATAAATCTGCATCTTTATTTGCAGAATGATCTAATTTCTTCATCTGCCAGTCGCCGGCTTTGTCTGCTCTGTTTTTGTGTCGGCCAGGTAGCTGACGGTTTATCAGAGCTTTGTGGGGAAAAAAATAAGAAAAAAACTGCCTACTGCAGCTGGAAATGGGATTAACGACAGCTGACATGGCAGGCCAGAAAACCAAACAATGAGCTAAAAGTGTCTAAAAAGCTGCATAAAGCCGAGAGGAACTGCAGTGATTATTCTCTGTTGATTTGTCGCTACAAGAAACAGCTTTCAAACTGCACATAACAGCGGTCATTTAATCCATTGCTAACATAAAATATATTGATCAGTGCAGCTTTAATGTCTCATTACACTCAAACATAGGCGACTGCTGGCTTTTCCCACACATTCCCACTGATAGAATAAACAACAATTCAGTATCCGATTAATACCACGCCGACTTCTGGTGTGAATCCCTTTGCATTGAAGCTAAAACCTCTGTTATTGAGCTTTGCCCTTCACTGTCTTAAGTGATAGAGTCACTATGTAGATGGCCCCATTCTGGCAGAGCAAGTCAGCGGATCATTAATCATCTATCAGAAGGGACTTGGCTGATGCGTAAGGTTATAAAAACCCAGCCAAAGCCGATGTGGTCCTGAATGGCTAAAGGGTGAATCAAACCATTTTCATTTCATCAGAGCATACAACATTTAAAGCACATAAGATAAATAGTGTACGGGCCTGGGGGTGTTTATTCATGTGATGAGTATCACGCTTCAAGCTGTTGGTTGCTAGATGGCTGTGACATGTACGCAGCAAATGCTTTCTTTGAAAATACAGAAGAAAAGGTTTGGTACTTACCTCTGGAGGAGCAAATGCTCAATTAAGCACTTCACAGTCTGGAGGATTTCACAATTTACTGTTTGAGAACTTGCTGTAATATTCAACTGAGATGACTGTATATTTCCCTCAGCTATTATTGCTCTGTTTAAAAATTTTTTTTAAAAAAGCCTGCACATTAAGATTTTTTCAATTTGGTAGAGTATTTGTACAGATCTGGACCATATAGCTCTGGTTTCTGGGTCCATGAATATAATACACACACACTTTTTTGTCTTGTTTTGTCTTTTTTTTCATGTTTCAGTGCTTGCCCAGTGGCCAGAATTAAATGTAAATAAAGAAACGTAGCGTTTCAGTGGTTGGCAAAAATGTACTGGCAACGTTTTACTTGGCAATTGTTGACTGCTGTGGAATCAGAGAAGACATCCTCTCTCTGGGAGCAAATGAGTTCATGTCATGTCAGGGTGAGCTCAATGAAAATTGAAGATCCAGTATTCAAGAGCAAAGTCACCCTTAAAACACTATCTGATATATAATGTGGATGATCTGTGACTGTTAATTCGAAGAGTTATAAATAACGGGCGACAGTGAGGCAGGAGCGCTCTAAGTGTCCCCTGAGCCTGGAATTAAACTTGCTCTCTTAATAACCCGATGATTAACACATTCACAGGGCCTGGCTGCAGGCTCCTCGCAGCTACATGGCACATTCATAAATACTGATTTATGACTCATGCCAGCCTCATTACAATTGAAATGATCATTTGCGATGGACCACGGAACAATGTGTCAAAACTGTTTGGCTACATGAAAAGAATAAAGGTCTTCCTCTCACTTAACATTTCCAGCAGAAAAACACTGCTTGAGTTTAAGTTTGTTTTTCAGACTAATGATTTTCTCGTTCTTTATCACCTGCTGCTCTGCCCGTCCTCCTCTGCGGTCCTGGACTGATCAAAGAGTCACTTCATCTTTTCAGCTGAGTGTGTGTGTGTGTGTGTGTGTGTGTGTGTGTGTGTGTGTGTGCATGCATGTGCGTCCTTCATTTCGAAAAGAGAAACATTTAGATTTCCCTTCAGTCTCCCTTCATTTGTCCTGGCAGTGAATTTAACTAACACTGTGCTCTGTGTTGTTCAGCGATGGTTTTTCAATTTGATTTGTCATTAACTTTTGATTTCTTATTTAAACGAGGAGGAAAGAAAAACATTCTGTGGTGCATTTCATTTCAGGTAACAGTGGGGAAAAAAACAACAAAAACGTCCTCGCACGGCAAATGACACACGTTTCATTTGTGTCAATGTGACCTCCATCTGAATCATGGGACCTGCGATGCTACAAAGAGGGAGTTAAAAGTAACCCTTGACATGCTGAAATTCTGAATTTATTCAGTTCCTGTAAAGCCACTGATGTATCGGTCACAGCACTCCTGGCTCTGACCTTGCATCAAGTGTCTCTGCAGTGGCCACCACTGCTGCACACTTATTAAAATCTTGGCTCTCTTTTGCCTTTCTGCCTCGATAACCTTCATACTCTGTGGACGTTAAGGTGCAGATGACACAGTATGCGGTAAGCTGAGTGGTAGCTTTTCATTTTCTTATATGTGCGGGAAAATAATGAGTGTAATGCCTTTTTTGTTCTGTTCCAAATATGATTCACCTCAGGAGATTGACCTGTTCTGCATTGGGATGAATATCAGCCACATTTAAGTCCTTTTTTCACAGAGAATAATACTCCAGCTGAATCTAGCCGGAAATTATTAGAAAATGTAATGGGCAAAATGAAGGAGTAGATAAAAGCACGAAAAATTAGATTTTGACACTAGGCACCTCCACAAGACAGCAACAACAAAGTGTGAACCCACCAGGACATCATATTTTGGTTTGTGGACTACTTCTGAAAACCTCGCATTTGGCATTTCATATGTTGCCATCTTGCTGTTTCGGAGCCAGCGGTGAATGTATTTGGATGAGAGGGTGACGCTGGAGAGAATATCCTGATTAGATCTGACTGAGAACCCAGAGGGCACGCCATGTATAGACTTGTCAGTCATAAGGTAGCCACACCCTATAACATACCCTGCTTAAGTGTCTTTTTTATTCTAAATGGGACCATAATGTTAAAAAAATGAACATCATGCTGTAATGATGAAGACTTGAATGTAGCGATTGAGACCATGAACTCATTAGGAAACTGTTCTTTGATGTAATAAATCACGTGAGAAGTAGGGTCATTTTCTCATAAGCTTATGTACAATCAGATTTCATTTTGGAACCAGTGAAGTTGCCCCCTGCTGGCCATTAGCAAGAATGCAAATTCAAGACACTTTCACATTGACTTCACATCTCAGACAAGGAGCTCTGTCCATATTGTTTACTGTCAGTGGTAATAGCACTATTCTGATATTGAACATCATAGTTACCTCAACCAAGGATGTTGTGTTTTCACCCGTGTCCATAGTTGGTTTGTTGGTTTTTCGGCAGGATTACGACACATTCCTGAACTGCTTTCCATGATGCTATGATGGAGGGTGCTGTCCACAACAGACCCCACTGACTTTTGGGGAACTGGATAAAAGGATAGATCCAAGAACTAACAATAAAGTTGTCTCATATAATTTTGTCTCGTCTCATCTGGTATCATATTGTATTGTATCGTTTTGTTTCGCACTGTATCTTATTGTCTTGTATTGTATCGTTTCTTATTGTATTGTATCATATTGTGTCATATCGCATCGTATCGTTTTTTATACGCACAGCTGAGGCTGTAGCAATGTCATTAGTTGTTTTGCAGGTATTTCTTAAATAAACACAGCGCGTTAGAAATGAACATTTTGGCCAGATGAGTGGCGCCAACTAAAAAGAACAAAAGATCCAGCATGCTTGATCACCGAAGTTAATGCAAATCATCCCGTTTGGAAGATGAATGTCAAACAAATTCAAAATTTAAAGTCTGGGGATACGTCATCTGGGAATCCTGGATATCTGTAAAACAATGTTCGATCCATCCGTGAGTTCTTCTTCATGGACTAAAGTCAGGGATCGACCACCACTCTTCCATCCCCAGGAAGCACGAGTGCAAAAAGCAGGAGCTCCCTGAAGACTCTTATCATTTCAGCTGACACCATGCCAAGTCTGCAATCATATTACCACATACTAATTGACATCAGGGCAACCTGGGGACTTTGGAGCCCCTGAGGGCCGGGGCCATGCGGGGCAGTTACATTCTCTGCCTGATTGATAATCCAGCGTGGTCAGCAATAAATAGCTGCAGAGAAGGAATTTATCCTCACAAGCAGGTCGACACATCTCTGCGGATTTTTATCTGCAGATTTATAGCTGAGACGCAACTGAAAACACACTGACAAATATGTGTTGAGGCACGTCTCATGCTGCCCTGTCAGTGACAGATATGATCTCAGCTGGTGCATCATTAGGTCTGAGAGTGTGGATGATAGTTACAAAATAATAATGAAGAATGAGGACAGTAAACACCACACAGGGTGCAGATGTCCATCATGAGAGTCCTCTTGTGTGGCGTTAACATAAAGTATGCCTCACTGTTTAATGAATATGATTAGCCTTACATGCAACTCTCAGTCAAAAGAGATTAAGTTGGGCAAGTGTTCAGTCAGAACGATGAAATCAGCACCGCGAACGCTCACTGCTGAGACGCTCGGATTAAACAGACACCTACGCACATCGCAGGTTCCCTTGATTGTTCGCTTGATTGTTTCTTAATAAAACAGGAAGGACGAGGAATGAGCGGCCCATCTAATAATTTTCATGTACTTTTTTCATGTCCCTCTCTGCTTGTCATCACCTTGATGACAAGAGAGAGAAAAAAAATTAACATTAGTGTGATGACTTCCTGACTGCTATTTAATTAAACACAACCGTGGTTTATCCGCAGACTTGCATTTTAAATGGCAATAGTAAAAGTTCCAGTGCTTTGTATTTCTCAGACAAGACTATCAGCTCAGCCTCACACTGCTTTAATTAGAAATTTAACTCCTTGCATGCCACAGACAGGCCACCTGTATACAGGCACTGAGCTTCCTTTGACTAAATGAACCCCCCCCCCCCCCCCCCCCCCCCGGCTTAGAATGGCAGTCCGACAGAGCAGCAGAAGACAATGCTGTCACATACTTCATCAGTGAAGTTTATTATGTATTGACAGACGTTCATGTTGTAAGCCATTTTTTTTTTAATGTAACAATGATGATGTTTACAAAGTTTTTACAAATGAGGGCTAGAGAGGTGATGAGAGGAAGCTGAACTTATGAATTATGAATGTCATGCTGATGAATGTTCACAAAACAAGTCAAATCCTCCTTATCTATGTAAATTCCCCTCAAAGACTCCCCTAGGCCTTTGTTTATTTATTATTTTAACCTGTTCTAACAGCATCAAGTAACATACATCATTTGATTCAGGAGAAACTTATTTTTCAGTCCGGCTGAGAATGGATGAATTACCAGAATTTTAGTTGTTTTTCTAAACGTGTTTTTTTTTTTTTTGGTTGTACTTAAAAAGATGCATTTCGATGTTCTAGACTTAATTTGAAATTTTGACATCTTATCTTTCCTAAACAAAGTTACCACCATATTTTATAATATCATCCTCTGCGTTTTTCAAAAATAGGCTCAATCCGATAATTCATCAGAATTTTTTTTTTTTTTAATATTCCCATGGAAAATCAAACTGAAGAGATAAACATTGAAAATAATGAAAAGAACAACTAACAATCATAGGATAGAAATTCGAAATTTTGGGATAAAAAGTAAAAAATATAAAAATCAACATTGAGGTAATTTTTAAAATTGTATAATTTCAACTTTTTATCTCATGACTTACAATGAACTTACAATATTTTTTTCATCAAGTTTACTCGTCAATTTATTTCTTTAACTGGCAGAAATGGGCTTTCATATTATACTATAGACATGTCCTAAAAATAGAGAGTAAATAGAAAGATTATTAATCATAACAGAAGACACTGAAGCAAAAGTGACTTTTTCAGAGTGATATATCATCTATTGAAGATGGACTACAAAAGTAGCTTGGCTGTGACCATTGAATGTTGGCCCAGAAGAAGAAACTTGATGAATCAATGCTGCAGAATGTGATGGTGCTTCCAGAGCCCCTGGATGTCTAAACAACACGTGTGTGATACCACTGCAAAGGTACCTTTACCTATGTTTTAAGAGCACAAGGATAGGGTTAGCAGTTAAAACTATTACAAGTTTTAGATCAATATCTCTTTTAGCTGCCAGTGGCTAATAAACAGTATTAATCAGGTTTTTTCCCTTCTGTAGTCGATGTTCATGTAACCATGGCAGCTCCTGCGGAAGAGCCAGACTGAGTGAATCTCCCGAAGTCTCCTCTGGCAAGTGATGCTCAAGTTCAAGCATCCACTCCTCAGAGTAAACTGCATGATTGGTTGACATTATACATTTGAATACCCCGTAAAATGCCATAAATCTTACAAGTGCAC
Source organism: Diplodus puntazzo (assembly GCA_963678695.2). Classification (NCBI taxonomy): domain Eukaryota; kingdom Metazoa; phylum Chordata; class Actinopteri; order Spariformes; family Sparidae; genus Diplodus; species Diplodus puntazzo. Next base: position 24,223,933 of record OZ023169.1, read on the forward strand.
CCATGCTCATCGGCGCAAAGCCACAGATGATTAAAGATTCAGGTATTCACAAAAAATGAAAATGCCAGCCACTGAATCATTGAATGATTAACTGTCTTTTTTTTTTTTTTTTAAATCCCTGCAGTAGAGGTGGGAGTGATTGGAGGCTGCAGTGCAGTCATAAAACTCTAGGTGCTGCTTAAACTGGACCTATTTACCCCTGACAGAGTGTGCCGTGAGCCTGTAACAAAGCTTTAATGATGTGTGTCGATGCGGGAGGCACTTCATTAAAATGGGCACCTGTTGTTGTGTGCAGCAAACATCACTAGAGGCCACTGATGGCTGCCTTCTATCTATCTATCTATCTATCTATCTATCTATCTATCTATCTAGGGGTATGTGGTAGGGGCAAGGGGTGTGTTTGGATTGGGGCTACGCTGGCAGCTCTGTAAGGCAGCACTCATAGATGTAGCAGTTCTTAGAGTTAATGCTAACATCAGTATTGTGTCATGCTCTCAATTGATTAGCAGGTAATTAAAATACGGGCTGATCAAAAATATCAGCCATTATAACACTAAATTAAATTGTGATGTTTTATGTCAATTCGCAACATGGAAAGAAGAAAAATAATTGGCTGGGATAGACAAAAGTGGCACCCCAGACTTGCAAATTCCAACAGACTAAGCCATCAGAGAGGCAAAAATCACTCTCTCACAGTTGTTGTGTGTATGAGGAAAAGACAACTTGAAAGTCGAAACGTGTCATCAGCTGTAATCGGGTCATCCGTTGCTGCAATGGTCTCCTCGTGCTGACTGACACTTATTTGCAGCCCCGTTCACTCAAGGAGAGGGGAGAAGGATACATTACACATATGCACTGATGGAAATTAGAGTTGGCGCATTTTCCTAAATTGTTCTTATGAAGATTTTAATGTAAAAAGGTTAAATATAAAGAATTAAAATCCCCAATATATGTCCACTGAGCCTTCATTTTTGTGGTAGTTGCGGCATTATAGGGGCAATATGTTAAAACTGTAGTCGGAAACATTCAGAAAAACAACTAAAAGTATCAGTAGAACATAAATAAATAACATGTTTGGTGTTTCAGAGATATCTGGTATGTATGCTATGCTAACCAGCTAGCCCCGACCCACCCTGGTCCAAAGCTCATGTCTAAACACTAAGTGTCCCTCGTCTCTAAGCTAGCCCGTGAATGAAGTGGCCAATTATTTCATATTGTACCTTTAGACAACTATAAATGTAAATTATGTGTATTCTATGTATGTTTTTATGCCTGTGATGCAATGGCGATTCAGGGGGGTGGCCTGGGGTGGCCGGGGCCACCCCTGAAAACTCATTGGCCAACCCTGTGGCTACCCCAGATCTGATAGGTAGTTGGTCAAGTTCGTCAACACAAGAAACAAGAGAAATGCTGTCAATCAATGATGACAGCTGATCAGCTGATTTAGGGCCAGTTTTACGTTTTTAACTAACACAGTAATGGTCGTACTAAGGCTGTGAGAGCTGATTTCTGGTCAGCAGACGTTTGGCCAATGGCCATGCAGGTCTGATAGGTGAGCCATGAGAGATGAGCATAGCACGCTGCATCTGCAGCTGCTGCTGGTCCGGTCCGGTCCGGTCCGGTCGTTAATGAAACAGGAGGACGGTCACGGTGACAACGTCAACTGCTGGATAAAAACGCTGAAATCTGTCTATTGAAAGGTATTTTAATGTTATGTTTAACATTATGTCGTAGTTCCCTCTGAATGTGTAGGAAAACTTTATTTAGCACTAAGTAGCAGCTAAACGACGAACTACACTGCACTAGCTAGCTTAGCAGCCTGCAAACCAAGTTAAACATTTAACGTTAGCATTTGTTTCCTTTTATTATTATTTGCATTTAGAGATGGGATTTATGGCTCTTTCAGGGGAGCCGATCATGGTGAGCCGTTCCTTTCAAAGAGCCGTTCAAAAAACTGGCTCATCTGACTGATTTTTATATTTATTAAGTTTTAAGAGGCCAGCCTGGTGGTAACTCATTTTATCTTGGAAATAATCAGTCAGAGGTATGATGGGGTGAGATTTGGAACAAAATAATACTAAATTAGATATCCCACCAATATCTGAGTTTGAATTATTCTGAAATATTGATTATAACCTCATTTGACATGTGTGGACTAGATTTTAAAGTCTGATCTGGATTCATTGTAAATATTCCACAAGGTTGCGCCATATCACTCTGCTTTGACAGTGACATCACTATTTTGGATTTACCCTTTGTACAAATTGTTTGTATGTGTGTAAAGCTACCATGACTTGTTATTCATGCAACATCGTGACCTTAACACTTACAAATAAACATTAAAAGACAAAGCAGGCTACAATAAATTTCTGTGCAAAACAGATTTTGGTGCAGGGGGGCAGGGGCAGTCACGTGTTTATGTTTGTTTTTTTTTTTTTATGCAAAGGCAGCGTGCACAACTCAGTTGGCGTCATGCTATATTTGCATATCTAGCAAGCACCGTGCAGCTGGGCTGCGCTCATCCCCATGTAACCTCTCTGTCCCAATCAGTGATATGTAAAAAAAAGAAATAAATAAAAAAAAAAAAAGAAGAAGAATGGTTCCCAGCTGCGACTCGGTTCCCATCGTTCATGTTAATGAGCCGTTCAATAGAATCGGTTCGTTCGTGAACATCACAACACTATTTGCATACCGCCATGAAATATGAGCGGCTGCTGTCTGGACTGAAGTCATCTTTTTCTGGGCCTCCAGTGCCAGTGTCGTCCTTCGGGGGGAAGGTCCTTCCCAGGGGTGTGGTCAACACTTTATGGCTCCATAGGCGATGAGGAAGATGGTCCACTGGATGTAGAGGGACCATACTGATTTCCTCCGCATGGTGGAGGTGTCCTCTTACAGTGTGATACGTGGATCCAAGTAGAACGACACTTGATTGCTGTGTTGGTGGTAAGCAGGAAGTGTTGTGCTTTCAACCAGCTGGGCGTTTTTCCTCTGGAACTCTCTGATGCAGACCCAATCTCCTGGTTGTAGCACTGCTGGCTGCTAGGAGGTGACTGGACAGTTTTTACTTGTCTGTGGAGTAGCTGAATAGCAGAGGTTAAGGCAGAGCACAGTGTTTGCATAGACTCATCCATGGCATGGAGGTTCATCTTCTTCATCCTTGTTGCTTGGCAAGCATTTCGCTAAAGAGACAAAATCAGCCTTCTTACAGGCCCAGGCTTCAGCCCGGGTTGGACAACGTGTCTATACATACAACAATATTGTCCGAATCAGCCTTCTTGTAGGCCCAGGCTTCGGACTGGTTGGAGAACGTCTCTATACATAAAAGAATATTATCATATCCATTACATTTCTAAGTACAAGGAAGCTGGTGCCACAATGCGGCCGTCGTTGTGGACCCACACATTATTTACATTTTTACAAACATGGGAAAGCCACAATTTATGCTCCTTCACATCACAGGATCACGTCATTATAAGAAGCAAGATTGTTAGCGGGTAGGGAGGGACAGAGCTTTACAAGGACAGGAATGTCAAGTTTTGCAGCTACTTTTGGCTCCATGATCAGCTAGAGCACTGCCTCTTGAACCATCGTCTAGGATTTGGTGTAAGCTTCTCGATTAACAATAACAAATAGATGAAGGAAATCATGTAAACATCCAAAAGCATGTTTGGAGTCTGTGTAAATGGTGACAATTTTACCTTTTGCAAGATGACATGGTCTCTTCAGTGGAACAACTCAGCTACGTGGGCGGAACTTGAGGGTGGCAGGGCAGCGCTATCAATTATTGAAAAATTATCACAAATTGCATAACCTGCACGTGGCACTCCATATTCTCTATAAGCAAAGTCCATTATCCATGTCTACAATAACCTGTCATTCCTAAAATGTCTTCATCTGTGACACATTTGTGGGTTTTGGCATTTCCACTATTGCTTTTATCCTGTACGGAGTAAGGACTCTTGTAGAACCGGATAATGTGTGTCCCAAGTATCTCTGACTCTGAATTGAACTTTCTTTAGTGACCCTTCACTCCTAAAGCTTTGAGAAAGACGACTGTGTCAGTCTCACATGCAGCAGCAGAGGGAGAGGCTGAATGCAAACTTCAGACTCTGGCTATGTGGGGAACAGAGAAAAATGCACTACACAGGTCAAATATCGTATAATGAGTCAAATCGGCTGATATCGAAGATAATACGCTTGTAGGATTTGGAACTAAAAGAAAATGGAGGAGTACTGCTTCAGTAATAGCTTGCGGATCTTGTACCAATCTATATTTATTTTAAATGTTTAGAATAGGAGTATTACAAGGTCTGTTACATGACATTGTTATCCCTTGGTTTAACAGAGATAGAATTATGGGGATGAGTGCCCTCACTGTTTTCTTGAGAGGGGAGATACTGTGCGATCTTTGGCAATTCTGTTTTAGCAACACGTGTGCTGGTTCAGCTGTTTCAATAAATCCAATGTCATTAGAGGAAGAGGCCCACACTGACAGGGCACACTAGACACAACTCTATAGATCTGCAATAGATGGGGCCATTTATTTTGCATAACAAATCTCGTCCTAACAGATTCATGGGTGTGGTATCTGATAGAAGAAAGGAGTGGAAAGCAGTTAAACTGGACGTGCTTTCAGTGAAAGGATTTATAGATACTGGAGTACCGTAATTTCCGGACTATAAGGCGCACCTGAATATAAGCCGCACCAGCCAATTTTAGGGAAAAACACAAATGTGTACATATACAAGCCGCACCCGATTATAAGCGGCAGGTGTTTTAGCGTTTAATTACCATATGTAAAGGCTCGTGCACAGAGGAGATTGTCGGGAAAGAGACTGCTGTTTGGGGAAGCTTCCATTTTATTAACATTTCAACAAACAAGTTGCATATTTGCATAACCTATGACCACGCAAACGTCAACACGCAAGAGTCAGAGACGCACAAACAGACGCACAAAGCTGCGGACTGGTTCGCACGGACAGTTAAAGACAACATGAATGTCATTTAATTCAACTAACAGCGAAGTAAAGTGAGAAACTTCTCGGTCAGACTGACAGACAGCTGTTATCTCCGTTAGCACCGCCACCTGTCTGACTATGTGTTGTTAGCATAACAAACCTGAATCACTGACGTTGATGACGTCCACCGACAGAACAACGCGTTCCCTCGACGCAGCACTCCGAATGCTCAATGACGGTGTAGGGTCGACGACGTAGCTACGCTGTCGCCGCGACGCAGAAGCATAATAATAAACCAGGCGTTAAAGGTGAGGGACGTAACCTGTACAATCTATAGATTGAGGAGGTCCCCTAGTGGCCGTTAGCTGTAAAAATCCATAAATTAGCCGCACCGTTGTATAGGCCGCAGGGTTCAAAGCATGGGGAAAAAGTAGCGGCTTATAGTCCGGAAAGTACGGTAGTCTTAAATACAGGTAGACAAATAGGAATACTTCCAACCCCCACAGCTCTAACTGTTTTCTTTAGATACTTTAGAACGTGAAGATATAGTTGGTTTTACTGGAGAAAAAGAGAAGCTCCTGTGTCTTTCAAGAAGTATGTTAATTCACACTTATCATAGTTGTTTTGCTAATTTAATTAGTGGAGCCTGGGTTACAATTTCTCCTGTTTCAATGTTGTCACTGTCCTGACAGCGTTGCTGGTTATACTGTTGGATTGGTGGGTCTTCTATTTTGGTTACTTGATGGAGGTGCCTTGGCAGGGTACGTAGGGTGGTTTTGTTTGGGCAGTTTCTTACCCAATGACCTGGCTGACCACATAAGAAGCACTTCTCTTGGCTAGAGAAAGGTGACCTGTGACTTTGCTCATGGTGTGTGGGCCAGCGTCTTTGGCACCCCCTCTCTTTTTGGAAGCTTCCTCTGCCACTGCATTCTCCTCTGGATGTTCCGCCTGTGTAGTGAGACACTTCAGAAACGATTAGCATTTCATGCTTTCTACATAATCTTTCTTCTGTGTTATCCCAATCCCAGTGGTGTTGTGCTATTTCTACCAATTCAGTCAATGGTTTTCTTGACCATCCAACTGTTAATTGTACCTTTGTCCTAATTTTTGGTTGAAGACTATTCACAACAAATGTTGCATGTAACCATTTGAAAATTGGACAATTTGACTTGGTGACAGACCACAATTGTCCTTTGCAGTTGTCATCATTTTTACATACAGCTCCCGAGGACTGTCATCTTTTTCTTGTCTAATTTTTGTAAGAGGAGTAAAGTCAATTTGTTGCCTCCAGTTTAACTGCTAAATCTATGACACTGTAACATGTCTAAGCTTCCTCTGGTGTCATTCTGGCAAATTCTGTGGGATTGTGGGGGATTTCACAAGCATTGAGCACTTTGTCTTTCAAATTAGATGGCAAAGTCAGATTTAACAATTGCATCATAGCGGGCAATGAGGACTGTAGATCATGCACACCAAATTCCATTCTTCTAACCATTTTTGTTTATTTGTCATTACATCTTTGGGAAAACGTCTGACTATTGCTTTTAGCTCCCTTCGGCTCCAAGGTTTGTAGACGACATCTTTTTCCATTGTAACATGTCGAGCTAATTTTGTTGGGTTTGTTTTCTTTTGTTTTCAATTTTTTTTTCTTGTTGGAACCCTCCCTTGTTATTCTACTTCATTATTTATCTCAGGTCTTGGGTATTCAACAACCCAGTCATCCCCAGTGTTATGAACACTGGATTCTTTCATCTCTCTTACAGGATAAAGGCTTTTTATTGTGATCGTATTTTTTGTTTTAGTGTTTCTACAGGACATTTGATTGTCCCGCTTAATCTTAGTCTGCGTTGTGTTTTTTTTCTTTTTTCTTCTTCTTCTTCTTGAGCTATTAGCTTTTTATTTTGATAAAGCTACTTCCATCCGTCTAAATTTTGAGGGAGGAGAAATACTTATTTTTATCTTATCTAGGAGAGTACTCAATTTCTCTCTCATATTTTCCAATCTTAGACTTTTACTTGACCCAATTTAAACAAATGTTGCAACACATGACAAACAAACAAACAACAAACAAAAGCTGGCGTCACCATAACTATCATGCATGTACTTCACAGGACCAGTAAATCTCTCTCAGACCTTCTACTAAGATGACTTCCCATTTTCCTTGGAAGATTTCTGTGATCATTTAAACAAAACAAAACAAAACAAAACCACAAAACCACAGGAATTTCAACACTGATCTTTTCTATTAGACCAACAGAATCACAGAAATTCGACACTGGTCTTTTCAATGAGACCACTAGAATCACAGAAATTTTCGACACTGATCTTTTCTGTTAAAACAGAATCACAGGGGTTTTCGACACTGATTTTCTATTGGAGCAGATAGAATCACAGGAATCTAGACCTGATCATTTGCAACATAACAGACAAAACAAAACAATGTTTAGACCTGGTCTTTTCTATCTAAAACGACAGAATCACAGGATCCTTTAAACCGACAGAATCACAGGACAATAAACCTGATCTCTTCTATTAAACCAACAGAATCACAGGACAATAAACCTGATCTCTTCTATTAAACCAACAGAATCACAGGACAAGAAACCTGATCTCTTCTATTAAACCAGCAGAATCACAGGACAAGAAACCTGATCTCTTCTATTAAACCAACAGAATCACAGGACAAGAAACCTGATCTCTTCTATTAAACCAACAGAATCACAGGACAATAAACCTGATCTCTTCTATTAAACCAACAGAATCACAAGACAAGAAACCTGATCTCTTCTATTAAACCAGCAGAATCACAGGACAAGAAACCTGATCTCTTCTATTAAACCAACAGAATCACAAGACAAGAAACCTGATCTCTTCTATTAAACCAGCAGAATCACAGGACAAGAAACCTAATCTCTTCTATCGTGTATATTTGATGTTAAGTAGGATGTTAACCCCTAGATGCTTGGAGCTTTATGAGAGCGAATCTTCATAAGACTAGGAAAACACAAGCAATTCCACAACTAATCAAAAGCTATGAAAACAAGCATTCCTATACATCTAAAAACTAACTTCCCAATAACATCGGTTTAGAAACCATACAACACCAAAAAAGAAAATTAACAAAACACACAGCAAACTTACTTGAATGTCGGATGGCGTCACCCTTCTTTAGGACTCCCTCCTCAACAGACCTCCAACAATGCACAGTAACAGTAATTCGCACCCATTTAGCATAGTGACCAAACCAGGTCCAGACATCTCTTGATCAACTGGTGTTACGCAAATGTGTATCTGCAGGGTGTCGGAGAGAGACATGAATCAACATTTAGGTCTGGGGGCCAAAAGGCTCTTTCCAGACGTCATTTCAAATGTGTATTTTCTTCTTCACTTCTTGTCACTTCTGGTCATGAAGGTGACACTACAGAATCTATAGAGGATGTGTGTATGCTACATTATAGTTTAGAACGTAGTATTTATATGCTAATAGTTTAGACAATGTTACGGATCTGAGATGAAACTGACAGAAGCGGGGGACTGAGAGAAAAAGGGGCGATCACAGTCCATCTGCTTCCTTCATAGTAGTTACGCTACTTATATTTCTGAGCCATGATTCTAACTTGTGCAGACCTGAGTCGGATAAAGATCAATAGGTCTGGCAGGCAGACCACATCAACATATTCAACTAGGCAACCCCTGTGCCCCTACACTGTATCTGATACTAAGGATGGAAAGGAGGGGGATGACAAAGGGAATGGATGTCAACCTCCAACCATAAATGCAATCATTTCATTTTCACGAGTTGAAGTAAAATAGATAAATAAATAATGCACTCTCATCATTTGGACACAAATTTGGTCAAATCTGTGTTAGTGAGCTTCTTCATTTTCGAGATAATCCATCCACCTGACAGCTGAAACATATAAAAACGCTGATCTCACAGCATGGTCAGTGTGCAGGTGTGCTTGTAAAGGGCCATCCTAAAGTGTGCAGCTCTATCTCGAAACCACATTACGACGACATTGAATTGGGGGCAAGATTAATAAAAAAAAACAGCGTTTGGCTTGTGGAGTGTCCGTCTACTCCTCCCCAGTGGCTGATATTTCTGGATATTGGCAGAAAGTAGAACACGCTGTTGCACACATCGATCCAGAGCATCCCAACATGCTCGGTGGCTGACTTGCCTGGTGAGTATGCAGGCACCGTGATGTTTTCAGATTCTCGCAACATGGTGCCGTGTATTGTCATGCTGCAAGACGAGGTGATGCTGGTGGATGACCGGCTCGACAACAAGCCTCAGGATCTCGTCTCATCTATCTGTGTGCATTCAGATTACCACATGAATAATAAGAGGCACCTGCGCTTGTTGTACATCATGCCTGCCCATACCACACACTCTCTGACAGTTTCTGTGCAGAAATCCTCTGGTTTTACAAATCAGCTGCTGCATTAGCTGTCTAGGCGGCAGCTCTCAGATATCCATGCAGGTGAAGAAGCCGAGTGCGGAGGTCACGGGCTACTGTGGTTACACGCGCTCCTTATGAGGCCAGTTGGATGTACTGACATGGGAGGCAGCTTATGGTTGTGAAATGAACATCAAATAAATGGGGAACAGCTCTGGCGGACATTCCCCGCCGTCAGCACGACAGCTGCACACACATCTGTGGCATTGTGTTGTGAGATAAATTTGCACATCTTAGAATGAGCAGTCCAAAGCACACCTGTGCACTAATGGTGCCGTTTAATCAGCATCTTGATATGCCACACCTGTCAGGTGGATGGATTATCTTGGCCAAGGAGAGGTGCTCAAAAGCTCGAGAAAAATGAGCCTTCTATTTGTATAAAATAAGCTAAACTTTATAATAATAAACTTTAGAAAATCAGAGCAAACAAAAACAATAGGTCCCTTTCCCGTTCTGTATCAGGCATGTTGCATCTAACAGTGCAGATTTTCAAGGATAAAGCCCTTTGAGAGGGTGTGTAGGAAAAAAAAAAACACCGTGTCCCTGATCATTCACATGAGTCATTCACACATTAGTGCTCAAAAGTTCATAATATTATTGCCACGTTTTCAGACCCACCTGCAATCTGAGGTCAGAGAGGAGGTGTTTCGGTCGAAACAGGAAACCAAATATCTAAAAAACGCCTTCGAGAGCCTTGAGGCAATAATGCGTATATGGAAATCCTTGTACCAAGAATGAAAGTGGAATGATTTTTGTTTACTTTCATTTCTGCTTATAGCTTTTTTCACGTAACTAAGTGCCAATCTGATAGCCATATTAGCTTTCAAGACCACATGATGAGAAATTCACATTTTAGACATTTTCAGTTGACATATTGCGTACATAACCTTAAAAAATTGCATTTCTTTTGTAAAAGACAAAATTAGCAAGATTTAGCTGTTCAAAGTGACACCTAGCTTTAATGAAGTTGTAGTTTTAGCACTGAAATTGGTGTGTCATTAAAATGAATGAACAGTTTGATCTATAACTATAGTGTTGTTGCAGCGATGTTCATGTGTATGTTCCTACATGGGAAGCAACAAGAGAGATTCAAACCTGCTTCTTAGAAGTCTGGCTACAGACATGCTAGCAGCCAGGTGATTTTTGCTAATGCTAATTTTGACCTGCTAAAATGCTCCTAATAAGAATGCCATCTGCTAATGTTTAACAGGTAGGTTTCCCATGTTTACCATTTACGTTTAGTGTGTTAGGATGCTAAAATTGTTTTAAAGCAGTAGGGACAAAGTTAAGCTGTGGCCAGTGTTGTGGGTAACGCGTTACAAAGTAACGCGTTAGAGTACTCTAATTACTTTTAATTACTTACTAAAAATTGACCACCTGTCAAATTCACACCTGAAACAAATAGTAATTAGTAACTGCACACTGCTGCTCTTAGCTAGTTAGCTTAGTAAACCGTGCAGCTAGCGGTTCGAACTGGGAGCTCGGGGTTTGTATTTACACTGCTAGCACAGGAGCTTTAAAATGGGCGGGGCAAGCTGGTTAGCATGGTGACTTCAATAGATATCTCTGCTACACAATAGCCTATGTAGCCACCAGAAGTCAAACTGCTTTTTCTTCACGTTTTGTTATCTAAGGTATTCAACTAAAACACTCTTACATATTGCCCCTTTCAAAGTAACATCACAGATAACCAGGGTTCATAATTTCCCAATTAACAAAACTACTTATAACTCCGGTCCAAAGTTGTGAACTAACCATTTACTAAAGTATAATAGCTTTTTTGCATTTCTATTTTTTAGCATTGTGCTGGTATGACATCAAATAACGTTCCCTCAAACACAGAAAGTGTTAGAAATTGCTCAGGAACTCTTGCCACAATTTATCAGTTTATGACAGGAGACCAGGACAACCTGAGGCCATCACTTTATTAGTTTATCTGAGAACCAGAGGCAGTGCTACACAGAATGATAAAGACGGACTCAGCAGGCAAACACACCACTCAGCGGGGATGATGGAGACTATGTTGTTTGGAGCTGAATTCCGTAGCATACGTGTGATAAAAGGTGAACAATAGATCACACTTGCCATAACGGATCAGTCAGCTGGATTACAGTTGCATTAAGGTGTATTTATCTTTATTTAACCGTGCATGTATTTCTGTTTATCTGCTTTCAGAGAGGCTTAGCAAATCTAAAATACAGTTTAATGACTTTAATGGTGTGACAACAGAAATTCATGCAACATCTTGTGTTAACTAAATGCATGAAATCATCATGAGTCGAGTAAAAGTTAAGCAGTAGATGTATGTGGTATGATTTTTTTACCCTCATTTTAAGAGCGTCACCCCAGAAAACCTGCAGCAGCGCCGTGCAACACAGCCTGTGAGAAATTCTAATAGAAATCGTGGGCAGCTTTGTGAGATGAGAGGGTACAAAGGCAATCACAGGGCAATTATTGCCACAAATGGACTTCACTGGGATTTGAGAGTAATTAGCAAGGACTTCCCTTAACCAGACCCATGCTGTCTAATTCCTCCATCCACAGAGAGCAAAACTGGCGGAGCAGCCTAATTTTAAAAGCAATCTCCCGGTCCCATCATAAGACTGGGATTTTCATTAGCATCTTGTTACTGCTCAACAGCAGTGCAATTACCTCTTAATTGAAGCTCATTTTGCACTTATTTATGGAATAATAATCAAGACTGCATCCTGCCGGGCTGAGAATTAGGTAGAAATGGCTACATATTTGAATCCATAGAGATGCCGTGAGAGAAAACCTTTCCCACGTATGATGTTGCGACTTTTGAATAAAGGACACTTTGATTAAAACAGGAAAAAAAAGACTAGGGCTCAATCCTTCTTCCAGTCATTACCCCTGTCTCTTTTTGAGTGCTCCCTTGTCCCTCAGAACAGTTACAATGGGTTGAAATCTCTCTCAAGACCCTCACATGTCATCAGTAGTCGTAAATAGATGTGACCGGCCATTTCCAACATGCTGTCTTCAGCTGTGGTGATTTCTCTGACGACGCTGTGGCAATCCTGGTATCATCACAATCCCATATTCAATTTATCTGGTGGAGAAAGAAAAGCATGGATGCTCACGATTCATTCTCGAATTCAGGCTATCAATAAAGTCATCAGATAAAAACAGGAGACTGCTTTATTTCCGGGCCACTTGTGTTAGCTTTACAGGCTAACATTAGAAACCTGTGCACCTCCCCTGCCAACCTGCACTGATATTAGAGGAGTGGTGCCAAGTGAAGTGAGTTCGCTGCTGGACGTTCGTTACATTTCTCATCTCTCATCCACACTACCGACACTTCAGTTTGTCAAACGCTCAAGAAGGGAAAATAAAACAATAGATCTGCTGTATGCAAATGTTAAAGATGCATAAAGCTCCACTGCCCCCCCCCGGGCAGGTCAGACCACAACCTCGTACTGCTCTCCCCATCATACAAGCCTGTGGTTCAGCAGCAAACAGTGACAGTAAGGCCATGGAATCATTGCAGGGTGGAAGCCACTGATGTACAAACCACATGGTGAGGACATTGATGGCCTTACTGATTGCATCTCTGAATACACTGGGTTCTGCATGGACAACTTCATCCCCACTAAAGAGGTCCGCTGCTAACCAAACAAAAAACCCTGAGTAACCAGCGACCTAAAGGCCCTACTTAATGAGAAGAAGAAGAAGACCCTTAGGTCAGGGGACCGAGCAGAGCTCAAGCGTGTTCAAAGAGACCTTAAACACGGCATCAGGGAGAGTAAGGACAACGATAAGAGAAAACTGGAAGACAAACTGGAGAACAATAACACCAGGGACGTATGGATTGGGATGAGGGAGATTACCAACTTCCATAGGAAAGGTGGAGGAACAGGTGAGGGAAATGAACAATGAGCAAATGAGTTCAACCAGTTTTTCAACAGGTTTGACCATGGCCGCTGGAAGTGGGAGTGCTGGGGGTGCTGCAGCACCCCCTAGTGGCCAGAGGGAGATTTTAAAAAAAATGTAAAAAATATTTTGCACAATTTATAAATTCCATGTGAATATTTTGGGAAATGATTTTGACACACGTAGACTATTACAGTATTTTAGATTTTAATTTAAATATTGTCAGGCCTAATCAACAGGTTCACAGAAGTTACGTTGTCAACGTCAGGCAGGCTTGTGGTCGCTGAGTAAAGAGGTTTCCCGCGCGCTCCATGCAGCATACATCCATGGCAGCAGCAGGCTAGTAAATTTACATAGTTTAATGACAGAAACGAGGAGGAAATATGACACAGAAACGCATTTCGGATTTTTCCGGAAAACCACCACCAGTGAAGAAGAACACCACAACAACGACAACGGAGAGCAGCCGGAGTGAGGAGACTGTCCGCCCGCCTCTGCACCAGCCCCGCAACCCAACCTAGCTTGATTGGATTAGCCGAGCCCTTCCAGCCAACATCCAGTTTAAAATTTCCTGCACAGCGTTTTGGTAATGAAACGTTCTCACGCTCTGTGGCACCGGCTTGGTTTGCTAGAGGGCAGTGGCTGCATTATATGGAAGAGGAGGCTGATCATATTTTGTGTTTTGTTTGCCTGAAAGCAGTTGAAAAAAAAAAAGTCATACCTAGAGACAAATTTAAGAAAGATAACCCCTTTGTGAATGCCGGCTTTTCAAATTGGCGTAAAGCTACTGAAAAATTTAAGGAGCATTAGCGATCAGAGTTGCACAGCGAGTCAATACAAAAGTTGACACAGACCGCCTTGAACTCCAGCTCAAAATCCTTGGGCCCAGCACTCTCTCCGCCGTGCGTCTTTTGAAGACATGGGTACGCAGCGCCATGACCCAGAAAAGACTCACACACCTTTCGCTGATGCATGCCCACACAGACATTCTGAACTCCCTGGACACTCGTCCCCTCATGAGAGACTTTATCTCCACGACCCCAGAGCGCACCTCGACATTTTGACACCTGTAACCAGGGCACCCTACCTGCAGCTCAAAGTAAGAGCCTGGTGCCGCCGCGCACCTTCATATATTCATGCAGTTTAACGTCGCACTAGAGTATTTTTGCAAGGTGGTGGAGATTGGAGATGGAGAGTGTTATTTTGATCTTGTGTTCTGTGCGTAATGGATTTGGAGAACTGTTTAAATAACGTTTAAGTAGTATGAGATTATTTCCTAATGGTTTGCGTAATAATGTCAGTCCTGTTGTTTGACCACACGCACAGACACACATACATTACATCACATTAGAAGTCACTAACTAGTCACTATATTACATCTTTGGTGAGACATTACAGTTTTTCCCGATTGTTTACACACATTTTCTGAAAGCATCCCTCTTACTCTCAGAACTCTACACATAAATAAAAAAACACACACACAACGGGCAAAACCCCTCAATTCTCCTGCAAAATGAAACTTTACATTCAAAACAATGTAATTTCTTTTCAAAATGGTATTTTGTTTTCAAATGACACACTAAATCCATCATATGAATAGACATTTATAAGAACCAGTTGAACACTGATGTGCTCAATGTAAAACACTATGATGAATGGAAAACACTCCCTATCCATTCATCATAATGACATAGGCCTTTTTTTGTTCAGAGTTACTATAGACAGTACATACAAGTGTGTTGTAAATTATTTGAGGATATTGTTTTTATACTCAGAACACACAAATCCATGGTAACAAATATATTTTATTTTTCCCACAAAAACAATGTACACAGTATACATCCCGACCAACACACAGTTGCACATACAGTGCTCTACATAGAAAACAACATAAGAATTTACTGTATACTGTTACAGTAACAAAAAAAACGCCAAAAATTTAGCTGCATCCTCTCCTCTGTTTCGGTCTGGCTACAGCACCTCATTCACATCACAAGCAATGTTTTCCCTTGGCCAAGCAGCGGGGGAAATATCACCTAGCATGGTCAATCCAGCCATGAAAAGCATCAACTGCTGTATCTCCACATGCGTCTTCCATAGCTTGGAGATGGGGTATACACGCTTGTGGATTCTGATCATACACTTTCCATCTCCAAGCAGAAAAAAATTTCTCAATAGGTTTGAGGAATGGAGAATATGGAGGGAGATAAACAACTATAAAGCGTGGGTGGGCAGTGAACCAGTCATGAACCAGAGTAGCCTGGTGGAAACTTACGTTGTCCCAAATGACAATGTACCTGAGCTGATCTGGTGGAATGAGTGTGTTGTGCAGGGTGTCCAGGTGTTTGCCCATGTGATGAGTC
Organism: Diplodus puntazzo; assembly: GCA_963678695.2. NCBI lineage: Eukaryota > Metazoa > Chordata > Actinopteri > Spariformes > Sparidae > Diplodus > Diplodus puntazzo. The sequence continues at coordinate 24,239,605 of OZ023169.1, forward strand.
AGTGTACATAGTAGGACAATTAACTTTAGAATTTTGAATGACAGTGTGCTCCTTGTGAAAGAGATTTTCTTTATGAAAATTGTGCCAAATGCAGAGAATTGTGTGTAGTGTTTTGAAAAAAGTGTGTTTCAAAACTGCAATTTGAGTGTAAAGCAGGAATTGTGCTTGTAGTTTCGCAGAATTGGTTCAGGGGGTTGGTGCATGAGTTACATGTTGTGGTCATTGTGTCTCAAGTACCAATTTTTGTGTGTAAACAATCAAGAAAAACTGTAACTGACAGTTACAATGACTGATGTAACAGCTCTTTCTAACTTGTCCTGCCTCAAAGGGAAACTTAATAATGCAATCTGATCGAGGCAGAGCAGATGCTCCCAATAGCATCAACTTTCTGATAGTGTGTGGGGCAGCAATTCAAGACATAAATGCAAAGCCTCTGTGTTGGCTACTCCTTTATTTATGTTAGCCCAGTTACGTAGTTTAGATAAAACATTTGAATGGTGCTACTTTTACTGCGCAGGGAATGACCCAGGCTTGGTCTTCACTGTCTATAGAGATACATGAAGTTGAAATGTTTTACCAATAACTGATCATTTCTATCATCTTTTTCATTCTATCACTGTACAACAGCACTAGTTGTAGAGCTCTAAAGGGCAATGCTTCATTAATAACTACTTGTATGTGTGATGAATCTTCTGTGTGATCACATCTGACTCTAGTGGGCAAAATCTTAGCCTGAATAAGCTGATGAATGAACAGCACTGAGATCATGTTCTTGGGAGCATTATCTGGCGTGCAGACACTCATGCCCTCATTTATTTTTGCACACACATGATCACCTTGTTGGCACGCCCTCATTTGCTTTGGCACACGCAGAGCTGCCAAGCGTCACACTTTGAGTGTGACAGTCAAGCAATTTGACCCATTCTCACGCCACACCCCACACTTGCCATTTCTCACGCTTATATTTCCCCATTCAGTACTCTATATTTATTTTTTTCACGATAATAAACTTTAGTCCTCGCGGCTTGCCGCAGTTCGAGTAACTCTGATTGACTGACCGAGATAACCAATCCCAGACCAATCCATCAGTCCTTTGTGCCTAAATTAACCAACCACGGAAGGCACCACGCAATATAAACCAATCAGAAGCAACGTAAGGCGGGTCTTGGCGTCTCTAACTATCTTTCACACACAACAGCGCCGACATTTGAAACCCACTCGATGTTCTCCTGGGGGGTATTCCAGAGAGCGAGTTTTGTGAAAACTCTGAGTTTGTTAACCCTGAGATGAGAGAAACTCTGAGTTTTCAGTTCCAGAAAGAGAGGTAACTTAAACTCTGGGTCTGTTACTGCGGTAACTTACTCTGTGAACGTAACCTGCTCACTGGCAGGTTTACCTGAAGAAACCCTGAGTCTGACGGAGCTGTCTGACAGCGGCTGTCCTTTCCTTCTCAGTCCGATCATGTTGAAGCAGAAAACATTCATATAGTTTTACACCAGGGGGAGAATTTAGATTCATTTAGATGAGCTCTCACTCCCTGGCGAGGACCGAACCGAACAACAGACCGCTTCTCATCAGTCCGTCATTTATATTCTCCGGCCGCACAGCGAATGTCAGGCTACACGTCATCGCTGACGTGCTCTCAGATCTGAACAATCCTCTTCGTTTTTTTTAATCACTTATCAGGTTAATCAATCACCTTCCAGCAGCCAGAAAAAGAGAAATAACTCACATTTCATTTGGCTTTCTTTATTTCCCACAGAACAGTTCATTATTTTTATGGACAGAATTTCTAGGCGCAGCCTCGGGCCGGAGGGGATCTGGTTCGGGAGCCACTGGATCTCATCTCTGCTTTTCGCAGATGATGTTGTCTTGTTGGCTCCTTCGAGCCAGGACCTCCAGCATGTCCTGGGGCGGTTTGCAGCCGAGTGTGAAGCGGCTGGGATGAAAATCAGCACCTCCAAATCCGAGGCCATGGTTCTCGACCGGAAAAAGGTGGCTTGCTCTCTCCAGGTGGGAGGAGAGTTCCTGCTTCAAGTGGAGGAGTTTAAGTATCTTGGGGTCTTATTCACGAGTGAGGGAAGGATGGAACGTGAGATTGACAGGCAGATCGGTGCAGCGGCCGCAGTAATGCGGTCGTTGTATCGGTCTGTCGTGGTGAAGAGACAGCTGAGCCGAAAGGCAAAGCTCTCAATTTACCAGTCAATCTACGTTCCGACCCTCACCTATGGTCATGAACTTTGGGTCATGACCGAAAGAATAAGATCCCGGATACAAGCGGCCGAAATGAGTTTCCTCCGCAGGGTGGCGGGGCGCTCCCTTAGAGATAGGGTGAGAAGTTCTGTCACCCGGGAGGAGCTCAGAGTAGAGCCGCTGCTCCTCCACATCGAGAGGAGCCAGCTGAGGTGGCTCGGGCATCTGTTTCGGATGCCCCCGGGACGCCTCCCTCGGGAGGTGTTCCTGACATGTCCCGCCGGGAGGAGACCCCGAGGAAGACCCAGGACACGCTGGTGTGACTATGTCACCCAGCTGGCCTGGGAACGCCTTGGGATCCTCCCGGAAGAGCTGGAGTCAGTGTCCGGGGAGAGGGAAGTCTGGGTGTCCCTGCTCAGGCAGCTGCCCCCGCGACCCGGCCCCGGATAAGCGGACGAAAATGGATGGATGGATGGATATTTCCCACAGATAAAAGTAACCATCAGTATAGCCTATTGTATTTTTTCTAACAACTTAATTTAAAAGTACGTGTTTCTAGTTTGCTGCCGCATTGAGTATAAGATTAAATGACTTCTAGTTCAATCTGTAGACAGTAAGTGTGTGTCTGCCTCTAATGTTGGTCCTGGGGGTGAGTGATGCCCTCAGCCTCTGGTCACCCAGCGACCTGACTCAGGACCAGCTGCTCTGGTCACCCAGTGACCTGAGTCAGGACCAGCTCCTCTGCCTCTGTCGGACGTGGTGGAGGTGGAGATGAGCACCACTTCATGTTCAACTACTCAGCAGGATGTTAGGACACAGATGTGTGTTAAACAGCATCTGTTGGTGGTAAAAGCCACTACAAGTTAAAATATCCACTGAATAAACTTTTACTTTGTTTAATATGTGAAATAAAACCTACGTGAGAATCGATCGTGAGACTGTTTTTATATTTCATTTTCAGCTGATTTAAATAAAATGAACCAGCCTAAAATAAAATAAAATAAAACACTGAACAACATTCAACCACTTCCTCAAAGGCTAATATAAAAGAAAGTGATGTTAAATTCAAAATGAAAAGATGACCGCATCTAAAACTCTGTCAGTGATTTTTACTACGGCCGCAGCCGTGTTACTGTTTTTTTTTTCCCAGAAAATGTCTGCTTCCTGTTTTCTCCCCTGTTGCCATGGTGAATCACAGTATCGGAGCTCCATTGATGATGGCTTTTTACTAGTCGTCAGGCACGAGCTCATCTGCTGTCATTCTGGGTTGAAATGAAATATTGACAAATAAATGTATTTTGTCAAAATTCTTGTTACAATTTTCATTTCTAATTTCTAGTTAATTAAGACTAGCATTAGGAGGCCACAGTGCAGGGAGAGCCGCTGGCATGGAGGTGAGGACATGAGTCTGAAGGTATAAATCGACGTTAAAACAGGCCAAATCGATGTTAAAAAAGGTCAGTTTTTTTTCAAACACATCTTTGCTCTGGAGTCTCACTCTTGTCATTTTCTGAAACTTGGCAGCCCTGGTGTCACACGCATGATCACCTTGTTGGTACACCCTCATTTGCTTTGGCACGATGATGGCATGATCAGATTGGGTGGCTATGTGACGTTAATGAATGTTTAAATAAGGGCAGAGCTGGTGGAAGTGAGTATCTCGGCCACCGTATCCCGTTGCTTTGTAGGTTAATCAGGGAAGAAACCTCTCCAACATCAGATGAGGGGGAGCTTACAGGAAGAATTACAGAACGTGTTATTTTGTACGTGTGTTCTTTGCGTAATGGATGTGGAGAGCTGTTCAATAACATGCTTAAATAGTCAGAGATTATTTCCTTGTGGTGTGCGTAAAAGTATTTTGGAGCTAATAGAGGCGTGTGTGAAATAAACGTAGATGGGTCCAGCTGACCAAATCTATTGCATTGTCATAGTGTTATTGTGAAGTTTATTTTTTTTAAATATTTTTGTTGGCCTTATTGATAGAACAGCTGAAGATATGACAAGAAACAGAGAGGGAGTGACATGCAGCAAGGGGACCCAGGCCAGGAATCGAACCTGGGTCCCCTGCAGAGCCTCGGCACATGGGACGCGCGCTCAACCCACTGAGCTAAACGGCGCCACATTGTGATAGATGTCAGATGATGTCTGTGTGTTACAGACCCTGGCTGTGTGCACTGAAGTGTATGTGACAATAAAGTAGTGAATCTCAATCTAATTATTTATTTTTAAAATGTATGTTATATGGTGAGTTCCGGATGCAGCGGAGGAGTGCAGACGTGTGTTCGTGAGCTCTCTGTGGTCGGCGCTAGCATCTGCCTTTATCCTGATTCAACCTCTCATAACTTTGGATTGTATGCAAGAGGTGCAGCCATTAAGAAAACCTTTTTATGGCAAGCTACAACTTTCGACATAAAAAGCGAAAGAAAACTGCAACTCAAACTCCGCAGCACGTACACGCTATAACCACAACAAACATGGCGGACAGGGAAAAGGAAACCTCCTTCAACAAACTTCTCGATGCTATTCAAGAAACTAAAGAGGACCTCACAAAACACATTGACAAAAAAACTGCCGACATACAAACAACTTTAACGAAAATCGAAGCCTCAATCTCTACGCTGTCGGAGCAGGTCGAGGAGATGGATACGCGAGTGAGTGCAAACGAAGACAATATTAAAGATACACGCGACCGTGTTGACAAAATGGAGAAGCTGATAACGCACCTCAAAGACAAAACTGACGATTTGGAAAATCGCAGCAGGAGGTCCAATATTAGGATCCTGAATGTGCCGGAACAGGCAGAAGGTCGTGATGCCGTGGGATTTTTGGAAAAGTTTATACCACAAATACTGGGCATGGATAACTTCAGCTCACCCGTCACCCTGGAAAGAGCACACCGCATCGGAAAGAGGTCAGACAGACCGCGGCCCCTCATCGCCAAGTTCCGGAACTTCAGGGATAAAGAGAAAGTCCTCCGGCTTGCCAGAAGCAAAGGAGAGTTGATATACGAGAATAAAAAGATATCGCTCTATCCAGATTACAGCGCAGACTTGCAGCGTAGGAGAGACGAGTTCCTTGACGTGAAGCGGATGCCACGGGAGAAAGAGATGGAATACGCGCTGGTCTATCCAGCCCGGCTTCGCATTAAACATCAAGGTTCTGTCAAGTTTTTCGCCACCCCAACCGAAGCACAACGTTTCCTGAAAGAACTACCAAGTGAGTCAGAGTAACAAGTAACATAACGCTGACTAAAGTGACTGCAGTACACAGTCCACCTTTAGACATTGATAAGACGGGTGATTCCCACCGTTAACCTGAGAAGGGGGAAAAAGGGACATGATCAAGCTGTGATATAGCAGCCTATTTCTGTTCAAATGTTTATAATAACTGGGACCAAGACTGATGACATACCTGCATCTGATTGCTGGACAATAGTTCATTAACCAACTATTGCTGTGAACCCAGATTAGGTTTATGAACATGATGTCATATATTACTCCCCAGGGATAGAACAGGATCATATTTTACCTAACCAACCTCTTAATCCTTTACATATTCCTGTATTATTCATAACAAAATTCTACACTTTGCCATATACAAACTGTTACGAGTGGCTAGTTTTTACTATAGCAGTTGCTTGGAGCCACCACTTTAGTTTAAGAGAGTTACCTACCTAATGTGGTTTTGTTACGGGGGTTTTGTTAGGCAGGTTTTTACTTTAATGTTTATGGGTTATGTATGGTCTCTCGCTAAAACTCTAACTCCTACTTACACACATGTTCAGGCTATTCTTTGGTCCAGGTTGAGTCTTATCATTATACCCATGTTCACTGTCTTACCACCAATAAACTCAACGCAGGAACATAATCAGACGCCTTCAGACCTAGATGCCATGATACTTATCCTACTGAGACATCTATATGAAGAACTTATATCATGAGTCAATTAACATGTATATCTTGGAATATTAGAGGGGTCAACTCACCAATTAAAAGGAAGAAAATGTTGTCATATCTAAAAAGGCAGAATGTAGATATTGCCTTTATCCAAGAGAGCCACCTTACTGACACTGAACATTTAAAACTATGTAGGGATTGGGTGGGTAATGTTTTCTACTACCTACCTACAAGGTAGGTACTACAAGACCTTTTCAAAAAAATTACTGACCCCCCTCACGAACATGATTAAAGAAGCGCTAGAAAACAAAAAATTACCAGATTCATTGGAAATTGCAACAATCACACTACTTCCAAAACCGGGCAAGGACAAACAGAAATGTGACTCATACAGACCCCTTAGTCTCCTAAATGCAGATTATAAAATACTATCCAAATTAATTGCTCTCTGACTGGAAGACGTTATACCAAAGATAATTCATCCTGACCAAACAGGCTTTGTTAAAAACAGGCACGGAGCAGATAACGTGCGGCGACTGCTCCACATATTAAATACCGCTCAAAAAAATAGAAATCCTATGCTAATAATATCTATGGATGCAAACAAAGCATTTGACAGGATTGAACCAAGTTTGCTATTTCGGACTCTAGAGGCTACAGGGTTTGGAGAGAAATTCATTCAATATATTAAAACACTTTTTAATGCTCCTAAAGCTAATATTTTAACAAATGACATTCTGTCTGACACCTTCTCCTTGTCCAGAGGCTGCAGGCAAGGCTGTCCAAGCTCCCCCCTGCTCTTCGCACTTGCGATCGAACCATTAGCCATCGCCATCCGTTCTAACACCTCCATAGCCGGAATCAAATTTGGTACAAGTGAACACAAACTTTCCCTATATGCAGATGATCTCCTCTTATATATAACCGATCCACTCACATCAATCCCCCCTCTATTAAAATGTCTTAAAGAATATAGTGCAGTTTCAGGGTATAAATTAAATTACACTAAAAGCGAGATTCTACCACTAAATATACAGGACAACAATATTAGAGCTCTCACTGACCCATTGAAATGGTGCGTCATTGGCTTCAAATATTTAGGAATACAAATTGGTAAATCAGATGGGCAAATATTCAAACAGAATTATATAAAATTATTGGAACAAACAAAACTTAACCTTCAAAGATGGATGGATCTCCCACTGTCTCTCATCGGCAGAATTAACACTATTAAAATGAGTATCTTGCCCAAGTTTATTTACCTATTCCAATGTGTCCCTATAAATGTTCCCAAGAGTTTTTTCAAAGACCTTAACAAAACTATAACTCCTTTTATATGGCAAAAGAAAAACCCCAGGGTCAAATTCATTTCTCTGCAGGCTCCATATTCAAGGGGAGGACTTAACCTACCAAACTTTAGAAATTATTACCTCGCCTCCCAGTACCGACCACCTTTAAAGGATGTTCCATTTATAGGTACAAAAAAGTGTTTAGCTACACTTACAAACAATCCAATAATACTGAACACATTCACCGCTTGGCAAGAATCTCACTCACTTTTGGATACAAATATTTCTTTTCTTAGAAGGACACCTTTGTGGGGTAATCCCAACCTATCGCATCATATCGCTGACTCAGTGTTGAAGGGATGGAGAGATAAACAAATTCAAACAGTTGCTGATTTATACATTAATGATAAATTTGCTAACTTCCAACAACTAAATAAAAAATTCAATCTTCCTAAACACAGCTTTTTCAAGTTCCTACAAATCAGAGACTGGGTTCAGGAGAAATCTAAAGAAAAATTCCCAGATATCCCAAAAAAAAAAACTTCTTTTGAAACCCATTTATATAACAAATTATGCAGATCAGCAAAAGGAATAACATCTTCTATATACGGTATCATTAATGGAAATTTACCTATCTATGAAAAAATATCTACGAAAGGAAAATGGGAAACAGACCTAGGCTGTGTTTATGAAGAGGTGGATTGGTATTATCTATTGGAACAGGCGCAGACTGTGTTAATCTCCACAAAACATAGGCAAATTCAGTTTAATATAATCCACAAGACATACTACACCCCTTATAGATTACACAAAATTGACAGCAACATTTCCCCCAGATGTCAGAGATGTAAAGTAACCGATGGCGATCTTCTACACATGTTATGGAGTTGCCCCCTGATAGAAGAATTTTGGAAACGTGCCATTGAATTAACCTCAAGGGTAATAGGAATTCAAATTGAACAGGAACCAAAACTGTAGATTCTGGGGGACACAAGCTCTGTTAACGTGACCTATTATAGGAAATATTTTATTTTGCTTGCAAGCACTGCAGTGAAAAAATGCATACTAATTAACTGGAAATCTGAAAATTCTCCATCAATAAGACAATGGATTAATGAACTTGTGTCTTACTGCACACCTGAAAAGATACTATATAATGTGAGAGGAAAGCTTACATCCTTTGAAAAAATCTGGGGCCCCTTCATAGACATTCTGCCCTCTCTGGATTTGGCTGACTGTGGTGGCGTGAACCTTCCTGGACTGGCTTCAAAATAACCCTCTGCGGGTTCTTTTTGTACAACTTAATTTCTCATTGATGTACTTGTCGTAAGTAGTGCGTTGATTTATATACAAATGAATGTGTACAGATGGGTGTATAACTGTGTGTACATAGACTGTGTAGAAATGAAAGGAAATTGAGAGCCATACGGGGGAGAAGGGTGGGGGGTGGGATGGGAAATGTTCATGTAATTTTTTTTGTCTTTGTTTTGATTTGATTTGATTTTTATTTATTTATTTATTTATTTACTTTTTATTTCTTTCCTCTTTCCTCTTCTGACGTTTAAAAACATCCAGATGTGGTGTGTCTGTAAGTTCATACACTTATGTATACTCCTTCTGTAAGATATGACTTATCTAATTGTAACTGTATTTGCCTACTGTAGATGCTTGCTAAACACCATAAGCATCCTGTAAGAGCTTCTGTTAATAAAAATAAATCTTAAAAAAAAAAAAAAAATGTATGTTATATAATGTATGTTATATAGGCCTATAGTCCATAGGTTTTTTGTCCAAAAAACAAACAACCAAATTTTTCACAGCACCCCCTGTTCAGAATCACTTCCAGTGGCCCTGGGTTTGACTCCAGCCCCTCCACCCCCATCTGCCCCCCTGCTGCTCCTCTGAGCAACCACTCCAGGACACCACCTGCAACTGAACGTGGCGAAGACGACAGAGATGGTGGTGGACTTCAGGAGGAACTAGCCCCTTCATTCTCCAGTCTGCATCAGTAGGCCCTTTTAGATAGAAAAGGGGGCACATTGCAGCCTTTACCTTGCTGCAAATGTGCCACCTTGTCTATCTAAAAGGGAGGTGTATGTTCCTTCTTTTCCAAAAAAGCCGCCTCTTGGCGGGGTAGGTGTAAACATGTGACGTGACGTGAACATAGTCGGTCTTATCATATGCCTCTATGACATAGAGGCATAGGTAGGCGGTTGCTTGGGGCCCCTCCACCAGCAGTGGCAGGGGGGCCCCCCCAACCAACCTCCCAAAAAAAAAAAAAGGAAAATAAGAAATTTATCAGCATGAACACTTCAAAACGTGGTAATTTTATTCATATGTAATTCATTCTTTAGAAAAACGTTTAAGTATTAGTTAAAATGTCAAGTTCATGGGTATCTGTCTCACATACACCCCCTACTTTCACAATGAAATGGAAATTAGTCCGTGACGGACCGCAAAAGCTGAACACAAACGACACTCCAGTCCAATTGGTGGCGGTAATGCACCGTTTGCCAACCGCCAATAAACCACACAGAGGAATAAGAAGAAGAAGAAGAAGAAGAAGAAGAAGAAGAAAAAGAAGAAGTAAACAAGCAGACAGAGTAAAAGCCAAAATGAAGCGAAACTACCCGAGCGGTTCGAATAAACAGAAAAAGAAAAAGACGCGGAGAAATATATAGCAAAGCTGCCAAAGTATTTTACCACTGCTGTTACAGGGGATACAGTCAACAACGTCCAACGTGTTGGATATGCCGGCGCAGCAGCAGCAGCAGCTAATGTTAGCTGTGAGGTGTCTGACGTTGACACAGACAAGGTGGAGGAGTTGTCCAGTGACAGCCATTTTGACAGCGATGATGATGACGACAATGGTGGGGTTCTGGTGAGTCAACCTAGTTCTGCCAGTTATAGCCCTGCACTGCATGAAAAGTGGGATTTTCGTCAGTATTCGGCACTGTAATTGTCGTGGAATTTCGACTTGCGACAATTCACGGCAATTTGAAGGCAACACCGAAAACTGCCGTAAATTGTCGGAAATTGACGTGGGCCTTGCTTGGCAGTTGTCCCCCCATGACCCCCCTCCCCCTGATTATATTGGAGGCTTTAACATGTAAATGAAAATGCTGTGAGCTATACAAATGCAAATCAGGGTAGCAGGGGGAGTTTTACCCCAGGTGACATTTTTCTAAAAGGTGTTAAAGGGGCACTATGCAACAATATTAGCAAAAATTACCATAACTATGCAGGCTGAAAGTCATTCTGAATGTTCTTTGACACTTTCTGGGTCGTTTGGTCATTGCTACGACTCCCCCTAGCGCTTCTGGGCGGAGAAACGGAACATGCAACTTCCTGCCACCGGTCCGAAGTCAATCCGGAAGTGAGCCGGCGGAAGTATCCCGCCGCCCCTCGAAAATGTAGTCAGATTGTAGTTTCGAAACTGCTTTACGGCAAACACACCCCCAAACATGGAACCGGGTAGAAACTGCCAGTTGCAAGGCAATTGTTGTATTCCTCATGTATCAGTCGACTAAAAAGAGACCCAGGAAGCCACAGTCGGAGGAACAGAAGAAGAAGAAAAAGGAGCTTGACAAAAAAAGAGACCAGACACGAGTAAACATAGGACGAGCTTTTGAGGAGTCCAAAACAGGCGCCGACTTGGCCGTGTTGCTGTTGAAATTGTGAGTGGATGAACTTTGTCTTTGCAACGTGACTTGATAGTCTTTTGAACAACGTTATTGCTTGACTGTTTTACTGTGAGTCCTGCATGTGTTTAGCTTGGTTTCTTGATGGCTCGCTCGATAGTTAGCGGGTGTTTAGCGTAGCTGTCACTTGCTACCAAACACGTTTGTTTGCGTTCTGAATCCAGGTTCTTGTTGGTATTTAGATATCGAGTTCGGTCTTTGAATGTCGCATGATTTGTCGCCTGTATCTTGCGATATGTCCGGCTGAACATAGAGCACTAAGTGCACTAAGTGCCAGACGTGACTCACTGTTTACCCGGCCGGCTTCTTAGAAAACAGATGCACATGGTAACGTGGTAGCTGCTAGGTGAGCGGGGGAGGCTCGTCAACAAGTCTTTTCGACAGTGTATCTGCGCCGAAGGGGGAGCCCTGTAGTGAAAAACGTATGCACAAAACTGGTGCAAAGCTAGAAAACGGCGAAGGAATCTGGTCTGGAAACTGCTGCTGCATAGTCCGGCTTTAACTTCATTTTCAGAAAATCTCTGGTATAAATAGATGAGGCTCAGTATAGCCTAATTATAGACCCTTACATTTTAGCTTGAATTGATTTATTTAATGAAAGTAGGCTGGATTAATTACTGTGTATGTCATTAGCAATGGCCAATGTTATGTAAAAAAGATTATATATTCTTTTTTTCTCTCTCTCCTGGGAACAAAGATAAAACGCCAGTTGTTAAGAAGTTAAAATTTGCATGACATATTTTGAGATAAATAAGATATAAAAATGTATAAATCATTTCTGTTTAAAATGTGTGACATTAAAATATAATTTCATGTGTATATATATATATGTACACACACACACACACACACACACACACACACACACACAGAGTGACCAATAGTGACAGATCTGCCAACCAATCACGAATGATTTTCCTTGTTTAAAAGTAGTGGTTTCATCCAATACCGAGTCGCCAGGCCTGGTTTCGCTGCTATTCATATGCTAATTGGAGCCGTTCGCACCTCCGCGAGCTCCACATACGTCATGGTTCGTTTCCGTCAGTATGTGGCACAGACGAACGCGAACTTCGCAGGCTGTAAATTGTCGTTAACTGCAACTACAGTTGTTTTCTTATTCTCCATCATGGGTGACCATTAACTCGTGTGGTACACTTTGTGTGTTCTTCGTTCTCTGTCTTCATTTTGGAGTAAAGAAGTGTATGCAGGGTTTAGGGCCCCCATACATTCCTTCGCCTTGGGCCCCCAAATTGCTAAATCCGGCACTGGACGTGAAGCATGAAGTTCGGCGTGAACAGTGAAGCAGGTCAAATTTGTCTTCAAAAAAAGGGCTTTACATTGGCCCCCATTGGAGTTTAGAACTGGGTTCTTAGCACAGGGCTTTTAATTTGAAAGTAGCGACTGTTAGTAGCTTGCTGCTACAACAACAAGTGGACAATGAAGACAGCTACAGTGACCGACGAGATGCTAGTGTAACCAGTAGGTTTAAACAGCCATTGTAAAACCTAATTAATCAGAATAGGTATGGTAGTATTAGAATAATTACTCCTTCTGTTATTATAGCCCATTGGTGCCACCTAGTGGTTTATTTGAGCAAGGGATGTAAGACGTCTTGACGTGCCTTGCGTCAGGAGAGAGAAAAAAACAAGAGAGACCAACGCAGTGTACTGTAGTGCCAGCAGGAAGCTCCGTGCAGGAAATCAGAAACAAGACATTAAATGAATAGAGTAGAAACTAAGTAAGATAAGAAGACGTTCTTGGAAGCTGGAAAGGGAGAGTTATACAACAGCCACGGAGCTGCCGACTCGTCCAAACAGCGTGTTATTGAATCCCGGTGAGTTAGCTTCTAGCTTGGCTAATTAGCATTCGGGCTGTTGCTAACCTCGTCAGTTGTTGATTTTTTTACATTAAAAAAAACAGTTGGGATAAGCTCATAACCTGATTTAGACGTTGATGGTGTGATTTTGATATAGCAATGGAGGTGGAAATAAGTGTACCCTCCGAGGCGTCAAATTGCCGGACCAAAACAGACCCCCAATTTACCACCTTCTGTCTAAATCCGCGGACCTAGCTGCAAAAAGGACAGCCAAATTAGCGGCTTGCTGCCCAGTAAAAAACGGCTAGTGGGACAGACGTTCACATGGGGGGCCTGAGTGGGCTTTACTTCCTGAGGAGGCTCAGGTCCTTCGATGTCTGCAACCGGATGCATGCAGGTGTTTTATCAGTCTATTGTTGCGAACACCATCTTCTTCGCTGTGGCGTCCTGGGGCACGGGCATCAAAGCGAAGGACGCAACAGACTGAATACACTCATTAAGAAGGCAGGGTCTGTTGTTGGCTCTGAGCTTGTCACCCTGGAAGAGGTGGCAGAGGACAGGATGCCGGGAAAACTGCATGTATCATGGACAATGTCTCTAACCATCTCCACAAAAACTCTGGACAAGCTTAAGAGCAGCTCCAGCAACAGACTAATGCAATCCCACTGCCTAAGGCAACAGCACAGGAAAGCACCTTATTTATCACCTTATTTACCTCAGTATTTTATATAAATAAGTGTTTTTTGCATATTGTATATATTCCTTTATTGGTTCTATATTTGCCCTTGCATTTTGATTGTATTTGTACTTGAATCTATCTATCTATCTATCTATCTATCTATCTATCTATCTATCTATCTATCATTTGGGGCGTCATATCCCATCGAAGGTGGTAACCCTAACACTTCACCCTACCTATGGGGTAGGGGTACGTGGTAGGAGCAAGGGGTGTGTTTGGATTGGGGGTCAGAGTGGACAGCTATGCTAGCAGCTCTGTAAGGCTGCACTTATTGGCGTAGCAGTTCTTAGAGTTAATGCTAACATCAGTATTGTATCATGCTCTCGGTTGATTTTTAGCACAACTGGCATTTTGCTTCATTTGATGGCATGCTTCACACACTGATTAGCACCAAACAAATTACAGGCTGATCAAAATATCAAAAGTTATTAGAATCCAGCCTATAGGTGACATTTTCATTTGTTAGGTGAAAAGAGAGGCTGGTGGCACTGGATAAAAAGGTCAAAGGATCAACAAAGTCGGCCAGCTTCATCCTCTGGGGACTGTGAATGTCTGTGCAAAATGTCACGACAGTCACGCTTGTGGTTGTCGAGGTATTTCAGTCCGAAGGACCAAGCGGAGACAGAGATGGCTGATACACTTACAGTACATTCAATGAACAAAATGTGTTGTGAATCTCATTTGAATTGTACTACATACCATAAAGGCACTGTAAGCCCTGTATGCTGAAAGACTTCGACACATGATGTCACCAGCTCAACCAATCCAGTCGCTCTACATCTCTTCTCTTCTCTCATTGTGTGTGATATCATATTCCTATATGGAAAGATTAACCACACCAATTGTCACAATAAAGTGCCTTAGTGAGGGATTTCCCAACCTTCCATACATGAAACAAAAACTATGAAAATAATAAGACAGTCATGGCGGCGCACTGGGCGAGCGAGAAAAAAATGACCAGGCCTTCGCTGAGCTCTGTTCTAATTGCGGCCCATAGATCAGGTGGACAGAGATGGAGCCAGAACTAATTGAGCGCGGCTCCTTCCCCTGCTGGACTTGGGTGATTCCCCCTCCATGACTGATGGATGTGTCTCAGAGGAAGAGCCTTGCCCCTCTGCTCCTATCAAACTGATGACTAACATCTGTTGGATCACACTCTCAACTCGATGAAAAATATGAACGCGTATTAATATATATATATACATATATATATATATATATATATATATATATATATATATATATATATATATATATATATTTAAAAATGTTCTGCTGGGGGGCAAGAGCAGTAATGAGTTCACCCAATCATTCCAGTGAAGAAATCTCAGCCTTACGTGCCTGGGATGAATGTTTACCTGCAGCAGTCAGGCCAAAAAAAAAAAAAAAAAGACAGCTCTGCAGTTTCATCCACTAAGTATTAATTAACTCAGCTACAATCCCAAATGCTTTTTTTTTTTATAAGTGCCCAAAGATTCCTAACATGTATCTGCTACAACAGAATGATCCGTATAGCACCATCTGGAGAAGTAAGTGAAGATGTCACTTACAAGAGGAGTTAGAGTCTAAAGCCATGCTCACAGCTCTGTGAGGCTGCCCTTATTATTGAGCCTGCAACTGCTGCTCTAAAGCCCCCCACACACCGCCCAGACGTCCAACTGCATTATGCGACCACTCTGTTGCCTCTTGTCTGACCCGTTCGGCAGAAAAGTTGCATTGAAACACACCGCTTCGACGTGCTGCCTACTCCAGAGTAGCGTGTACGTTCTGCGCTTGCGCAAGATGCAATAAGCAGCTGGCGCTTGTGTTGTGAGTTGTAAACGAGAGGCTTATGTGTGCAACTCTCTTTACTTTCGATCAAAATGAAACTTAACTATTTCAGATAAAAACAGCTGTATACTAAACATGCAGCGAGGCATTACCAAACGAACACAAATTAATTCGTCCTGAACGGACATAATAACAGCCAGTCGCGTGCCAGTACTGCAAAGCATGAAAACGGGGAATGACGGAACGGAGTCCATAGCAAAACAAAGCGCACACAGTATTCCGCCCTCCCACACACTGCGCTGATTCGCTAGCACACCGCCAATCAGAACAGCCATTCAGCTGGCACACAACCAATCAGAGTATCCAATGGCTCAGACGTCCGACAGCCCTCCTCCTCAGACTTTGCATGCTCAGTCGGAGCAGACAACGTCCGAACGGCTCCGAAAGCTTCAGACGCAGCCGAACACACCGAACAGAAATGTTCCCGACCTCGTCCGAGTCTCTCCAAACGCTTCAGACGTCCAACGGTTGGGCCGGTGTGTGGGAGCCTTAAAGGAGAGATATTATTCTCAGATTTATTATTTTATTTGAGTTACTATTACAGTTAGCTTTATGTGCTTTAATGTCAAAAAATACATCAGTCCTCTCATAACATCCAGTCCTGCAGCTCTGTTTTCCCCCTGTCTGAGATGCTCTGTTTAAGCTCATGTCTCTTTAAGAACTCCCATTCTAATACCCCGTCTGCTCTGATTGGTCAGCTTGCACATGCCTGAACCAGCACTGCTCACTGCTTTCATTTTTCATTTGCCAGATTGAATTAAATAATTGAATGGATGAATGGATGATACGTGGACCGAAACTATGGACTGATGTTATATGATGGCATGTTTCTTTCTTTCTTTCTTTCTTTCTTTCTTTCTTTCTTTCTTTCTTTCTTTCTTTCTTTCTCTTCGAATACTCTAGATATGGAGGTAGATACTGAGTCGGACTGGAGATAAAGACTTGTGGATCTTGCATGGCTTCATATTCAATGTATGTGCTTTACCAGCATCATCCCATCACATCAGTGATGTAAACAATGGAACATTTTCTACTGGCTAAGATTTCTGTATCACAAATTCCTTTTTACTTTGAAGCCAGGATATATACATTCCTTTTCATTACTTTACTCAAGCCTTTCTTATCTGTGCATGAGATCAGCAGACAATGAAAATGAATAAGTGTCAAGTTTGTTGTACCTCCAGTGCTTAATGAATTTGAACCATACCAATGAGGTTACAACACACTTTGTAGCAAAGTAACCCCTGTTTCCAAGGTTATGTCGACAAATGCGGAGAGCCTAATTCAAAGAAAAATAAAAACACAGGCGTTTCCTGTCTGCTATCATCAGAACTAAGCAGAGAAATTACTTGCTTGTGCTCTATTACACAGAATTGATCGGCTGATGCACAGGTTAGCGTACATATACTACATACATATAAATATGTGTATGATTTACCTTTACTTGTGATACTTATCGTCAGAAAATAACTTTTGATACTTAAGTAAATCTAATATCAGTTACTTTAAGACTACTACTCGAGCACTATTTGTATGGATGAATTTCACTTTAACCAAACAGTTTAACACAGTATCTTTATGTTTGACTTAAGTGCATCTTTTGGGTACACACTGACCTCAAAACCAAAGATGTCTGTGTACTCCTAAAAGAGCTGGTGGCATGTGATCTGATTTAATTATCCACTCTGGATAACTTGTGCAGTGAGAAAGAGCACACTGTCACACAGGCAGCTTAGTTAGACCTTAATCCAACCCAGTACTCAAATTCAAATATATTTTTAAAGATTTTTCAATGGGATCCATTTTTTTGTTGATACTGGTGAATCTTTTTCTAATTATGTTAGTTGTAAATCATATCTTGTCCATTCTGAGACCAAAAGGGCCAGTGTGCAATGTGTTTGCATGTGCCTGCAAGGCACATAATGTAAACATTCTGCGTTGGTCCCCGGGTCAGCAGAGCGCTCCACCGACAGCGATGCGGACTGAGAGACGGAGAAGTGCAGCTGGTTTGCCAGCATCTTGATCAGACGCACATTGAGTTTAATGAGCTACTGGAGACATATTTAAAGGTCCTATTTGTAGGAAAAGTTCATTTTTGTGTCTCATTCCCAACTCGTCATACTGACACTTTGGGTTCCCCAAGTTGTCAAATAGTGGCTCATCCGGGATGGTGGCCAACCCTTGTGACATTTCCAAAGAGACCATCCATCGTAAATATGCATGGACACTGGACACCTCTGCACACACACCACACCCCCTCCAAAGCAGTTCCAAAGGCATGCCAGTCCCACTCTCAGAAGGACTCAAAGCCTAACACCGGGCATGCAACCAGTTGTGGATTGAGCTTACCAGGTGAGATTAAATATAATCATGATTGATACATTTGAATGCATTTTAACCGATGATGCTTTTGATTCATTTAGGTGACAGTATGATTTTTGTGGATTTTTACGTATATTTGGCTCATAAATGAATGGAGTTATTGTTAATACTTTCTTATCTTACACTATTTCATCAACTTTTTATAAATACTCTCTGAACTTTTTATGAACGCTATCTTAACAGCTTCTAAAAAACAACAATGACAATAGAAATAATAAAAATATAATATTATTATTATTATTATTATTATTATTATTATTATTATTATCAGAGGAAGAATGCGTTTTTCCTTATGGAAGTTATACTGCCTGCTGTGATGTTCATTTCACAGAGACTAGCAGCTGTTTTTGCCTGATATAAAGATGAGTTTATGTAGTGAACTCTCCAGTACCAAACTACCTTTTGACAAAACTGGCAGTAAAATGTCTGACAGCTAGTCCCAGACCATCCCAAATTTCATAAATACTTCAGTGATAATAAAAATGCATCTGCAGTGCAGTTAACAAAACAATGCACATTCAGGACTAATTAGACATTGCCTATTCAAGGGTAATGTCAAAATGTCTCTTCAGGTATAATTAGACAATGCTGCTTCAGAATCTTAACATCTCGCAAACAAGAGATCTGAACTCTTAAAAATCCAGAGCCATTGTGAAAATTCAGCTTAATAAAAAAGGCATAGCAAGCACCAATGGGACTGCTACAACCAACAGGGTTGATTCTGACTCATGGATGTGGACTCACATGTTTATTTCGACATACGCTCTTCACAGATCAGAAGGGAGACTGTGGAGCATCGCAGAGCCGAGATGAATTTACGAAATAAGGTGCTCATTGTACTGCTTTGTATGATTGGCGCTGATATGGTTCTGAGAGGATATGTTCTAAGAAGGCTTGCAGAATACGCACTGCCTCAGGTCGCCAGCCCCTGCACTAAACGTTTATCAGAAAGCGAGCGGTGGTGGATGAACTGCTTCAGCCGATCTGTGGAACTTTTTTTGTCGGCAGACTACAAGCTCCCAGAGGATGCTTTCAACTGGTGGAAGGTAAGATGGCACTTTACAAGGAAACAGTCTCAGCCTTTCACAAGGCCGTCAAGCTTTTTGTTTGACTCACAATAGGATGTTATCCCACAACTTATAACCGGTGTAACCGCAGTGTACGTTTTGTTTGTGTGTCAGCGTTTGCAGCTTGAGCGGCGCAACTTCAGTGCCTACACTGAGACAGTGAGCAGGCTGTTTGAGACGATCCCACCCAGTCCAGGTCTCAGCGAGCCCCGCCCTGACCGCTGCAGGACTTGTGCTCTGGTGGGGAATTCTGTTAACTTGAAAGGATCGCATTATGGACCTCAAATAGATTCTCACGACATTGTCATAAGGTAAATAAGCTGGCTAAGGAAAGCTGTTATAAAGGAACAGTTCACCCAAAAACTGAAAATGAAATCCAGTCATCATCTCTTCACCCCGATGTTGATGGAAATGTTGAGCGAAGTTTTACAGTCCACAAACACTTCTGGAGCTTGACAACAAAACAGTGGTGCAGCGTTCTCCTTAAGAACTGAGGTAGATGGGGACTTACAGGAAGTAAAAATGTAAAATGCTTCCTCTCCCCATCAGCATAGGGCTGAGGAGAAACTAACTGGAATCATTTTTTGGGTGAACTTCCTTTAATCCTTTAATCAATGATTACAAACAGTGGGACAAACATGCAAAATGTTTCCTCAATGTCAGAAAAACTCAAATTCAAGCAATCCTTTAAAAATATTCCTGCAATGAACTGACACACATGACAAACAGTATATCTCTCTGTACTGTTTAGAATGAACCATGGTCGTACCAAAGGCTATGAAGTGGATGTCGGGACCAGAACAACTCATCACATCATGTATCCAGAAAGTGCCGTGGACCTGGATAACTCCACTCACCTCGTGCTGGTGCCTTTTAAGATACTCGATCTTGAGTGGCTCATGAAGGCCTTCACCACAGGATTTTATGGAAAGTGAGTCATATTTTTTATGGACTACATACAGTAAATGTGATCATTTGTCTCCCCCTATGTGTCCAAAGTGTTGGATACAGAGAGACTGAGACAGAGAGAATATTTTGTAATATTTCTAAACCTAAATATGTGGTATTGTTTGTTAAACCCTACCAAGTAGTTTTGTTTGCTAAACTGAAATAGTACTTTTATAAACTTAACCAAATATTTTTGTCAGCTAAACCTAAATAGTTTTGTTAGCTATAAATGACCAGTTCTGTTAGTTAAAACTTTTGTTAGTTAAGCCAAACCAAGTAGTTTTGTTATCTGAACCAGAATGTTTTGACAACTAAACCGAAATATATAGTTTTTAAAAACATGTTTTTAGCTAAACCCAACCAATTGCTCTGCTAGCTAAACATCAATATGAAGCTTTGTTGGCTAAAGTGATTTTTTTTTTAAGCTAAATCTAACTAAGTTGCTTTATTATTATTATTGTCTTTTCAATAGGTCATATATGCCAGTAAAATCACATATCGCAGCTAACAAGGAGTTGGTGAGTTAATTTGAATGCATTGGACCATTGACTGTACAGGCAAAAAATGTGACACTTGCCGAAAATTTACAACAGGCGATGGTGGTGAATCCAGTTTTTATGAGGTGTGTTCATGACAGCTGGCTGACAAAGAAGGGCCAGTATCCCTCTACCGGCTTCATGGCTTTGATTCTTGCCCTCCGTATTTGTGATGAGGTAAGTTCATTTCAGAAATGGGGGTTTTCCTTGTGAAAGCCAACACTGTTGCTAAGTAGATGCAAATATCAGATTGCTTAGGGAAAATAGCAAGCAAATGTATATGATTTAGGGAGACGTTCAGCAGACTTTCACTAGGTTTTAAATTTCCAAAACAAGTCCTCCAATGTCACTGAAAAACTGTTTGTCAGAGCCTTCCAAAAATGATCACTGCCGGACAGCATTAAGTCACCTTTATAATGGAAGCATTGAAACTGCAGCAGTGCCCCTCTGAACAAAAATGGCAACTCCCTCGAAACAAATAACATTTCATCTTTGTTTAGGAAGTTGCCACGGTTGGTTCAGATTCATAGTCTATAATAGTAATGTCATATCCTTACACTTCTATGGGGAAAAGAGATTAAATAAATATGCGTATTGGATACATTATAGCATTGGGAAAGGGTCTATATTAACCTAAATCATGTTTTCCTTAACCTAACTATTTTTGACCAAAAACAAAGTAATACTCAATAATACACCGAATAAAACGTGTATCTGGCCTCAATCTTCTCTTCAAAATATTTGATTTCCCCATTTGGTACATGGTCCACTCATTTGTGCTGGTATAATAAAAGACAAACCTCACCAAGTAATTCAGTTCCTTAAACCAAACCAAACAACGACAGGAAACTGTAAAGACATGGAAGTTAGTGTACAAAGTAATAAATACTAAAACAGTATAGAAATATAGTGCAAGCAGGATTCGAGCCACATGAATCGTGAGTCCCATACGTAGCATAGTTTCTATCAATTTCCCTTGGTTTAAGTTACAAGGATGGCTCTAGAACAACATTCATGCTGATATAGGAACGACACCAACGTTACAGCCCATGCACCCAAGGGCACCACCGGCATAGGTCAAGTTTAGCAGAGCTGGAATGATTTTTCGGAGCTTTCTTCAGTTGATATTCAGATGATACCCTTTGTTATCAATAACCATATACCCCAAAGTAGGAGAAATGTGCTGAGCCCTCTGACAGGTGACGCCTTTCTCTTACCCTGCCCTAACTTTAAAACTGCCACTGAGTTGATTGAATGGTATAACTGGTAATCTTAACATAATGGCCCAGTCAGTACTCATTTCTTATGTTTGTTTCCAAAATCAACATCCTGACATTAGTAATGAGCATCTTTCTGTCTTAAGTGATGCGGTTGATTATCACACTTTTGTATTTGTTTTTCCAGGTCCATGTGTTTGGTTACGGAGCAGACAATGATGGAAACTGGAGCCATTACTGGGAAAAACTCGAAGACAAAAAGTTTAAAACTGGATTACACCCTGGAACTCATGAGTACAGTATTATCCAGAAGCTCGCGGAGCAACAAAAACTCAAGTTTTATAAAGGGTGCTGATGCTACTCTCGGTATGCAAATCATGCAAATCCTGATAGGAGACACTCAGATGCCCTTTTTAGAAAGCTTCAGTTCAAACAAATTTTGGTAGAGACCAAAAAACATTTTTAAAAAAGCTTCAGTTTAAACGAAAAAGAAAACATTTGTTTATGGTGCATCTTATCAGATCTGTTTTCGTATATTATAATATACAAAAATCCTATAGGCTTGGAAAACAGGCAGCCACCGCTTTGCAAGAGCAGTAAATCATTTGCATCACTGGCTGGTAGTCATGCTGTGACTTGATGTCTTATTTGTGTATGGTAATTAATACCTTTATGGACTCAGGGTAAAAAAAAATGGTTTGGTCGTCTTTTATCTAGCACATAAATTGCTCACATGTAGAAAAAAAAAGGTCTGACTCATTTGTTTGTTTTATTGATAAGATATTTATAGATTCTATGACGACACAGGATGGTACATAAAGCTTGATTTCATAATATGAGCCAATATATTCATGATAATAAACAGAATATATTCAGAATAAATGACTTATCTTCAACTTCATCCTCAAGTTGGTCCCATGTAGACTGCCTAGAAAGATAAATTAACCTAAAAATGAAAATTCTGTCCATCTCCAATCACCCCCGATGGAGAGCCATTGCAGCACGATCCAAAACACCTGAAGCGTATAGAGTTGTTGAAAAACATGAAATAACAACTGAAAAATAAATAAATAAATAAAATGTGTAATGGTGTAATCCAGGTTTATCCTGGAGATCCCAGATTAATGTGTAAAGAAGTGATTGACGCCCTTTTTTAAAGCAGAACTCTTCACCGTCGCTGCTGAACTCAAAGCGTTAAAACATCTGAGGGGAGTGCATGAGTGCACCCGAGGTGTAAATAGTGTTTTTTCCAACTCAATTTGGAGATAACGCCAGTCCAGCTGTATGGAGCCATTTTACAGTTTTTCAGTCCCCGTTTATGTACTTCAGTTTTTTAGGAGAATGCTGCAACGTTGTTTTGCCGTGAAGCTCCAGAAATGTTTCGTGGACTATCAGACTTCACCCCACTTTCCATCAGCGTGGGCTGCATCAGCAATTTTCATTTTTGGGTGAGCTTATGCTTTAAAGTGTATAAAGTTATGTGATGTATAACTTCTCTTTCTTTATATTTTTAGCCTGTTGTTTTTCATACTTCTGCTTTTTAACCTCTAAAGTGTCTTTGTATACCCTGAAAAGCGCTATATAAAATAAAGGTATTATTATTATTATTATTATTATTGTTAAAGCCCCAATCCATCATTTTTGCCTATATGAACGCATCAAATTTAGTTTAGTAGTTTGACTGCGATTTCACATTCATTGTTCTGTTCACTGTTCTGTTTGAAGGATGTTTTTCTGCACCTGTCATCAGGCTAATATGAGCAACAAGCCAGAGGACCACAGGCGACTTTTATATTTATACATATTTCGTTCAGCTGTGCTTCGGCATTATGAGTTTTAGGTCATACACACCTCGATGCATTTGAAATAAAGGGGGTGCAGAAAAAGACTTCTGCTAAGGATAAACTTGTGCATCCTAGTTCATAGTTCCTCCTAAAGGCCTCCTCTGTCCTCCCCCCTCTCCCCTCAAAGAGCATTTCAGGAATTGAGACATCCTTCAGTACGGTGTGCTGACATCGACTTCCAGGTCACAGTTGGACAGAGGAGATGAGGAGACACACAGCAGAAAAATGAAAGGAGCCGCTTGACTAAACACACTCTGCCACTGACTGAACAGCTCTCTCTGGTGGACACCATGTAGCCCTCAGTAAATTAACGCAAGTGGGTTACAGATCTTGCTTCAAAAAAGAGTCATTTAGTCTCCACCACTAAATGAAAATACCAAAAGACAGTCTACAAGTTACAAATTCTTACTACAAGATGAAAACTTAAGCATTTCTTCTCTGGCGTTCAACATTAACATCCTGAGGTGTTGGGTTAAACACAAAAACCTGCGTGGGTGTGACTTGATTAGATTTGACGCGACCTGTCCCACAACACTACCACAGCTGTCAGCATATTGAATTGCTAGCTCCTGATTGTGCATGGAAGTGGCGACCTGCCCTGTTCAAAGCAAAATGTGATGAAGGTGCCCTGTGGAAGGGAACACAGACGTTCAGGAAAAAGAGAAAAAATCTAAGCCGCACTCCTCTGGCAAGAAAAAAAAAAAAAAAAGGTTTAAAAGCCTTTCTTTAGATGATTAGTTCATGCTGATATTCTTAAAAACATTTACCATGCTTTTTAAAAAATGAGCCAGCCACAGGTAGCAGCACAAACCCGGAATTTTTTAACCATTTTGCCAGAAGAGTAACTTGTCACACACAGATGTGGCTGATAATAACGTAAATGAACAAGTTGCATTTGGGAGTGTAAATGTGACTTTGGTATTGTGTAAACTGGCAGCCTAACTCTCAGAGGAATGCAGTTATTGGTGCTATTGATGCTTTAATGCCCTTCATGCAATAACAAGTCCGTGGTGAGAATAGTTTGTAATTAGAGTAATGCCAGAAAAATGTAACACTGCCTGCTTCAGCAAGCTGTTAAATTGATGCTATTTGTCATTTGGACGCAGCATGACCTCAGACGCTGTTTACAGCTTTATTCTGACATCAAATGACAGAGAGACCTTTGCAGAGCAGTTGGCACCTGATGCCAGGTGAATCATGTGCTGCTGAAGTCCTTAATTCCTCTGGCCATTCTTTAACAAATCCCTGATAACTTGTTTCATTAACTTGATGATTTATTAGAAAATGATAGCAGCTGCCCTCAGTTGACAATCCAAGAGGTTATGGTGGAGTGTTTGAATATTTCCACCATGTTTATTCTGCGCGTGCATGCAAGAGGTGCTGCTCGATCCAGGCAGTCGTGTCTATTGGATTTCTGTGACAAAGTTTCCATTAACAGATTTAGACAGGATGGGTTTTTAATCCGCCTTTTAACCATTTAAAAAAATGCTATCACAAACACTTGGGACTCTTGATTGATTTGTGTTTGCTGTATGTCAAGAATTTTTGAAATATATTTGTTTATTCATGCAAGCTACCAGGGTTAAAAGCTAAAAGTATGAGGTCCAATCGCAGCAGAAAGTAAAAAAGATGATTACTTTTTCTTAATTCTCATCCTGGAGATGTGCTGCGAGACTCCTTGCGCTTCTAAATCGATAGGAAAATGGACGTACACCTCAGGAATAATGAAAATGAAAAAATTCTGTGTGGCAGAAAACGTTTTGAAGAAGTCGCGCAGAACCAAGCAACACACAGGAATAAAAGAACTGAATGCAACTTGACTTCACTTGCACTCAGCAGAGAAGATGTCAAGTGGAAGGATGGCAGCGAGAGAAAGGATCTAAAATGAAGAAAAAAAAAACATTTTGCCAGAAGAATTTGTTTTTTGTAAAATGTTTTAGGAGGAGGCAAATGGTTCAGGTTGGAAAAACAACAAATCAGTAATCGCTAGAGAAAAATAAGGGGGAAATACATAAACCGTGTTCAAAAAGCAGCAAGCTGATTCAAGTGGCGATGAATGGAAAACATTGAATGTTCATGTGAGACTGACCAGTTTAGGAAAAAATAAGCTGACCTAAAACACAAGTTAATCATTACGGTATTTCTGATTCCACAGATTCTTGTATTTACTAAACAAACCAGTGCAGATAGATCATTGGTTAAGCAATTCAATGAGGGCTCTGTCTGACTCGAGAGCAGAATACCAGTGCAGAGGCTTCCTGTCTCTGTCTATCATGATGGTAAACAGCAGGAAAATAACTAAACATAGCTTATTCAGGTTAAAGCAGCTACACTATTATAAATAAGGCTGAAAAAACTGAATGAGATAAACAACATGCACATGCCAGGTAACACATCATGGTGATTTGTTCCCATGCAGCAGAGGCAGTTGTGATTCCAGCTGCCAGAGAACACTGCTGGCAGTAGCTTACAGTGATCAGGCCCAATCTCAGGTAAGGACAGAGCAGACGAAAACCTCTGCTAGACAGACAAAGAAACAAAAAGGGGTAGTATTGGGCTGAATTTCTGTGTAATAGGTTATTAATGGGTATAAGAATATGGGTTATATGAGGGAACACATTTATAGATAGCAACGAGGCAAAATGTATGAATCTTTTGGGAACAATACTGTAACCTGCCAACAATAAAATGGTTAGATCAATACAATGCCTGGATTAAAATAAAATAATTATACATGACAGTGATAAACTGCTACAATGGCCATATTATAACACACAAAACATTCCCTTTTGTTTCAAGGTAATGGTTTACATATATATTTGAAGCTGTGACCTGCTACCTGGAAACACTTGAGGTAGTTTCCTTGTAATAACCATAAAATCTGTGCTGCAAAATGCCGACCTGTTTTTTTAATTTTTAGTATAGTGTAGTATATAAAGGTGAACTTCAATGCAGTAACGACCTAGGCTTCAATATGTGTAACCATCTTACACTGCTTTTTAGAAATGACAATGATAAGGTGGACATATCAATAAGCGGGAACAGAATTGCTAGCTCTTAGCCTGTTGAGAAAGAGGAGATTTTAAGACAGCTTTGCCACCTGTAGCAGTACGAAGAGTAGCAGCAGTAGTCAATAAAGAGCATTATGAACCAGATGGACAAAACGAAGACCAATCGGTGTTTAGACTGACAACCGTGATGCTTTAAAAAAGGATACAGCTTGTACCTTTTCTGTCATTCTACACTGAAAGTCAGTATTTGTTTAGACATACTTTCAGCCTGGAATCTCGCCAGACTGTCTATACAATTGTGTCATGCAGGCACTTTATCAGTTTCATTGAGTTTAACCTTCCTCGTCAGTAACACACCACTGACAGTGTGCTGTATGATGAAGGGCAATCCTGATCGAATAATAGGACAAGTCTGACATCTAGTGGTGAATATTTGGTCTGTGCAGCACTTAGACTGAGTATGGTAAGAATCTAGTCTGCAGTTTGTTCCACAAATTTTATTTGATCTAAGTTTTTTATTTTATCATGCATAAATGAAATAACCAAATCTTTAAATACATACATACATGTGTTACATGAGTAAATACATTGATCTGTTTGAATCAAACACATTTTCATTATATTTTTCACTCTTTTATGATCATCTGAAGATTACTGGTTTGATGCTATATACACATATATAATATACAGTATTTTACAGAAAACAGTTCATTAATTTATTTCTAATCGTGAGTTGTTTGGTTGTATAATAAAAGTATGACAGATCTTGTAACAAAAGAAAGAAAACAGGATACATTCTGATTTTTCATGTCATTTATTGATTTCAACATTCAGGTTACTAACAAAATCTTTATTGTGCTTCAACAAAATGTCATAAAACTGTAAATAACTCCAGAATAAAAAAATCATACATCTGCCGATCAATCAGCACCCTACTGATACAAAATATATTGTCGTTAACAAGTATTGCTACTCTGCCACAACTATTTACACTCAGTCAACAATTAAGTGGTGTACTGGAATAACACAGACACAAATTATGGTAAAAATAAACTCCTCATTTACTCACAACCTACCTACTCATGCTGATTAATGGACGTATCCAGAAATTAGACTGCTCCGTAAGGCCCTAGCAGGGTCTCTATTTATAGACTCTATTTAAGAGGTCAACATGAAGCAGGAACAGGAAATCTGTTGGAGCTCAAGTGCAGCTCATCCACTGACACAAACCTCAGATGCTCTTTTATCTTCTTCTCCTGTGTTTTGGCTTTTAATGTTTTACAAAACCATGTTTTTATATCTTCCAAACATTCCCTTTTAATTGTATTTATGCGTTTGTATGTCCAACCACTTGCATTACACCAACAGGAGTGTGTGAGTAAGGTTCACACAAGACACCTTATGTTAAGGAAAGAAGAGATGATTGATTATCATCAAGACAACATCACATATTTAAGCTGCCTTGCATACTTTTAATGCCAGCAGTCAACATCATTACACAGGCAAGCTCTTACTTTAAGAGGACCCACAGTATCATATTTATTTTGTTTAGTCTGAGCAGAAAAAAAAACAAAACATGAAAGCACCACACACAGTCACCAAGGAAGGAAGGTAATGAGCATAAACTTCACTTGTCGTACTATCCAATTTGTATGTTATGGCTGCAACCAATGATTAGTTACATTATTATAATCAACAGCAAATGAAATGTCCAAAAAGATCTCAAAGCTCAAGATGACATCTTCTATAGCTGTCTGAATAACAGTCCAAAAGGCCAAAATGTTTCTATTCACAGTAGTATGAAATAAAAATAACAAAGCTCACAAATATACAAGTATCCAGCGGCTACAAATGTTGGTAGTTTTACTGAATCAGTCGCAAACTTCTTGTGTTTTTATATGGAGTAACTGACTTGATAAACCTGTGACGCATGACCTTGATGTTGATGCCCTTTGGTCGGCTCGCTTCATGCCAAAGTGTCACTTTCAGCCAGTTCAAGTAAACAACCTTCTCTCAGCCTCTGCTGCAACCGATTACAGCTGAGTGTAGGATGTTTACATGCACTGAGTCTGAACAACTGATGTTGAAGATGTAAGTCACCAAATCACAAAGTTAAGTACTAACACGACCTACAAGGCCTGATTAACAGCCTGAGTATTAATACAACCTTCGCAGACAAATAGGTTTGGATTTGAAAACGGACACAGCACATTTACCTCACTCTTCCATTGCTGTGGAGCCGGAGGCAGTCGGTGGCGGTAAACATCAGACTGAAAGCTCTGTGGATAGACAGCTTCCAGTCGGGGATGTTTACAGCCCCAAACTACCGTGTGCATTTGTAACCTCGGTCTCAGGCAACGCAATGTTGGACAAGTAGTGGACGATATAAACATTAGACGCAGGACTCCAAAGTTGAAGACATTGTCTTTTCTAAATGTTGATATTTCTATGGTGCATGCTGAAAGCTGTGCAGGCTCCTTCCTGCAGGTGTAACCTGGTAAGGGCAGGAAACTATGGAAAATGGCCATCTGGCCAGTATAACGCAGCGTCACTGTAGATGATGTCTGTAGAGAATCCAGACTCCAGTGTCAAAGACATTGTGGTCTGTGGTCTTGTATTGTCCTAAAACATGCAGAAGGAGAGAAGTCAGCCTGACCTCATTACCATCATCCTGCACAAGACTGACTGATGCTGAGGACGACTTTCAATGACAACGCACAGGGTTATTCAACCTCAAGCTCTCTGCCAAGCATCTATTAACACTAATGATGTACGAGCAACTGCTATGTGTCACTATGAATTATGAGTCAATTAAACAAACTTTGTTTATGTGAACTCAGTGTACTGCTCTGCAAAGATTAACAAGCTAGCTTAATGTCATACTAACCTGCAGCAATGACATTAGCTGTAACACCGAGGTTAGATACACAATAATCAGACAGTGTTGTAGTGTAACGGCTCTGCAATGTCAGAGAAGTTAAACAGCTGGGGAACCTTCACTAATGCAAGGCCAGCTACTGTGTCCTATCCTGACTTGACTGCAACACTGGAAAAAGCTAACTTAAACAGCGAGATAGCCTTCAGTAACAAGCTCCAGTTGCCGTAAGTGAATTTCTGCCGCTTGCGAAGCCGTTAAAGTAACTTTGCCTCGTCGGGCAGCCTGCCAGAGCAAACAATGTTAATGTGGTAGGTGTTAGCACTAGCTCCTGTTAGCCAACGACCTAGGCTGGCTAGCTAGCTCGCTGACACGGCTAGCTTCTGTTAGCTCGTCTGTGACCCTAACCTTCTGCTGTCTGACGTTTTCCTTACCGGCGAATAAAAACGATGATCCCCGCGCAGCATGGGGGTCGACGCCCGCCGCGATGTGTCAGCTTGAAGTTTGACTCGATTCGGTCATGTTCTGTCCTATTCCTGGCAGCCTGTTAAGTTTCCTTCCGTTTTCATTCACTTGTCTTTATTTTGACCTTTGGTTACTCGACACCAACATTGACGTCATTGTCATGGCAACAGAGCCCCGCCTACCGCGAGCGGAATAATTGCATTTACATTTTACACCTGACGTCCAGCTGCATCCGACTCAGCGCAGGAAACACGAGAGTTAAATAAAAAAAATACTCGATTTGAGGAGCAAGTTCTGTGTCAAAGTCTGTTTAAAGTTGAAGTTAAACGTATTTTGAGAAAAGTAGTGAGTAGCCTACAGTTAACCTACTGGATTATTATATCACTGGTGGATTAACATTCTGCATGTTAATCCGTCCAGTTGGGTTGGAGCTCATTTTTAAACTTTATTTGAGCTTTATCAGTGTGTCATACATCATATTCAGCATATGCATAAAGATCGTGCTGTGTATCAAATAATACCTTACCTATTTTTTTTTATTTTTATTTTTTATTTTTTTTATCATTGTCTGTTTGGTAGCCTGCTTTTATTTTGTATTTCGTCATCAAAAATCATTCTTCTTGAAAATGCTGCGTAAGTGTTAGTCATTGGTGAGCAACCTGTCTACAATCTGTTTCATACATTACATTTAGGTTAGTCTCAGTCATTTTGAGAGACATTAGAAAGATTTATGTAACTGCCAGTAATAGCTGTTCTTTCTTTTCAATATCCCATAGTCAGTGACTGCACAAATGTACCTGAATGTCTAATCATAAGCTCCAGTGGGGCTTTTTATTCTATGCAATTATATGAAAAGGTGAGTGGCTGTTTTCATATAATGCTTAAGTTGTTTTGTCTGTTTGGTAGCCCGCTTTTATTTTACGTAACATCATCAAAAATCAAGTTAATGTTGAGCAGTCTCTCTATTTCAACGATTTATGGGGTCAACAGTCTGTTCAATACAAGTGTATTTAGAGCCATTTTAAGTGTCAAAAAGCAAAAGGTTTTATGTAATAGCAAAAGACTGCCATTGATAGCTGTTCTTTCCTTTCAATATTCCACAGTCAGTGACTGCACAGTTGTGTCTAAACAAGTGTTCTTAATCTACACTGTTTTCATTTTATCATTTTATCATTTTAAATAATTTGTCCCTTTTTTCTTATTTTAATATTCTATTTGTGAACCTTTGGCACTTTTAGGCATATTTTGTTTTTTGCTTATCCTCAATATTTATGTTTATTTCTTTTATATAATGGTTTAAATCTGTCCTGCAATTTAAGCTCAGAAAGACACATCAATGTTAACTCAAAGTTGAAATTTGGTTTACTGTTCTAAACTATCTGCTCTATCTGGATAACAAATGACCTGATCTGTCCTTTGCGTTTACACCCGGTATTTTTAAAGTGTTCTTGGTGTCCTCACTGAGATCAGATCTCTGTCCTCCAGAGCAAAACATGTGTATGGATTTTAGGCGATGGCAAATCAACATTCTAAGCTTAGTGTAACACTGTTCTTAAAGGAGCAATAAACAATCTTGGAGACAGATGATTCCGTCTCGATCCCAGGTAGTCAAATACCACAGCTGGTGGCCAGTCCAACCCACCAACACACAGCATTTATGTTTGAAGCCTGGGAATGATATTTTACAAACAACTATCTTAAACGTTGCGCCTTTAATTATTGAAGTTATTCATTTCTTTGCATACAAAGTGATTGTGTCAGGTTGTCCTGGTGTGTTTCCTGTGCATATTGTTAACATTATAGATTTCTGCAAGATATCAGTCATGTCCCACTTGTATTGCTTTTATTTTTCACAAAGTTCTGTTGGTTAACACATCTTTCGGCACCGTCATAACACAAAACAGAAATAATATCATCAATTAAAGGTTCGTGCCATTAGCCTTCTCGTTGCTCTCTAAATTTGAACACCATCCTTCGTTTTCTTTTACCTTAAAACAAATCGGTGTTAAAGCACATGGATTGTTTTTAACCTAAGATCCCAACAAGCCCCGCTGCCTCCAGATTGTGCTCGTGATACATTTACAGCTTGCATTAGCATGCATTTTCCCTTATCTACGAAACCTGTCCAGATACAGATTAATTTAACATCAGGTGTAAATGGAGCCTTGAAGGCATCACTTTGTTTGCTGAGTACGTAGCTTTTGTCGATATTCCAAATGAATAATTCAAAACATAATAAACAGATCATTCACTTATACATTAACTTGTAATTCCACAATGTTTCCCCAGACTGCTGACCTCTGAGTGGACTAACCAGTTTACTAATCAGTCCTTGAGGGAAAAGCCCGGTCCAAATCAGTTATCTGGTCTGTCATTGACAAGCTGGAACTCACCAACGATTAACATCACTGACGCCTCACCTGGGTGTAAAATACCTTGTGGCTCTGAGCACTGACCGGCTGATGTGCCTGTGCTCACGGCGGTCTTCTTCATGCGTTTATCCACTCCTGTGTTAGCTGATGACAACTATGTTAACATGTCTTGATAAGCAGTGCATTCATTAGCCTAACTGATAACTTTAACTACTCAGAGCAATTCGTTTGGACAGTTTGACTCTCCTCTTTATCTCTGCATGTGTTGTTTGACCATTGACTGCTTATCACTTCAGAATAGGGAGCAAAAAAAAAAAAAGCAAAGCCTCCGCCCTTACAGAGACCATGTTGTAGGTTTTGTATACTGCCTTGTACAGTTTCCTCCACATGAGGTCAGGCTGGATCCATCTAATGCTCCGTCACTTCATTATTCAGTGGAGCCGAGTTAACCGGGAGCTTCTGTGAAGGATCTTCGGACATTTATCCACTATTTAATATTCGGTGCACATGAATGTGTTGTTAGATTACTTCAAGTACCCAATTTTTTGTCCAAAATGTAAACTAAGATCAGCAAATGCAAATGTATGAAATGCTCTCTAAATGTAGAGTACACTAATAACAATATTCATTAGGTTTAAGGGGAGTGGTGTGTAGCCCCTCTATATGTAACACCGCTGAGGATTTCTTGATAATTTATATAACATATCTCAGTTATTTCTTATGAAAAGAGGGGGTGAAGAAAATCCATCTATAACCTAACCAGGAAAATTGATTCCCTTGTCATTCTGTGTGGTCTGAAATTGCCCAGAGCTATTATGAGAGAGACTGATTTTCTCTGTGCAGTGGAGTGGAACATTTTCTCCTTGTACAGCTTTTTCTGAGATGTGAACAGATTCATAAGCAACAGCGCCGTTAAAGAGGTGAGTTGTCATGTGCTCTCAGACAGATAGTCCTCAGCATGCTAAACGCCATTGAGTCATTTAACTGGGTGTCGTTGTCTCCGGTAAGAGGCGCAACTTATACATCATTTGATTTTACTGTATTGTTTTTATCTCAGCCTTTAATCGTGTTGTATATCTATGCATATCTCAGATTCAGATTTCTTTCTTGAAATGATACAATTAATTAAAATGTTTTGGAGGTAGTGTGGCAATCTAATGGTAGTCATAGCATAGATAGATAGATAGATAGATAGATAGATAGATAGATAGATAGATAGATAGATAGTCAACTGTTAAAATCTACAGTGTTGAATGGTATTCAGCAGAGCACGTACTTCCACCTTGGCCCACCAGTCAATACATGCCTGACTTGTTTCTATAAAATCCATGCGATATTCCCTCAGAAATTAACAAAATTGTTTGTTAAAGAAAGTTGGTGGGGTCTATTCTGGGCTCATACCCATCCTCCATCCAAGTTGGGTAGAAATCAGCTCAGTAATTTTCCTGCGATCGTGCTTACAACCCACCCGATCATCCAGCAGACGGACGGAAGCTAAAGACACAACCTGCTCAGCGGAGGTAACTCAGTATGTGGGGCGATTTCATCATCAAATGTTCCTCTGTGATTATAAACGTTGTCCTTTGTGAATTGATGTATACAAAAATCAATACTGGCTCTGACTAAGTAAAGTTTCTGTGAAATGTGTGTCTTGATAATTTTACTGTGGAGGCTGTCAGGGCTTATGAAATGCATGTTTTGAATCAAGTGGGCCTGATTGACAGCTCACTCATGCTTGAACACTTAGAGGTGGTGGTGCCGCTTCACTGCGCTCCACCTTACTGCTGAAACATAGATGTTTTATGTTCTGGGTGTCCATATACTAATAAATGAAAAATGAATAGGGTCATTTAAAAGTTAGTTTGGTTTTAGACCAAGGGCAGAGAGGTCAGTTTATTAGCTGCATGTGCGATCTGTGCTGTTTAACCTAATATACAGGTTATGATATTCACTATAAAATATTTATTGTAGCATTTTCTCTTCTATACATGTGCTTTATACCGGTAACACTGAGTTGACCTGACACCCGACTTAAGTGGATGCACATACACAATAGAGAAATTTCATATTCTAACACCTCAGAAAGCACGCGTATGCATAATACAACACGCTATGCAGGCATTGTTCGTTCTAAACAAAGTGTGTGATGGGCGCCAGAACAGCACAGGCCAAAACAATGAGGCCAGGTCACACCAGCATTTTAAACAGTGTAAGCAGCATTTAACATTTTTTTTTAGTGTATTGAAATCCATTCGATGGGTAAGAGGGTTTATGTTTCCCTCCTCTGTTGGAGAAAAGACTGTTCTGCAAAAGAGCAATTGTTTGCTTGGTCCGAACGCCAGCAACACTTCTAGGCAGGGGTTGATGGTACGGATAAAATGCTGAGCAAAATCAGAGAGAAAACAGAGCTACGGTCGCTGATGAGTGCGAGCCCAGCCAGCCAGCAAGTTGGCGTTTAACTCAGAGACACTTTACTTACTAGTTCTGAAAGTCTAGTAATTACATCACCAAGCCTCTGGACATATTTCTACAAAGCTGCATGGATTAAAACTTTTCCTGGTGTGAGCAGAGGTCAAAACTCTAGCAACCCTTGTATTGTACAGAACAACTCCTGTTATATTGTAAAATGGCAGTCAGAGTGTAAGGAAGGAAGAGAAAGGATTTCATTTTATAGGAAAACATTTTTTCGACCATAACCAATGTGACTTTGACCCTTACTGTCAAATGCGTTACAGCTTTTTGCCTTTATCCGGGTCAGCCCTGATGTTCTGACCTCTTCAGACTTTTTCCCTTCTCCGTGCACTTTGGAAGTTGGCTAAATTGTGCCAGCAACTTCTATCTCTGCTTTTCAGGCCTTTAGGCAGTTAGCACATGTGCAGCTGCTCATTAGAGCCATCTTACACTGTGAGGCCTGGCTTGGCTCAGTTTAGAGATTGGGGCACCACTGAGACCTGGCTGGTCTCAGTGGTTTCTCAGAAGGTTCCTTATAGCGAGGTGTCTTCAAAAACATGTTCTGTCGTGACATGTATACAACAATTAGTAGCCTAAGGTTAGGTAGTTTAATCATTAAATGCCAACTCCACAATTTTCAAAGTATGTTCACAGGTCTTGGGGAGTACCTCTACATATGTGAAAAAGTTGCATAAAGCCTTTCGTGGCTCCAGAAAAAGCTGCATGATATCTTATTAATTGCCTCTGCTGAGGTCACTCAGTGCTAATGCGCTTGCATTGTGGGTAATGTATGCACCAGGTTTTAAAAAGGAAGAAGAATTTAAAAAAAAAAAGGCACTGTGTCAATTATGACAATGTGTTTTGAAACCTTCCATAACCGGTCCACCAGTGTTACAGGAGTCTAGCACTAGACTAGGGTACTGCTTTTCAAAACCTTGCACTACATTGCCCACAATGCAACGTAATCACTAAGTGAAATCTCTGGGGCTAATTATCAGATTACATGGCACTCTGGAGCCACAAAATAAGTCATTCTACCTTTTTCACATATGCACTAGTACTCCAAATCTGTACACACACTTACATGTGTAAAAATGGTGGCATTACCCCTTAAAGAACTGTTTTCGGAACTTCTAGTTGTGAAAGTAAAAATTTCCGTTACTTTCTCAAGGTGTCACCTCATGCAGAAAACAGTGTTAAAAGGCCCTTCCACTAGTAAACACAGAGGAGGTTACTGCACAGTGTTTTCTGTTTGGAAACTGATAGCAGCATTTTCAGATCCTGATTCACAAAAGGAATGGTTCTGCATTTCCATTAGGCATATTGTGACATGGCCAGAGACCGCTGAGAGGTTTGGGCGGAATCTGTTGTAATAATTCAGGCCCAAGAATAATTAAATCCAGCTCACCATTCCTGGCTTTCATGAGTCCCGGGCTGTAATGTTTGTTTCCTCAGTAAGATTGCACATTTGCTCTTCTTGGCTTCCAGTTGATGTCCAGTCAGATACCTGTAGGTTTACATGATCAGGTACAATACAGCACTACAGATACATTTTGCTTTGCTGCCGCGCAGTAGGAAGCCAGATGATGCTGAAAATATCTTAGAGCTTGGCAACACTATGTTTTGATTGTAACATGCTTCTGTTCTATTCTGTTCTCTTGTCTTGTTCTCTGAAAAGGCAGTAAAAAAATGAAAGTTCAGGAGTGTCTTTCTTTTTCGTTAATCCAATATTTTCCATGTTTGTACAGTTAGACTATTCAACCATATCACCATGATGCATATTGACTTGGGGCCGGAGCTTATTCCAGCATGCACCGGGCAAAATGTAGATGACATCATGGAGAAGCCACCAGTCTGTCACACACTTGGACAAATGGATGGTCAATTCAAAGTGTCCTATTCTGCTGATGTGCATGTTTTTAGAGTTCCTGAGGAAACTGGAGACACACGAAGAGCCAAAACTTTCCTGCTGTGAGGGAACAATGACTGCGGCGTTGTGCTGGATGAAAATCACCAATGACACAGTGGTGTTTAATGTAGCTGTAAAACCACTTTACATGTATTGGAAATCCCTCTATGTTAACATTAAAGTCAATGGTGGCATCGACACAACATTAACATTTTGTAGTACAGCACAATGGTCCGTTGCGATCCTGCAGTGCTGACCATTGCGGCATTTTTCAGGCCATGGTGTGAACGCGACATTAACGCAACGTTTTTTTAGGGACTCTATGGGGTTCTACAATCACACTCAAAGGACTAGGGGAGCTTTTTATACAATGGCTAGTTCCAGCCATAAAATTTGATTGGTTAACATACATACCAGCCTTGATGTTCATTCCCTTAGCTTCAGGTCCCCTTCACTCTCCTTCAAAGAAAGTGGGTTACTCGGGGGCTGGTCGGGGAGGGATGGATGGGGTGGGCGATATTCAGGGAATGCAGAGCTACAGTATGTATTCACTCCTAATATAACCAGAGAAAATCGCTCACAGACCTTGTGACCCAGCAGACGTAATAGTGCACAGAGGCCTCACGTAGGTGTTCAATGAAGCGCAGAGGGTTGCTGGTGGTTCCGGGAAAAAGTGAATCTCTCTCTGCTGTGTCTTTTTCAAGTTGGCTGTAAATGGAAATAGCACAAGCATGCACTCGGAGTCTGAGAGACGCTGACAGAGCTCAGCCTATTTAAGTTTTGTATAAGATAAATGCCAGCGATGGAGATGGAAGCATTTGAACCCCCCCAGCTTCTCTCCAACAACTCCTGAGGGAAATATCTAAGGCTGCTAAATGCTTCACTGTCTTCAGGAGGTAGTTGCTAATTTTGTCTGTCTGCTGTGTGTTGGTGGGTGGTTCTGTACGGTGAGTATATCAAAGCTTTTTCCCTGAAAACAGCTGCCTGCTATGTCTGGAAACAAAGCAGATGAGAGTGAGAAAATAGTGTGGGGCCATGAAACCAAAACAGTAAGTCAGAGAAAAGAAACAGAAACAACAAAAACAAAGCTAAAATGCTCTGCAGAGCTGAGGGGTGATAGTTGTAGGAGGATGATAATTCTAGCTACAAACCGTGATGCACTCACTGCTAAGATTATTCAGTCTTGAATGTTTGACTTGACCAAGCGGCACTCTTTGGGGCAGGAAAAGAGAGCCAATGTTCAGGTGTCAAAAGCTGCAGTACTCTTAAATGGCCACTCGAGGCTGACTACCAAACCGAGTAAAATCTCTCACGTGTTTAAACTATGTTAAGGTGAGCTGTAAACTGGTGAGCTATCGGCAGAGCCGCGGCTTCTGGAGGAATAAACACCCATAGTCATTGGATTCAGTCCTGTTTTGGAGCCATTTACTGGTCAGAAGAGAGCACAGAGTTTAATTCTAAACTTCTGGGATTGAAAAGTGGATATATCTTCACTCTCGCTTTTCAGCTTCTGCAGAAGTGAGCCACGGATGTGCCAGAATCCATTCGTACTTTAATTCTCTTTTACTTGACTGCTGACTGGAGGAGAAGTGTGCTCTACTTCATGAATGTAAAGAGAGGGAAGGGTAAAAAAAAAAAAGACGCTGGAGTGCCTGGTGAGTGTTGACTTTAGTCAGAGGATATATTGAACATAAACTCACAGACACAGACCCTGAGTGCTTTTGTCACTTGTTTACTACACTAGCTAATGTACAATAAGCTATTCTGGATGTTTTGGATGAACACACCCTCCATCAGACGGGAAACTCGAGACGTTCATTTTTCCTCTGACCACAGAATTAGCTTAGCTTGTTATTTCTAGCTAGTTTGGTAGCTTCAGGCTAGATGGGAACCTGGCCTTATACCCCATCAGGTTCATCCATGCACCACCTTTTTGCAAATATTTTGGATCAGCTATGAGTTCAAGTCAGGCGACATCTTGAGCCAGAACACTGAGCTTCATGTCCATTTGTTATACGGTCTATGGACTTGGCTCATATGTGTGTTATACCAGCTCCTGTAGTACATGCTTGCTGCTGTGGACTGTTCCGTTACATGTTGAACTACGAAATGTGTGACGAAATATCGAAGAGAAGAGGGTAAAAAGCACTAGACGTGAGCCTCATCATGGGAATGCAGGCAGCTGTGGAGCAAATTTGTAATGGACCGACCAGGAGGTCTCATTTTCCTTCGTCTGAAAGAAAGTTTAAAGTAGAACCGTCTTAAACGTCATGTAACAGCACACCAAAGCCGGTCAAATCCAAAAGTTCAAAGTGGGCTTAGAGAATATATATGTAGCACTGTGACAGCTCTTATGAAGGATCAAGTGGATTAAGCCCCACTTTTTAGGTAAAGTGCACCTTTCAGCATCAGGATGACTGGGTGATATTTTTACCAGCAATATGAAAATGTGTCAGGTGTAGAAGGATATTCACCTTTCCTTGTGTGGACAATGTATAAAGCATTGAGTCATACAGTGAAGGTTTTATCTTCAAGGAAACGTTATCCATTCAGTACAAAGAAGATTGTCATGAATTCGAGTAGAGAATTGCGAGGTCTAGTGGGTTATTTTCTCAGCTCTCTGTACTTCCTGCCCTCCACACTCCTCTTCAGTAGTGTTTGCCACTTGGCTGTTCAATTGTCAAGAGAACAGATCATGTCTTCTAAAATAGGACTGTATTTACTCAACCCTTGACATTAGTTTTATGATGAAAATCATGTAGCGATCAATGAGCTAAACTGCATGCGGTATTCTATTCAAGAAATAAATTCATGGGTCAGTGGTGTGCTTCGCTAAAAGCTTGGAATAACTCACTGCCCATACTGTGCTTCCTCAATGGCCTTGGAGGATTTATGTTTTGTGTTAAGTAAGGCTGAAGCTACTCATGTTATCTCACTCCATCAATAGCAAATACATTAACAATATCTAGTCGCTGCAAGCACACTATTAATTTACCACGACCTGTCCCTACAGGGGCAGAATGATTGTTGGAGGCAACGAGGTGTATCTGCTTACCCCTCCCTGGGACACAGTGTCGCTGCCGGGGATCAATGTCCATTGAGCTTGGAGGAAGAGGGGCAGGCAGGCAGCCAAACAGCCGGCTGGAGGAAGCCCTCAACCTCAGCTCGAGTGACGCTGTCACCTAAGAGGTCCCGGCAGGCCCTGCAGAGACAGAGAGGGATGTGCCGCCTGATGCTGGAGCCATGTCCTTTCACACAGAAACATGGGCCATCATTTCTCAAAGGTTGAAGAGGACAGAGGTAATAGATATTGCGACCTCCGGTTCATGACAGGAAAAACCCAGACTGCCAATGACAGTTAACTGTCAGTTAGACATAATAACATTCATCACTTGGTGATGTGTGCAGTAGCTCTCAATCAAAGCCCAGCAAGGTAACATTTGAAAGAATTAAGATAACTTAAACCCTTACAGGTTGTGTTGCCAACTTGATCTGGTATGACCAATGGATTGTAGTGGCTGTTAGCTCATATTAACAAACTTAAAGTAGTTATTGCTGTTATACTGGCATCATTCCATCAGTTCACTCTTATTATGACCAGAGTGCATTACAGTAATATGATTTAACTTTTCCAGCATGCCATTATCACCAAAACAGTCATATAGGTTGACTTTGGTAGCAGCTCATCACGCACATATTTATGTTTCAGTAGTGTAAAGAGGAAAAAGTCTGTTTGAGGGTCGGACAGTCAGGTTAAAGAAGCACAGGAGACCACTGTTCATGTCCAGTGTGAAACTAGAAGTCAGTGGTGAGTTCTTCTATCTTACTGTCAAGTTACAACACAAATGTATGTAATGTACGCTTGGAACAAAAGTTATGGTTATGGAGGTAACATTGTGATTTTAACCCTAACCACAATGTTATCCTTAACCTAACAACATAGTTTTACTGCCTAAACCTAACAAAGCAGCAAGTAATGCTGTACCGTAGATAACTAGACTTATTTCAGTTTCTTGAAGACGTTTCACCTCTCATCCAAGAGACTTCTTCAGTTCTTCTTTAGTTCTAACTCACATAACAAAGTAGTCTTACTGCCTAAACCAATCGATGAAGGTATGGTATTTTGTTTTGGGAGTTGCTGTCAATCGACTCATTCAGTGGTTTTGATATTAGGACATGTTGAAATTTTACATTTACCAGCAATGACAGGGATTGCAATTTTATAATTATTACATATACAGTTACAAATTACTTTGACTCTTCCCAGCAGAATACTGTTGAAGAGTTAATATCAATTCAGGTTATCTGCAGTCAGTCAAGAGACATGGTCTGGGATGTGTGAGATTGGTGCAACATAACCCCGGGAAGTTGTATCAAAGCTGCTGTAAGTGATATGTTATTATTAAAATAAGTCTTGGATAGCTCTGTATTCCAACAGTAATCACTGTTATAGTGTATGGTCAGTAACCCATGTCTTTCCTCCCGCTCATGCAGTAAAAGAGACAAGATGCTATGCTACCTCTTCCCACTTTATCCAGTCAGGACAGAAAGGCCTTAAAGAGGCGATCGTGTCTGCTCGGGGACCACGCAGACAACAATACTTACAGGAGCTTTAACATAACGCCATAGCTGACGTGCTAACATTAGCTACTGGTTATCCTACATTCAGGAACCACCAGGTCTTTTTTCACAGTTGGATAGTGAACTCAACAGCTGCTTTGTGAGGATGGGAGCACTGCATAAAGTTACTGGAGCTAGCATTAAGCTAGCTGCTGATTGTAAGTCAAAACCTTGAAAAGGTTAGCTAGCTGCTTGTTAAACTACAATATTTTGTTTTCTTTTTCTACACAGGTTAAAATGAAAACCAGCAACTTTTGGTTGAACGTGCCATTTTCATTGATCCTTATGAGGTTTTTGGATGTGGAGGATTTCAAGGTGTTTGAATTTGGAGGATTTTGAGTTGTTGTATGAAACCTTTGAAAGAGATGTGCTGAGAAACTAAAGTTATGGAAAGAGTCATGAAAATGAATATCTCTGCAGGTTAATTCAGTTATTTTATTGTGTAGTTTGCCCAACACTGTCTATGACTCTGCTTGTGCAATTGTAATGTTACATTTTAACATTCACCATAATTCTGTAATTTAGATTTTTTTTTTTTTTTACACCGGCTTTCTTTACTGCTGAGTTCAGTGCCATCAAGCTGGTCAGAGCTAGTTCTTGGCTCACTTTTAAATATGTAAAAGGAAAAACAATATTCCACTGATAGAACCTAACATCGCAGGCAAATGAACTTGGTTAAATTTTTTGAAGACATTTCACTTCTCATCCAAGAGGGCAGAGTGGCTCCAACTACTCTGAAACTCAGAGCTCACGTGTCCTTAAGGAATCTGTAAGGACACTCCCACACAGAGTTTAAGAGCCTGCAACTCTCCTCCAGTTAGTTAGAACTGAAGAAGCATCTTGGATGAGAGGTGAAATGTCTTCAAGAAACTGAAACAAGTCCAGTTGCCTACGATACAGCACTTAGAATATGAAATAAAACGTAACCCAGTGCCCCCATGCAAGTCAAAGAGTTTAGCGCGTTAAAGCACTGTCTGTTTGAAAAACAAAAATGCATAATTCCAACCTACACTCCAGCCAACAATAACTTCCTCGCTTCTCTGTACATAAACCTCTCATTTGACCCCTCTGATTCAAAACAGACCAGAGAAAGTTCTCCAGCCTGCTGCTGTATAAATAAGAGTATATGTTGGAACTGATAGCCCCTGGAGAAAAGCTACTGCATCAGCGAGTTCCTCAACATCTCGACCGTTGCCCTGAGTGAGGGTTATGGGTCAATAATAGAGCAATCGCAAGCAGAACATGTAACTCTGGGGTTTGTGGTAGTGGAATTCACTTTGGTTGAAGTGTGTAAATACAGGATGTAGTATGATATAAATCTAAGGAAGAAGAGATTTACAGAAACCGCTCCGCAGCAAGCGTCAGTGCAGGCTCATGGTTATTCCGGTGGGTGGTCAGCCTGCAAGAACGCTGAAATAAACCTTTCCCTGCAAATAGTTTTGACATTGAAATATCAGACAAGCAGAAAATTGAGTCTTTGATCTGATCCATCACGAGGAATCACTTGGTCATATCAAAATCATGGCTCAAAGGATGTGTTACAGATACGAGAGCACATCATGAATCAAAAGAGGGATACTCGGCGCTGCGCCGATAGGAGCAGTCAAATTCAATGTGATTTTACGGTAATAAATTCTGATTCTTTCATCTCTCCCCATTTAGCTGTTTCACACCAAAACAATCTCGCGCGTCCTCTCTCTGAAAAGCCTCAATTCCTCGCGTGCGACGTTCCCGGCTGCCAGCCTGCGAATTGCTCTCGCAGGGGCCTTACTTGATGTGCCTTTGTCTTCTCCGCGGCTCTGGAGGGGATTGAAATTCCTTGTGTGAAATGATATTTGAAGTGATTAAAGAGAGTCATTCAGTGGAGCTGACAGTTCTAATGGAGAGCAGAAACCGCTCGTCCAGCCCCTAATAGCCAGACAGGCCTCTTGACAGCCGCTCGAGGAGCTCAGAAGCTCTCAAAGCGCCGAGAAGGATCCGTCCTCTGATTTAATTTACAAAGACGTTGTTTGTTAAGTTGGTTGCGCCGTGTGAGAGACTGAAAGACGGCGACAGGATCATGGAAACAGTAAACACGGAGCTTTTAAATCTCATTTGGCACCACAAGCTTTAGATATCCTGGTGGTTTAACAACACACAGCTGGTGGTCTCACGCTTCAATGTCATTTTTGACTGAAACTTAACTTAGAAAATTGACTTCACTTCCAGCACTTTTCAGATATCTGAACATCTAGTTTTTGTGCTCTTGCTTTTTATTTCCTTTACTTCTGCTTCACAGCAGTCACAGTAGAGGTTGCAGCGGAGCAAACCAGAGGTGATCATAATTTTTTCATATTCATCATGCTAACACCTCAGATGAATGAGATTTCATGTTGTTTGGCACTCGGAAAGGGATGATGAGAAACGCAGTGGCTGAAGTCAGGCACAAAAACCTTCTCTTCATCCTCACCGCTATTACAAACCCATGACTATCATTTTTTATCTTCACGGCCTCACATAAACTAGAACCTAGTTAGCTTAAACACAGGTGTGGCAACTTTCAAGG
The DNA here is from genome assembly GCA_963678695.2 of Diplodus puntazzo. NCBI lineage: Eukaryota > Metazoa > Chordata > Actinopteri > Spariformes > Sparidae > Diplodus > Diplodus puntazzo. The sequence continues at coordinate 24,283,311 of OZ023169.1, forward strand.
GGCAGTATGTAGTTTTTGGAGAAGAAATTGAAACCCAGAATTTTTATGTTGGCATTATAATTTTTTTTTCTTCCCATAACTAAATAAACAAGCTGTTCTCAGTAAGGTATAAAATATGGTTCTCAGAACACTGTTTAAAGCTAGAAAGGTGGCGGGGTGCACAATCAGAATCATAAATATGAGTCTTCTCCGATTAGGCCAAATTGTGATGTCATTATATTTTAAGAGGGGCCTTGATTAGGAAACCTCCTGATGGAGGCGAGACTCTTGTGCAACTTTTAGAAGCTGAGCGAAGATAAACAGTTGGTAGCAGAAATTCTCTAGTCATCATACCATCGCTGAAGAAGAAGTGAGAAGATGACCTAAAGCTCAAATGATGCAAAACAGTCCAGAGAACATGGTGGAAAACGGTTTTCATGTCTTCACGCAACTCAAGTGACAGAGAAAAAACAATTATATCTCATTAAAGTACCTGCACTTTGTAAGTGGTCAAAAGTTTTGACTTTAGTTTACTGACCTGCAGAAGTTGGACAGAAACTAGTTGGAAATTAACTTATCTTCAATAAAGCGGCCTGCTGAGGGAAAGTTAAGCAGAAACTAATTGGAAATTTACTTGAAATGTATTGGATAAATGACCAGTTACTTATCAAATGCCTGTTGGAAAATAGTAGTATATCATCATGAAACGACATCAGGGTAATTTCCAATCAATATTGTGGTAATTACTGTGGTAATTTGAGGGGTGGTTTCAATATATTCAAACCAATCAAAATGCTATTTTGAGCTTTTGTGCCTTGAAGTGTGGTACGTTTCATTAAAAGTTCGTTCAAAAGTCAAGTGTATTTCAGCAAGCGGGATGATATTTTTAAGTGTATGTAATTCATTTTTTCTTTTCTTTTAGTAATTATAAAACCTACTTACCAACTAACTAACTTACATTAGAATCAGTGTGTAGTAAGCAACTGGGTCTGCTGTCAGAAAGACCTATAGGCTGTGTGAACTTAATTAATTGTCATCCCTTACACTAATTGATGAGACACGCGTCTTTGTTCGTTATTAAATTCAACTTGTTACCCTGTCTGTTTTAAACCCTCCATAGCATCTTATATGTCGCTGAAAAAGGCTTTGATCACAATGAGGATGTTCAATTTTAAATCACAGAGGACTTCTCGTCCATGTTGCCCCAAAAGTTGAGTTTATCAATCTTTTTTTTTTTTGGCCTTTGAGACAGCCACTGAGTGGATCTTGTGTCGCCATGTCAAGTGCTGTTGTTCAAAGTCAAGACTGAATTTTTAATTCCAATATTTAAATGTTTATTCTTTTGTTTCATCTCTATTATATTCCCCTAATTTGAAATCCTTTTTTTATTTTGTTTTTTTGACACCCTCATTTGAATCATTTCAGACGTGATAATTCATTTCAGCTGCTAAAAAAAAAATCTGCTATTACTCAGTTCGCACTGATTAATTAAACATTTTAGGACCAACTGAAATGTCATTCTTCTCACCTCATAGGTAAGTCGTGACAAATATATTTAGTTAATTTGTCAGGAAAGCTGAGTTCTAATTACAGTTCAACTTTAATCATCCTGGACCACCACTTGTCAGAAACACCAGCGCATGCGGGCCACTGAATATGAACACTTTTTACATTTAAGTCAGCATGACTTTACACATGAGGATATATTTAGATACTAAACCACTCTGTGAGTGTCATTTTCAGGGTTCAGATCCTCTTACAGGTGTAAAAGGAATTCGTCGCTGCGATTCTTCGCTCCGTTCAGTGACAGAAAGCTGTATCCAAACTGTCAAGCAACCTCCCATTACCCCGGGGCTCTCGCGCTTGTTTCAGGTATTCCCACTTTCAAAGATAATTATCATTCCTCAGAATCTCCACCTTTGTACCCGCCACTCAGCGCTGCTCCCTGTGTAATACGCTGCTCTCATCCCTGTGCTGACAAGGATGTTTCCCCGGTACCAGCAGACCGCTGCACAATCACACATGGGCTGCTTGCTGGTTGAGAGAGTCGTAGCCAATTACCCTCTTTCCCCCCCAGCACTTCCCTCTTTTCTTTCCCCTCCGTTGTTAACAAGAGCTAATGGAGGTTTGCTGTGGCAGAGACAGAGGAACCCTCTTTTTCACAAGTACTGTCTTTTCTGCTCAAATTCCTCAACTGGCTTGGGTAAAATCACTTACTTAGTCGATCGATTATCAATGCAAAAATATTACACTCTGTCTGTGCTTGATGTGTTCAATAATTTCATTTGGTGTTTTGGAAATTAATTTCTCATAAAAATTGCAGCCTATTCCAATGTCCTTTCTTTGACTTTATGTGTTGTACATACTTTGGGCAGGTTTTCCATAAGGAAGCTCTTGCTTGCCATCTGTGTTTGCCTCTGGACATGAAACACATTCATTCTTTGAGAAAAGACATGGAACTCCTTCTGTGCACTCTGTGATATTCCCTTCTATTAACAGCGCTCGAGGGTGTTTCATTTTCAATGCTTATTCTATAAATTGTTCTCCTTTCTTTTCACTGTCTACTACTGTGAAACTGTTTGATCTCATGTTCAGAACACCCCCTCATGTTTGACGTTACAGTTCCCGGGGCCAGATGGATGAAACTCCACTGGTTTAGTCTGCTCTGTGTGCACACAGAGAGAGAATCCTCTGCACACGCGTCCATTTGTAGATGTAGAAATGTTTGGTATCGCCAAATAAATAATGTTCATTCAAGTTTTTTGCATTCAGAAAGGCTCTTACAATCAGCCATGACAGGTGGATTTACAACATTACTCCTTATTCACAGACAATGACAGTAACAGTCTTAGTATCAGTTGTTAAGAGGATGGTAAAATTGTGGCTGAGAATAACTCCAGGTTAAAAAAGGCAAGCCTTCAGATTTGAAGACACTAGTGCTGGCAATGCAAATGAAAACAACTAAGTTGCTTGTACAGCTTTAAATCATGGATTTCAAAACAATAAAAATGCAAAGCATAGCTTCTAATACTCCTGCCAAATTGGTAAAGTTTGTCGTACTCCACAGCAACTTCCATGATCAGCTCTGGATCATGTGTCTAATACTGAATGTTATCGATAAAGACTTTCAAGATGGATTTAATGTCTTCTCAATGTATTTTGTATATGATCTGCTGTTTTCTGCAGTTCCCTGTTTTTTCTGGCACATTTGTGATGACGATAAGAAGTCAATAAGCATTTTGTGGTTTTTCAGCGCTCAAACCTGCACATAACATCTAATTTAGATGTAAAAGTGACTATTTAGCTTTAAATATTAAAATAACAGTACAATTTGGACTTGTCAAATTATTCAAAGTTATAGTACCAGTTTGACAAGCAGGAATACGTTGATTTAGCTAGTTTTACTTGATGTTCAAGTAAGTCAACCACTAACTGCTGCTTACTGTAGTTAGCTGTTGTTATGATGAACATATTAGTTCATCACAAGTACATACACATATACACACATA